>CM076675.1:17325810-18063310 GCA_038501925.1 Xenopus petersii | reverse complement strand
TGGTGCTTTCAAAGGAGTCTGTAAACAGCCTGCAAATACATTCTGCTCAGCGTTTCTCGATTTTTAGCTCTCTGGGATCAATTAACGGGGCAGAAGAATCGCATAACACATGGTTTATATCTATGGCCTCCACAACGGATAAAGGACTAAATCAGTCACTGAATTTCTTGTATCATGTCTAAAAGTTAAAGAGCAAAGGAAACGTGAAGTTTATAGTCTCATTTATTGGGTTGGTCAATTTATAGCTAGCGATGGACGAATCTGTCCCATTTCGCTTCGTTGAAAAATTCGCGAAACGGTGAAATAATTGCGAAACGCATTGAAGTCAATGGGCGTCAAAATTATTCTGACACGCAACAATTTTAACACGAGCGACACTTTTTATACGCACGACTATTTTGTCAAAATGCATTAAAGCCAATGGGCATCCAAATCATTTTGATGCACGACAATTTTTATGCGCGCGACAATTTTTATGTGCAAATTTTTTCCGTCACGCCAAATTTTTCACCGCAGTTTCGCAAAAGCAATCGTGGTCAGCGAAACATGGCATTTCATGTCCATGTCTGCCGAATAAATTCCGTCCATCGCTATGGACTGTCAAAACAGACTTGGTTAACTTAATTTGTTCTGTTATACAGTATATAGTGAATAAAGTACCCCCTACTGTAAAATATAAGGATATTATATAAGTCACAGAGGAGTTCCATGACCATGCTTTTATACAGGCCATGGAACTCCGAGGTAACTTCTACTATCCTCATATTTTCCAACAAGGGGTTCTTTATTTATTGTAATACACAAGTTTTAGTGAGTCCTGTGCAAAAATGACATCACTACTCACCGTTTATAACTGATGACATCACTAGTCACCGTTTATGAAGATATAATTTACAAGATATTCATGGCTTTTGTGTAATATATACATATATATATATATATATATATATATATATATATATATATATATATATATATATGGGAATCTTCAATTGATAATTCTGGTTTATAGAGAACCAGAGTTTGTCCAAGGCCTGGCACATATGCAACTAATGATAAGTTCGTTTCTACGGGTCCAGTGCAGTTAATTTTTTGAAAACAAGAATGTCATTGGTTGCTCTGGACTAAGAAACTAATGCAAGGTCATACTGGAGCCTTGGGGGCCCACTGGGGCTGCAAAACAAAGGGCCCTCCTGGCAGTCCCCACGGGCCTCCTCCCAACCTCGAAACTCCAGGCCTTGATACACTCATGTGCGAAAGACGCACTGCGCGCATGCCTGAACACTGAAGGGGCGCAACAGCGCCTCTTTATGGGGGAGCAGGTTTGGGCCAGAGGGGGCCTGAGAGGTTTTTTTTCCCAGTGTCCCACCGGCCCAGTCCGACACTAAACTAATGCCAAGCTCAAACGCTTAAAGGCCTGGTTATCAAAATTACAAATTGTGTAATGTTAGAGGTTTTTTTTTATGCTAAAATTTTTATCAAATTTTAATGTTTGCTTATTTAGAAATGGAATATTTTAATTGAATAAAAGTGTGAAAAGAAATAAAAAAACACAATTTTTCATTTCCAATGGGCCAGCCAATACACCCAGTGTGTAATGTTCTACCCATGGGGCGACTAGTTCGATAAAAACCAGGTAGCGGTTGGCCAATACCCGTCACTGTCCACTCCATAATAAATACACCGATACTCTGAAAATGGGACAAAGGCATGATTTTGCTTGATCAGGTGTAATGTTATGTTCACATTTTCTTGGCCCACAATAAGCGAAATAATAAATCATATGTAACTATAGAGACCGCGCTGAAAATAATAAAGAGAACACAATGTAAGTAATGTTTGAAATGAAACTGGGTTCATGCTCTGAGGGACGAATATTGTAAGGTCACGTCAAACAACTCCATGGGTGCCTTTTGATGCACTTATCTACAGAGAAGTCAACCATAAAATAAAACCCTTAAATCTAGGTTGTCACTACACAAAAGAACATTTTGTAACATGCTGCACAGATTACACAATCTCCTAACCACAAACACCAAAGAAGTTGATTGATTTGCAAACCTTTTAGTTGATGTATTTATACATAACATTTCTTAAAGCTGGAAATAATAATCTGCCATTTATTTATGAAACAGCACAAAAATCACCCTTAAACATTGCGAAATTGTGCATGATTTTCACTCAGATCCAGCACAGTTATTTATCTCTGTGGGTGCCAATTCATGCAATAATGTACAGAGAAGTCGGTCATAAAATAAAAGCTGCATAAACAGATCCGAGTTTGACACTGGGCCTAGGGGCGCCCGCTATGTAAATCCGGCCCTGTGCATAAACATTTTGGAAATATACAGCCTGGATTCCACTTTCTCAAAACTACACACAAAAAAATGATTGACTTCCATGCTTATATATACATTGGATGGCACAGTGAGATTTGACTCTCCCAGACTGTTCTACGAGATACAGCTGAAGTAGAAAATAAAGGCCATAGACGTAGAGATCCGCTTTGATGTCGCCAAACGACCGTATCTCTCCCCGATATGCCCACATTGAAGTGGGCGATATCGGGCTGATCCGATCGTGGGCCCTAGGGCCCAACAATCAGGACGGAGGCCAAACGGGCGGTCGGATTGTGGGACCGCATCAACGAAAAGAGGCTGCCGCAATCTGACTGGATTTTCTAACCTGCCCGATCGGCATCTGGCCAATTTTCCGCAAGACATCGATCGGGAAAGCCCGTCAGACAGGCTCTACACATGGGCCGATAAGCTGCCGACTTGGTCTGTCGGCAGCTTTTATCGTAGGTTTTATCAAAATATAGGGGGGAAGCGGGTTACACCAAAAAGATCTATGATCTTTTGCAGCCTATCACCCTGAGAAAATGAAAAGACGCCAGCGTTTTTTTTCAACTAAATTTTGAGGAACTCCTATCTACTCTATTGCACTTCGCTTTGTCTGAGGTGGCAAAGGCAAGTCTGACGCAAGAGGTAAGACTCAGTAAAATCTGCATCTTAGTGAATTTGCGTAGTTATGTCCATTCGCCAGAGCGCAAATTAGCCAGGCATTAGGGAGTGAAGTATCGCTAGAATCTATCTCCTTCGCTAGCGAAGTTTACACAAGTACCGAAATTACGTCACACTGGCGAATTTTCGCCAGCGTTAGTCACTTCGTCAAAGTAAATTTGCCCCTCTGTGTCATGTCTGATGCACGCTGCGACAACGTCCGACATTCCTAATACTTACCTTAGATTTGCTCTTCCAACGTAATGCCTGTGATTCATCTCAGCGCGCCGGAACGAAAGCTACCACACTTAAAATCGCCCATGTAGTTCTACCCTAAGAGATGTATCAATACCAGAAGATGTAATGGAGATTGTAAACAGTGATGAATGCCAAATTGCTACTGTTGCTGGACAACCATATGTAGCCTCCTCTTCCAGTCAAAGGCTAGTAGTGATGTCCGGGTCACGGTTTTCCTGACCCAAACCCGACCCTAACCCGCCCTGCTCCAGCCCGCGCCCACCCGCGCTTCCGGGGTCCTTTTATAGACCCATGCCGCCGATTACGTCACAATGATGTCACAAAAGGGGCGGGGTAAGCAGATGCCAGACTATAAAACCAGAACCTGGAAGTCGGAAGCCGGCATTTGAAGGTGGCGGGCAGGGAGAGCAGGTCAGCCCGCACATCACTAATATCTAGGTAGGTGTACTGTGACTAAATGTTGGTCCAAAATGAGGGCACAAACAATAAAAAGCCTAACAACCAGTGGTTTTTACCAAATGATGCCCAGAGTCAGACTGAGCCAGTCCAGTCCCGCTATTGGCGCTGCCCCTCTGACCTCCATCCCGGCCCCCGGCTGTGGCCGCGATCAGGAAAAAAGGTAAGTGCCGGAGGGAGGTGGCAGCTGTGGAGGGGAGAGGGCCTGGCCGATGCATCTTTGCCGCCCAGGGGGTGTGGGGACCCCAAAGCAGCAGCCCTGGTGATCCCTGGGCCTCCCAGTCTGACCCTGATGAAGCACAACTATATGGAAGTGCAAGGAGCAGGTTAGATGCTACTGTTGCTGGACTATAATGTGCAGTCTGCATAGGCGGATTTTCAATAAGGCTAGGGGAGGCTAAGCCTCCCCAAAGCTGTCTGACCCCTAAAATAAAAAGAAATAAAACAAAATAAAACCTGCTCCGTTGCTGACTGCACTGTTTCTTTAATCACGGATTGGTAGCTAAGGTCCGCCTCCAAACCACGATGCTGAAGAGATCAGTTGTACTCTGATTGGATATATGTGGTTTGTAGCTTGTCCAATCAGAGCACAGCTAACTTTACAGACAGTGAAATGTACCAACCAGGTTCAGAGTAGGCGTGGCTGGGAAACCTTTACCGATTGAAGGCAGCATGGCAGAAGGGAGACTGATATGAAGCAGTTGGAACATCCAGCTGGCCATGTTTGCAACTTTCATTCAACACACAGGTACTATACACAGCAGCTTCTACACCAGCTTGAATAAATATTAAAGGTTTTTTTAAGTTCTTTTTCTTTTTTTTGCTCTGTTTCTTCTTGCTTTATACTAGTTTTCTGACATTTTTCATTGTTTTCATGTAAACAGTCCTCTGTTATACCTACTATTTTTCCTGAGGCTTTTATATGTAAATTAGCATTTCATTTCCCACTGAGTATAAATGTGCCAGGACCCACTGTCTCCTACTGTATAATGTGCCAGGATCCACTGTCTCCCACTGAGTATAATGTGCCAGGACCCACTGTCTCCCACTGAGTATAATGTGCCAGGATCCACTGTCTCCTACTGATTATAATGTGCCAGGATCCGCTGTCTCCTACTGAGTATAATGTGCCAGGACCCACTGTCTCCCACTGAGTATAATGTGCCATGACCCACTGTATAATGTACCAGGACCCACTGTCTCCTACTGAGTATAATGTGCCAGGATCCACTGTCTCCTACTGAGTATAATGTGCCAGGACCCACTGTCTCCCACTGAGTATAATGTGCCATGACCCACAGTCTCCCACTAAGTATAATGTGCCAGGACCCATTGTCTCTCACTGAGTATAATGTGCCAGGATCCACTGTCTCCCACTGTATAATGTGCCATGACCCACAGTCTCCCACTAAGTATAATGTGCCAGGACCCATTGTCTCTCACTGAGTATAATTTGCCAGGATCCACTGTCTCCCACTGAGTATAATGTGCCAGGACCCACTGTCTTCCACTGTATAATGTGCCAGGACCGACTGTCTTCCACTGTATAATGTGCCAGGACCCACTGTCTCCCACTGAGTATAATGTGCCATGACCCACAGTCTCCCACTAAGTATAATGTGCCAGGATCCACTGTCTCCCACTGAGTATAATGTGCCAGGACCCACTGTCTCCCACTGAGTATAATGTGCCAGGACCCACTGTCTTCCACTGTATAATGTGCCAGGACCCACTGTCTCCCACTGAGTATAATGTGCCAGAATCCACTGTCTCCCACTGAGTATAATGTGCCAGGACCCACTGTCTCCCACTGAGTATAATGTGCCAGGACCCACTGTCTTCCACTGTATAATGTGCCAGGACCCACTGTCTCCCACTGAGTATAATGTGCCAGGATCCACTGTCTCCCGCTGAGTATAATGTGCCAGAATCCACTGTCTCCCACTGAGTAAAATGTGCCAGGATCCACTATCTCCCACTGTATAATGTACCAGGACCCACTGTCTCCCACTGAGTATAATGTGCCAGGATCCACTGTCTCCTACTGAGTATAATGTGCCAGGATCCGCTGTCTCCTACTGAGTATAATGTGCCAGGACCCACGGTCTCCCACTGAGTATAATGTGCCATGACCCACAGTCTCCCACTAAGTATAATGTGCCAGGACCCATTGTCTCTCACTGAGTATAATGTGCCAGGATCCACTGTCTCCCACTGTATAATGTGCCATGACCCACAGTCTCCCACTAAGTATAATGTGCCAGGACCCATTGTCTCCCACTGAGTATAATGTGCCAGGACCCACTGTCGTCCACTGTATAATGTGCCAGGACCCACTGTCTTCCACTGTATAATGTGCCAGGACCCACTGTCTCCCACTGAGTATAATGTGCCAGGACCCACTGTCTCCCACTGAGTATAATGTTTCAGGATCCACTGTCTCCTACTGAGTATAATGTTTCAGGATCCACTGTCTCCTACTGAGTATAATGTGCCAGTATCCGCTGTCTCCTACTGAGTATAATGTGCCAGGACCCACTGTCTCCCACTGAGTATAATGTGCCAGGACCCACTGTCTCCCACTGAGTATAATGTTTCAGGATCCACTGTCTCCTACTGAGTATAATGTTTCAGGATCCACTGTCTCCTACTGAGTATAATGTGCCAGTATCCGCTGTCTCCTACTGAGTATAATGTGCCAGGACCCACTGTCTCCCACTGAGTATAATGTGCCATGACCCACAGTCTCCCACTAAGTATAATGTGCCAGGACCCATTGTCTCTCACTGAGTATAATGTGCCAGGATCCACTGTCTCCCACTGTATAATGTGCCATGACCCACAGTCTCCCACTAAGTATAATGTGCCAGGACCCATTGTCTCTCACTGAGTATAATGTGCCAGGACCCATTGTCTCCCACTGAGTATAATGTGCCAGGACCCACTGTCGTCCACTGTATAATGTGCCAGGACCCACTGTCTTCCACTGTATAATGTGCCAGGACCCACTGTCTCCCACTGAGTATAATGTGCCATGACCCACAGTCTCTCACTAAGTATAATGTGCCAGGATCCACTGTCTCCCACTGAGTATAATGTTTCAGGATCCACTGTCTCCTACTGAGTATAATGTTTCAGGATCCACTGTCTCCTACTGAGTATAATGTGCCAGTATCCGCTGTCTCCTACTGAGTATAATGTGCCAGGACCCATTGTCTCCCACTGAGTATAATGTGCCATGACCCACAGTCTCCCACTAAGTATAATGTGCCAGGACCCATTGTCTCTCACTGAGTATAATGTGCCAGGATCCACTGTCTCCCACTGTATAATGTGCCATGACCCACAGTCTCCCACTAAGTATAATGTGCCAGGACCCATTGTCTCTCACTGAGTATAATTTGCCAGGATCCACTGTCTCCCACTGAGTATAATGTGCCATGACCCACAGTCTCTCACTAAGTATAATGTGCCAGGATCCACTGTCTCCCACTGAGTATAATGTGCCAGGACCCACTGTCTTCCACTGTATAATGTGCCAGGATCCACTGTCTCCCACTGAGTATAATGTGCCAGGATCCACTGTCTCCTACTGAGTATAATGTGCCAGGATCCACTGTCTTCCACTGAGTATAACGTGCCAGGATCCACTGTCTCCCACTGAGTATAATGTACCAGGACCCACTGTCTCCCACTGTGTATAATGTGCCAGGATCCACTGTCTCCCACTGTATAATGTGCCAGGACCCACTGTCTCCCACTGTATAATGTGCCAGGACCCACTGTCTCCCACTGAGTATAATGTGCCAGGATCCACTGTCTCCTACTGAGTATAATGTGCCAGGATCCACTGTCTTCCACTGAGTATAACGTGCCAGGATCCACTGTCTTCAATACACTTAATATATTTAAAAAAAAAACAAACTACTGTTTAACCCAACCGGCGTGCAAACTCTATTAGCTCTATTAATGGGGTAAAAGAAATTCGGGATGACTTGTTCCCTTTAATTTAGCATGGTCAACTTTAGCCTCTCCAAACAAAGAAATCACCCTCCGCCTATGGCAGTCTGCTATAGTCTCCTCCAGTCACGGGTCGACACTTGGTGCTGGGAGTTGCAGTGCAACAGCTTCTGAAATACCCTGTTTTGACAGGACCAATATATGGAGGGAAGAAAGAGAATTTCAGCAAGGCCTTGTGCTCACGCACTTTCTATCTGGCATGGAACGACGGTCTTGAGTTGCCTGGCAATGGGATGTAAATAAAAATAAACAGAATTTTCCGTATTGATGATCTCCTGCAGACCTGCAAACTAATAAAAACAAATAAAGCCAATGAACCCAGCCTGGACGGGTGTACGGCTCAATTCAATTGCAAAACAAGACTTTTCTTCTTTTTTTTTCCTCCCCCCCCTCTTCCTCAGGATTCAGGCGGCTCAGATCACATCTGGATTTCTCAGCGCATGGCACGGTTTTGAAGGCATTCTTTTGATCCACACACACACTACACAGAGTTATATTAATTTTCCAGGAATAATCCTGTTAAACCAGTAAAAACGTTCTAAGAAATTGTTATTTTCTCAGCAGGCCATTATCCCTACTGTACCGTATGGGAAATGATTGGGCCTGACTGCGCTGGGTATTTGATAATGGGGGGGGCTTAATCCATTAAAATGCACTCACTGGTCAACGTCACACATTCTCCTATAGAAAGTTTGAATTTTAAAGACACAAGGGCTCATTCACTCTGAATGGGGATGCAAAGTGTTTTTTATCTGAAACTACTGTATTTGGACAATATTCTACTAGTAAGATCTACTAGACACCATCTCATAAACTACTGGTGAATAACAATCTACCCTTGTAGGCACAACTGACTTGTATGATATTTTTTTTTTTAATACAGTTATGGGACCTGTTATCCAGAATGATCAGGACCAAGGGTTTTCCAGATGAAGGATCTTTCCATAATTTGATTCTGAAGTCTACTAAAAGTCATCTAAACATTAAATAAACCCAACAGACTGGTTTTGTTTCCAATCGGGATTAATTGTATCTTAGTTTGGATGATGTACAAAGTACTATTTTATTATTACACAGAAAAGGGAAATAATATTTTTTAAAAAATTGGATTATATGGATACAGTGGAGTCTATGGGAGACCGCCTTTCCATATAACAGGATAACAGGTTTCCAGATAAACGGATCCCATACCTGTATGTATGCAAATCCTATGAATTCATTGTTATCTTCAGTCTCTGACACCTGAACGCAACTACTTGTGCAGTGTTTGCCAGCGCCATCTTGGATTCCCCATGCTGAGACTGCATGTCTGTTGCAACTGTCAGTACACTTGGCTTACCAAACAAGGCCATAAAATGTAAAGAGCATCTCAGCCAATCTCAGTCTCTCCAAGAAACATGCCCAGTGGTGTGTGACAGGCTCAGTACTCCTGGAACTACACATTCAAGCATAACAGGGCACAAGTGTGAGACTGGAGGGTGGGTGATTGAGGCAACAACAATTTGTTAACAATTACATTAAAAAATATACTAAACTTCAAATAGATTTTAATATTGCATGTATAAAGTATATTGTGAGTCGGTCCCTAAGCTCAGTAAGTGACAGTAGCACAGAATATGTGCAGAAAAGATGATGGGGAGCTACTGGGGCATCTTTAGAGACACAGATCTAATATTGCTAAAGGGCAGAGAGGGCCTTGGTCTGGTACATTAGGTGTGAAATTTCTAGCTTAAGTCTTTGGGACACAGAGGTCTTGGGAAGCAGTAGAAGGTTCCTTATGTTTTATAATATGAAACATAACAGACTACGGAAAGTGTGTGAGCGCTACTGCAAATAAAAACGGTTTTAAAGCCCTAAATTCACCATTAAACCGTAATAAATCACTTCCTACTTTACTCTGATTTTGGGGTGGGTCTTTTTTCTAACCACGAAAGCCCAATAAAATGTTTTGCACTTACATTCCGTAGCACTTATTAAAAGGAACCAGACATGTCCAAATTCATGTAGTGACTTTACAGGGAAAGGTGGAGAAATGTGCTGTTTGCTTGCAGAAATATAAGGAATTGCAGGCGGTGCCACCTTCTTCTAAATTGGCTTCATTGTTACCCTAGTCAGGTCTAAATGAACAAAGAAAAAAAATGTTCTTGCACAAATCTTAGCAGCAGCCAGGATCTAGAACAATACAGAATGTCTGTTGCCAGTTAAGGATGGTGGCACACGCTAAGATTCTGGAGAGATTTAGTCAACCGGTAAGAAATCGTCTCTTTTTCGGTCACTAATCAATGAAAAGCCTTCTCGCTGGCTAGAATCGAAATCACCAGCGGGATGGCACTCGGAGCTCTTCGTTTACCAAAGTTGCCTCACGGGGGAAACTTCAGGCGACTTTGGAAAACCAAGCGCGGAAGGCTTTTGGAAAGATTAGTTGCCCAAAGAAGAGGCAATTTGTCGCCAGGCGACTGAATCTTCCCGAACCTTAGCGTGTGTCACTAGCCTTACAGTCATGTCATTCAGCATATTATACACTGCAGACAGTTGTTGTTCAATCACTTGCTTGTGCTACTGCTCCTGAAGCCCTAAGAGAATATGTATCCAGTAGTGTATGGGTTCTGGATGCCTGTGCAAATCTTCCTTTTAAATCAATCTCCAAATCGACTCCATAAGCCCTCAGTGTTACCATGGAAATCAGCGCCAAGAAAGTGTTACATAAGGAAGTATTCCCATATGCGGTTGGTGGGAGGGGGCACCTGGCAGTCATTCGGCTATCCACGATGAGTGTGCAAGTGACTATAACTGTGCAAGAGGTACATGTAAATAAATATACAGGCACAGGTTAACAGATGCTGTATTTTGTATACTAAACATAAACATGAACTTACTGCACCAGAAGCCTAATAAAACAAACGATTTATGCTTTTAAAGTCGGCCACAGGGGGTCACCATCTTGTAACTTTATACAATAGACCAAGACTGTGCACATGCTCAGTGTGCTCTGGACTCCTTAGGGATCGTTATAAATTATCAAAACAGCACAAGTCAAATAATATCTGCCAGAAGCCGATACAGCAAAACTGATTAATAATCAGAATATACAGACTGTACTGGGTCCTGTGTTGTCATGTAATCTAATGTGGATTTTATAGTTTTTGTATTATTTAATACAAACTTTCTCCAACTCTGCAGAAACAGTGGCTGCAGCAAAATAAGCCTTCAATGAGAGCCCAAAGTTTATCTGTTTAAATCTGGCTTCATGATCTTTGTCCCTGCAGCTGGAGTTGGAAACATTAAAGTAAAAATAAAATCCAATACGATTCTCTACACAGTCGCCAACTGCTCTACAGGGAAACAGACAAAGCTGCTTAAGTTCTGCACTGCTTAGAAGTAAGGCAGGTGCTCCCCCCTACTGTTTGAAAGTATGATTGATTCCCTGCAGAGCAGCTAGAGACCATCTGAAGTTTCCTATCCACAGCAGTCAGAGCAAGTAAAAAAAGGGAGAATTTCACTGCATACGGTCAGGTTTCTTATAAAAACGGTAGACATTTTTTAATTAAAGTATATTGGAGATAGGTTTCTTTTTCATTAAAGAAAGTAAAAATAGGATTTTATTTTTTTTTTTGCCTTTACATCCCTTTAATTGCTCTTATTGGGTTAAGAACTGTACATTGTCTGTGTAGATAAACCAAGAATGGGCTGGAGGGCCCCCGTGCTGAAAGGGAACAGTGCAAACCACTAGTGATGGGCGAATTTGCGCCATTTCGCTTTGCCGAAATTCGTGAAAAGGCGAAAAATTTGCGAAAGGGCGCCGGCGTCTCTTTTTTGACACCGGCGTCCGTTTTTTTCTGACGCCAACTAAATTTTTTTTTTTGATGCCGGCAAATTTTTGACATGAATTTTCGCGCCCGTTTCGCAAATTTATTCGCTGGCAGCGAATCTCGCGAATTCGCCGTGAATTTGCGCCTGGTGAATAAACTCACCCATCACTACAAACCACTGCACCATGCTTGTGCATCAAAGAGTTACTGAGATGAAGGATTTGCGCACCTACTGGAAAGTTGGCTTTTTCTTTGCATGTATGGGAAGGGAGGCCCCTGAAGCACATGAGCGTAAGTGGGTTAATTGTGCACAAAGGCATAAAAACAACTACAACAGAATTGAGATTATTGACTGTATCGGGATGCTGAGGGGTTCTGACAGCAGTGTAAATGACCAGCGGTTGCACTACGATTTATGGCAATCTGGTGCTTATTAAAGACCAGCGCACCATGTGTAACAATTATAGCAACATTAAAACCAGCATTTTGCAGTGAGGAGGAATGTGAGCAGTTGTGCAATATGCTAAAAAAAAATCACTGAAGTAAGTGCAGCATTCACTCGCTGATTTTTAACCTATTGCAGAGCAGATAAAACCCTAAGAGGGTATTGACTGATACCATAGGGCTGATGTTCTTCATTGATGTCCCAAGTTATTGTCCCGATTGTACCTTGTCTATTCACTTGATCCTTGTGGCTGGTTATCTACGGTACATTAACAGAGGGCCATATCTGGCACAGTGTCTTGCACAGCTGGCTTACTATGGTGGTCAAAATGAAACAGGGCCTCCGAGGTGACCTGAACTGTTGTTGCACCTGAGATTGGGACTCCCACCCCCACTCCGTGCTGTTCCTCCCTACCTCTTCTACAGAAAACAATGTGCTTTTTCTGTGCTGCAATCAGCATTTAGGTTGCATGATATTTTTTTTCCAATGGTGCTAAAGTAGACATAGCAGATGATAAAGGGTATGGAAGGTCCAAGTAATGAAGCAGTGCTGGTTTGTTGGGATTGTATGAGAAGGCTTTAATGGGGAGATAAGATCTCTATGTATAAATATATAGGGGTACATTATAATAGACCTTATAATAAACTTAACTATCTGTAGATAGTGATGAGCGAAGCATTTTGTGAATCGCATTGAAGTCAATGGGCGTCAAAAATGTTTTTGAACACACCAATTTTTCACATTCACGACTTTTTCTCGCTCCAAATGCATTAGAGCCAATAGGGATTTGCTTTTTATGACGACTTTTTGGTCCAAAAGTCAATGTGTGTTTTTTTTCTTATGGACATTTCTTCTCTGCGATTGTTTTGTCACGGCAAACTTTTCTGGGTTGCATTTTCGCCACAGTTTTGTAAAAAATCTCCGAATTTTGCTGCGAATCCATGGCAGGAAAAAAAAAATTTCTTATGGGAGACTTTTTTGCCCAAATGCATTAAAGTCAATGTGCGTTTTTTCTTCCATGTTTCTTCTCGCCGCCTTATTTGTCAGTGCAAATTTTTCTGGGCTGTATTTTTGCCAAAGTTTCACGAAAAACTCAGATGTCAAAATGCGGAATTTTGCGGCAAATCCATGGCAGTAAAAAAGATTCACCCATCGCTACCTGGCGATCTTTACTAGAGGAGATGAGAACATCCACTGGGATTAGAATAAAGGAGGTTCTTCATAAGGTTTTAAGATGCGGAATTCTCTGCCAGCAGTAATTTTACTGACTGGATTTTTTTGCCAAGTAAAAACTAATGCAAGATTACTGATATTTTCTCTCTTAGTGCAGCATTGATCCAAAGACTGATACAAAGAAGAAGGCATTATTCTAGAGACAGCAGGTAGGTAGGAATTTGATTCGGAAAATGGTTGACCTTGACAGAGAAGTGGCTTTTTTTCAAAGTCAGTTTCTCTGCCACTAGAGTATGTATGCGCAACATAAATATTGGTCTACGAAGTAGTAGAGACCACTCATCCATCACCTTCTAATTAATAAGCAGGCTTTTACTTGTGTGATGAATGCAGAGTGGAGATTCCTAGTGCTCCACAAAGCATTAGTGGCCATTGCATTTAATGAAGCAAGAAAACCTTGTGCATCTCTTGCCATATCTAACCCAGTCCCCATATCTCAACCAACTTGAACACTCTAATGAAGCTTTTTTCAATAACGCACCAGGTGATAAAAAAAAGTGATAAAAATTATTTTAAAAAATGCTAGCGTTTTTTCATATTTTAAAGTGGGATTGTCTTTAAAAGTTGTGACTGTTAAAAATGTTTGTTTTAACATTTTTGTAACCATTTGATGGGCATGCCACATTTGTTTTAGGGTGGACTCATGTCTAGGACATTAGAGGATCTCTTTGGTCTTTATTTTAATGTGCACCTGGCGAAGTGGAGCGAAGTGTGATGAAGCGTTTGCAGGCGACAATTCTCCCTTTAGTGAATTTGCCCATGTACATAATAGAACATTTTTCAGTAACATATTCATGATGTAAGAAATGTGATAAGCTGGAGTGAAGGTGACGTTAATAAATGATAAACCCTCCCTCTAAGTGATGTTTTTATGGAAGGAAATGAACAGAAGATATTGGCAGAACGGTGAAATAAAAGCACCCAGGGACACTAGACTGTTTGCTGAAGGGAAATAACCCACCAAAGTTACAGTCTTTGTAACTGATTCATGAGTCCCTGGGAATAAAACTCAACATTTATTGAAAAATACATTTAAAAACTTGAACAAGACATTTTCCAACATGATCCGTATTCATAAGTATCTGAAAACTAAGCTGTGAACTGTGAAACACACTTCTTCTGTGTACCCAGTCCTATCAGGTCTCCTCTTTAGAAGTTAAGGATACCTGAACTGGGGTAAACATATACCCCTATATGTAATAAAAGGCATGAGATTTGCCCAGGAGCAGTATCCCAAAAGCAACCAATTAGATTTTTGTTGTTAAACAGGTGACCAACAAATGCTACCTGCTGATTGGTTGCTATGGGTAACTGCTCCTGGTCAAATTCAGTGCCAGTTATTACATAATCCCCAAAGTGTCTGTCATTCTGAACTCAGATCCATGAAATACAAGACAATTTGTCTATCAGCAGAAATGGTTCGCCAATTTAAGCCTAGACTTAAATGGCGGCTGGCTGTCTCTGAGAGCATCATTTTGGACAGGGGAAAGATGGACGGGGGAAAAGTCATAGCCCAGTAAAAAGTAGGCCCCTGGTTCTAGACCATGGAATTTCTGCCAAACAATTGAGCTATTAGATACCTGGAGGAAGATAGCTGATGCTTGCGCCCTGTGTTTGGAAGAAACATGATTCCCCTTAGTCTTCTGCTGGTCAGACACTCAGTTACCTGGTTTCACTCTTTGCTTTTGCCAAAGACTTAAATGAATTGGTAACTGTAAACAGTTTCAAGACATTTGCTCCCTGTGTTTCAAATAATTGATTGAGAAATAGGATTTCCCTTGATTGCTCTGGTTCATCTTCTGTTGGCTGGACACTCAATGACATGGTTCCACCCTTTGTTTATGCAAAGTCTTCAGTCGTTAGGTACCTGGAAGCATTCATGTTTTCTTGGGAATAACTGGTTCAGAAATAGAATTTCACTTGGTCTCCCTAGATCATCTTCGCTGGCCAGACACTCAATGACATAGTTCTACTCTTTGCTTCTTGCCAAAGACTTGAACCATTAGGTAACTGGAAACAGTGTCAAGACATTTGCTCCCTGTGTTTCAAATAATTGATTGAGAAATAGGATTTCCCTTGGTCTCTCTAGTTCATCTTCTGCTGGCCGACACTCAATGACATGTTCCATCATTTGCGTACGCAAAGTCTTAAGTTATTATGTACCTGGAAGCATTCTTGTTTGCTTGGGAACAAGTGGCTCAGAAATAGAATTTCTCTTGGTCTCCCTAGATCATCTTCTGCAGGCCAAACACTCAATGACATGGTTCTACTCTTTGCTTCTTGCCAGAGACTTGAACTATTAGGTACATGGAAGCAGTTTTATGACGTTTTGCTCCCTCCCGGGATGATAATTGGCGCAATTGTTGTGTTTGGAGTCGCACTTCAGGATGAATCATGGATTGATTGTAAGAATTTCCCCAGATGACACTGTATTGTATTTTTGTTCAGCTTTTCCGTTGATTTTTCTTTGTTTAGAAATTCTTCGCATAGCCGATATATTGACATTCCTCTGTCATTCCCTAGTTCGACGATTGGGGAATACAAAGACTAGAGCTGAAAGGTAAACTAATCTGGAAATAACGGAGAGCTTGCGCTTTATTCAGTCATTGTTGTCTACAAATGATGTTATTCAAAGTGAAGTTGTTCAGTGGCCAAACAGCACTTGCAGATTTTACGTCACTTTGTGTGATATTTGATGGTTTTGTAGTTCAAACAGTAGTTGTAGTTTAAAGGAGAACTAAACCCTAAAAATAAATATGGCTAAAAATGCCATATTTTATATCCTGAACTTATTGCACCAGCCTAAAGTTTCAGCTTGTCAATAGCAGCAATGATCCAGGACTTCAAACTTGTCATAGGGGGTCACCATCTTGGAAAGTGTCTGTGACACTCACATGCTCAGTGGGCTCTGATTGGCTGTTGAGAAGCTAAGGTTAGGGGTCGTCACTAATTATCCAGCAGAAAATGAGCTTCCCCTGTAATATAAGCTGATGCTACAGGGCTGATTATAAAATGCTGATGCTAATTGCACTGGTTTCTGTGCTGCCATGTAGTTATTATCTGTATTAATTACTAATCAGCCTTATATTGTGACATTTCTATTCTATGTGTACTGTATATTGTGAGTGGGTCCCTAAGCTCAGTAAGTGACAGCAGCACAGAGCATGTGCAGTGAATAAACAGAAAAGAAGATGGGGAGCTACTGGGGCATCTTTGGAGACACAGATCTTTACTGCTAAAGGGCTGTGGTTGCCTTCGGCTGGTACAGAAGCACAAAATATAATGTACAACAGTTCTAGCTTCTAGAAGCTTTATCTCTCCTGTCAAAGCCTTTATTATATTATAAGGGAACTCCACCTAAAAACGTAATGGTAACTAATTAGGTTTGGCAATTACAAAGTCTGACCAACATCTACTTTCCCAGAAGCCTTCATTGTTACACAGTCAGTGATACAGTCAGGACAGGGAACACTGGATGGTCCAGCTTATTCTCCCTTCTTGTTCAGTATACATGGCAAGAGGCTGTGTAAAGCAAATAAAGCAAATTGGTTGTTTAATGCCAAATAATAAAGTCAAAATCAATACCTAAATGGAAATTATACCCTGCAGATAAATACATTCATTTTGCTGGCTTATATTTTTGCTCATGGGGAGCTGTCCATGGTTGATTTGATGCGGAAATTTAATCTAAGGACTCTAATGAAACAGTGTCCTCTGGTGGTTAACATCAATCATCAAATTATATGGGCGAGTGGTGCTGTGACTTTTGCATTTAGCTCTGGAAATTGATGCAAACTATGTATCAGTCTTTGTTTGGTTAATGAGAGACTGTGGTTGCATGTCTGGCACACAACTGATACATGGTTTGTGCTGCCTGCACATTCACATTTAGCAACTTGCTGTCACTTCTTTGACCACAAGATGGTGGAAGAGGTGCATATGGCTCACCAGTAGATTTGTTTCAGTTGAGTGCAATGGGATTATAAAGAAATGCAGAGCTGTATTCCATCAACGGGATTGTGATAAGTAGACCCCTGGACAAGTGGCCCGACATTGGCGCAAATTCACTAAGCGCCGAAGCGACGAACGCTAGCGTTAATTCGCTAGCGTTTGGCATTTTCGTTACTGCGCAAATTCAACGAACGCTGGCGTATTTTCGCTAGTGTTACTTCGCATCCTTACGCCAGGCGAATTTTTGCTAGCGATGTAACTACGCAAATTCACTAACTTGCGCAGTGTACTGAACGCTACCTTTTACGCTAGACTTCCTTCGCCACCTCAGACCTGGCGAAGCGCAACAGAGTAGATAGGGATTGTTTCCAAAAAAGTCAAATTTTTTTCTAAGTCCCAAAAAACGCTGGCGTGTTTTCTACATGATGGGTGATAGGCTGAAAAAGATCGAAAATTTTTGGGGCTCCCCTCCTTCCCCCCTACATTTCCTGACTCATGGCAACTTACCTAGACAGTGGGCACATGTGTAGGGCAAAATAAAATTTATATTTGCTGATTTGAAGGTTTTCTAGGCATTTGTAGTGCTGATACGTATTCCTCCATTGAAATTTGAATTTCGCGCCGTATGCTTCACTTGGCGAATTAACGCTAGCGCAACTTCGCAAACTAACGCTACCCCTGTGCGCAACTTCGGATTTTAGTGAATTTGCGGAGCGCTGGCGAAAATACGCCTGGCGAAGTGTGGCGAAGTGCGGCAAAGTGCGGCGAAGTTGCGCCTGGCGCAACTTCGCAACTTAGTGAATTTGCCCCATTGGTTCCTAAATTGTCATATAATCTTACACATCTAGTAGAAGTAAATCTAGAGCAACTGGACTTCTTCTTCAGTTCAGTTGCTCGGATGAGTAGTGAAACATCTTCAATAATTAATCAGCAAGTCCAGTTGCTTAAGATTTACTTCTAATAGATAAACCATGACCTGGATGAATGAAACCCTTCATAACCTTACACAGTTTTACTTTCGTTCTACTTTCTTGTATATTGCAGGACTCCTCCTGTTTCACAGCAAATGTACTGACAGATAGGAGGGTGTAGCTGCCAGTGTGAGCTCAAGTCAAGATAGATGATGATACACCATGAAAATATAAAATGTTTGAAAAGCAAAAACATTTGAGCCCGACCATTTTATGGTCACATAACCCTAATTACCATGTCCATTTTTTTTTAAAAAAAAATGTCAGGTTATGGGAAGTTTGAAGATGTTTCTGGGGGTTTTAGGGTTAGGTTTTATGTGTTATTACAGTTTTGCTAATAAAGGTGAGTTGCCCTTTACAAGGGAAGTAAAGTCTAAAATAGAATAAGGCTTGAAATGTGTATTTTGTATACTAAACGTAAACATGAACTTATATGCACCACAAGTCTAATCAAACAAATGATTTATGCTTTCAAAGTTGGCCACAGGGGGTCACCATCTTGTTACTTTGTTATTCATCTTTGCAAGACCAAGACTGTGCACGTGCTCAGTGTGGTCCGGGCTGCTTAGGGATCATCATAAAATATCAAAACAGCACAAGTCAAATAATATCTGTCAGAAGCCAATACAGCAAGACTGATTAATAATCAGAATATACAGACTGCACTGGGTCCTGTGATGTCATGTAATCTAATGTGGATTTTATAGTTTTTGTATTGTTTAATACAAACTTTCTCCAACTCTGCAGAACCAGTGGCTGCAGCAAAATAATCCTCCAAATACAATCCCAGTTTATTTGTTTAAATCTGTCTCCATGCTCTTGTCCCTGAAGCTGGAGTTGGAAACAGGAGATGTAAAGACAAAAATAAAATTCAATGCAAATCTTTACACAGTCGCTGACTGCTCTACAGGGAAACAAACAAAGCTGCTTGAGTTGTGCATGGTTGGGAAGTAAGGCGGGGGCTCCCCCTGCTGTTCATAAGTATGATTGTTTCCCTGCAGACCGTCTGACAATTCCTGTCCACAGCAGTAAATGGAGAATTTCACTGCATACAGTCATGTTTTTTATAAAAACAGTATACATTTTTTAATTAAAGTATATTGGAGATAGATTTCTTTTTCATTAAAGAAAGTAAAAATGGGATTTTATTTTTTTGCCTTTACATGCCCTTTAAGCTGCAAGTCACAGTTTCCCCAAAACACCTGCTTATCTTAAATAGTTACAACTGTTTCTTTGTTTATCTCAAATTGTTACAAATGTATCCAAGTGCACCTGCCATGTTTTCTGTGCTCTCTGCCAGACGACAATTAAATTAAAAACATTGTATCTTTTTCTGGCTGTTCAGTGCAGAAGCTCAAAGAGAAAGTTTGGACATTTCAGTAACAATCCAGGACTGCGGGTTAAGCTGTCAAAATCGGGACTGTCCCCTGAAAAACAGGACAGTTGGGAGTTATGGATACACTACAGAACAGAAAGCACACTGTATGTCAGCAAACCAACTATAGGAGATCATATAATAAAAGGCACTAAGTTTTCCCAGGAGCATTAACCCATAGCAACCAGCAGGCAGAATGTACAGGTCATCTGTTTAAAAGCATACATCTTATTGGTTGCTATAGGTTACTGCTCCTGGGCAAACTTAGTGTATTTTAATACATATGAGGGTAGATGTCTTGTTGAGAAGTGTCAGTATCACTTTAATCCATTCATTGCAAAATTCACCTGGTCATATTATATCTCTGAATGACTTGATTGACGGCATTAGGGGAGTTAATCCCAGATGGGGGGCCCAGCTTTCCTCCATTGCTAGTGATGGGCAAATTTATTCGCCAAGCGCAAATTTCGGGGGAATTCCCTCGATTAGCCACCAGCAAATTAATTTTGCGAAACCACCGCGAAAATTCGCCAGCATCAAATACGGACGCCGGCTATGTTTCGCAAATTTTTCGCCGTTTTGCGAATTTCTTGGGAAATTCACAAATTTTTCGGCGATCGAAATGCCCCAAATTTGCCCATCACTATCCATTGCCCCTCTTCTTTATTCCTGTCTCTGGATATTCCTGATCCAGTGATTCTATGTAAGTATCAAACAGGAACGGGTACAAGACAAAACTGAATCAAATTTTTTGTACAGCAAGAGATTTACTGCTCACTACTGCTGGGAAAGCAACAGTGCCACCTGCTGTTCATTTTGTCCCACTGGCTTTAGCCTTGCTGAAAATGAAGCTTGTGAGAAAAGGAAAGTCCTGTGCACTGCTTAGAACTGTAGAGAACTGACCAGCGGAAAGTGGGATCCCTCATTCTCTGCTCACTAACTTCATTTTTGCCATTACTTTCTATTCTCACGAAGGTCATTTTCTCAAGGCTGTAGTCAGAGTCGCAGCGAATGACTGACTTTCCAGTTCTGCATTCTTCAGCTGTTAATGGCATTTGCCTGTTAAACATGTAAACATTTATTCCAACTTTCAGTAGAAACCACTTTATCAAAGAATGGCAAGGCTCTGAATCTATAAATATAAATGTTGCTGAATCACCGTATGGCTCACACTATTAACAGCCAGCTTCAAATCAAGAGCCGACCCCGAGTCTGCTGAATATATGAACCAGGGCCTATAATATTTGCATTAGCATTAGAGGAAGATTACATCTTTATTAATATCAGCCAGCCAATTACTGAGCTTTAGTTCATTTCATTGTATAAAGAAACAGAATTGGAGCTGTGCAAAGCAAAGGATGGGTTCCAGAATGACTGCAATATTGCCACCAGATGGCACCAAAGAAGTAAAAAGAATAGAAAAGAATTAAATTGGAACTGGCAAATGAAGCTGAAGAGCTGAGCTGTAAAATTTGGTATTGTTCCACCATCTCTGTTATTTATTGTCGCCCACTGCAACTCCCAGGCTTTTTTTTCTCATTACTACTCATCATAGGCTGATATGAAGATCAAAGGTGCATGAACTGGGTATTATTAACACAAGGGTACCAGATCATGTGAATTATTGGGGATACTTGAATAATTGGGCGACCTTGAATTGTCAGATCAAGGATCGTCAGGATTACTGTATTTAGGGGCCCATGGCACAGGGAAACCTGAAATGTAAAAAAAAATGTGATTTGTGAGTAGGTGGTGTTTTGAAGGATCACAGGTGGAGTTTGTATAACTGGGGAATGGCTGGATATATTAGGGGTGGAGTTTGGCATAATTAGGGAATGACCTGGAAAGATTCAGCAGTTTGTATCTGTGCATTGGGGCCCCATTTAGCTTGTTGGCAGAGTCCACAACTCAGGGAGCCCAGGAAACCAGTGGGTATATTATTGGGGGCTACTACAATGCTGCCCCTTAATACTGGCCCGTGATTCATTCTGACCTAAAACAACCACACAAGGTATTGCTAGTTCAGAAATATTCATTTGAAGCAATGGAGGTTCCAAGTCAAATCAACATATGAATCAGAGACAACTACTATATAAAGACATTTTCAGTTTTATATTTACCTGGTTATAGATTTTAAATGATAGAATTTAAATCAGTGGCTTCTTTGTTCTGACTTGGCTGGAGCTTTTTTTTCTCTCTCCTGGCCATTCTAGCTAAATCAGTTACAGACCTCTCCAAGCAGCAGGGCAGTAAATGAGCCATTCAAGATAAAGGGTAACTGATCTTGATCTGTGCTCTGATCCTGAGTTTATATAAACCCCTCTAGTAGCTTGTCTTTTTTTCCCCAATAGCCCCATTATAATGTCAATGATTCCCTGTGTGCACTGGCATAACCAGTGGCAGGCTAATAGGCCCAAAGTCACTAAATATGATGCATCTGACTACCCTTCCCCTTGCCATGTAGAAAGGAGAGTATGTAAACAACTGTAGGGGTCACTATTGACTGGAGCCTGAAGATTCTTAATTGAAAAAAAAGTTTGGGTTCAGATTCGGTTCGGCCGAGCAGAAGGAGTCAAGCGAATCTGAATCCTGGTGAAAAAGGTTGAATCCTGGCTGAATCCCAAACCGAATTCTGGATATTTCCTCCACTACATCCAAATCTGGGCTCTCTATGCCTATATATTAAGCAAATACTTTGAGCAAATAAGCCCCTGGGGTTCAGTCTTCCTAATTAGAATTAAGGACTGAAAAGTCATAGGACTTGATCATCCATCAGCCCAACTCCTACTAAATTTTTCATCATGTCCAGGAAACCGCGCGCATTAGATAATATACATTATGAGCTGAATGCACTCAAATATATTACCACTTAATTAAAATGGTTCTACCGTTTTAGAAGAAAAATACACTGCTCAGCAACTCCCTGGAAGAAACACGGGGAACTGGAGTTTTCATTTTTAATCATACATCTATTATTGATGAAGCTCCAAAACTGATAGAAATTCTCATATGGTACCCAGGATATTTAGAGAAGAATTCAGAACGGAATTTTTACTCTGAGAACTGAGCTCTGTTAATGAATCTGCACTCTTCCTTACTGTTAGAAAAAGGATATTATAGATGAAACATTCCACAATGTGAGATAAGGGGGTCAATGACATGACCTCCTGGGCTACTGGCTGCCTGCTAAAGGGGCTCCACAGAACTCCACTTGTATCCCCTATTTTTGATTTTTGCTTGGAACTTCCTGGGAACATTTAATGCACTTAACTGTACTTAATTATTCTCTTAAATATTCCATTTCAAAAGTTTCTTGAAACTCTTGGTGGTACAGCCAGTGGTCTCCAACCAATGGCTCATGAGTAATGTGTTGCTCACCAACATATTGAATTTTGCTCCCGTTGGCCTGAAGCAGGTGCTTTTTTTTTAATTCCAGGCTTGGAGGCAAGTTTTGGTTGCATAAAAACCAGGTATACTGCCAAACACAGCCTCCTGTAGGCTAACAGTAAACATGGGTGCTACCAAATGGCCAATCACAGAACCTTTTTTGTACCTCCCAGGCAGATTTTTCATGCTGCCGTTGCTCCCCAAGTCTTTTTACATCTAAATGTTACCCACAGGGTAAAAAGGTTGGGGACCCCTGATCTATAACCTGCCTTTGTCTATGGGCACTTTGCAGGATTCATCCGAACACATTGGACAGGTACAATTGTGCTTGTGCATTGGTGGCATTTAGGAGAAAGTACACTAAAAGATTGGTGTCATTAAACATACACAACATTTTTGTGAAACTGTGGTTGTAGCTTTAATTTAGCATCATAGTCATTATTCCAGTTTTGATTGTTTATGAGACTAGAGGGAAATGCTTCATTTCAACTCTATCTATCAGCACAACTTTGATTTTTTTAATTTTGCCCTATTTATAAAAACTGACAATTTTCTCTTCAATCACTGTATCATTAAAATTTGCTTGCCACTTACACATCCCAAAATTGACATGACTTTGACAGTGATGGAAACTTTTTGGAAGTTGTGTAAATACACCAAAATGAAATTGCGTATCCAGCTTCCCAGAACTCATCAGAAGCGCAGGCACAAAGGAACCAAGCGTGACATATCCCACAGAGCTGTCAGCAAACACGTTGCACTAATGGTAGATATCAATCTGACCAACAACTTGTGCATTTTTGACATTCCTAATGTTTAGTGATGGGCGAATTCGCAAAACGGCGCCGGCGTCTCGTTTTTGATGCCGGCGCCCATTTTTTACGCCGGCGCCAGTTTTTCAACGCCAGTGCCCGTTTTTGACGCCGGTGCCCGTTTTTTGACGACGGCGTCCAATTTTTTCGGAAAAAAATATTTTGCCGCCGGCGAATTTTTGACGCAAATTTGCGCGGGAGTTTTGCGAATTTATTCGCTGGCGGCGAATCGCGCAAATTCACCGCGAATTCGCGCCTGGCGAATAAATTCGCCCATCACTACTAATGTTACATTTATTTTTATGTAATTTTAAATTATCAGCATTTTAACTATAGTCTATAGTTATCTATAGTCACTACAGGCTGCCCACGGCAAGTAGATTACCAGAACATATATTACAAAATATTTTTTGGCCTCCTAGGTATTATAGTTATCTTCTTCCAGCAGTCCCATTCAGCAGCTAACAGCATACCCAAACCTGCCTACACTTATAAATGGTTCATGGGACTTGCTGAATGGCAATTAACTAAAACCTATTAAAACCAAAAGCCATTAAACTGGTGAAAGTTAAAAGAGAAATACAGTGGACCACTGTGGCTTTAGGGGCAACTATTGTTTCTACTGATCTTTTCTCATCACCAGGAGAAACTGAAGATTCCATACGGTCTGATGTCAATGGAGCATGATGAAAAATAATGTACCAGTATTAATAGTGAACAGTAATGGGCTTATATTTCCTGAAGGTACAGTATAAAGATCATACTATAAGGATCTTGGTGGCAAAGTTTTAGTTAAACCATTTTACTGAAACTGCTTGGCCAACTCATGGGCATTTAGAGCCCTCTTCTAAAATTCATGCACTACAGATACCCTCAATCCAACCCAACTCTCTATCTCTCTCTCAAATATAATTCCTCCTACTCATACAAGTTTAACATTTCTACTTACTAATATGTGCTACAAATATTCTGCTACAGTATTATACCTGTACTCAACTACTCACTTAAGTGTAATGCCTTTTATAAAATATGTTATCTTTACTCTCAGATGTATAATATGTCCTTCTAATTGAATTATAATACCCCTTCTCACTGATCAAAGTATGATAACTCTGCTTACTGAAGTATAATACTCCTACTCCCCAATCTACTATACACCTAGACTAAGAAGTATACCATATATACTCGAGTATAAGCCGAGTTTTTCAGCCCCCAAAATATGCTGAAAAACGCTACCTCGGCTTATACTCGGGTCAAGCGCAAAAACGGTCGCCGGCATCTAAGAATAGTCGTCGGCGCCCAAGAATAGTCGCCGGCGCCCAAGAATAGTCTCCAAGAATATTCGCCGGCGTCCAAGAATAGACGCCGGCACCTCCAATGGGAGCAGAAACCCTCAATTTTTTGATTGAAACTTACCAGAAGCTGCTGCATTTCTCACCTTCAGCTTATACTTGAGTCAATAAGCTTTCCCAGTTTTTGGAGGTAAAATTAGGTACCTCAGCTTATACTCGGGATGGCTTATACTCGAGTATATACGGTAATACTCCAACTCATCCGAGTCACCCTTCTGACTGAAGTAATATACTGTACCATTACTATACATATTTTTTGGATTCGGCTGAACCCCTGAATCCCTTGCAAAAGATCCGGCCTTATACCGAACTAAATCTGAATCATAATTTGCATGTGCAAATTTTGATTCCGATTCAGTTCAACCAGGATTTGGTGCGTCCCTAACCATTACTCACCAAAGTACGTTACCTCCACACTACTGAAAGTTGTACATGATTTGGTCAAAATTATGTAAACACATCTTTAATTATTGGTAATGATTTTTTTCTTTTTTACCCATCATCCCTGACACAGGTGCCACCACATCATACAAGGGCATTCTGCACAATTCTGTGTTTCCCACTTTGTGGCAACAGTTTGGGGAAGGCTCTTTCCAACTTTTGCAGGATAAAAATCCCCTGCAAAAATCAAGGTCTATCAAGAATTTATGGTGGAAGTTGAAGAACTTTACTGGCCTGCACAGAGCCCTGGTCTGGACCAAACTCAACATCAATGGGATTAAATGGCAATTAAAGCCAGACCTGATTCCAAACATCAGGTGCCAAACTCTTCCTTTTGAATGCAAGCAAAACATACACCCCAGTAATGTTCCAGCATCTAGTCTGCTAAAGAGAGGACACACTTTGCAGTGAAATGTTGGTGTCTTATTTTGACAGAAAGTTGTGGGTATGGCTCCAAACTCTGACATACACTAATAAAGGATTGGGCTTGAAATATCTGGCGTGAGGTGCAGAGCATGGTGTTGGAACAAGGTACAGAGGAGCATTGGCATGTGCCATAAGTTGACTGTGATAGGGTCCAGAGACTACAAGGTACAAGGACTTTTGAAATGAATAATGATTTTTGTAAACCACAGTTTAAATGTGTTTGCGCTATATAATAATAAACCACCTTTATTTTTTAAATGTTATGGTTATTTTATTACAACCCAATGATGGACATCCTTGACTGCTAAGTTGATTATTTAAAATCTGGTTTAGCTTTGCTGCCTAAATTAACTGGAGAAGAAAATTGGATTCCCATCAACTAGAGCAGCTGTTAATAAGGAAATTGTGATTAGTCAGACAAATGACTGAGATAAACATAACGCATCTGAGCTGAGACTCCTACAGGAATCATCATTAGAAAAATATATATTCTCCTGACTCAAGGGCAGCAGCCAATTCTTCTGCTTCATCACATACGTACGTATTATAAAGAGGAAAAAAGGTGACCAAACAATTGGGAGCTCATGAGAGCAAGTTTAATGAGAGTGTAACACATTTGAGCCTACGCACACACCGGCATCATGCGTTCTGTAAGAAAAGCGT
The DNA here is from genome assembly GCA_038501925.1 of Xenopus petersii. Classification (NCBI taxonomy): domain Eukaryota; kingdom Metazoa; phylum Chordata; class Amphibia; order Anura; family Pipidae; genus Xenopus; species Xenopus petersii. The sequence continues at coordinate 18,036,709 of CM076675.1, read as the reverse complement.
GTGAAGATTCATTATAAACAGTACAACAACCATCAACACAAACGTCATGTAACAGACGATAATATATATGACAAAGTGATGAGAAATAAGAGGACATTTTATCTTTAGTTCCTTTCCTCTGACTCAAAACTTAGCCTACAAGAATTTCTTAAAGGCCTTTGTTTCCATCTTCATATGAACCATAACATGGTACAAACGGTCTAGACTAGTAGGTCTAGACAGGGATTAAAAATAGGCCCTGGCATTTCAAGTAAACAGGAGCACCTTTGGCATTTGCCAGAAACCACAAATTGCCAGTCTGGGCCTGAATCTGAGTTTTGACTCTGTTTCTAATTTTGGAGTCTCCAAATTTTAAATCTGGATTTGTTGCTGGTATGTCCATCTAAATCTCAGGAGGTTAATTTACCCCATAAAAGCAATTATTATCATTATGCTTTATTTATGTTGTATCACCAAATTACACAGTGATGTAATCTAAAACAGAACATGCAATCTAATTCCCCTATCCCATAACACATACACATCATACACATCATTGTCAGGTCAATCATAAGCCTATTATTCTACCTTAGAAGGCCTTGGTTGCAGCAGGCTCTCCCTAACTTGTGTGTCTAAATGATGCCTTAAGGGTCAACTAGGGAGTAGGGTAGACAATGCCTACATGTCATCCCCACCCATCTGCCATGAATACAGTTCTGACGAATGAGGACAGCTCTGTATTCCTGGAGGGAACATAGGTCTCTGATCACCATTTTGGAACACAGACAACTGCAACAATTACTCTTCATTAAAAGAACATGGTGGATTACATCCCTTTTTTTGCACTTTGCACCCAGTCCTGCACCTAGTTAATGACAGTTACTCTTTGCTGGATGATTATGCCAAGTGAAGACAATGTAAACCATTCCTTAACTGAAATGAACTGTATAAAGTTGGCACCACACTGGCAGATAACTTCAGTCTTGGCAAATTCAAAGGAATGACCTGATATCTGTTTGTGCTGGGCCCAGTTCAGACTTTTTGAGGTGAACCTGCTTAATGCTAAAAAGTTTAGTAAACATTGGTGATCACTGATGAATATATTAAGTTGGGCAGATCTGCTAGATTGGCAAGGTTCCAAAATGGAAACATTGCCTTATTTTAATATAACTGGTTGTCCAACTGGACAGTCATGGAATCATAAGGGGGCCCATGCATAACCATTAGAGAAGGACCACATCCATGGTCTGATGTCCTCACCCAACATGATTTTTCTGATAAACATTTGACTGAGCCCTGATCAGATATTAGGAAGAAAAGACTTGATTATAGCCCCATGCGTGGAACTATCTGACTAGCTACGGTGTGAAGACCTAGGCGCAGAGTCCACCCTAGCTGCAAATGGTTTGGGCAGTCAAGGCATCTATAAATACAAACCCCAATAATAAATATTAATGGCATTTGATTTCTTTCAATATTCATCTACATAAATAAATGACCAACAAGTCCAGACTCCATCAACAGGAATTATTTTGTTCTTTCTTCCTGACCCTTGTGTAAAGATAAAAAAACACAGGGGGAGAGGGTATACATAGGAAATAAAGAACTAATAGACAAGCTTTAAAAAGTGTTGCCTGATTCTGTTGCTCTGTGCTAAAGAGTTCTAAAGGTAGGGGAGACCTTACAGCTTTTTTTTTAAGAGAAAAAGCTAAAAATATGCAAAAAAACTGATTCACAAGTCATAAGCCCTGTAACCCGTATTAACTCTCCATATATTAGAGGCATTATTGATAATTATTGCACTCTAAGTTGAAATGCAGCACTACAGAATACATTAGTGCTTTGCAAATAAAATCCCATTGTAAAAAGCTTATATCCTTATGCCTCTGCTATAAATACAGTTTTACTGTGTTGGGGAATGATTGTAGGATAATGTCGAGGGGCATGTCTTTATGATTACCTAAAATTTATAAAACTTCTATAAAGGATTTATGATAAAGGAATTTGTGATTAAAGTCCAAGTGCCAAAAACTTGAAAAATTTTTCTTTTTTTCACCAAAAAAATCAAATTTTTGGAGATTTATTATACTCAGAGGATGGGAAAAGTCTAAATCCGAAAATCCAGCATCTCAGACCTACTGAGGTTGTATATAAGTCAATGGGAGAGGTCCCTGTATTTGGTCTGCGATGGAATTAGCTCGAAAATCTGACACTTTTGTATTTTTCGGGCAAACATTTTAAAAATTCAGACTTTTTGGGAAGAAGCAGGAAAAAATAGAGAAATTCGGGAAAAAAGTCAGAAAAAAAATGTACGGATGTTTGCTCAATTTTTTCGTGTTTGTCCCCGATGGGATAATATCGTGATTTTTTATAATAGAAAAAGGTCCAATCGTGGATTCTAGTTTGGTCTGACTTTTTTGATTGAAATAGTCAGATAATTTCAGACTTTGATAAATAAGGTCCTGAGTGCATTATTTCCTATCATGTTTCCATGTGCCCATCTCTTAGTCAAAATTGGGGACTTAGTCAAAATTCCCATGACAGAATAAGTGTGTGAGTTTACGCTTGTCCAACTGAGCCATGAGCCTCTGGAGATCACTAGGAACATGTCATCACGCTGAATGTATCCTCGTCTTTTAATGACAACTCTCAGTGTAAACTCATGCTTAGAAGAATAATAGGTTCAACCCTAAGACCAGGGGAATAGCCCTCAGGGTGGTAATTGAGTGCCATTTCTATGGGAAAAGCACATGAGTTAGAGCTACAGTGAGAACATGACAATGGCAACATATGGCCAGAGATATTTGTTAAAGTATGGATAAAGATGTAGAACTAGACCTAGACAAGAATGTAGTCTACTAGACAATATTGTAAGTTGTAATTGTAAGTCAGATTAAAACACAATTGACCTTTCTATGTGTGCTTACAACATTGGTGGTCTAAAAGAAGAAGAAATGAAAATCCCCTGGGGGCATCTTTGAGTGATGTTCAAGTCTATCGCAAATATAGTAACCTGAATCATCAGAATTCATCATTTCCAGACCTCAGATTTGTGGGAAATCCTTCAAGGTTGCAAAGCCAAGTAGCATTTGTTTTCTGAGGTTTTCCAGCTGCTAGTGTCCTTTAGATGGAGTTGTATTTATTAAATGACTGTACAGTGGCTGGTATCCATTAAGGAACAGATCATTGAAACAAATGAAGGCATGTAACTTGTATGCTTCTCTCTCAGAAATACTTTCACAGCCAGAGCAGAGCTTTAAGTTTCCAAACAGATTAATAATGATACAAAACTGGCAAGAATTGCTGTAGGCTATAAGTTGTTGTTATAAATAAACAATAATGTACCCCCTATTGTAAACTACAAAGTCATTAGTAGTCACAGAGGTGACTGTTGAGTTTATAAAGACGAGTTCTTTTATATTTGGCTAATTATACAATTAGATCAAACACCTATTTGTGGTAAAATAGGCCTTTACTTATCTTACTTCTTCCCTAACATTGGCAGCAAGAGATATTTTTTAATACCCACTGAGTTTGTAAAATCCCATTCAGATGGCAACTGTGTTTATTCTTATATTATAAAGCATGCAATGTATTGTTAAAACAACAGCCAATATTCTTGTTTTTGTCAGTTGTGTTCATGATATTGTCAATGATTTATTAATTGATTAATTATTCTGCTTTTCCTCCCTGTGTGTACTGTATTACTCAAAGAAACACAAGGCTTTGCATGCTCACCAAACCTCATCAGGCGTGTGCCCGCACTTGAGTCAATACAATGGTTCCAGGTGCAGACAAGAGAGGAGGTGTATTTCAGCATAACTTTTCAGCTCCCACGTGGCACTAGTCTTATTTAAAATGAAACAATAGAGTGATGAGCACAAATGGTCACAGCAGACCATTGAGTACTAACGTCTGGGTTACTAGAACTGGATAAACATTTCACCCTGCATATAATCTCAAGAGATCATCACCTTATGGCAGGCGGCATAAGGTGATAATTAACTCTAAACTAATTTTAACCCCATTTTTAACAATAGAAAATATGAGTTTAATGCAGTCGTCACCAACCTTTTTTTACCATTGAGCCAAACCCAAAATTAAGGCAAGTCCTTCAGGAAGGAGCTGATAATATGCAGACAGGTACAGAATGGAGCAGGCGGAGAATCTGTGACTGGATGGGGAAGTACATGGAGGGCAAAAAAACTGGAGGTAGGCAGGAGTGAGGCAGGGTAAAGAGTCTGGGACAGAACAAAATGGGTATAGAACCAGGTCAAGATGAGTTGTGATAAAGAAGACTGGAGCAGGAGGACTAGGATGAAGACTCTTGGACAGAATGAGCAGTGCGGCTGTAGAACCAGGTCAGGATGGAGTTTGACAGGGAGGACTGGAGCAGGAGGAGAAAAACTTGAGCCTGGAACAGAACAAGGATAGGACTTAGTGCAGGAACCAGACAAGATTAGGATACCAGTAGAGAAGTGGAATAGGATAGGGACAGAACTAGAAGCACAGGAGCCAGAGCCAGGGACAGTGCTGCTCAAATAAGGCCAATGCTCAGGCACAGCATACGAGGAGGGCTTGGCTTATGTAGGTCACAGTTAGTCCTGATTGGCTGACTCCAACCCACCAGTAAGGATGTTGGGGTGAAATAGCTATGTTAGGAACCCAGATAAAAAGGAAATGAGAACTTGCCGGCGCAACTGAGAGTTATGAGGTTAACTGAATACAGGAGGTACATTACACCAAAACATCAAAAGAAGATATTACCCTAAATTAATTGCATCAATAGACTGACACAACTGTGCTTGTTTTGAGCTATGAGAACCATTGCAGAATCCAATCCTTGAAGGTGCCCACAGCTGTGTAAGTTGCCCCGTGTAGATCTGCCCCAAAGACAGCAAATTCAGTCTTAATGGGCATTTGTTATTATGGGAGTCTCCAAGAAATGTCTCTTTTAGTTGTCGCAGTCGAACATGGTATTTTAGGAATGATCAGCCATGTCCAGTAGCCTTATGATACAATGGAGACAATGGAACTCTTGGGACTTAAAAACAGGCGCCAGGATCCAGTATTACAACAGGAAACATTCAGCGCCCTCTCAGAAATCAAGAGGAAGTCACTGAATGTTTACTAATAGTAATAAAAGTCTATAAAAAAGTTGACCTTTTTCGAAAATGTCATCAGTAATTGGTTGAGGAGGGTTCTTTTTCAGCAACACTTGATCTGCCTCTGACAACTTTACAGGGTCCATAGGAGTTTGAAAGAATCACATTTCAGGTATAAATATATATCTTGTGGAAACTTGACATTTCATGAAAGAATGAAACAATTCCCCGCCTAATATGCAACTATTCAAAATGACTTATGTTTTTCAGCTGAGAAAAGTATGTGTGCTTTTTATCTTCATTCAGTCAAAAAGGTACAATGCTTCCACGTAGTTTGCGTTGTTTTCAGCTATAGAAGCCTCAATTTATTTATTGGGCAGGAAAATATAGAGCACTCTTCAGTTCTGGTATTGGGCATTTGATCTAGGCTTGGGGGGTCAAAAATACAAGGAACAAACAATGGATATGTTAGGAAGTAAAGAAGGCCACCAGTAGAGAAGCGGGGCTTGGGAATCAAATCCCAAACCTTTAGGTAGTTGAACACTGTGGTACACTGTACAAACTCCAACACACAATTCAGTGTCAAAGTGAAAATTTGGAAAATAACACATAACATGTCCACAAAAGGCCTTACGCGTTTCATGCCTCCAAGAACTCAATGATAGGCTTGTGAGGTATTACCGCCCTCTTTTACAAATGTCTACATATTTTTATGTGTAGTGATGAGCCGTTTTGCTGAAAAATTAGCAAAACTATGATAACATTTGAAAAACAGTGAGAAATTTGTTAAACACATTAAAGTCTATGGGAGACATTTTTGTAGCGGCAATGTTTTTTATGAAAATACATTAGGGTCTATTGACGACTTTTTTTTCTACCGAGCGTCATTTTTGTCGCATTCGAAAGTTACTGCATGCAAAACTCAAAAATTCGCTGCCATACATGGCAAAAAAATTAGCTGATTACTATCTATGTGTAGTGATGGGCGAATTTCTCCTGTTTCGCCGAAAAATTTTCCGCTACATTCACGGACAAAAATTTGCGACAAATCGTGAAATTGGAAAGTTCACGAAAAAGTCGTGAAATGCGAACTTTTTCAGGAAAAAATTAGGAAATTCGAACGTTTCCACAAAAGAATCGTGAAATGGGAACGGTTTCACTAAAAAAATCGTGAAGTTCGAACGGTTTCAAAAAAAATCATGAAATTCAAAAGTTTTCACAAAAAAATCGTGTAATGCCAATGATTTCATTAAAAAATTGTGAAGTTCGAATGGTTTCACAAAAAAATCGTAAAATTCAAACGTTTTCTCAAAAAAATTGTGAAATTTGAAAATTTTCACGAAAAAATCGTGAAAATCGGAAATTGACACCAGTGAATTTTCACTGGTGAATTTTCGCTGGAGACTTCGCCGGAGGCGTAACGCGAAATTTGCGCCGGGCAAATTTATTCACCCATCACTATTTATGTGTACTACTACAGGCGACACAATGTCTCCAGTTTCCTTTTCATCAGCAGTAACGTGAATCACTGGTGGGGAAACATACGTGTCACAATGTAGACCAAAGTTTGAGTCTGAGTTTACGTGATCCATTCAAATCAAAGGGGGTATCAGTGATTTAAAATCCTCGAAAAGTTCTCAAGAATTCTCAAGTTGATTTACAATTAAAGTCTAAGGGAACCTTGCACAATATGGGATTTTTTTCACGCTTGATAAAATTCTATTGATTGATACCAGAGAATGAAACTTGAGAAATGTTCCAAGATATTTAGATGTATAAGTATAAGATGCACTGAGAAGTTTGATAAGTGTTCTTAAATGTCACTAAATCTAAATCTGAATTTTTCTGATATTTTAAATTAAAAAAAGTCAGATCAAAGTAGAATCCACGAGTTACCCTTATTTATCATTAAAAAAATCACACAAAAAAATCAGATTGAGAAAAACTGCAACTTTTTCAGATTGTTGCACAAAAAAGTTGACTTTTTTGGACTGCTACACGTAAAATTTAGATTTTTCAGATTTGATGCTGGAAAAGTCAGAATTTTTCATGAAATCTGAGGAATCAGAGGAAAAGCTGAAATGTTCGGATTATCATACGAAACCAAGCGCAGATCACAATATCTTCAAATTGCAAATAGGAACTCTGCCATTGACTTCTGCAGGAACTCGACAGGTTGAAGATGGAGTATTTTCGGATTCAGATTTTTTATATCCTCAGGGTATAATAAAACTAAAAATTTTAGGTTCTAGTTTTTTTTTCCATAAAAAACTGATTTTATAGTAAAAAAAACTAGAATTTTTCGATTTTTTTTTGGATTCAAACGTTATCTTTAAATATTCCCTTAGGGGAAATTTACTTATGGACGAATATCGAGGGTTAATTAACCCTCGATATTCGACTGCCGAATGGAAATCCTTCGACTTCGAATATCGAAGTCAAAGGATTTACCGCAATTCGTTCGTTCGATTCGAAGGATTTTAATCCATCGATCGAACGATTTTTTTCTTTGAACTTAAAAAGCTAGCAAAGCCTATGGGGACCTTCCCCATAGGCTAACATTGACTTCGGTAGGTTTTAGGTGGCGAACTAGGGGGTCGAAGTTTTTTTTTAAAGAGACAGTACTTCGACTATCGAATGGTTGCATAGTCGAACGATTTTTAGTTCGAAATGTTTGTTTCGAAGTCGAAGTCATAGTCAAAGGTCGAAGTAGCCCATTCGATGGTCGAAGTAGCCAAAAAAACATTCGAAATTCGAAGTTTTTTTTCTTCTATTCCTTCACTTGAGCTAAGTAAATGGGCCCCCAAGTGTATTGGCTTCTAGTGTGCCGGGTTCATGTTCAGTACAATCAGATCTTTGTGAGCCCAGAAGCTAAATGCTTTTTTGATTTATGGGCTATTAATTTTCTGCAATTTATTAACATATTCCAAATAGTGGAGAGTCGCTATATTCCATTTACATTTATTTTCATATTCCTTTCAATTAATTATTGACTGATTAGGGGAAAGGACTGCCTGTTCAAGTACATCTCATCAATCTTTCAACAATGCGGCGTAACAATTTATTTTATATTTTATTTATTTATATGTCCAGTATCTCAGGCAAAAAGTTCATTAGAATAATTAGAAAGGTTTTCCATCAGAGGTCATTGCTGCCGTGGAATGAATTGAAGCTAATGAATTGTTTAATGATGTTGATTGCAGTTTAACGCTCTCTCTCTCTCTCTCTCTCTCTCTCTCTCTCTATAGAGCAAAGAAATCCGCACTCATAGGTCTTTTGTGAAGAAAAAAATGGGTTTATTCAACGTTTCGGCTCTTAGACTCGAGCCGTCATTAGGAAGGATATATATATATATATATATATATATATATATATATATATATATGTTTATATGTACCGTATATACTCGAGTATAAGCCGTCCCGAGTATAAGCTGAGGTACCTAATTTTACCTCCAAAAACTGAGAAAGCTTATTGACTCGAGTATAAGCCGAGGGTGAGAAATGCAGCAGCTTCTGGTAAGTTTCAATCTCGTTTTTGGATGACTAGTCTTAGGCGCCGGCTACTATTCGAAGCGCCGGCGAATATTCTTAGGCGCCGGCGAATATTCTTAGGCGCTCGCTACTATTCTAAGGCGCCGGCGAATATTCTTAGGCGCTGGTGACCGTTTTTGCACTTGACCCGAGTATAAGCCGAGGTAGAGTTTTTCAGCATATTTTGGGGGCTGAAAAACTCGGCTTATACTCGAGTATATACGGTATTTTTTTTTGGTTTTGTTTTTCAATTATTAAGCATATAGAAACATTGTGTGACAGCTGTGATGGGCAAATAAATTTGGTAGGTGTGAATTTGCGTAGAATTTACTTGTTTCGCCGCCGAAACACCCACGAAAAATTCAGTGGCGCCTAAAAATTTTGAATGCGCGTCAGAACCGTCTCCCACCTTAACGTCGGCGTCAAAATTGATGAGGGTGTACATTTTAGAGTTTCACAAATTTTTCACCGTTTTGCGAATTTCCTGCAAAATGTTGAAATGTCGAAACATTTGCTTTGTCAAAATGAAACCAGAGAAATTCGTACATCACTCGTGACAGCAATATCTGGGCACTGTTGTCAAAAAGGAAAGTGTTGCTTAAAGGAAAACTATACCCCCAAACAATGTAGGTCAGATACAGATACTGAGTAAAACAGCTCATGTGTAAAACCCTGCTTCATGTAAATGAACCATTATCATAATAATATACTTTTTTAGTAGTATGTGCCATTGGGTAATCATAAATAGAAAATTGCCATTTTAAAAAATAAGGGCCGCCCCCTGAGATCGTAAGATTCACTTTGCATACATACAAACCACATGTAAGGTCACATGAGCCAATTAACAGACAGAGTTCTGCCCTTTGCTTCCTCACTTCTTCCTGTTACAGTTAGTGTTGTAGTATTTCTGGTCAGGTGATCTCTGAGGCAGCACAGATAGAGTCACGAAATGGTGGTTCAAGGCAAGAGATGTAAAAGGGCAATATTTATGTAAATATATATTCCAGTTTGGTAAGATTCTTTAATATGTCATTCAATTTGATATAAACTATCTGTTGCTTAAGTATTCATTTTGGGGGTATAGTTTTCCTTTAATGCATGTGGTTTAGCAACTGCGATAGGTCTTTATTGAATTTTCCATAGCAGGTAAGGAAACTAAGAATTAATCCTTATTGGAAGCAACACCAGATTTTGTTTACATGATTTTCTAAGTATTTCTTAAGGTATTAAGACCCAAATTACGGAAAGATCTGTTATCCGGAAAAAAAAACCCAGGTCCCGAACATTCTGGATAACAGGTTCCATACCTGTATCCTTATTCATCTAATATATGTGCCCAAAACCCATTTTTCCTAATTTGGACCCTAGCAACCAGATTGCTGAAACTGGAGAGCTGCTGAATAAAAAAAACTAAATAACCCTAAAACCAAAAACAATAAAAAATGAAAACCAAGTGCAAATTGACTCAGGTGAACATCCCTTTAAAAGGCACCATTAAAAGGCCAGATAGGCCTGCATATAATCTCTGCCCTTTCTCTTAGTGAGTTTTGCTCATAGGTGGAACCACAGGTAAGGAACGTGCAGGGGGCTACACACACACCTTGCCCATATGCCAACCACATACCATCCCTTACTTCTTACATTCACATAGGGAGTATTTCGAATCAGAAGCAAAGGTCAGTGCCTGGTACTGGCGGGCACAGTTATGATGTACTTTGGCCAGCTTTGTAAATGAGCCCTTTGGGCTTTCCTCCTGTAATAGCAGCAAGCCATAGAAGCAGTTGAGCTAAGCAGCCATATTATCATTTATAGAGGAACGCGGAAAGGATGACATTGTCCTTTATTTTGGTATTGACAGGTCAGAAGCTGGGTTACATTTTAAACTCCTCTCGTGCTGTGCAGCCTATTATACAGGGTAACAGTGACTGGGATGCCAGGGGCCCACTAGAAAACCTTAGACCATGGGCCCAGTTTCCAAACTATTATTCCTCCTCTCCTCACTCTGCCTCTTTATTCTCCTAGGGGCAAATTCACTAAGCGCCGAAGCGCCGAACACTAGCGTCAATTCGCTAGCATTTGGCATTTTCGGTACTTCACAAATTCACTAACCAACGCTGGCGTAAATTCGCTAGTGTTACTTCGCACACTTACGCCAGGCGAATTTATGTAACTACACAAATTCACTAACTTGCACAGTGTACTGAACGCTACCTTTTACGCTAGACTTCCTTCGCCACCTCAGACCTGGCGAAGCGCAATACAGTAGATAGGGATTGTTTCAAAAAAAGTCAAATTTTTTTCTAAGTCCCAAAAAACGCTGGCGTGTTTTCTACATGATGGGTGATAGGCTGAAAAAGATCGAAAATATTTTTGGGGCTCCCCTCCTTCCCCCCTACATTTCCTGACTCATGGCAACTTACCTAGACAGTGGGCACATGTGTAGGGCAAAATAAAATTTATATTTGCTGATTTGAAGGTTTTCTAGGCATTTGTAGTGCAGATACATGTTCCTCCATTGAAATTTGAATTTTCCCGCCGTATGCAAATTAGCCTTCGCTAGCGTAACTTCGCTTTACATAGCGAATCAACGCTAGCGCAACTTCGCAAACTAACGCTACCCCTGTGCGCAACTTCGGATTTTAGTGAATTTGCGGAGCGCTGGCGAAAATACGCCTGGGGAAGTGTGGCGAAGTGAATTAAAAGACTAGGGGGCAAATTAGTGAATTTGCCCCCTAGTCTTTTATATCTACTTACTGTATTTTTCCATTATTAAACATTTTTTCTTTATAAAGAAATAGGGAATGGCCATGAAATAGGCTAAATGGTTAGAAGCAAGTGGCCCACTGGCACCTGGGCCCACCGGGAGTTTTCCTGGCATCCCGGTGCAGAGCAATGAGAATGCCCCAACTTCAGTCTCCAAATAATAGCGACTTTGAGGGACTTTAGTGCCGAAGTCTTTGTTGCAGAATCTCTATTCATGATCATGATGAACTCATTTTCTCTTACTAGAGAAAAGAAAAATTGAGATTAAAGATAAAAGGACAATTTAGAGTGAAATGAGGCAGGGGAACTGCCTGGCTCAGTTAGTGCTTCTCAGAAAACTCCGAATTTCCTGGGTGATTTCCGGAGCGGAGCTGCTCTATCAGTATGTTCCATGTCCAGCCGAGGGGGAGCCTGCAGTCCAGGAAAGTGCTGAACTAGAACATGTCAGTGTCCCAGGCACCAGTGAGTGCACCAATGAGAGAGCAGCACAGACCGGAGAAGAGCCTTAGGGGCAGGGACTGCATTAAGCAACTTCTTTAGATGATCTCATGCCAATTCTTTATTCCATTCTCCTAATCAAAAGGCACCTCCAGGCAATGAATCCGACACTCTCTGCATCTGATCTCAATTCTCCTGCCTTTCCGCTTCCCCTGCCTCATTTCGCTCTTCATTGTCCTTTTATCTTTAATCTCAATTTTTCTTTTCTCTAGTAAGAGAAAATGAGTTCATCATGATCATGAATAGAGATTCTGCCACAAAGACTTCGGCACTAAAGTCCCTCAAAGTCGCTATTATTTGGAGACTGAAGTTGGGGCATTCTCATTGCTCTGCACCGGGATGCCAGGAAAACTCCCGGTGGGCCCAGGTCTCAGTGGGCCCACTTGCTTCTAACCATTTAGCCTATTTCATGGCCATTCCCTATTTCTTTATAAGGAATAAATGTTTTATAATGGAAGAATACAGTAAGTAGATATACCTTTATGTCTGGCTGAGTCTGGGCGGGGGGGGTCCGTGACATCAGTGGGCGTGTCTGTGACACCAGTGGGCGGACCCATGGTGTCAGTGGACGGGGCTATGATGTTAGTGGGCGGACCCCTGGCATCAGTGGGCGGGGCTTCGACACATCGATCAGCGATTGGCCGACCACCGTGTCAATCAAGGGAATCCCGCCCGGTTTCCCTTATTTGGAAAACTGGGCAGGAAGTATAGACCCGGGCAGCCCCTCAAAATACCGGGCTGTCCGAGTCAAAACCGGACAGGTGGCAACCCTAGGGAGCTGCTATCTGGTTACCTTCCCATTGTTCTGGTGTTAGGCTGCTGGGGGTGGGTGGTTGTCACTCTAACTTGCAGTACAGCAGTAAAGAGTGACTGAAGTTTACCAGAGCACAAGTTACATGACTAGGGGCAGCTGGGAAACTGACAATATGTCTAGCCCCATGTCAGATTAAATATAAAAAAGCTGTTTAGTCTTTTGAGAAATCAATTTCAGTGCAGAAGTCTGCTTGAGCAGCACTATTAACTGATGCATTTAAAAAAAAATGTTTTCCCATGACAGTATCCCTTTAAAGGAGAACTAAGCCCTATAAAGTAATATGGTTAAAAATGCCATATTTTATGAATTTAACTTATTGCATCAACCTAAAGTTTTATCCTGTCAATACCAGCAATGATCCAGGACTTCAAACTTGTCACAGGGGGTCACCATCTTGGAAAGTGTCTGTGACACTCACATGCTCAGTGGGCTCTGATTGGCTGTTGAGAAGCTAAGCTTAGGGCTCGTCACTAATTATCCAGCAGAAAATGAGCTTCCCCTGTAATATAAGCTGAAGCTACAGGGCTGATTATTAAATTCTAATGCTAATTGCACTGGTTTCTGTGCTGCCATGTAGTAATTATGTGTTTTAATTACTAATCAGCCTTATATTGTGACATTTCTATTCTATGTGTACTGTATATTGTGAGTGGGTCCCTAAGCTCAGTAAGTGACAGCAGCACAGAGCATGTGCAGTGAATCAGCAGAAAAGAAGATGGGGAGCTACTGGGGCATCTTTGGAGACACAGATCTTTACTGCTAAAGGGCTGTGGTTGCCTTGGGCTGGTACAGAAGCCCAAAATATAAAGTACAACATTTCTAGCTACTTCTTTAGTTAAGCTTTATCTCTCCTTTAAGTTATTTGTCAATGTAATTGCCATCAAAAAGCATGATTGTTTATCACTTTCTTTTCTCCGACTCTGAAACAAGGTAGTTAGCCAGATAGATGGTGATTATATTTGCAGAACAATGCTCTATGAAATGGTAAATAGCCTTGATTTAGGCAAATGGCAAAACATTGAAAAATGAGTAACCTTTGATTGTGGGACAGACATCCAATGGGCCTCTTTGGTCCATATCTGGGGGGGGGGGTGGATATCTGTCAAAAATAATTTTTTCCTTGGGACTACTTGGATAAGTGATACCGATTGGTCTGACTGTTGACCAAGGTGCAAAGCTGTGTTTGTCTGCCAGCCTTGCCATATCTCCCAACTGTCCCTTTTTTTGTGGGACAGTCATGATTTTGACAGCTCGACCCACAGTCCCAGATTGTTACTGAAATGTCCTGCCTTTCTCCTTGATCTCCTGCACTGAACTGTCAGAAAAAGATAGTTTCTAAAAACTTAATTGGTTTTGGCAGAGACCCCAGAACATTCAGCAGGTGCAATTTAGATACTTTTGTAAACATTTAAGATACGCAAAGAAACAATGGTAACAATTTAAGATAAGCAGGTCTCTTGGGTAAACTATAACTTGCCGCTTAAAGAAGAAGCATGCCCCCCAACTAATGAAAACCCCTACTCTCCATAGTCCCCCTCCTTGTCCCCCCCGCACAGTTGTTAATACCTGTAAATGCCCCTAAGTCGTCTTTAATTACCCCTCGATGCAGAGTCAGTGCAGCCGAGCTCACAGGCACCATCTTCACCTCTTCGGGAATCTTCAGTGAGTAAGCGCCGTATCTGCGCATGTGCAGTTGTACCAATATTCCGATCCCGAAGTGCACATGCACCAAAGCCATGGAAATTGCTGAAGGGACCTGAAGATTCCCAAATCGCCGGAAGATGGCGCCTGTGAGCTCCACTGCGCTGACTCTGCATCGAGGGGTAATTAAAGAATTAGGGACATTTATAGGTATTGACACCAGTGCGGGGAGGACTATGGAGGGTTTTCATTAGTTGGGGGGTTTGGTTCTCCTTTAAAGAGCACTTCATTAGCAAAACTGTAATAACAATTAGAAAACACAGAAATGTGTTCAAACGTTTCATAACCTGCCAAATTTTGTAAAAATGAACGTGGTAATTAGGGGTGTGGCTACAAAAATGGGCGTGGCCAAAATGTTGTCCCCTCTTTCCTGCTGGTAGATATGCCTTGCCAGCTAAGCACATGTTCCCACAAGAAATTAAGGAATTCAGGTGAATTGGCCCATATGTCTTATAATTAGGGATGCACCGAATCCACTTTTTTGGATTCGGCCGAACCCCCGAATCCTTCATGAAAGATTCGGCTGAATACCGAACCGAATCCGAACCCTAATTTGCATATGCAAATTAGGGGCGGGAAGGGGAAAACATTTTTTACTTCCTTGTTCTCTGACAAAAAGTCACGCAATTTCCCGCCCCCAATTTGCATATGCAAATTAGGATTCGGATTCGGTTCGGCCGGGTAGAAGGATTCGGCCGAATCCGAATCCTGCTGAAAAAGGCTGAATCCTGGCCGAATCCTGGATTCGGTGCATCCCTACTTATAATCTACATATTGTCTGCCATCAGTCATCCTGTCTAGTGATGGGCGAAAAATTAGTAAAACTCAAAAATTGTTGCCCGAGTCAATTTTGGACACGCATCCTAAAAGATGCTTGCGTCAATTTTGACGGCGCAGTTCAAGTCAATGGGCGTGATTTTGATGCAAGCAACTTTTCGGACGTGCGTCAAAAAATTTTTGATGCAAATTTATTTGCCAGCAGTAAAAAACACGGAAATATGCCACAAATTTGCACCAGACAAATTTATTTGGCTATCACTAGTGATGGGCGAATTTATTCGCCAGGTGCAAATTCACTGTGAATTTGCCCCGTTTCGTAACCGGCGAATAAATTCGCTGGCGAAAATTCACCGGCGTCTCGATTTCTACTCCGGCACCAATTTAGACGCTGGCGAATTGCCGTCGGCGTCAAAATCACCGTTTCGCAAATGTTTCGGGAAATTTGCGGTGAAGCAAAACAGGACAAATTTGCCCATCACTAATCCTGTCCAATGCTCCAATCTGCCCCTGCCTTCTATCTAGTGTCGGACTGGGATGTCAGGGCCCCACCAGAAAACCTTAGACCACTTTTCAAACTATTATTCCTCCTCTCCTCACTTGGGGGATGATTCACTAAATTCGAGTGAAGGGTTCGAATGAAAAAAACTTCGAATTTAGAAGGTTTTTTTTGGGCTACTTCGACCTTCGACTACGACTACGACTTCGAATCGAAGGATTCAAACTAAAAATCGTTTGACTATTCGACCATTCGATAGTCGAAGTACTGTCCCTTTAAGAAAAACTTCGACCCCCTACTTCGGCAGCTAAAAGCTACCGAAGTCAATGTTAGCCTATGGGGAAGGTCCCCATAGGCTTGCCTGGGATTTTTTGATCGAAGGATTTTCCTTCGATCGTTGGATTAAAATCCTTCGAATCGTTCGATTCGAAGGATTTAATCGTTCGATCGAATGAAAAATCCTTCGATTAGGATTTGCGCAAAATTGTTCGACTTCGATATTCGAAGTCGAACGATTTTAGTTCCTAGTCGAATATCGAGGGTTAATTAACCCTCGATATTCGACCCTTCGTGAATCGGCCCCTTGATCTCTGTATTCTCCTAGTCTTTTATATTTACTTACTCCATCCTTCCATTATTGTGCATTCTTGCCCATAAAGAAATAGGGAATGACCATGAAATTGGCCAAATGTTTAGAAGCAAAAGGGCCCACTGATACCTGGGCCCACCGGGAGTTTTCCTGTATCTCGATGGGCCAGTCCGATTCTGCCTTTTATCATAGAGCTTCATTTAGTAGATACACCTATGTAAATGTGCACCTTTCATATTTTCAGTCTTTATTGTATTTTTTTTTACATACCTGTACCTGGTGATTTAAAGAAAAAAATAGGGCAAGGATATTTTCCATATACAGGGACGCAGCACACAGGCTGCTGTTTATCATGGGACTGAAAGGGTCTGCAGAGAGTCCTAAGAAAACTGTGAGCTGTGCCTTTAAAGGAAAAAAAAAAAAGCTTTCCCAGTGCCACCCACCAAGCGGCTGAAACCTGAGAATGGGAGCACCAGGAAAAGCTGTTGGGAAACAGAAGGAAAGAGCTTGGGATTCACACAAACAAAGAAGGGACTTGGAGGGAGAAGCCCTGGGACTAGATGCCTGGGAAGCCCTACAGTTGTGATTCAGACCCGAGCCAGAACCTGATGAAGTTAAGAGCCCATTGGATCCAACTGTCAGGAAGGTGCAGGGCTGGTGCCACACAGGGGAGCCGCACACACTCCCTTTTAAGTTTGGATGGACATACCAAGAAGTTTCAGGCATCCACATACCCTCCTAGTGCCGCTGCTGTCTGCGCTTACAGGTCAGTGCTACCACTTCCATTGCCATGCACCCCCAGGGATGTTGCTAAACTACAACTCCCAGTATCCTCAGCTAGCAAGTAGATGCTAGATCAGCTGTGAAGTAACACATTGGCAGCCCCTGAAATAAATAGATATGTATGCAAGTGCCAGATTCCTATACTGCAGCTTAACTACAACTCCCAGCATTCGCTAGTACAGTTACGGGACCCGTTATCCAGAATGCTCGGGACCTGGGGTTTTACAGATACCGTAATTTGCATCTTCATGCCTTAAGTCTACTAGAAAATCATATAAACATTAAATAAACCCAATAGACTGGTTCTGCTTCCAATAAGGATTAATTATATCTTAGTTGGGATCAAAGTACAAGCTACTGTTTTATTATTACAGAGAAAAATAATTTTTTAAAAATTGGATTATTTGGATAAAACAGAGTCTATGGGAAACAGCCTTTTCGTATTGCGGTGCTTTCTGGATAGCAGGTTTCCCGATAATAGATTCCCTACCTGGATACCTAAAATTAGATGAGAATATATATGTATATGCCTATGGTGGGCAGGGGCTGCAAAGAAAATATACTAGTGGTTTGTTCGGTGATACTGAACTGCAACTCCCAGTGTGCTGGGTTTTTTCCCATTTACTGTACAGAAAGAGGTCACATGATTAATAGAAACCCCTGGTACAGAGGGTATCAAGGCTAATTAAGTATCAGAATGCACAGTAAGTCCCTGCATGTCTATACTGCATGATAGAAGTTTCAGAGACCAGTGACCAAATACATAGTGTCGGGCTATAAGTGTGCAGTGGCAGCGGTGAGTGTGTAAATACACCAGCAAAATAGTGATGGGCTAATACAAGGTATTATTTTATTATTACAGAGAAAAAGGAAATCCATTTTAAAAATCAGGATTTGTTTTGATTATAATGGATTCTATGGGAGAAAGCCTTTCCATAATTCGGAGCTTTCTGGATAACGGGTTTCAGGATAACAGCTCCCTGTACCAAAAATGTAAGGAATGACAATATAATGCTCTGCCTCCCTGTACTGGTAAAACTGGTGTGTTTGTTTGATAAACTCTACTATAGTTTATATAAAGAAGCTGCTGTGTAGCCATGGGGGCAGCCATTCAAGCACAGGATACACAGTAGATAACAGATAAGTACTACTATAGTTTATATAAACAAGCTGCTGTGTAGCCATGGGGGCAGCCATTCAAGCACAGGATACACAGTAGATAACAGATAAGCACTACTATAGTTTATATAAACAAGTTGCTGTGTAGCCATGCACAGGATACACAGTAGATAACAGATATGTACTACTATAGTTTATATAAACAACCTGCTGTGTAGCCATGGGGGCAGCCATTCAAGCACAGGATACACTGCAGATAACAGATAAGTACTACTATAGCTTATATAAACAAGCTGCTGTGTAGCCATGGGGCAGTCATTCAAGCACAGGATACACAGTAGATAACAGATAAGTACTACTATAGTTTATATAAACAAGTTGCAGTGTAACCATGGGGCAGCCATTAAAGCACAGGACACACAGTAGATAACAGATAAGTACTACTATAGTTTATATAAACAAGCTGCTGTGTAGCCATGGGGGCAGTCATTCAAGCACAGGATACACATAGATAACAGATAAGTACTACTATAGTTTTTTTATAAACAATTTGCAGTGTAACCATCGGGGCAGCCATTAAAGCACAGGATACACAGTAGATAACAGATAAGTACTACTATAGTTTATATAAACAAGCTGCTGTGTAGCCATGGGGGCAGCCATACCAGCACAGGATACACAGTAGATAAAAGATAAGTACTACTATAGTTTATATAAACAAAATGCTGTGTTGCCATGGGGGCAGCCATTCAAGCGCAGGATACACAGTAGATAACTGATAAGTACTACTATAGTTTATATAAACAAGCTGCTGTGTAGCCATGGTAGCAGTCATTTAAGCACAGGATACACAGTAGATAACAGATAAGTACTACTATAGTTTATATAAACAAGCTGCTGTGTAGCCATAGGGGCAGCCATACCAGCACAGGATACACAGTAGATAACAGATAAGTACTACTATAGTTTATATAAACAAAATGCTGTGATGCCATGGGGGCAGCCATTCAAGCGCAGGATACCCAGTAGATAACTGATAAGTACTACTATAGTTTATCTAAACAAGCTGCTATGTAGCGATGGGGGCAGCCATTTAAGCACAGGATACACAGTAGATAACAGATAAGTACTACTATAGTTTATATGAACAAGCTGCTGTGTAGCCATGGGAGCAGTCATTTAAGCACAGGATACACAGTAGATAACAGATAAGTTCTGCAGAATCCCATTGTATACTGAAGAGCGTATCTGTTATCTGCAGCTTTGATTGGCTGCCCCCATGGCTACACAGCAGCTTGTTTATATAAACTATAGTAGTACTTATCTGTTATCTACTGTGTATCCTGTGCTTGAATGGCTGCCCCTATGGCTACACAGCAGCTTGTTTATATAAACTATAGTAGTACACACATATATATATATATATATATATATATATATATATATATATATATATATATATATATATATATATATATATATATATATATATAAAAAGGAATGAGAACTCCACCACAACCTGGAATAAAAGTTTTGCAGAGATTCTGCTGGCGTTCTCCTTCCTTTATTATTTTGATTTACTGGCACAATGGAGTTGTTGACACAGAGAAACTTAATTGGAATAAGAACATTCAATTCCTCTTCAGCTGTACAGACCACCATAACCCTTTATCTTGGATCCCTGATACTCATCGGCTATTATGGGCACTGCATGTTGGATATTGCTGGTATAAAGATAGAGGTCCTGGTGATGGTCTTGACCATGAAACAATTTCCCTTATATTTGTGAGAAACACCCCAAAGTGTGGGGGTAGGGTCCCTACCAGCTTTTGCTCTGGTGTTCAGCAGTGGCAGAACCATTTAAGTACCGATGTTGGGCCCAGAGTAACTACACAGAAAGGGTTTTGCCTAAAGCAGGAAGGACTCAAGAACATCATTAACCTCTGCAAGTGACTCAGGAATGGGGAGGTCAAGGGAACACTTCCTCTTAATGTTTCCAAACATCCATGGGCGCCAAGTCACATATGTTTGTGGTTCAATGACAATGCGAACCCCTTTGGGAACACTATTCCAGATAACCACTGGTACTTAGCGTACGGAAATAGGAAGTGGACTGAAGACATTTAGATTTAGAAGTTTCCATGGCTTCCCAATAGCAGGACGTTCACAGTGACCCTGTCATCCACTCACTGGTTGCTGATATGGGGATAGTATATAAGAAATGATATGGATAGGCAGTATGGATGATATTCTAGCCACTCTTACATACAGTACCCTTCAATTAAAGGGATACTGTCATGGGAAAACATTAATAGTGCTGTTAATAGTTAATAATGCTGCTCTGCACAGAAATCCCTTTTTCAAAAGAGCAAACAGATTTTTTTTAAGGGAAGTCGGCAAGTCAGATCCGTAACTTCGGGATAAGGATTGGCTCTAAGGGCTGGGGCGCGAAGCGGGGCTGGGCACGCGCCGCGGCTGGACGAGGCGCCCCGGCGGCCTCCCTCCTCCCGCCCCCCTCTCTCTCTCCGGCCTCCCCTCGCGGGGGGCCGGGGGGGCGCGGGGGGCCTGGAGCCGCCCGCCGGCGGCGGCGACTCTAGACGCGCGCCGGGCCCTTCCTGTGGATCGCCCCAGCTGCGGCGCGCGCCTCTCCCCCGCGCCGTCCCCCTCCGCGCCTCCCCCCGCCAGGGGACGGGGCGCGGGCGGCGGGGCGGCCGGGGCGGGGCGCGCGGCCTCGGCCGGCGCCTAGCAGCTGACTTAGAACTTTTCATATTTAATTTTAAAATCTAACATGGGGCTAGACATATTGTCAGTTTTCCAGGTGCCTCCAATCATGTGCTCATGTCACTCTTTATTATTATTATTATTAACATGTATTTATTATTATTAACATGTATTTATATAGCGCCAACATATTGCGTAGCACTCTTTACTGCTGCACTGCAAATTGGCGTGATATCGGATTCTAATTTTCGAGTAGACTAGGGAATAATTAATAATTCGAGTTTTTAAAAAAAATTCTAATTAGATTTTCGAAATTAATCATGTACTGGACCTTTAAGAATTCGAATTCAACTATTCGCCACCTAAAACCTGCTGAAATGTTATTTTGGCCTATGGGGGACGTCCTGGAATCAATTTGGAGTTGTTTGCAGCCTTTTTGAAAATGTAGGTTTTTTTTAGATTCTAATTTGATTCGAGTTTGTGGGTTGATCACATTTAACCGAGTTTGAAAAATTCGAATTTTTTGAAAAATTTTGATTGGTCTTTTATTTTTTCGAATTTCGAGTTCTAACAAACTCCCATGAACTCTTAATTCATCCCTTGATAAATCTGCACCTATTAGAGTTGCCCCTGGGCTGTACACGCTGGGCTAATATTTATTTATGCATTTTAATGTCTCGGCCATATTAAATGTCCCTGTTATAGCCCTAATAAACCATCCGATTTCTTAATTAAACATACCTTGTAGTGACAGGAACATATCTAACGGGGGAACTATCTGTAATAAATGAACGTGTGCAATGGCAATTTAATATGGGCAGAGAGATGAGGTGATAAATACAGGTTTATAACACCCCCGAAACCTATTTGCAAGGAACCTTCCTATTGGCCGATACATTAATTGTAACCTTACCCAGGGCAGAGAGTAATTTAGAGCCATTGGCTTCGCCTTGTTGTGATACTACATCAAAGGTTGTCATAGCAGATTCAATAGCAATCAAATTCAAGCCTCTTAAATAACCGGCTTCCCAGCTGCTGGCAAGCGGCAATATATAATTACTCATAAATTGAAAGAAAAAAAAGAAATAAATTGGTGGGCAGTTCAAACGAAAATATATACTATAATTTACCTTGAATAGGAAATGACTGCCAAAGCCAAACAGGAAAGGGTGGTGCATCTAGACGCACAGCTGACACTCATATCTCTAATGCAGGTTTTATACAATGAGAATTTTACTTTACAAACCCACAGCAACCAATTCATGAATTACTTTTATTGTACAATGCAGGCAGCACTTTCTTTGTTATGTTCCCAAGGAAGTAAAAATAAGGAGTACAGGTATGGAAACCTTTATCGGTAAACCAGTTATCTAAAAGGTTCTAAATTACGGAAAGGCTATCTCTAGACTATGCTGGGAGTCACAGTAGAAACTGAGTAGCTTTCTTTTGTAAAGAAGTGAGATCATAAAAGTAGTGAAGTTTAACATCAGATCATCTGGAAGACCCCTACAATTGAGATGCATAGAGCTAAAGTATCTGGAGGACGTTATGTCAACTTATCTAGAATCTCTCCATAGACCAAATATAAAAACTACCCTATTTCTTTTGTAAATCCCATCATAATCCTGGACAACTGTATAAATGACCTACAATCAGTCCAATTGTCCAAGACTATCATGGGATTCATGGTAGAAGGTGGATAGTTCTTATTTGTCAATGAATGAAGGCATATCAACATCCGGTCATACAGAAGATCCCATAGCTGAGTTATTGTGAGCTACAGTATATGGACTTCAACTTTTCTAGAAGCTCTCTAGTGACAACATGTGTTTATCATCATTACCCATTACTGGGCTCTTAATTAGTTATTTTGGAATGTTTTTCTTTATGTGCCGGGGCAAGCACGGATAAACTACATGCACTCACACTTAAATATCTGTTTAAAGCTCAGCAAATGAAAGGTACACACTAATTATAAGTAGGATTTGCTTGGTTGCCAGTGTGGTTTTAGACTAAAATAGCTGCAATGTAAAGGTAGTTTTCTCATAAGATACACACTAACCGCTTGTTCTGTCCCTTGCACAAACGCTAACTCCGTAACCGTAGCTGTGCCTTCACTAGCACTTCATTGGGATGGGTATGTGCCAAAATAAATCTGTTTTTCTAAAGAGAACAGTGTGTTTGTTGTTTTAGCTTTGCCTTCATAAGCTCTCTTTTATGTCTCTGGCACAAATATCTAATCCCAGCGGATAAAATTAGAAAGGTGAGGCTTACTATAAATCCTGGGTATCCCATATTGGGCTGCAACGATGACGAGCCATGGACTTCCGGCTGCTGTGATGGGTGTCCCTTTGTATTGTATGCCAGTATTTTCCATATCTTGCATGACAGTAGCTGGAAAGCAGCTGCACATAGGGGAAGTGAAAGATCAGTTTGGGCCATTGCTCGCGTCATTTATAAATGTTCCGACTCCCAGTCGTTTGTTGTTCTTGGTGCAGCTCACCCATGAATTGTTCTTCTGTCTTTTATGTCGCCAGTTATCACTAAAAAACACACATACCGATCTTCACAGGTCTAGTCTGACCATGACTGGACAGGATCTAGTTATAATACCTAAGAGCCATGGATATCTTGTAAAATTGATTTGTATGAATGCTGCTTAGTGATGTCATCAGTTAGAATTGTTGTTTAGTGATGTCACTTGACACATGACTCATTCAAACTTGTGCATTATGAACATATAGGCTCTGTACTTACCTCTAGCCCTATACAGAGTGCAGCCAGTCCCCTGACAAAAGTGCTCTCTCTGCATAAGGAGAACTCTTTTATGCCCCTACACACCTACAGGGTCTGGTTCCTCTATAGCAGTGATCACCAACCAGTAGCTTGTGAGTAACATGTTGCTCTCCAACCCCTTAGATGTTGCTCCCAGTGGCCTCAAAGCAGGTGATTATTTTGAATTCCAGGCTTGGAGGCAAGTTTTGGTTGTATAAAAACCAGGTGCAGTGTCAAATAGAGCTTCAATGTAGGCAATCCACATAGGGGTTACCAGATGGCCAATCCCAGCACTTATTTGGCACCCCAAGAACATTTTCATGCTTGTGTTGCTCCCCAACTCCTTTTTCTTCTGAATGTTGCTCATGGATTCAAAAGGTTGGGGATCCCTGCTCTATAGTCTATATAGCTGTTGATGACCTACAACTCTCAAGACTATCATTATGCTAGTGGTTCACTGGATGGCCACCTTAATGTACTGTTAGTTTTAGAACCATCAAACGCTTCTGAGAATTTGATATGGTGCGGTTACAACCAATTCTCAAATTATACAGTTTGGTTTATATAAAGAATTGCCTGATAACTGCATAGAATTCAGAGGTACTTCCAAAGTCCAAGTGACTCCTTAGAGATAAATAGAGAAGCAATGGTTGATCCAGTTGACCTGAACTGTAGAAATTACTTCTGTTCCTCATCGTGTGAATAGATCCATTTGATTCTTCTGGAACATAATGGGTCCTCCCAACTAGATGAAGCCCCTGACTTTATTGGGATGAAATACTGCGTTGTCAATGAGGCTAAATGGGAAAATGGATCTTTTAGTTGCCATGCGTGAGGCTTGATTAAATATCAATGGTTAAATATAATGGTTCCCTGTGAGAGCTCTTTGTCTGTGGACCCTTGGGGGCCAGCTCAGGACAGAGCTCATTAAAAGAGACATATGGCAACCATATTAGCAAGCCAGTGGTGTTAAAGGGGAATCCCCGTGGGGCAAATTAAAATGTGCAGTAAACATCTAAAAAAAGCAAATGGGCTCCAGTAGAGATGCAGAAAATGTAGATTTCATCTGCTTTTTCTCTTATAAAGCAAATGTGCAGATCTGCATTGCACCCTGGAGGGAGTCCTTGCTGATGAGATCTTTATGATCCAATCCTGCCATAATATGGCATTATGTACCTTTCCTTCACACCTCCCTGGGTTTCTCACACTCCCCTGTCTGTTTTATGACTTAACAGAATGTGAAAAATGTACAAATACACAGACACATCTACAAAGCACCATGAAAGTGTATCTATAATATATCTATATAATACTATACACCACCATTTGTATAATAGGGATGTACTGGGTTTCAGGCAGCACTTCTGTTTCCTAGGTTTCCAAAACAACAGAAAAAAATGCTATAAATGGCAGTCACATAGGCAGGTAAACAATCTACCAGCCAGGGAACTATCTCCACTTCTTATGTGAGTTTCCTGCACATAGTCTGGTTTTCTTCCACAATATGGCTGATTATCCTTCCGATATTGGTCAAGCATCTGGTTGGGAGGCCCCAATATATAAGCCAACAACCCACCCTGCACCTGTGCTGTGCCATATAACCTAGAAACCTTCTTAGAACAATCAGGAGCAATTTAAGAGCTTGCCTATGCAGTAGGAGGCAAAAATGGGTCCTGATGCTGGTTAGGGTCACTAAATTACAGTAAATCACATTGAAAGAGGTACATCTAAACCATCCGTGGGCCATGAAGCTGATACCTTGCCATAGTTTGGGTCTTCTGATAAGAAGGACAAGAATCACTGCCATAAAGGATGTTGTTTATGGCTCCAAGAACCCAAAACTTCTTGAATGACCATCCATTTTCCTTGCATCCTTGTGAATGCAGCTGAACTGGGCTTTACTGAGAGTGAATACAGAACTGCATCACATATATAGGTCTACTGTTTTTTTTTATATACAATTATTTTCAATTAACCTTCTTGGTTCATAGAACAGAAATTTGCTATAATTAAAAGGCCCTTTTCTTTTTAATACCACTGCAATAAAATTCCAAATTGCTGGCATAGATGAGTATTATTTGGTTACAGAACGAGGACATTACCCTTCTCTAACCTCTGCCGTTGTGGGACATTAACCCGGTTTATAGGTGGAGATATTGGGCAGTTTGATTAGCAAGCTGATTTAATGAACATGTTTTACCTTGTAGTTTATTATTGGTTGATGTTTTACATTGGTACAACCCAGTGGCAGCCTTTTTATTCCTGTTGCTTAAGGCAACGATGAATAGCGCCAATAATTACGCTTGTAATTGAACACAGTAAATAGTTATATAAGCTTCATATGCAGGTGTTTTTATGAAGAGCAAAATCTTGTCTGCAGCGCCTCTCGCTCTCCTGCTTTTAAGAAGTTGGATTTTAAATAGAGCAAAATTGCTTTTATAGAAAATGTAAAGTAACACCCATTCAGTGACCATATAGTCTTGAAAGATTGTGAAATGCATGTCTGATGGCTATACATGGGCCACTATAGACCAAGTGCACAGATTATTGACCCATGTATGAACTATGTCCTACCTAAACAATGTCTGGCCAGATATCTCTCAGGCAGAGTTGAGGAACCACAATGTGTTATTGATGGGTCCGTCCAATTTAATCTGTATAGGCCCCTGTTAGGATCCAGCTGTTGAGCTCAGGGCCATATGGATTTGATAAGCCTGATCTGCTCTAGTACCAGGAGCGGTAAAATCAGGAAAACATTGGTTCCTTGATCTTAACTTTTAAGTAGATACTCTCTACCCCTCAATCTACCAAAAAAAGTACTGTAAATATTACCCTAAAAGTTAGACGCCTTTTTAGAGTTACAAGCAATAGATTTTAAGGAAGCCAGTGATGAAAACTACAAATGGCTGGTATGCTTATATCTCCGTGTAAGATATCAGATTTTTGGCTAATTGTGTTCAAGAAATCAGAAGGACAGGCCCGTTGGTGGGCCCCATACACTGGCAGTGTCGGACTGGCCCACCAGGATACCAGGAAAACTCCCGGTGGGCCCAGGTGTCAGTGGTCTCTTGCTTCTAACCATTTGGCCTATTTCATGGTCATTTCCAATTTCTTTATGGGAAAAAGAGGCTTAATAATGGAAGAATAGAGTATAGTATGTAGAGATAAAAGACTAGGAGAATAAAGAGGTTGAGTGGAGAGAGGAGGAATAATAGTATGGGAAGTGGGCCCTCATTCTAAGGTTTTCTGGTGGGCCCCTGGCAACCCAGTACAACACTGTACGCTGGTCAACAAGCTGTTGAGTAGGATGCTTTTATTGGGCTGTGTATGATGAACTTTAGACTGCATCAAATAGAAAGTGATATGAATTGTAATTGGACCAGGAAAGTGGGCACAAGGTCATAGTTATAGTTTTTTTCCCTATATGCTCACAGCTCAAGCTGAGTGAGCCTCTGGCAATGTCAAAAGCACAGGGCCACCATCATAATAATTCCATTGGTTTGGCATGTCCAACCTGCCGGCTTGTTTATGAAAAAAGTGTTCTGTGGCCATTCTCTGATCCAGTTCTTCTGGACTCTAGAGGTTATATGTCTATTTTGTTTTTCCTTGACCCCATCCCAGGGAGCAAATGTGTGTGTGTTATGTTGGCAGCTTGCAGTTACACCTGGTTCCTCTGATGTCTCCTCACAATGAACATCATTACGGTACAATTCTGTGTCTGTCATCAGGACTGTATAGTTCATGATTCCACACCTTGCTGATTAAATGATGTGTTTGTGCTTTTTAGACATTTGCCTGGCCTATTGTGAAGCTGACTGTAAGTCATACTGCTGCGATGGAACTCCGCCATATTGCTGCTCATACTATGCCTACATTGGCAATGTCCTCTCGTAAGTATAATCTGCTCTGCAATGTTCTGCTTTTGCTGTACGCAAAGTGAATTATATGTTCTTTTTTAACCATGCTGGCAAGCATTAAAGGGCTCAATAAGTCACGACAGTTTTTTCCATATAACAGCTACAATCAAATAGAAATATAAGGAATCCATACCTTGTCCATTGCATGTGCCTTTACTTGTTGAGTAAATGGACATGTGCCTCTTTCTATACTGTTTTTCTGAAGAGCAAAATCTTGTCTGGAGCTCCTCTCGTTCTCCTACTTCTAAGAAGTAGGATTTTATATAGAGCAAAATTGCTTTTACTTAAAATGTAAAGTAACACCCATTCAGTGACCATGTAGTCATGAAGGATTGTGAAATGCATGTCTAATGGCTATACATGGGCCAACATTAGTTGTCCACTTGGCCACTATAGACCAAGTGCACAGATTATTGACCCATGTATGAACTATGTCCTACCTAAACAATGTCTGGCCAGATATCTCTCAGGCAGAGTTGAGGAACCACCATGTGTTATTGTGTCGTAAGTTTAATCTGGTCCGCAATGTTCTGCTTTTGCTGTAGGCAAAGTGAAAAGTACCTATAAGGAATCCATACCTTGTCCATTACATGTGCCTTTACTTGTTAAGTAAACGGACATATGCCTCTTTCTATAATGAGATCAATAATGTTCTTCTAGGTACTCCTGGAACACTACCTAGAGCTGATTTAGATATTCTTGAACCATGAGCTAAGCAGGGCCCTTGGGGACCAAGACCTACAACCAGTTGGGGATTTATTTGGGTAGAATCTCCTCTCCTACAACCCCACCCTCCTGGAACCTCTGCTTGAAGGTCCATTAGAGCAACATTTTGAGTGAACAAGGCAGATTTATCAAGGGTCGAATTTCGAAGTGGTAAATACTTTGAAATCCGGCCATTGAATGGCTTTACTTCGACTTCGAATGTCGAAGCGTTTTTACATCGAATTTGACCATTTGCGGTCAAAGTAAAATCGTTCGATCGAATGATTAGATCCTTCGAATCGAACGATTTTATCGTACGATCGTGTGATTTTACTTCTACTTCAAAAATGTTAGAAAAATGCTAGAAGGTCCCCATAGGCTAACATAGCACTTCGGCAGGTTTAAGTATTGAAGTCGAAGTTTTTTTTAAAGAGACAGTACTTTGATTATGGAATAGTCGAACGATTTTACTTCGAAGTCGAAGTCATAGTAGCCTATTAGATGGTCGAAGTATCCAAAAAATTACTTTGAATTTTGAATTTTTTTACTTTGAAAATTCCCTCGAATTCACTTCGACCCTTGATGAATCTGCCCCTTAATTTGCTGTCCTAAATGTTCTTGAATCTATGAGCTGATAAATGTTGGGGTAGATTAGCGGTAGGATAACAGTCAAGGGGAGATGGACAGGATGGAAAAATAGAAGAAAAAGACTAGAACAAAGGCCAAGAACCCGGAAAGGTACACAAATATAACTGGCCGGGGGGTTCATACATATATTTTTATTTTCAGCTTATGAATAGAAAGTGTGCAAAAGTGTATATATAATATCCAGTGTATAAAAATATATTATATATATATCATCATCATTCTGCTTGTTCTTATGTGATCAGGCATAGAATGAGATGGGTTGCAATGTGTAGAACCCCCATCTTTCATACAGCATTTCAGTGCCAGGGTCATAGGGTATTGAATAAACCTGCCAGGAGCCTCCACTAAAATATTTGCATTTTTCGGCCTTGGCTTATTCTTGTGAAATTTCAGGCATCAGTCTGCTCTACTGCACGTAATCCTGCAACATACCATAAATATTAATTCTCCCCAGATGACACCTGAGGCATGCGATTCGCTATCAATAATACATAAGCCCCGGATAACCACATATACCTATTACCTATTACATAAAGGAATATTATGACTTTTACACCATTTCCTATGTTTTATATACAAATCAACTATCATGCGTTTATTTTTTATATTGCACAGGTTTATTTGTGTGTACGTGAGGGAAACAGGTCTACTGAGAAAAGTGCCCTCCAATGGCAAAAGAAAAGCTCCACAAAACATGAACTTTTATATTGGGTCAACGTACTGCCTCTTCTGATAAGTAATGTTTGTAAAGTTCTTCCCAAATGTCATTGCTACTGAAAGCAATTCTATTCTCTGCACTGCTAGTTCTGACTCTTGTGATAATGTAGCAGATGCCATCTGATGACTTGTTTTTGAGTGTAATGATATCCAAGTTACTGGGAGTTTCAGCAACAGCTGGGGTTCCACCATTTAGCTTTATTGCTTTAGACGAAGAGCAAACCAGTAAAATAGAACTATTTAGATATAGGAAAAGTTCAACCCTGCACCCACCAGGACAAGACTAAGGGGTCAGAGGGTTAGATAGCTGCGTATTCCCTGCTGGCACCATGTTTGTGTTAAAGAAGAGCTCCCATTGGAGGTGGCTTGGAACATGGTGGTTTTATGGATATATAGCTGGGATAGTCACCCTGCTCCCTTTCATAACAATAGGATCCTATAGAACCTCAACCATAGGGTTTGCTGTTTTAGCAGCTGCTGTTTTACTGTCAAGTCCATTTACTTCTCCATTAGCTTTTCCCTGTAATGTCAATGGGAGTGTGCACAGAATTTTAATTACTGCCAAGGGTGGCAACGGTGAAATTCTGTGTGTTTCCTTCTGTTTATACCTAATATACCTTACTGTATATGGAAGGAGAATAGAGAGAGGAAGCCTTGTTCACCTTTTGTGCATTAGTGTCTGCTGTGCTGGTAAAGAGATAGGGGCCCATTCATTAACTTCGAGTGAAGGAATAGAAGAAGAAAAAACGTCGAATTTCGAAGTGTTTTTTTTGCTACTTCGACCATCGAATGGGCTACTTCGACCTTCAACTACGACTTTGACTTCGAATCGAAGGATTCAAATGACTATCTGACCATTCGATAGTCGAAGTACTGTCTCTTTAAGAAAAAACTTCGAACCCCTAGTTCGCCACCTAAAAGCTACCAAAGTCAATTTTAGCCAATGGGGAAGGTCCTCATAGGCTTGGCTAACTTTTTTTGGTCGAAGGATAATCCTTTGATCGTTGGATTAAAATCCTGCGAAATGTTAGATTCAAAGGATTTAATCGTTCGATTGAACGATTATTCCTTCGATCGAACTATTTGCGCAAAATCCTTCGACTTCGATATTCGAAGCCGAAGGATTTTAATTCCCAGTCAAATATCGAGGGTTAATTAACCCTCAATATTCGACCCTTGATGCATTTGCCATACAGTGTCAGGACATCCCAAGAATAACTGGGCTGCTTCTGCTTGATGGAGACAAGTGATTCATTGACATGTGATAACAGATATCAGTCTGGGGTAGTTTCCAGATGCTGTCCACCCTTAGAGGTGTGAGTGAAGCCCTTAGTGGAATACTATGGTTAGTGAAGCCCTTAGTGGAATATTAGGGAATAGGAGACATTTCTCACAAATGCTTGAGGTCATCATCTTCAGCATTGCCGTAGGGAAGCTATATATATATATATGCATGTGCCCTTAGCTGTGGTCTTCATTGAGTGACCATAGAGAGAATCATGTGGCTACAAATTCATCCTAATCATTTGCAATAGGGTTTTCAACAATGGCTGTAGTGATGAATGATGGTCATTGGAGATGCTCTGCCGGAATAGTTTTCTAAAAGTGAAGCTTGGTACACGCTTAGGAAAGGCTGTACATTGATTAACAATGCCAAAAAGCACTGTGTGTCATTCATATGTGTGTCGGAGCGTTGAATGACCTGACCAATGACACTGTTGAGCACCAGGCACAGGAGATAAAAGCTAACGCCCAACCTAAAACTTGCTGCACTAGAACCATGCTGGGCAATAATAACCCATGTGGCACCAGCTTAAAATGACTTTGATGCTGAACCTGTTGTTAAAATACCAAAATTAAAAGTACTGAGGCCCCCTACAGAGAAAGACGCTAGAGTATCATTATACTTGGGGTAAAATGACCGAAGATACAAATTTCAGTCTCAAATGCCCCAGGTTTATTTCACGTAAGGCACAAGTGCCCTTTCTTAGTCGACTTCTCAGTCCCCATTCAGTGGCTAAACTAGTTCTTATTGGGCCCCACAGAAAATACATTTTAGAGCCCCCAACATAACCAGAGGTTGTCCTGTTTTACCTGTATATGTTGAGATTGCTCAATAATGAGGCTCTCATGGGGCCCCTTATATCTCCGGGCACTCCTGCAGCTGCAGGGTCTGCTTCTTCTGTAGTTATACCCTTGTTCCATTGTTCCAACATCAGCAATTGCACTTCTTATGGCAAAACAACTCAGAGTAAAAATATCAAGCTGAAAAACCCAAAGCAACTGATTCCTAATCTTTCTGGTTCTTGCCCTGCCTGGACGGCCTCTGTTTCCCACTAGGTATTTCAGCCTTGAAGTCTGAGCTTAATGTTCTGTACACTTCCACTTAATGTTTGACTGAGACAGTTAAAATGATGTTACTGAAGGTAACCCTCTATAGAATATTTCTACTCCGTTGTTCTTTTCCCAAATCTCTGACAACTGTAGTGCAGCTATTATCTCTCCTGACAGGTTCTGTCTCCAGGGTTATGTATGACACTGACTAAAATGTGCTTTTTTAGGAGAAATTACTATAACAGCACAAAAATGGACTTTGATACTTTAGGGACATAGGCTACAAGAATGCTCAATTGCTCCGCTACTATATTTTGCTCTCTTTTTGAAGCTCTAATAGCATTTTTTATACGGGGTCCGTTATCCAGAATGTTTGGGACGTGGGATTTTCCAGATAAGGAAATTAAATTTGGATCTCTATACCTTGTCTACTAAAAAAATCTTAAACTTTAATTAAACTCAATAGGATTGCTTTGCCCAATAAGGATTAATCTTAGCTGTAATCAAATAGCAGGTATTGTTTTGTTATACAGATAAAAACGTAAATCATTCTTAAAAATTTCAATTATTTGATTAAAACGCCGTCCATGGGAGACAGCCTTCCCATATTTCAGAGCTTTGTGTTTATTGGGTGTCCGGATAACTGATCCCATACCTGTATAAAAGAAAACATGTCTGTTTGTTAATATTACATTTTCCCAGTTCTATAGAAAAACAGACCAATGAAGGTAATCTTTTTACAAACCGTTTGAGGGCGTTTGATACACGGGCCGCCGATACTCCCTCCAGTTAGAAGCAGATGAACTAAAAAGACCACACAGTGGGATTTGATAACCACTCATTCTTATTAAAGAGCTCTGCTTCTTACGGATTACTCTTTAATTACACTGCAACATCTTTGCCAAACAACTTTTTTTTCCCATTTCAAGGAGGACGGTTCTGTATACCCAGAAGCAGCATTTTCTCCTTTTATTCTCTTTTCCTTTGAATGGAGATGAGAAGTGTGAATGGTTTGTTATTTTATTTGCCTATTGTCTGTGTCTGAGTGATTACTGTAGGGTGGTTCATGCTTTGTTCCATACATGCCATAATGAAGGGGCCTGGGCACAAATCAAACAATAAAAGCTGAGAATTATGGGTGGATTTAGGCAGATTTGTTCTGCTTGATCCTCACCTGAGCAAGCTACATGAGATACAACAGCCTCCAAAGTCCAGAGTTTCTCATCACCTCCTTGGTTAATTACAGTGCCAGTTATCCCTCAGGCCTAACCCTATTGTTGTCTTGGCATGGAGGTCCACATATATTTAACCCACACTATAGGTTGAGACTTTTTGGAAAGGTAAGTTAAAATTGAAAGGCAAATTAAATTGAAAGCTATTGTCCCATCTCTGGATAGGAAAGGGCATTACTAATGTATGTCTCCTGCTCTTCCTATCACATATAAGCAGTAAACCAATCCTTAATAAAATGCAAGGTGTGTGGCTGGCAGTTTCCAGCTGTCCATATTCTGTAGGAACAGTTGAAATAAAAATGGTGAATGTAAAGGTAAGTTCTTAGTATGATAAGAATGCTGGATGCATTCACGCATTCCAAGCTGCTGTCCAAACAACGTCAACTGAAAAAACACAAAGAATGCAAAAATTGACGTAGAATATCTCTATATTGGACTGATGGCTAGTGAAGGGCAAATTTATTTGGCAAGCATGGAGTCGCTGCATCAACATTGGTACGCGCATAAAAATTGGCGCGCATCAAAATTATTCGGATGCCTAATGACTTTAATGCATTTGGACAAAAAAGTTGCATGTATAAAAATTTTAGATCTTGTAAAAATGTTTGCACGTCAAAATTATTTTGACGCCCATCGACTTCGATGCATTTTGTGAATGTTTTACAGTTTTGTGAATTCTTCACAGTTTTGCGAATTTTTCGCCGTTTCACAAATTTTTCTCCACTTCACGTTTTTTTCAGCGTTTCCGTTGTTTCGCGAATTTGTCTGAAAAACAAAACGGGAAAGATTCGCCCATCACTACTGATGGCAGCAAGAAACTAGGTTCATTTCAAGGAGACCTTCAACATGGACAACCCCTTACATGCAGTTGTTCATGAGATTAGTATAATATGGCAAAAAAAAATATTGCCAAAAAATAAGTAATTTATCCAGTGGGGAGAAAAAAGGGGTGAAAAGAGTATCAGCAGAAAATTAATATATAGAAACATTTAATTGAATTACATCCAAAAATTATACAAAAGCATGGGGGTGGCCTTTCAGAATAATTCCAGGTCCTGTAGGACACCAGAGACGTGAAGTATAGTTGCTAAAACCTGTTGAGAAGTTCCTTCCTTCCAAACACTGTTTGGTTAAGAAATCTGTGCACAAGAATGAAAGTTGATTGATTGAGGAACATTCCCTGTGGACCACCCAAGCTTTGTGAGAGGGATTCTGCTTCAAGTCAGAGTGTGACCACCCCTATTCTTAATGAGTGGCAACGGTTTTCCCAGCCCTTGCACAGATGATGAGGACAGAGGCTGACACGTGTTTACTTAACATCTGGTGGAATTTAGGTTTAAGAAGGGAAACCCTGACCTTAGACATGACATTATTTATACTAATGGTGAAAGGAAGCGGAAAGAAATATGTTGTGTGTGTGTATTGTGTCTTCTACAATGGTGCAGTCCATATTGTTTGCTAGATTAGTTTGTAAGACTGCTGATTAGGAAGTGCCTTGAAGGCTATTGTGCCATCCTCTACAGTTGGTGGTTCCCAGACTATGGGTCAGGCCACCACTGGGGAGGCTGCAGGAGCCATGGTTCAAGTTTAATGGGGGACACCCTAAAGACTATATACAGTGGTACATGGAAGAATGAAATCACAATAATAGGTGGGCACTCGTGGAAGAACATCTCCCTCAAGGCAAAAGCTATATGTGTGTTTATTGCTAACTGCACTTTGCATTGAGACTATGACTAACGATGTCACCAAGTCTCCTTTTGTGGATTCCTTGAGTGCCCGCCTATTTGTGATTTTGTATATCATGGCCTAAGAAGGACCCAGACTAGGTTCTGGACCTCAACAATGAGCTTGAACCAAAAAAATCTGGTAACTTCTGCTCTACAGCAAAGTGTTTTGGCCACATGGTGCCCTGCTGCCACCTTGAGGCTCCACGGTCTGGCACAGTAGATGGGGAGTATCTGTTGCAGAAGCCTCATCGCACTCTCACACAGTAATAACCTTGAAACTTTCTGTATCAATTTAGGAAATTCAGCTTTGGAAATCCATGTAACATCTCTCAGTCATATCAGGCCCACCAGCAAGAGTTCCACCAAAGGCAGGTGCTTCCCTCTCCCCGTTGAAGTCTCCACCAAATCCAGAGTTATTTGATTTATGATATCCAGTCTCTCAACCCAACTTGACCTAGATTACAAACTGGGCAATTAAACATTCAGTTTCACCATCTCATATAACTTTAATACCGACCTCATATCTAACGTGCAATTTGTTTAATATCCCTCTCGCCCTAAACACCATTGAGCTGCTTCTGAATCAGCGATAATTCGAAACTAGCTCGCTCCATAACCTGATAACGGCTTTCATTTCAGATCAACATTGACACTCATGAAACAAGAAAGACAATTACCGTTTGTTTATATTGCATGAGATATTGAGCCATGTGATTGATCTTCTTCATACAGAAATTGACTAATTGACACGACTTTAGAAAGCTTTTAATTAAGCAGCGGTTTCTGACCAGCGAGGTTAAAGCAATAAAATAATCCCAGTGGTTCAGCAACAAAATGATTCAGCAAGACAGAATGATTATGATTCAGCCCAGGTTGGTCTGTCTAAACTGCCACCTAAATGCCACATATACACAACTGCATATGTGGTGGCAGTAGGGTTGCAACAAGCAACTGCCTGGTCACATCTGGGCATGTATGGCCACCACTAAAAAAAAAATGTTCAAAATTGAAAGAAAATGTATAAATTATTGTGAAATTGTGCCACTGTCCATCTAAAGCACTTTCTAGTTTTCTAGATGTTAGCAGTTTTATATGACTAATATAATGAGTTTGAAACAACACAATCACCTGTTGTTCACTGGAGAGAGGCGGATGTTATTGCACAGAGAAGGCATGTGAAATTGTGCCAGTGTCCTTCTAAGCTCTTATTTATTTTTTTTTGGTTTTTAAGATATTAGCAGTTTTATACAGCTAATATGAGTTTGAAACAACACAATCACCATTTGTTCACTGGAGAGAGTCGGATGTTATTGCATCCGATAAATTCGCAAATCTCCTGCAACAATTCACCGGTGTCAATTTCAGATTTTCACGATTTTTTCGTGAAAACGTTCGAATTGCTCGATTTTTTTCGTGAAAAAGGTTGAAATTGCTAGATTTTTTTCACGAAAACGTTCCAATTGCTCGATTTGTTTGTGAAAACAGTATAATTTTTCACAAATTTTCACAAATTTTTCGCCGTTTTGTGTATTTTTCAGCAAACTTCTAAGCCATTCTTTTTTGTTTTTTGTTTTTAAGATATTAGCAGTTTTATACAGCTTTTCATACAACAGAAACAACACAATCACCTGTTGATCACTGGAGAGAGCTGTATGTTATTGTGCAGAGAAGTCATGTGAAATTGTGCCAGTGTCCTTCTAAGCCCTTTATTTTTGGTTTTTGAGATATTAGCAGTTTTATATAGCTAATATAATGAATTTGAAACAACACAATCACCTGTTGTTCACTGGACAGAGTTGGAGGTTATTGCAATGAAAAGTCATGTGAAATTGTGCCAGTATCGTTCTAATAAGCACCTTTTTTTCTTGTTTTCAAGATATTAGCAGGTTTATACAGCTAATATAAAGAGTTTGAAACAATATCATCACCTGTTGTTCACTGGAGAGAGTTGGAGTTTTTTTGCACAGAGAAGTCATGTGATGTGTCTCTGTGTCTAGTAAGTGGCTCTGTTCGTTCAAATTCATTAAATTAGAGGTGTAAAAACTGCTAATATCGTAAAAACTAGAAAACACGTGTTTGTTTACATTTCCCTTAAGTGAATTGTTTATTTCAAACTCCCCTTCCAGGAACATTTTGGGGACATTTTTGCAGTATTGTTTTCTTTTCTTTTTCCCATTTCTTGTTCTCATGAAGAAGCCTGTTGTTTGCTGTGTGGGTTGAAACTGATATTGGAGCTTTCTAGTAAAGAAGGAGCTTGTCGGCCACTGTAGCCAAACACTTTCTGCATTCTCAGTACAGATGGGCCAGCGGGGCCACAAAACCCTCTGTGTAAACAGTTTGCCAAAAAGGGAAATAGTCACTGTTACTGGTTTTGTTTCCCTTAATTTTTTATATTTAACTTTGAAATCTGACATGGGGCTAGACATATTGTCAGTTTCCCAGCTGCCCCCAGCCACTCTTTAGTCACTCTTTACTGTTGTACTGCAAGTTGGAGTGATATCACCCCTCCCTTTCCCCCCCCCCAGCATCCTAAAAACAGAACAATGGGAAGGTAACCAGATAGCAGCTCCCTTACTCCAGATAACAGCTGCCTGGTAGATCTAAGAACAGCACTCAATAGTAAAATCCAGGTCCCACTGCGACACATTCAGTTACATTGAGTAGGAGAAACAACAGCCTGTCAGAAAGCAGTTCCATCCTAAAATGCTGGCTCTTTCTGAAAGCACATGACCTGAGATGTACCTACACACCACTATTATAAATTTTAAGAAAAATACACTTGCTGGTTCAGGAATTACATTTTATATGTTACAGTGACTTATTCGCAGTGTAAACAGTGTAATTTATGAAAAAGAACGACACTATAAAAATCGTGACAGAATCCCTTTAATGCTCGAAAAAATTCTCATAGCTACCAAATGGATAAACGGGAGCTACCATAATGATTGTTTTCTTGAGATTAGAACAAGAAGTTATTATATTGGGCCAAAATAACTCTTTAAAGCAGTCAGCAGGGATTTGCATATAAATATAACATATAAACAGCAGGTTTGCTAAGCACTGGCCTGACAAAACATGCACAATATGTGCCACCAGCAGTGCATTTGGGTTGATTTCTATGGTAAAGTCGATCCCGGTGTCTCAGGGCCTATTTTGTGAGTAGTCTTGTCAGGGCTGAGCAGCTCATCTGGCAAACAGAGCAGGTTCATAGACACATCTCACTGGCGCACTCAGGCAGAACAGACGGGTCTCTGTCCACTTCATTAAGCAGCCGGATGCACAGACAGGTCTCTGGATACACAGAACCTTGTTTAGCTTTTAAGCACCACTCGGCTCGCAAAATAGGACATTTCTGCCTTTATTCTCTGCTCAATGCTTAAAGGGGAACTGTGCCGCATTTTTGTGGAGTAGCTTTTATTGCCTTTGTTAGAATTGATTATACTAGGGAATCTTTCCTTGGTGAAAGATTCGGCCGAATACCGAACCGAATCCGAATCCTAATTTGCATATGCAAATTAGGGTCAGGAAAGAAAAAAGTGGAAAAAATCTTCTTTTGTGCGAAAAGTCACGTGATTTCCCTACCCGCCCCTAATTTACATATGCAAATTCGGATTAGGTTCGGCCAGGCAGAAGGATTCCGAACC
This sequence comes from Xenopus petersii, assembly GCA_038501925.1. NCBI lineage: Eukaryota > Metazoa > Chordata > Amphibia > Anura > Pipidae > Xenopus > Xenopus petersii. The sequence continues at coordinate 17,998,126 of CM076675.1, read as the reverse complement.
AAATCCTGGATTGGGTGCATCCCTAGATTATACCAAAAGGATCATGAAGATTATGTGTGATAGAAGTGATGTAATAACTGAGCATATTACATATTACAAAGGCTTTTTTTGCAAATATTTTTCCATTTACAAATGTTATTCTCTCCTTCAGATTCAACATTTTCCCCTTTTTATTCCCACTGGATATTATAGCTGAGTGAGCTGCAATTCCAATGACCACCTGCAGGCAGCAGTGTTGAGCAAAAGCAAACATTCTCTTGATATCAGTAGTATGTAGAGAAATGCCATTGGCCAGTGCAAATTTGGGACCTAGGGTTCAATTTAACATATTTACCCCAGTCCACACTCCTCAATCATGAAAGAGCAAGGCCAGATTAACAAGGCCATATACATGCAGATAAAGCCTACTTGTCTGTGCCAATCTCCCGACCTGCCACTAACCATCACATTAAATAAAGTAGTAATCAGACACTGGGGCTCATTTATCAACACTGGGCAAATTTGCCCATGGGCAGTTACCCATAGCAACCAATCAGTGATTAGCTTTTTTTAAAGCCAGCTGCAAGTAGAACAATGAATGCAACAATCTGATTGGTTGTAATGGGTTATTGCCCATGGGCAAATTTGCCCAGTGTTGATAAATGACCCCCAATGAGCTGATGTTCTGCCAGTGACAGCAATCATACGAAATAGCAGTGACAGTTTCCCAGTAGCCGCTAAATTTCTTTCAACCTGTCCGATCGAACTGAACGACCAATTGCCATACGGGCACACATGGGCCGAAAATCAGGCGAAAAGAAGAATCGTACAATAGGACCTTTGCGTCTCTAACAGTACCTTGTACTTCATCCTAACTAAGTTATAATTAATCTTTAATTAATCCTTATTGGCAGCAACATAATCCTATTGGATTTAATTAATGTTTAAATATTTTTTTAGCTACTAAATTGTAGATGCAAATTCTGGAAACCCCAGGTCCCGAGCATTCTGGATAACAGGTCCTATACCTGTAATAATGACTGTAAATATAAATGCACAGCACTTTGCACCTCCTGTTGGTGATTGCATGGATGTTGCTGCGCATGCAACATAACAAGTGCCCAAAATAAGGGCAATTTGACTCCAAAATGGCACATATTGTATCAACTGTAATATATTGAGCCTCATAAATTACGTAGGGGAGTTGGTGATTCATGACTCCGGTCGGTATAACACAGACAGGTATGATCCACTGTAGCACAGAATGATATCATTTAACATATATAACATCTCTCAGACAAGGGACACTGGGCTCATGCAATATTCATGGATGTGCAAATGTCAAGGGAAAGACAGACAAGTGTGAATATTCTGGGGGTATCTGGAAGAAATTGTCTAGGAAATGAGTAGAGTGAAAATAGATGATGTGTAATGGCTGGCAGATCCTACCTCCCCCCCTCCAGGAAGGCCTGCACTTTAGGGTTATCTTTCATTCAAGCCGTCACTTTTATTAAAATCTCCAAATATGTTTATACCAAGTAACCCTGGCCCTCATCTTGCCACAGAATTTAGGGGTAATTTTAGCAGCTGGGGTGGACAAGAAATCCATACACACACATGATAGATAGATAGATAGATAGATAGATAGATAGATAGATAGATAGATAGATAGATAGATAGATAGATAGATAGATAGATAGATAGATAGATAGATAGATAGATAGATAGATAGATAGATAGATAGATTGGCCCTAATTTAGCAGTAGTTCTAGATTTGGCCAGGAGGTGTCAGTGTTACTTGAGTCTTTATAAAGGAGAGGCACCATGTGCTCTTTCTCTGTGGCTGCCACATACTTTGCAAGGTGGATGTCTGCTGGAGAGCCTGGGACTTAGGCTCCAGTAAGGAAGGGCTACAAGGGAGGAGAACCTTGGAGAAGTCAGGGAACAAGGCCCTCGTGGTAGGCGTATATCCTGTCATATTATACTTGAGGAGTGTAAGTCAGATAGCTGAGCTACAAATAGTAGCTCTGAGCTCTAACATAGGAGGATAGATTGGAGGTATTTCTCCCAGGTAGGGTTGCCACCTTTTCTGGAAAAAAATACCGGCTTTCCTATAGATTTATCTTTTGTTTCCCTATTGATAACATTGGGATTAACCATAATTTTTACCGGCCTGGTGGCAACACTACTCCCAGGTGATACTGACTGTTAGCATAAGGATCATAGTGGATAGGGATCAGGTTAGTGGGTGTCCCTGGAGGTTCCACTGGAGGTGACCTGCTAAAGGGTGTCACGGGTGTCAGTGTGTAATACGCTCCGCTATTTAATGTGCCTTGACCACTTTGCCTCAGAGAGTGTGTACTGCGTGAGGACCCTGTTATTACTTATAAATCGATAATTGTAGAGGAAAAGATAGATAGATGATAGATAGATAGATAGATAGATAGATAGATAGATAGATAGATAGATAGATAGATGATAGATAGATAGATAGATAGATAGATAGATAGATAGATAGATAGATAGATAGATAGATGATAGATAGATAGACAGACAGACAGACAGACAGACAGACAGACAGATGATAGATAGATAGATAGATAGATAGATAGATAGATAGATAGATAGATAGATAGATAGATGATAGATAATAAATAGATAGATAGATAGATAGATAGATAGATAGATAGATAGATAGATAGACAGACAGACAGACAGACAGACAGACAGACAGACAGACAGACAGACAGACAGACAGACAGATAGATAGATAGATAGATAGATAGATAGATAGATAGATAGATAGATAGATGATAGATAATAAATAGATAGATAGATAGATAGATAGATAGATAGATAGATAGATAGACAGACAGACAGACAGACAGACAGACAGACAGACAGACAGATAGATAGATAGATAGATAGATAGATAGATAGATAGATAATAGATAGATAGATAGATAGATAGATAATAAATAGATAGATAGATAGATAGATAGATAGATAGATAATAAATAGATAGATAGATAGATAGATAGATAGATAGACAGACAGACAGACAGACAGACAGACAGACAGACAGACAGACAGACAGACAGACAGATAGATAGATAGATAGATAGATAGATAGATAGATAATAAATAGATAGATAGATAGATAGATAGATAATAGATAGATAGATAGATAGATAGATAGATAGATAGATAGATAATAAATAGATAGATAGATAGATAGATAGATAGATAATAAATAGATAGATAGATAGATAGATAGATAGATAGATAGATAGACAGACAGACAGACAGACAGACAGACAGACAGACAGACAGACAGACAGATAGATAGATAGATAATAGATAGATAGATAGATAGATAGATAGATAGATAGATAGATAGATAGATAGATAGATGATAGATAGATAGATAGATAGATAGATAGATAGATAGATAGATAGATAGATAAAATATTTTGTTGTATACTGTATATTGAGTTGTATCAATGATGCCACAGACACAGATCTTACCCAACCTGCCTTTTGTAGTGGCAGGGCCCAGAGCAACACAGGCTTTATATTGGCATAGGGTGATTTATGTGTTTGGAGAGGTTAATTAAACGCATTTACTACATAGGTTTTTTTTTTATAGTATCCCAGGGCTAATTCCACTCATAATACAGCAGAATACATGGCAGGATAAATGCAGTGTTTATTTCAAATATAATGCTCCTAGAACACATGTAGGATATACAGGTATCTGGGACTTGTTATCCAGAATGACTGGGACATGGGGTTTTCTGGATAAGGGGTTTTTCTGTAATTTGGCTCTTCATACATTAAGTCTGCTTAATATAATTTAAACATTGATTAAACCCAACAGGATTGTTTTGCCTCCAGTAAGGATTAATTATATCTTTGTTGGGATCAAGTACAATGTACTGTTTTATTATTACAGAGAAAAAGGAAATTCTTTTTTAAAATGTTGAATTATTTGATTTTAATGGAGCCTATGGGAGATGGTTTTCCCATAATTTGGAGCTTTTTGCATAATGGGTTTACAGGGAACAGATCCCATACCTTGGACTATGCGATCTATAATACTCCAGACCACATAATAAGTTATCTGCAGTGCAAGTTCCGTGTATAATACCCCCAGAGTGCAAGGCAAGGGTTGAGTGGCAATTTCATGTATATTGTATTAACCCCAGACAACATCAGGGTAAATGTAGTGCCAACTCCATTGTGTAATACCTCCATATTTTTTGCTGAAGGAAATTCATTATTGTTGGCAAGGCTTTGCCTTCTCAAGCTTTAAAGGAACAGTAGCACCAAAAAGGAAAGTGTTTTCAAAGAATGACAATATAATGTAGTGTTTCCCTATACTCGTAAAACTGGCGTTTATATAAAAAAGCTGTGGTGTATCTGTGGGGGCAGCCATTCAAAGCTGAAAAAGGAGAAAAGGCACAGGATACACAGCAGATAACAAATAAGCTCTGTAGTATACAATGGGATTCTCCAGAACGTATCTGTTATGTACTGTGTATCCTGTGCTTGAATGGCTGCCTCCATTGCTACACAGCAGCTTGTTTATATAAACTATAGTAGTACTTATCTGTTATCTACTGTGTATCCTGTGCTTGAATGGCTGCCCCCCATAGCTACACAACAGCTTGTTTATATAAACTATAGTAGTACTTATCTGTTATCTACTGTGTATCCTGTGCTTGAATGGCTGCCCCCCATAGCTACACAACAGCTTGTTTATATAAACTATAGTAGTACTTATCTGTTATCTACTGTGTATCCTGGGCTTGAATGGCTGCCCCCATAGCTACACAACAGCTTGTTTATATAAACTATAGTAGTACTTATCTGTTATCTACTGTGTATCCTGTGCTTGAATGGCTGCCCCCATGGCTACACAGCCGCTTGTTTATATAAACTATAATAGTACTTATCTGTTATCTACTGTGTATCCTGTGCTTGAATGGCTGCCCCCATGGCTACACAGCAGCTTGTTTATATAAACTATAGTAGTACTTATCTGTTATCTACTGTGTATCCTGTGCTTGAATGGCTGCCCCATGGCTACACAGGAGCTTGTTTATATAAACTGTAATAGTCTTTCTGAAGTAAACACACCAGTGCAGGGCAACACTGCATTATTTATTCATTACTTAAAAACACTTTCATTGTTTGATGTTAATGTTTCTTTAAGCTATTAATGTACACGTATAATATGAATAATGGATAGAAGTAATGATTTTAACACCTTCCCCATACACTCCTCAGTAGTATATATATATATATATATATATATATATATATATATATATATATGTATATATAAAATAAGCACCTCTCCACCCGTCCTTCCCGTCCGGCTGTTCCCCAGAGATGGCACACATGCTCCTTTGTGTGTCTGTGATGTAAAATCTTACATGAAATGACCCTGGAGGCTTCCACTATAATTGCAACCTGTGCTTTGTGGGCAGGAGAGGCTGTGATTTCGTTGCTGATGTAATGAGAAGTGCCTGTAATGTGGAAAAACACTGCTCATAACTCTTCAGCCTCTTCAGCTAGCCGCAACTGTTTCCATCCCCCCACCATGCTTTTTACTTCTTGATTATAGATTGCACTGCGGCACAAGAGAAAAGAAAAAAGACAGATGCAGTATTCTGAAATCTATGGGACAGGGTCATTTATTACTTGCTCTTTTTTCCTTTTCACTGGTTATTCTTCTCCTGTGTAGTGTCTCATGCTAACCACTTATATTCAAACAAATTTGTGATTTAAAATTACATTTTTTTTTACAATAGGTTTAGCACTCTGCCACTAGGTGGTGCATGGAGTTAAATCTAGAGCTAAAGAAAATATTCTGTATACATCATTGGATAGCGGCATTGCTGCAAAGCATCCAGACCATAATAAAATCAGCTCGCGCCATTCCTATCACGCCCCTCAATAACAATACCTTGGAACAGGTTGCCTCTATAGACTTCACACAGTTCTTGGCTTTTCTACCTTCCAAGGAATCTGATCCCGTGACTATCTGAGTTTCTTTCTTCTTCCAACACTCCAAAAACATACAGACTGGGTAACTGGCTTTTGATACAACTGATGCAATTATCATTCCGACTTAAAACTTCGATTTTTCTCTTTTATTCCAGGCAACCTTTCATTACTGTCAGCTCAGTAGTCATGGCACCTGTCACTCACACTGTTCTACCACTCTCTTATTATCATTGGCCTTTCACTCCCCATTTTCCCCATTTGTTTTTTCCACACCCCAGCTCACTTTCTGACCCTTTGGATGTTGCTCTCAGTGGCCTCAAAGCAGGTGGTCATTTTTAAATTCCAGTTTTAGAAGCAAGTTTTGGTTGCACAAAACCATGTGTACTGCCATACAGAGACCCCTGCAGGCTGCCAGTCCACATAGGGGCTGAAAAGCCAATCACAGCCCATATTTGGCACTTTGCTTCTGACTTTCTTATGTTTCCCAATCTCTTTCTTCTGTATCTTGTAGGGGTGCACCGAATCCAGGATTCGGTTCGGGATTCGGCCAGGATTCGGCCTTTTTCAACAGGATTCGGATTCGGCCGAATCCTTGTGTCTGGCCGAACCGAATCCGAATCCTAATTTGCATATGCAAATTAGGGGTGGAGAGGGAAATCGCGTGACTTTTTGTCACAAAACAAGGAAGTATTTCCCCTTCCCACCCCTAATTTGCATATGCAAATTAGGGTTCGGATTCGGTTCGGTATTCGGCTGAATACTTTGCTTAGGATTCGGGGGTTCGGCCGAATCCAAAATAGTGGATTCGGTGCATCCCTAGTATCTTGTCCATCATGTTCTCTCCCTGGCTTTACCCTTTACCTTTTTAAACCCAAGTGCCTCTGTTTTGTCAATGCCTATTGTTTTTAACAGTCCTACAAACTACAATATGAAGACTAGTCACCCTGACTTCTTCTACCCCATCTTCTACAGAATATGTAGCTTGTTGCACCACAATGCTACTTCTGTATACCTATCCAGATTGCCGTCCAACAAAAAACTATACTACCACTTATAATCAAAGTAAATCAAAGAGGTTCTTCATGGGAAACGTCTCTACTAATTAGCACTTCTTATCTAACATCTATAATCTGTGCTCCACCATGAACTTGTTATAAAGAGCTACTCTCTAATCCCATGATCTGACATGGGAATGTGCAAGGCTTTGTTATAAAATACTAGGAAGGATTATCTTTAAGATTTAATAGTCTGGACTCTGGAGGCCTGATGAAGTTGTTTCAGGAAACTTTATTCTTTTGCCTACTTCTTGGATTGAAGAAAGTCAAAAGCTGCATGCTAAGTCTCCTTTCTTAAGGTGGCCATAGACTTAACAATTACAATCTTTCTTGGAAAAGATCTTTCCAAGAAAGATAGTTTGTTCAATATACACGTGTAGAGCTGAATTGCCAGATATACAGGTAGAAACAATAGAATAACTGAATAGATAACTGAGCCTGTCATGCCTCTTGGACAACTTGGCACCAGCTGCCATTATCAATGAGATAAGTAAGTTTGTTTTCAAGATCTACTCAGACATATTTAGTTTTTGTTTGCAAAAAAACCTCATTGTTATCCTTCCACTGCCATGTCCTCTGGAAGATGCAAGTTTACCATTCTTGTTTGTTAGGAGGCCAAAGTGCCCCCCGTGGAACTAGTTTTGCTTGTAAATGTGCCGTAAATAAACGACTGAGGCTTAATTTAAAACAAATTATGGCGTCTAGACCATCTTTCGAGAAAATGACCATGAATTAATTTCAATCTTTGTATTCATTATCAAGAGAACTTGGCATGTGCTACGTGAAAAAGACATGGCACCTTTAGCAGGGTGAAATCCCAGTCAGCACGTGCCTTCTTCGTTACCAGGCAACAATTTTAACACTCCGATTTGGTTGGCTAACGGGTTGAAATAAGGATAAATTTAGTGTCTTAGGAAAAACAACACTGTCTCAGACTAGCTTAAAGAGTTAATAATGAATGGAGGGCACACCAAACCTTTCAAAAAATAGCGAGAGGTGCAGAAACAAATGTTACCCCTACTGCAGGTAACCTATATCAATAATTTATATCTGCATGTTTGCACACTCAACAGAAATACAATTTGAAGAGAGGGTGGTTTGAAAAAATAATTTTTACTTTTGTGCAACGAAAAACATTTTACATGGACAGCGCCATACAACACATGGCATAGTTTATACAATGTTAAAAAAAAGCATAAGAATTATGAATAGAATGAATTATAACACATGATTAACTATACATTATTTTTTTTAAATATGTACATATGATACATATGGTTGGCCTATGAACTATAACATATGATTAACTGTACACTATTTCACTTAAAATTCCACTTATGGACATGGCCACCAGATGTGTCTTAGGATAAAAGATGACAGGAGATGTCACATGACTTTGAGTTCATGTGTTTTAATGTTGGTCACATGATTTTCTAATATGATATTAATTGAACACTGCCTGCACTTTAATATTGCACTATAGCACTTTTCAAGCCATATGAATTATGTTTTTATAAAGTATATTGAATGATTTGTCCTGGTCTGTTAACCCTCTGGGTCGCTGTATTATGGTATCTGTTGGGGATGATGTAAACAATAGCGTCGCATGGAGCAGAGGTCGCTTAGCAACGAGGTAAACAGATACGCACGCCTCCTGTTTGAATATGCGCAGTATCAATGAGAATATAGCGCTACGTCACCAAGCCTGATGATTCATCGGCGGAAGTGACGTAGGCGGAAGTGACGTCACATACCCGGAAGTATAGGAAGCGCGCGAACAAAGCGTCCAGTTAGTGATTGAATAGGGTATTTATACCTCTACTAAACTCGGCAAGCATCAGAATCCCCTTGACAAAGGCCTTGGTGCCGAAACGTTGGGGCCATTCTCATTTTTCTGGTAGGTGTATCCGCTCCTTGCTGATATCTAGCTTGCTATATACAACTAATGGGTGGTTGATATTCTATTCTGTCCTTTTGGTCTAGTTAATATTTAATGGAGTATTATTTGTGCACAGAACTGAGGAATATTACAGCTGGGACCACAACGCTCTTACAGGCAATGTAGGAAAGAACTGTGATTTTATTACACATTACTGCCAAATCCTTATAGAAACTCCCTTATGTGTTCATTATTATTATTATTTGAGTTTGTTTGATTTTTTTATATACATATACATCTTTTATCATTTTGAGGACAGAAAAATAAATTCAACAATTTTAATTTCTCTGCTTATCTTGCCCCTTAGTTACAGACAACTATTTAAATCAGAAAATCTGTGGCTACAGGCATAGGATTCTTTCTCTGGAAACCCATTATCCAGAAAGCTCTGAATTAAAGGAGGGCCATTTTAATCAAATAATTCAAAATTTAAAAAATATTTCCTTTTTCTCTGTAATATTAAAACAACACCTTGTACTCAATCCACACTAGTACATAATTAATCATTATTGCAGGCAAAACAATCCTATTGGGCTTATTTAAGGTGAGCTTTGGGTGATCAGGCACAAACCTAATAGAATCCTTACACCCAGGTTTGGCTTTGGGTCACCAGGCGCAACGCTAATAGAATCCCTACACCCAGGTTTAGTTTGGGTGACCAGGCACAAACCTAATAGAATGCTTACACCCCGGTTTGGCATTGGGTGACCAGGCACAAACCTAATAGAATCCTTACACCCAGGTTTGGCTTTGGATGACCTTAAATAATCCTTTTGGGCTTATTTAAGGTTTAGCTTTGGGTGACCATGCACAACGCTAATAGAATCCTTAGACCCAGGTTTGTCTTTGGGTGACCTGGCACAATGCTAATAGAATCCTTACACCCAGGTTTGGCTTTGGGTGATCAGGCACAAACCTTATAGAATCCTTACACCCAGGTTTGGCTTTGGGTGATCAGGCACAAACCTTATAGAATCCTTACACCCAGGTTTGGCTTTGGGTGACCAGGCACAACGCTAATAGAATCCCTACACCCAGGTTTAGTTTGGGTGACCAGGCACAAACATAATAGAATCGTTACACCCCGGTTTGGCTTTGGGTGACCAAGCACAAACCTAATAGAATCCTTACACCCAGGTTTGGCTTTGGGTGACCAAGCACAACACTAATAGAATCCTTACACCCAGGTTTGGCTTTAGGTGACCAATCACAAACCTAATAGAATCTATATCTAGATTTGGACTAAGTTGCAAAGTATTTTCTTGGTTCTCCTCCTATCTCTCAAACTGACCATTCAGCGTCTCCTATTTGGATTTTATTTTTCACTTCCCTAGACCTGGCAGTTTGGGAACCACAAGGTCTAGCTCTAAGCAGCCTTTTTTTTTCTTTATATATCATGATCAAATAATGTTAATTTTTACCAGTTTTTGTACCACTTGTAGACAGATGACACCAAATATATCTAATTTTGTTCTCCTTAATATTTCACGTTCCAAGCTGCCTATCTGATATGCACTCATGGATCTCCATATAAATCACTCCTGCCTTATAAGCTTTCTGCTTTGATGATGTATTTGGCTGAGCTCTTTCCTTCACTCCCCATGTCCTCTCTCACCAAGTACTATAACTTGTGTAACATCACAAACATTTAATCTTAATTCACTATAGATGCCATCAAGAAGATTCTTGTTCATAAATTGTCTAGACTTCTACAGCTTCCTACAATGTGGCCTTCAGTTCTGCTTCAGCTCTACAGTCAATAATGAATTCTTCTGCCAGACTTCTTTATATTACCAGCCACTTGTTTTCACTCAATATCCTAATTATTTCTTTGTTTTACATTAAAAGAACTCCACATTCTAGCTCATCTGTACATCTCTGCTCTTCTATCAAAATACTCCCCTAACTGTCAGCTTCATTCCACCCATAATGTCCCACTTTTTGTCTTCTCTCTCCTCCCATGCTCACCTCCGGGACTTCTCCAGCACAACCATTTATGCCATTCCTGATATCAACTTTTGAATGAGTTGCAAGTTCCTTTTCAGGGTTTTGAAATATCACTTCGTTTAATTTAATTATTTACAATATACAAAACCTGATCTTTTTTTTGCCTGTAGTGAAAAAAAATGGAACAGTTTGTAGGAAGGTGGCTTTAGATAATGTAGGTGCTAGTAAGTATTAACGCAGTCGCCAATAGTAACCTACCAGTCATTTTGATTTTATTGGTTTACTACAAATGAGTATGTTGGTAGATCAGCCCCAGCATCTTGTTCAGTGCAGATACCAAGGGAATCTTCTACAGGAAAGGCTCATGGACCAGAAATATCATTACATTCCTGTAGAAAAGAACCATAAAGCAATGACGGGTAATTATCACTGGATTAGGTTCTCTCTAGCCCAGAGGCCATATTCAAAATATGTTTTGGGAATATTTTCTTGGCAGTTCTGATTCTGAAAAGATAATATTCGTAGTAAAGCCAGTGGGTGTTAAAAGCACATTATACTGGCCACATTCAGATTTGGAAGGCCTTACATATCTTACCAGGCTCTTGTTGCTGAGTTAATCAATGATGCTTCCATGTGCTAATGACACTTCATTCAGAAGTTACTGAAACCGAAACAACCATCCTAATATAGTAAATTATGATGTGGCCACTGGCCTTTGGCAGCTTTATATATGGATTAAGAGTTGTGCTTCAACAACAGCTAAAGAGCCACAAGCTGAACAATACAGATATTAAGCACAAATGCAGCCATTTTGCCCTGCTGTTCCTTTTGTCCCACATTATTCCCAGCTCTGCCCCAGTATGTTAGGGCCTATAGCAGTCATCCCAGCTTTCAGCTTCTAAATAAAAAGCCACACTGACTGTATAAAATTCAGTTCCCTATCAGGAGGGCTTAGAGGCTCCCACACATGCTGCAGTAATTATAAGACTAAATCGTAAAGTAATCTGTTATATTGTATAGCCCAATATCTCTTGGCAAATGCTGTTGGGAAATGATCTTTGGGAAAAACCAATCAGCTAGGAATTGCAATTTTGAAGTAATGCAATGCCCGGGGGCTCTTCCTGCTAACAATATCTGAATACCAGCATATTGATATCAACATTGATTAAGAATTTTTTCTTTCTTTTATGTATCAGGGGCACAGCGATAGCAGGAATAGTATTCGGAATTGTGTTCATCATGGGGGTGATTGCAGGAATTGCGATATGCATCTGCATGTGCATGAAGAACAGCCGAGGAACACGAGTGGGAGTTATTCGGACGACACACATCAACGCTATCAGTTCTTATCCAGGTAGCCAAAATGCTTTACCTTTATTTTAGGCCAATTTTTTTTTTGGATTGTAACTTTCTACTAAACTCTCTTAAAATAATATACTTCTGTGAGTTCAACCAAATTGATCCAACATCTGGCTGTTAGTGGGCAATGTGGGCAGCCATTCAAAGGAGAAAAGGCTCTGGTTAAACACAGGATAACAGATAAGCTCTGTGCAGCGCCGTTTCTGGGGTAGGAGCCGCCTGAGGCGGCTCCTGCAATGCCGCCCCCCGCACCGACTTACCTGTCGGCGAGGGGAGGCAGGAACACGATTGCGGAGAGCGCAATTGCGCTCTCTCGCAATAGCGCAGCCGAATTTCCGGTTTAAAAACCGGAAATTCGGCTCTTAAAGGTGCAGGAGCGGCTTTTTGCCGCCCCTGGAATCCTGTCTGGCGCTGCCGCCTGAGGCGAGCAACTCAGCTCGCCTCATTGGCGGAGCGGCCCTGGCTCTGTGGAACATAATGTTATCTGTTATCCACTATTTATCCTGTGCCATGAAGCCTTTTTTCAATTACAGCCATTGCTACACAGCAGCTTGTTTATATAAACTATAGTAGTACTTATCTGTTATCTACTGTGTATCCTGTGCTTGAATGGCTGCCCCCATGACTACACAGCAGCTTGTTTATATAAACTATAGTAGTACTTATCTGTTATCTACTGTGTATCCTGTGCTTGATGGCTGCCCCCATGGCTACACAGCAGCTTGTTTATATAAACTATAGTAGTGTTTCTGAAGCGAACAGACCAGTTTTACCAGTGCAGGGCAACACTACATTATATTTTCTTTACTTTAAAATACTTACATTTTTTGGTGTTGTTGTTCCTTTAATAGAGTGGCGCTGACACAGCAATGGCGGAACCACCAGGGGTGCAGCAGGTTTGATCGCACCAGGGCCCACACCCCCTCAGTTCCGCCAGTGAATTTGCCATAAAGATCTATTCCAGAGGGGGAGGGGGCCGGCTGCATCGCCTGCACCCGCGCCCTTTAGTTACATTTCTGTAGTACAAGCACAGATGTTTTCATGATAAAGGCGGTCTTTGCACTTTGTACTTTTGTACTTGGCCTCTTGGCTCACTCTTCATAAATGAGATCCCCTGTGTTATTTAATTTAATATGCATTAAAGGGGCCTCCAGATATGCCAGTGTGGCCTATTCCTCCATGACGTGTAGCCTCGTAGCCTTCAGTTGTTGTTAAAGATAAAATTAATGGTTTGATTTGGTTCTTTACAGCTGCTCCACCTCCATACAGCTATGAGTATGAAATGGACTTTCCTCTGGACCTACCTCCGCCATACACCCCAACACCACCAATGTCCCATTATCCGTCTCCTCCTCCATATCCTGGGCCTTCAAGGAAATAACGTCCAGTTATATGTGTTTACATGGTGGCACCACCCCTCGGCTCTCTTCTTCCTCGCTAGATATATATTATTACACATCCAACCTTAATTTCCTGAAGTGCTTGAACTTAGATATTTGGACCACATTCAGCGCTGATTCCTTGTATGAGCAATAAGAAAAGCTTTTCTCTGGAAAATAAAACATATTTATTTTTGTGTGCCAAAAGTTTACCAAAAAGAGAGGAGTTCATTGTAGACGTACAGTTTTAATGTTGGCTTTGGTCGGCTGAAATCCTTTGTATCCAAATATTTACGTTTTTAATAAAAAATTAAAATTCACTAAAAGGTGCTTGGCAGTTTTATTGCTACATCAGTTTAACAAAGGATGTAAATGTTTAGAGGAATAAACTCCAGGGGTATAAATTTGCCCGGCGTTAATTTGCGGGGTACTTTCGCGTTTCGGCACCGGCGGATAAATTCTCACAAAAAATTGCCGGCGTCATAAAATTTTGGATGCGTGTCCGAAACGTCGCTCATCAACACTATTCGGACACCCATTGATTTTAATGCCGGCATCAAAATTGATGCAAGCAAATTTTTGGACGCAAGTCCAAAATTGACGCGGGTGTAAATTTTTGAGTTTTGTGAAATTTTTGCAGTTTCGTGAATTTTGCGGGAAATTCAAAAAATTTTCAGCAAAATGGGAGAACTTCACCCATCACTAGGGCCCTTTTACATAGCAGGTGCCCCTAGGCCCACTGCCGTTTGTTGTCTCCTCCCCTTTATTCGTGCAAATTTTCATCATTGGGACCGGAGCAATTGGGAAATTTAAAAAATGATTGTATCTCCTAGGCATCCCTAGTGCCTTTGAACCAATGTGGGTGTGGTTGGGCAGCATGCCACCCCCAAAATCCTGCTGCCCTAGGCCCGGGCCTTGGTGGCCTTTCCACAAATCCAGGCATGCCCAACACTACTGGGGAGTTCTGCTTGTAGCCTTCATCAATTGCTGGACTTAAGGTGTACAAGGTTACTGGTGCTTCTGTGAAATGGGGTGTTACTCAGTAGTACATCATTGCAAAAGGAAGAAGGTGCTCCAGAATAGTAGTATACATCACAAATATGAATAGCTCACCAAGTTGATCATGTGGTCCAGGTACACCAGCCTTAGACCCTCAGCCACGGGGAGCGGAAAAACCCGAATTGTATAACATAAAAAACTGGGCTATCCGGCACACAGGACCAAAAATCAGCTAAAAAATACATTTTATTGGTCAAAGTTAAAAATGTACATACATCTCCTAGGACCCTACGCGCTTCGTACCTCTGGGTTACTTTATTATGGGCTGATTTTTTAACTGATTTTTGGCTGGATAGCCCTGCTTTTTCTGTTACCCACTAATGCCGTGCATGCAAACCAACAGCTTATTAATATGGAACTCAGAGACTCACATAGTATTGTGTGTGTGTGGGGAAGTACAATATGTTTCACTGTGTTGCTTGAAGCCACTTGCCACTTTGTAGACCTCATCTATTTGTGCTGCTAAATGAAAGGCAAAACTGGACAGTAGACAAGAACACCCAAGTGAAGAAGCTATATAAAAGAATATTAAAGCCCCTCCCTGCTCCTACTGCACTATATATATATATATATATATATATATATATATATATATATATATATATATTGTTCCCAGATAGGAGAACCCAGCCTCTCACTAAAAAAAGGCATTATTGTCTTTGTTATTGTTACAGGTAGTACCTAAACAATATTCCTTGTGAGTCACAATCAGCTCCTGAACCCTGCAAGACTGGAGCAGTGTTGACCTACTTTCGTTCTGTTCAATATTTTACAGCGTGCAGCAAGTCAGGCACAAGTGATGGCAAAACAAAAATGCAGAAATAGTCAAAGACCCAATTCCCCAGTGTCAGCCCATCAATCCGCTCCTCAGACCTAGGAATGGCGCATCAGAAGTCATTTACCAACAACGAATCTACTGCTACTTGTTCCCAAAGTAACAGGGAAATGAAAAACATTTATCGTCAGCGATAATAACTAATATCTCTAATATCTAATGAGAGGATGGTGGTGTGAAGCTCCTGAACATTACTGTATTTGTTGGGGTGGTGAACATCATAATGGAGCCTGGTCACGTGAATAGGTGCTTAGAGTTGGATCACCATTATCCATTAGTACAGCCATTTTTTGTTGGTGTGGTCCACACTTAGATCCGTAGCTGCTGTAAGGGGAATGGTATATTAATCTGTATCACATTAGTATCAGCTGGACAGCAGCCAGTTCTATGTGATGATGGAGAATCTCCTCTTTGTAAAAAGGGCCACCTTACAGTATATTCAAGGCTGATGACTATGCAGGGAACAGGAGAGATGGAAGCTTAGGTTCCACCAGCTTTCCTCACAAGGGCGACTTCGGAAAATGAAGCGCTCCGAGTGCCATATCGCAGGCGATTTAGATTGCAGCCGGCAGGAAGGGAGGTAAGTTGCCCAAAGAAGAGGCGATTAGTCACCGGGCGACTAAATCTCCCCGAATCTTCCCGTGTGTCTCTGCCCTAAGGGGGGCCCAACTAATCCTAAAAGTGCAGCACAGCCGAGCCCCGTTTAAACTTAAATTCTTCGGGGGCCGGCCCGACTCTCACCCCTGTGCCCCCGGACTCTTCTAGGGAGGAGTGAGATTAGGGTTATAGACTTCTACATGAAAACAAAAAGGTATATATTTCCTTGGGTTAGGGACATGACATGAAACTATGTTTTTGTAGTTGACCAGACCAATTGTCTAAGGGTGCAGAACTGTTGGACAAAAAGCAATCCTTTAGTCTTACACTTGGGGGCCGATTCACGAATTTCGGGTGAAGGATTAGAATAAAAAAAAATTCGAATTTCGAAGTATTTTTTGGGTACTTCGACCATCGAATTGGTTAAATTCGATCGAATTCGATCGAATTCGAACGATTCGAACGATTAGAAGTAAAAATCGTTCGACTATTCGACCATTCGATAGTCGAAGTACTGTCCCTTTAAAAAAAAAATCGACCCCCTACTTCGGCAGCTAAAAGCTACCGAAGTCAATGTTAGCCTATGGGGAAGGTCCCCATAGGCTTGCCTGTGATTTTTTGATCGAAGGATTTTCGTTCGATCGTTGGATTAAAATCCTTCGAATCGTTCGATCGTTGGATTAAAATCCTTCGAATTTAATTTAATCGTTCGATCGAACGAAAAATCCTTCGATCGATCGCAGGATTTGCGCGAAATCGTTCGACTTCGATATTCGAAGTCGTACGATTTTAATTCCCAGTCGAATATCGAGGGTTAATTAAATCGGCCCCTTACTGCTTTCAGGTGGGATTGAATTTATTAGGGAGATACATGATACAAATCAAGCATCTTGACTAGTCATGAAACCAATTCTATCTTCCACTAAAATCTAGTTAAAGGGGTGGTTCACCATCAACCAACTAGTTGTTTTCAGATAGATCACCAGAAATAATGACTTTTTCCAATTGCTTTCTATTTTCTATGGTATATTAGTGCAGAGCAAGACTTTCCTTTTCTCACAAACGTTATTTTCAGCCATGATCATTTTGCCCTTATTGGTGAACCAGATTCATTACATTTCCTCTACAGTTTTAATGGTGAGTATTGCAATACTCATGTCTCCTTGCTGAGCATAAAGGAAACTCATTTTTATTACACGGGGGGGGAGGGATAAAAACTCATAAATCTTTAATGCGGATTGAGAAATGTTTTCTTCAAAGCGGAATTTGTCCCGTTAAAAAATGATGACTTGTAAAATTAAAATTCAGCAATTCCTCAGATTATACTCCAGGGTTTTTCCATTTAAATGCAGGAATGATCAATCACCTCTAAAACAAACAGTCATCGCTCAGCAGCAAACAGACAGGCGGCTGGGTACATGGACGGAAGTGTCGCCATTATTTCATGAAAAACAGAAATATTGTTTAATGTAGAATGTTATTATTATTATTAATATTATTATTATTAACCCTATTAAAGAGGAGCACTAGCCAAATACTGAAAACACACCAAAAAAATGAAATTTTGCATAATAAAAGAAAATGTCATTGTAAGCAGTTATTTTCTGTTATTCGCAATATTCCCAGGTATGAGATTCGTTATCCGGAAACCGAATATCTAAAAAGCTCTGAATACTGAAAGGCTGTCTCCCATAGACTCCATTTTATACAAATAATCCAAAGTTTTAAAAGTGATTTCCTTTTTCTCTGTAATAATAAAACAGTAGCTTGTACTTGATCCCAACTAAGATATAATTAATCCTTATTCGGTCGAATTTTTAATTTTAAAAAAATTAATTTGAATTCAAAAAGACCAACCGTAATTAAGTCGAAGTTTTTTAAATCTGCCCCTTAATGTTTACATTATTTTCTAGTAGACTTAAGCTATGAGGATCCAAATGACGGAAATATCCATTATCCGGAAAACGCCAGTTCCCGAGCATCATGGATTACAGGTCCCATACCTGTGATCGCTATTGAATGTATCTCTCGTTTGCTAAACTCTGCACTGCTGGTCCTGTCTACATGAAATAATTTTGCAGCTCTTCTCCTGCCAAAACCTATTTTCTCAAATTCTCACTATGCTCTGCACAGTTATGTGATATTCCTTCTATGTGAGTCTATTAATTGCAGAACCTGCATGGCTTATGATAATTTTACTCTTGGCTCAATTTGGAGCTGGCTGTTTCAGTTGTGCATGTAGTCAGGAAGAGCAGTGCAGAGAATAAGGGACATACATGCTGCTCTAAAGGACAAGGAAAATGATGTATACATCATAGGGTCTCAGCCATCTTCCCAAACCATAACACACACACTTGTCCTGCCTTGTTGTAAAGGTATGGGACCTTTTATCTAGGATGCTCGGGACCGGGATCTTTCCGTAATTTGGATCTTCATACCTTAAATCTACTAGAAAATCATGTAAACATGAAATAAACCCAATCTTAGTTGGGATCAAGTTCAAGCTACTGTTTTATTATTACAGAGAAAAAGGAAATCAATTTTAACAATTTGTATTATTTGAATATAAATAGAATCTTTGGGAGACAGTCTTCCGGACTATGGATCCCATACCTGTACCTGGAATAAAAGGTTTATAACAGGGCTGTGGCCCATATTTAGCCACTTGGATTCCTGTTGCAGGTTCTGTGATGGGGATGACTGACCAAGAGGCTAATCTGGTCATGACAGGTTGGCAGTTGCCGTCTGAGCGCTATGGGCAGGGAGTCAAATGGGCAGATCTGGCAGCTGCGATACTCTGCCTATGGTATGAAGGAGGAGGGATGTAATGAGGAGTGTGGTTGGTGGAGTTTGGGAGGAGGTCCTCTCCAGAGGCCTCTTTACTGTATACATCACTTTCCTTGTCCCAGTGATGTAATTACTGGTCCCAGACCCCTTGGGGCCACTGGCAGGGCCAGAACTAGAGGTTGGCAGAGGAGGCAGCTGCCTAGGGCACAATGATAGAAGGGTGCTGAGCAGCTACCTCTGAAATTGTCTTCTGCCTACCCCTAGTCCATGTTCGCACCCCACAGCCTCAGACTCCCCTTACTTGCCTCTGTCACCCACCCCTCTGTCATTCTCACCTCCCTCCTGTCACCCTCCCCTCTGTCGCTCACCCCTTGCTCCTGTCACCCTCCCCTCCCTCCTGTCATCCTCCCCTCCATCGTTCAAATCCCTCACTCCCCTCTGTTGCTCACCCCTTGCTCCTGTCACCTTCCCCTCCCTCCTGTCTCCCTCCCCTCCCTCCTGTCACCCTTCCCTCCGTCGCTCACCCCTTCCTCCCCTCCGTCGCTCACTCCTCCCTCCCCTCAGTTGTTCACCCCTCCCCTCAGTCGCTCATCGCTCCCTCCCCTCCATCGCTCACCCCTCCCTGCCCTCCGTCACTCACCCCTCCCTCCATCGCTTACCCCTTTCTCCGCTCCATCAATCTCCCCTTCGGCGCGGTCAGCATGTGGGGTGGTGGCCGGCCAGGTAGCCTAGGATGCCCAGCTGGCCTGGCCCAGCCCTGCCCCAAGGAGCTGCAATACGTTTATTTCAAGTGGAAAGGCAGGGGGACATTTTTGCTTCTTATAGGGCAGGGGTTAGGGTGCGCATCTTGCACTTGTTGCCTATTTAAGCCAATGTCTTGTCCTTTAACCTAGAGCTGTCATCCTGCCAGGAACAAAACTTGGTATTTATTTATATAAATATGGGTGACTTCTAAAACAATACATTAGGGTTGCTTTTCATGCAATCATTACAGATGGGTAATCAATACATTTTGGAAAGTCTCTTCGAATTATTTCCTTTCATTATTTAAAATGTTGGGGGTTTTTTGAGTTCCCCTTTAAATGAACAAAGGTGGAATGGTAATGTTGTTTTTTGTGTTTGATCATGGAAACATTGGGAGTGGAGACAAGGCAGGGGCTTCTCTGGGACTCATAGCAACAAGGATCCCAAGGGGGGCAGATGTGAATGGTATCACCCTCTGAGATCTCCCTGCCCTGTTTGTTTCTCTCTCCTTCCAGCAGAGCGGGAGTAACAATCCCCTATAGGACACAAGGTGGGGGGGAGGAGAATGTGGCTCTTTGTATATACAAATAGATATGTATAAATATATCTCCGTTATACTTGGTCACTGCCTGGCTGAATTTTATGTATTTACACATTTAAAATGATTTTAAATGAATTTATTATTTTTTTTTACTGACAACTATTAAAGGGCTAATATCAACCTTCTTTGTATTAATAAAGTTTAAGTATAAGGGATATCTCTTTTCTGCTTATTTGTATCTGTGCAAAAAAAAACAGGAGCTTGTGTTGCCCCGGCTGATGAATTAGCAATAGTCGGCCATTGCAGTGTCAGTGTCTAACCACTAGATGGGACTGTGGTGGGCTGTGTATGGATAGAGCAATGGGCGTTACAATGGGATTTGTTGCGGTTTGTTAGTGTAATGGTGAATACAGAGACAGTGAGAGCTCAGAGCACACAGATATCTAGGCAGGACCGCCATCAGAAATCGCAGGGCCCCATACGACAAAATTTCCTGGGCCCCCTGGGCTGTGCCCACCGCAAGCCCCACCTACAGGTCTGCCATCCCCACCACACAGTAAAAAAACAAAAAAAATATTGGTGGTTAGAGTTCCCACATGTTAATAAAAAATAAAGATATTGTTGGTCAGGGCCCCCCCACCACAAAAAAACATTTGTGGCCAGGGCCCCCCCATTAAAAAATATTGGTGGCTAGGACCCCACATGAGAATAAAAATCAATGGCCAAAATTGGTGGCTAGGGTCCCCCCCACACATTATAAGTATTTGGTGGCCAGGGCCCCTTAAACGTCCATGCCTTCCCGAAGTCAGCAGCTCTCAGCAAGATGGGGGGCCCGGCTAATCAAGTAAGTGTGGCGTGGCCGGGCCCCCCTTACCCTCGGGGCCCCCTACAACTCTCCCCCCTGTCCCCCCCTGATGGCTGCCCTGTATCTAGGGCACAACAAACAACACCTGAGCCTTATGGCAGGGGAATTGAACCAGAGCCGAAAGAATGGCGTGAATGGTGTCACCTTGGTAACCCATCATGTTGATACTCAGGGTCTGTCTCAATAGAATACTATTTATGCATATAGTGCACTTCTAATGGCGGTAGGATAAATACCATTCATCTCTTTGTAGACTAATAGGCGCAAATTCACTAAGCGCCGAATCGCCGAACGCTATCGTCAATTCACTAGCGTTTGGCATTTTCGGTACTTCGCAAATTCACTAACGAACGCTGGCGTAAATTCGCTAGTGTTACTTCGCACACTTACGCCAGGTGAATATTCGCTAGTGACTAACCGCAAATTCACTAACTTGCGCAGTGTACTGAACGCTACCTTTTACGCTAGACTTCCTTCGCCACCTCAGACCTGGCGAAGCGCAATAGAGTAGATAGGGATTGTTTCAAAAAAAGTCAAATTTTTTTCTAAGTCCCAAAAAACTCTGGCGTGTTTTCTACATGATGGGTGATAGGCTGAAAAAGATCGAAAAAATTTTTGGGGCTCCCCTCCTTCCCCCCTACATTTCCTGACTCATGGCAACTTACCTAGACAGTGGGCACATGTGTAGGGCAAAATAAAATTTTTATTTGCTGATTTGAAGGTTTTCTAGGCATTTGTAGTGCTAATACGTGTTCCTCCATTGAAATTTGAATTTCGCGCCGTATGCAAATGAACCATCGCTAGCGAAACTTCGCTTCGCTTGGCGAATTAACGCTAGCGCAGCTTCGCAAACTTACGCTACCCCTGTGCGCAACTTCGGATTTTAGTGAATTTGCGGAGCGCTGGTGAAAATACGCCTGGCGAAGTGCGGCGAAGTGTGGCGAAGCGCGGCGAAGTTGCGCCTGGCGCAACTTCGCATCTTAGTGAATTTGCCTCATAGTGCGCAGAAACAGAGGGTCCGGTAATACAGGGGCCTGATATGTATAATGTAAATTAATTCTACTTATTAGTGAATTTTTTTACTGGATTTGCAGCAACATTCCACACTTCACCATCCTTGAATTTATTCCCAAAACTAAGGCAAAAATCCACAGCCAAAAATTTCACAGCGACAAAAAAGTCACAGACAGGGTCGGACTGGGCCGGCAGGACACCGGGAAAAAACCCAGTGGGCCCCACTGGCCCAGATCTGCCCCCTAGTTTCCTTCCTTGAGGCAAAAAAGAGCAGCATGCGCGCTGACACTCGCTGGCGTGCATGCGCTGATGTGCATGCACGAGTGTACGCATGCGCACATGCTCATCAGGTGGGTTGCCGGACAGGAGCCGCTTTGGGTCCAGAGTGGGGCCCTGAAGCAGAAGCCCTGGTGGGTCCCACGCATACCAGTGCGACCCTGGTCAGATCGGATCAGCTCGATATTTTTCACCTTGAATGTGGGTGGCAAAATCGTCAAACGAGCGGATCTCTATGTGTGTGGCCACCGTAAGGCTAGTGGCAGATGAGGCTACTGGGGGAGATTAGTCGCCCAGCCACAAATCGCCTCTTCTTCGGACGACTAATCTCCCCTAAATGCCTTCCCACCGGCTAGAATGTAAATCGCCTCACGAGGAAACTTTGGGCGACTTTGGAAAGCTGAATCGATCCAAGTGCCATCCCACCGCGATTTACATTCAAAACCGGTGGGAAGGCATTTAGGGGAGATTAGTCGCCCGAAGAAGAGGCGATTTGTCGCTGGGCGACTAATCTCCCCTAGTACCCTTGTCTGCCACCACCCTAACACAGTGACACCCAACTGCTGCATGAAGACAGAATGAAGAGAAACAGATGCTGAGAGAAGAATAGTGAAGATGAACTTGACTGTTTTATTTCAGAAACAATACAGAATTTGTTTTGTATTGATTGTATTTAGAAAGTTTCTTATTTCAGTACTATAAAGCTTTTATTACATTAACATTTTCATGATAGTTCCTCTTTAAGGTTATTTTCAGGCTAGTACCTCTTTAAATACGACAGCAGGCCAGCGATATATATTTTAGTGCATGTAAAACGCTCCAACTGTGTCACTGCTGTATATTCAGCCCTGAATCCTGACTCTGAATCATGTGAATGAGTGATCAGCAGGCCCGCACGTCAGCTCTGCTAGGAATAGATTCACTGGATTTTTTTTAGAACTTCCCCATTTAAAGGAAGACACGCTCCCTAACCCAAACACCTGCCCAGGGCTTGGTGTGACAGTGCAGCACCCGTTTCTCAGGGTTCCAGCAATCCCATTCTAATGTGTTTGATGCAACGCTAGATGTTTATGTACTGGTGCCCTAACTGCCACCTCCCTGGAAGCCTTGCCAGCCTGCAGTCACAAGCACGAGGGATGCTGAGCTTAAGATCCCATTTATCATTCCTCTACTCCAGTCATGCTGCTGCCTGAAAACCCATTTTCCTAAAGAATAGAGGGATATGACTCAGTGCCTCCTCCCTGTATGCAGAGCACTAACATTAAGGGCATGCAAAACTCTATTACCAGGCTTGTATGGCCTATTTTGCCATTTAGCTGAACAGCTGCAGTTTCAAGTCAGTGCTGAAGCTGCCAGACTGCTTGCTTTGCAGAGGAGACTACAATAAAACAGTGCCCCTGGTGGCCAGGTTATCCAGACAAAGACAAAGTTGTGTTAAAGATGGCTATACACAGAGGCGCAAATTCACTAAGTGCCGAAGCGCCGAACGAAAGCGTTAATTCGCTAGCGTTCGGCATTTTCGTTACTGCGCAAATTCACTAACGAACGCTGGCGTAGTTTCACTAGTGTTACTTCGCACCCGTACGCCAGGCGAATTTTCGCTAGCAACGTAACTACGCAAATTCACTAACTTGCGCAGTGTACTGAACGCTACCTTTTACGCTAGACTTCCTTCACCACCTCAGACCTGGCGAAGCGCAATAGAGTAGATAGGGATTGTTTCCAAAAAAGTCAAAAATTTTTCTTAGTCCCAAAAAACGCTGGCGTGTTTTCTACATGATGGGTGATAGGCTGAAAAAGAGCGAAACATTTTTTAGGGCTCCCCTCCTTCCCCCCTACATTTCCTGACTCATGGCAACTTACCTAGACAGTGGGCACATGTGTAGGGCAAAATAAAATTTTTATTTGCTGATTTGAAGGTTTTCTAGGCATTTGTAGTGCTGATACGTATTCCTCCATTGAAATTTGAATTTCGCGCCGTATGCAAATTAGCCTTCGCTAGCGTAACTTCACTTTACATAGCGAATCAACGCTAGCGCAACTTCGCAACCTTACGCTACCCCTGTGCGCAACTACGGATTTTAGTGAATTTGCGGAGCGCTGGCGAAACTACGCCTGGCGAAGTGCGGCGAAGTTGCGCCTGGCGCAACTTCGCATCTTAGTGAATTTGCCCCAGAGAGATCTGCTCATTTGGCGATGTTGCCAAATGAGTGGATCTCTCCCTTGAGCTGGGAGATATCGAACTGATCCGATCATGGGCCCTAGGGCCCAATGATTGGATCATAATGCAGGAGTACGGGCGTTCGGATCGCATCAATGAACAGACGGGATTTTTACCCCCAACATTAGGCCAGATATCGATCGGGGAAGCCCATCAGAGAGCCCCATACACGGGCCAATAAGCTGATGACTCGGTCTGTCTGCAGCTTTTATCGGCCACATTAAGCTGTGAAGCCGCAATAAAGCTTTTAAAACTACAAGTGTGGTGTGGGATCTGTTATCCAGAAACCCATTTGGCAGAAAGCGCCAAATTATGGAATGGCCATAGACTTCATTATAATGAAATAATCCAAATTTTTAAAAATGATTTTCCTTTTTCTCTGTAATAATAAAACAGTAGTTTGTACTTGATCCCAACTAAGATATAATTAATCCTTATTGGAAGCAAAACCAGCCTATTGCGTTTCATTAATGTTTTCATTATCTTCTAGTAGATTTAAAAGGGAAGGGAAAGTCTTTTAACTTGGGGGTGCCAAAAGTTAGGCACTCCCAAGTGATCGCATGTACTTACCTGAAACCCTGTACCTGTGCTCCTATCAGAAGAAAACTGCACCGGCCTTGGATCCTTCCCGCGAGCACCACAGATTGATCTTGGCTTCTTCTTTCTTCTCGCGGCAGCGAAAAGCTGAACTTTAACGGAAAAGTCATCTATTTCGTACTGCGCATGCGTCTGCCCTGGGAAATTTAAAGAAAGAAGAATCCAGAAGACAATCGCTCCATGGTGCTCGCTGGAAGAATCTGGGGTTTCGGGTAAGTACGTGCGATCATGTGGGGTGCCTAAATTTTGGCACCCGCAAGTTAAAAGGCCTTTCCTTCTCCTTAAGGGTAAGGTCACGCTGGGTGTTTTGGGGAGATTTGGTCGCCTGGCGACTAACCGCCTCGTCTCCCCAAACGCCTTCCCTCACTCTGCGCTGGCTAAAATGAAAAATAGCCGGCGCTAATCACACGTGGCAATTCGTTTTCCGAAGTCGCCCGAAGATGCATACATGGAAATGTTATCGAATCCCAGCATTCCATTTGAAGTGACATGTTGAATATTTGGGTTTTCAAGAAACAAAAATAATAAAACAATAACAATGACTACCCAGCTTCCAAAATTAGAACATTCCATTCCCATTATCTTCAATTGTGTTTTGCTAGATCAGAGCTGGGGAGATGGAACCTCCGGTCTTTAGATCATCATAAAGCTCAAAACTCCGAATTTCAGGTCCACAGAAACTCAAACCACGGGACAAAACTCAACTATCTAACATTAGCTTTATTAAAAACAAGTCTCCAACCTCAGTCTTTGCTTATATCTTTGCTTATATCTGTGCTTTGATAATAGCAGTTTTGTACACAATAAAACGGAAGTAGAAACTGTGAGAAAAGGAAGGTCTTGTGAGGTTGCTCTGCTTAGAAAATAAAATTAGTGAGCAGGGAAGAGACATCAGACATTGCTTGGGTCAGGTCTAGAAAGAACAACCTCATAAGATGTTCCTCTTCTCACTAACTTCATTTTCTACCATGTCCTGTCTGCTGAAATGAGCAGCAGGTGACGCTGTTGTTTCAAACTCATTATATTGGCAGCGTAAAACTGACACTATCCTAGACATATCCTAAAACTAACAAAAATTCATGTCACATAAGAGGCTTTCTCATAGATTCATTTATTCATATATATACGCCAGCCTAGAAAACGCATGACCCTTCGAGTGTGACTGAGACTGGGAAAAGAAAGGAAATAGATTCACCAGAAAACACAAAACTCATTCATTCCATTGCAGAACTACTGAAAATGTGTTTGCAGATTATTCCCATTTATTGCTTTTTTCAAACTCCGGTAGGAATTCTAGCGAGCGGAGATAAAAAATCCGCTTATCTAATGATTGTTCTCTGGGCAATGAGTCTGTGCAACAGAAGCATGTGGGATACGGGTGCTAAAAAGAGCCGATATGATATAACCGAGCCCGTTATCAATCGACTGATGAAGCTAATGAGCTGGATAGCAATAACAAACAGCAATAAACTCATAGAAATGTCTCCCACTTCTCTATAGGCAGATGGCTCAGTGTTACTATTAAAATTACATTTGCTCTAATTAAGATGCAGATTAGTGGCCTAAATTGCAGATTTATCTGGGATTTTTTAGGATGTTTTTCATTGCCAGAGTTTGAAAAATACTAATTTGTTTACTTCGTTATAGCTTAGCAGATTTCTTTTTCTTGGTGCCCCACTGACACATGGGGCATTTCTTCCCTCTGTCGGAAATCTCCTCTCCTGCTGGGAATGAGGCACCTGATAATACTGGTCCCTTCACATTCACCTAAAAACACATTACATGCGACGATCATGGGTAATGATAGGGGCAGGTATTGTTGGATGTGGGAGAGGACATTTCTCGCTGGGCGATGAGCAGACCCGCATTTTTCAGGAGTCACCCTAACTTACTCAGTCAACCACATTAACAGTCCCTGTCACTGAAATGTTTTGAAGTCTTTCCAGCTGTTCCGAGATGCAAACCTTGTACCTTTCATTATGAAGTGTGCCTTGTCTGCTTGGCTGCAGTCAGAGCATAGAGAGCTGTCAGGGGCATGACCTGGGTTGGATAGTGTCGTACCTCAGTAGGATTTGGTTGTACATGAGTGAAATATGGTTGTACATGGATGGGATAGGGTTGTACATGGATGGGATAGGGTTGTACACGGATGGGATAGGGTTATACATGGATGGGATAGGGTTTGACATGGATGGGATAGGGTTTGACATGGGTAGGATAGGGTTGTTCATTGATGGGATAGGGTTTGCCATGGGTGGGATAGGGTTGTACAAATATGGAAAAGGGTTGTACATGAGTGGGATAGGGTTGTACATTGATGGGATATGGTTGAACATGGGTGGAATAGGGTCTTACATGGTTGAATAGGGTTGTACGTGGGTGGGATAGGGTTGTACATGGGTGGGATAGGGTCTTACATGGTTGAATAGGGTTGTACATGGGTGGGATAGGGTTGTACATGGGTGGGATAGGGTTGTACATGGGTGGGATAGGGTTGTACATGGGTGGAATAGGGTCTTACATGGTTGAATAGGGTTGTACGTGGGTGGGATAGGGTTGTACGTGGGTGGGATAGGGTCTTACATGGTTGAATAGGGTTGTACATGGGTGGGATAGGGTTTGACATGGGTAGGATAGGGTTGTTCATTGATGGGATAGGGTTTGCCATGGGTGGGATAGGGTTGTACAAATATGGAAAAGGGTTGTACATGAGTGGGATAGGGTTGTACATTGATGGGATATGGTTGTACATGGGTGGAATAGGGTCTTACATGGTTGAATAGGGTTGTACGTGGGTGGGATAGGGTTGTACATGGGTGGGATAGGGTCTTACATGGTTGAATAGGGTTGTACATGGGTGGGATAGGGTTGTACATGGGTGGGATAGGGTTGTACATGGGTGGGATAGGGTCTTACATGGTTGAATAGGGTTGTACGTGGGTGGGATAGGGTTGTACGTGGGTGGGATAGGGTCTTACATGGTTGAATAGGGTTGTACATGGGTGGGATAGGGTTGTACATGGGTGGGATAGGGTTGTACATGGATGGGTTAGGGTTGTACATGGATGGGATAGGGTTTGATATGGGTGGGATAGGGTTGTACAATGATGGGATAGGGTTGTACATGGGTGGGAATAGGATTGTACATTGATGGGATAGGGTTGTACAATGATGGAATAGGGTTGTACATGGATGGTATAGGGTCGTACAGGGGTGGGATAGGATTGTACATGGGTGGGATAGGATTGTACCCTTGTGGGATAGAGTTAAAGCTGGGGCAGAATGGGAATAGCCAAGGCACACTTCAATACGAAAGGTACAAGGTTTGTGTCTCTGTTTGAGGGTAGAGGAACAGCTAGAAAGAATTCGTTTAAAGAACGAGAATTGGGAAACTATTGGACAGATTTATTATTGATTGAACTGGGGAATCAATAAGGATATACAACAGATCTTTTATGGTTGTGTGAATTCCTCAGAATGTGTTCTACTGCTTTATACAATCAAACCCCATTTTATTCCATGGAGCTGAGCACATGATTGCTTGGTCATGACCCATCACCCTATTATGCCAAACCCCCCCCCATGATTTACCCAAACGTTGTCCACTATGACAAGCCCTGTCCCCCACTGTGACCCCTAAATGTATTGGCCACGGGGGCCCTGATTGGAATACCAACTGTCCCTCCCGATGGCAAGCGTAAGTGCCTTGGCTCGTGGGCAAAGTAAATAAGGCAGCTGCCTAATCTCAAGCTTTAAAGGGCCCCATGGTGTCAGTGTAGTACATGTAGAATAGCAAGTCAGCATTCCCTTTCAAGCACTATCATTTAACCCCTTGGGAGGCAGCAGGAGGATTTTCAGGCATTTAGCCTTGCGAAGCACAAAATCCACTCCTTGTACCATACTTTATAGTCTATAAAAGATACAGCCAATGATACAAAGTAACAAAGAGACATAAGCAGCCTAAGCCGCTGATAAAGGAATAAAAAAAAAAATGATAAAGGGAAAATATAAGTGAAATGGCAAAGCAATTCCATGTAAATGTGATGTAATTGGTCGACTTGTCAGGGAGCTGGAGAACAGATTAGCAGAGATGTGAAACATAATAGAATCCTTTTTAGCAAGAAATTCCTGTGTTTCTGTTCGGGGAGAGGCAATGGGAGGAATTGCATTTGTTGTGTCATGTACTCTCATTCTAGCTTAGCCTTTCTGCCACTGCTTTATGGTAATTTCATCTAGCACACTGTATAAATAAAGGACGCATCTGATTTGTCAAACGTGGCGCCTTCTCTACCGCTCACATAAACTGATACTGTCAGAAGAATTCACATCATTTGCAGGGAAAGGTCGTTAGGGCTTATTTTCTATGGGCACAGCAAAAAGGGGCCCAAGAGTTGCACGTATTAAAGGCCACTCATTAATTGCAGCTGCACCTAAACACTTTACCCAATCTGATCGTTTCAAGCACAACTGCATTTAATTTCCTAAAAATAAACCACAGGTAAAATGACCATAGCAGCAGACACAATTGATTTGAGAATTCTGAAATCCCGACATGATTTTCCTCTGATTGAGCTGGAATTTGGACAATCATATGCTTCCAGGTCATAGCCCCACCCCTGACATCAGTGACCTGCCCCCTAAATCAGCGGTCCCCAACCTTTTTTACAACACGGACCTGTTTCAAGCAAGACAAATTTTAGGCTTTCCAATCAGTATTTGGTCCTTATTGTGATCAGTAGAAAGCTTCCTGAGCTTCACCCCTATTGTCATTGCAATGGCATTGCAGGAAGCTGGGATTGCAGATAATTAGGAAATGCCTTACCCTTTAAACAAAACAGGGATTGTTTGTCCATATATTGCAATATATTTAAGATGGCCAACTACGTCAAAGTCATCCCATATCTGGGCAACCAAGTTTGGTACTTTTAACCTTGAAAGTAGCAAGTAAATTGCAGGTAAAAGTTAGTCCCTGTGTAAAATGTATAATGAAGCAATAGAATTCATATTGAATCAGATGAAAATTGAGTGTAGGACTGGCCAGATATGGGATGACTGTGACGTAGTTGGCCAGCTTAAATATATTGCAATATATGGACAAACAATCCCTGTGTTGTTTAAAGGGGAAGGTATTTTTCAGTAGCAGTATGCACAAAATGTCTCTGTCTTAAATATATTGATAACGGGTTGAGTGCAGAGGACTCTTGTATTTGTCTGCATGAATTTGTGGTCACAGCCTCATTTTAAAAATTAGTGGTGAGCACAACTTTCCCTTGTTTGCAGGTAATTAGGGCCTTTTGCATGGTTTTTGCAGCCATTATAGACTGCAACTGGGACCAGAGGTGGCTGAATGGTTGGGGACCCCTGCCCTAAACTCAGGGTCATACTGCAGATCCGGGGCAAACCCAGAGTCCCAGCACCCAACTTTGCACAGCAGCGGCAAGTACTTCCCCCTCCTTTGTGATTGGGTCTGGGGGAGAGAAGAGGGGATGGTCCAGGCAAAGGAAAGGGTCTAGGTTAGCGATGCCCATAAAGGCCAGGGCCCAACTGTTTTTTTTATAATGTCCCACCGGCCCAGTCTGACACTCATTGGACCACCCCAACTTCACACACTCCGCCCTCCTTACATGCTGCAGATTATCAAAAGGTGCCAACCCTCAGGTCCACCCCTGAAGCAGGGTGCAGGCCACACTCCCTATTCTAGCCTAGGGGAACAATGCACTGATGTTAATGTATTCATGTGTACCCCAAGGTGTCTCCTACTAAAGCTGGTAGCTGCAGCCCATTTCAAAGTCCCCAAACTAAAGGTCAGTTCTCCAGAATACAGCTTATCATGCCCTTCACCTCATGGGATCTGAGTGGAAGATTTTTTTGGTGGTGAAAATAAATGGGGATGCTCCCCACCTGCAAAATATTGGTGTTGTGCTGCTCTCTTCCATTCAACAGTGATTACTATGATTGACGTGTGCCGACCGTCTAGAGAGTTTTAGCACCATCTAGCAGGAGCTGACATAGGAAAGGCGAGGGAGGTGCGGATTTCAACACATCTGAGTGGAATAAAGCCACTCCAGTGTTCCATGGCCTATTATTATAATCCTATTCTCTGCTGTTATTGCAGCTAATTAGGCCCAATAACAGCGTTGACCTACATGAGTAGTTAATGATTAGCCTTCACCTGTTCCAACTAAGAGATTTTTCAAGGGCAGATGAAAGATTAAAAGATAATGACGGAGACCTCTTCGCTGTCCAGTTTATCAATGGGTTAATCAATATGCATTCGTATCCCAGCAACAGCATCTGCAAGCATTCTTCCTCCGAATGAGCCGCATTGGGTGAAGGCATGAGAAGCATCCTGTGCTATATGAAAAGACATAAATAGTCTTAAAGTAACTAGTGATGGGTGAATAAATTCAGCAGGCGCAAATTTGCGGTGAATTTCCATGTTTCACCGTCGTCGACTAAATTTGCGAAACTGCAGAAAAAATTTGGTGTGTCAAAAAAATTTGGCCACGTGTCAGAATAGTCGAGCATATACAAATTGTTCCTCAACAAAATTATTTGGACGCCCATTGACGTTAATGGATTTGGACAAAATAGGCGCAAGTGGAAAAATCAACATAATTTTTCACGCCAATTGACTTAAATGTGTCTCGCAAATTTTCCGGCGTTTCGCGAATTTCACAGGAAATTCGCTAATTTTTCTGCAAAACTGGAAAAATTCACCCATTTATGCTGACTGCTTTCTTGGACAGATATCACCATTTTTGAAAAATCATTGTTCCCAGGAAACAATTTTCAACAGCACAGTTTTTGGGAATTTTAGGGTCAGGGCACACAGGAAGATTAAGGGAGATTAGTCGCCGGCGACAAATCTCCTCTTCTTCGGGGGCGACTAATCTCCCCGAACTGCCTGCCTTCCTGCCGTTTAAAATGTAAATCGCCTGTGGGATGGCACTCGGCGCAATTCGTTTTCCAAAGTCGACCAAAGTTTCCTCGTGAGCCAATTTCAGGCGACTTCGGAAAAGGGTAGTTACTGAAATAAAATTAAAAACCGAATAAATGGTGGTTACATACTTCTGCAGTCTTCCTGCAGAAGTATCTGAAGACCATTCCAACGCCTTATTCTCAAGGAATCTTAACTTGATCTCTGCTGTTTTAGAGGATCTCTGTCCCTTTCCACACTTGCTAAATATAAAGAAATATATATAGAGGTCATTCTGAGAGGTTTCTTTATCTTTCTCTAGACATACAGTGAGTTGATATAACACCAGTCACTATAGGTTCTTGGCTAGAAAGCAAGACATTCACAGATCCAGGAATACTTTTCTGAAGATACAGTCCAGGTATGTTTTCTTGGCACCCACCAGAGTGACTTGCAGTAGCACAGGCTGAAGAGTTTGTTATTCTGGAGTGATTAAGGTTGCTTGTCCCTCAATATACTGTATCATGTAACAGTGAATAAAAATCAGGCTGGTTCAGCTTGGGTGTTTGGGAAACATGAATTCACTGATGCATGAAATATATTTCAGTCAAAGCAGAAGAGACAGATTTAACCTGATAGGAGCATAAGAAAGAGGTGAGTTATTACATTCTCTGAAAGTCCTTTGCTGCAGTATATATTACTTACTTACCCAATTCATAGGAATGTAAATCTTGCCACTGATTCAAGCTGATATGAGTTAAAGGGCAACTGTCCTCTGGCAAACATTGTATAGTAAGCAAGAGATGACACATGCCAATCCATCGGCAGGTTTAAAACACTGATATGCTCGTAAATGACTACTGTCCACTAATATAATAAAGTTAAAATTGTAAAAAATACAAATATACTTAAAATGAAATTGATCTCAAAGGCTCTTTGAATAGAATTAATCATTAGTATATTTTTTTAAAAGTAGAAAAATCAAAATAAATGTAACAGGTGGATAGGTCAGGGTCTGCCTTAACCTTCCTTGGGTTACTAAACACTGGTTCCAGAACCCGGGCAAGGGGTCCAACTCCCTGCAACTTCCAGTAGGCACAATATAATTAGACTCGTTATCTTCAAGTGGGCCCTGTTTATGGTATGGAGGAAGGGATTACCACTCAGGTATAAGCACACACAGTATTCACTCTTGATCAAATAGCTTTGGGCGCCAGTGGTTCTTTTCAAAAGCCAAACGATTTATTGAATTGGTGGTACACTTCTCAATGGTCAATAACTTCACATATTTATGGTGCATGATCAAATGCTACACTCCATGAACAAGTAGTGGAAGTATGTCATTTACACAAATGTAGTACTCACGGATACTCTCTAATCCTTTGTTTGTCAGCTTTCTGAATTGAGACGCCATGCCTACCTGTGGTGCACAATCCCTATTAAAGGTGAATCTCACAGCTGGTCTTACGCTCCAAGAATCTCTCTATCCCTGAGCCTAACCACTTGACTCTAATCTGGCGTCTTTGTCACCACAGGGTGCTAACCCTTCACTAAACTCCTAGTTGGAGCCTTAGCTGCTCGCTAACTTTCCTGAACCTATTTGTCACACCTAGGGGCACATTTACTTAGGGTCGAATATCGAGGGTTAATTAACCCTCGATATTCGACCGTCAAAGTAAAATCCTTTGACTTTGAATATTGAAGTCGAAGGATTTACCGCAATTACTTTGATCGAATAATCGAAGGAAAAATCGATAGATCGAACGATTAAACTCTTCGAATCTAACGATTCGAAGGATTTTAATCCATCGATCGAACAATTTTCCTTCGATCAGAAAATTGTTAGAAAGCCTATGAAAGAATATTCCCCATAGGCTAACATTGATGTTCGGTAGGTTTTAGGTGGCGAAGTACTTGGTTGAAGTTTTTTTTAAAGAGACAGTACTTCGACTATCGAATGGTCATATAGTTCAAATTAGTTCAAATCGTTCAATTTGAAGTGGAAGTCGTAGTCGACCATTGTTCAAATATCTGCAACCCCATCATACAATGACATTCTTGACTTCAAGCTTGGAATTCAAAAATAAGCACCTGCTTTGAGGACTCTGAGAGCAACATCCAAGGGGTTGGAGAGCAACATGTTGCTCACAAGCTACTGGTTGGGGATCACTGCTATATACAAAGCCATGTGAATACAGAATAGGTTTGTAGAGATAGAAGTGGAAGAGATTGTAGAAGTTTTTTATAGAGATGGAAATGGGTTCAATCCAAATGAACATCTGTGGGATAAACTGAAACACCAATCCAAGCCAGACCCGATCCCAACATCTATGCCCACCCCTTGCAATTGAGAAGAAGCAATCAACACTTTTCCAACACTACAAACACATTTCCAAGTTCCTTCCAGAGGAGTAGAAGATAAAGGCTGTTTTGGAACCAACTCAAAATTGATACCATTGGACTGAGATGTTGGACAGGCAGATACCCACATCCAAATAAATATTTTTGGCCAAATAGTAGTATATGACAGGCAAAGAGGCTATCCTAGGCAGATTGCAGTCAACTTACATTTAGATATTTCCTTGCCAGTCACTGTAGAAGTTTTTCTAATAAAATTTTTTATAGTGCAGTTTATAATCAGTTACCAAGGTATTTTCCCAGGGAGGATAAGTGCACATTCTCTCCAGTAATGTTATTAATTTATTTTCCTCTTTTCAGCAACTTGTTAAATCTGTTTATTGAACACAAATCCACCATAAATGTCAAAACTTTCTTGGCGCCTCACAGATTCTATGTTGAACGTTCAATATACTGTATGCAACACATGGAAGATGGAGAAAGGGATACTTTGGTCAAGAACGAGAATCTCTGTGATGTGTATAAGATGCTAACATTTCATTGTCTGCAAGAACAAAGGACACATTAAATTGGTTAATGGGTTTATGACCAGTTTCAGATTTTACAGCATGAGATAAATAAGGGAAATGTAGGGATTATACTGTCCCTTTAAGACGTCCATCTGCATCTCTATAAATGGGCCTTCTGGTTTTTTTTTTTGTTCCCAAATAAATATGATTGAATGGTGTCTAAGTGCAAGAAAGTCTGCGTATGGGTGCATATTAAGAGTTGGGGCTGTCACCTGTGTTATGAACAACAACAACAAAGTGCAAAATGTGGAGATCAGAGTAGTCCACAATAGATTGGAAAGCAGGGTTTATAAAGTTAGGTTCAGACTGGCCTGCAAAAGTACCATCACCAAGTCGTACTTTCTTATTCCCAGTCATATGCCTATGCTGCTAGACATAAAAGTGGTCTCTGTATGTCAGGATCTCTGGTGGGCCCTAGGAAACCCAGTTCAACATTTGCCTTTGAGGCGAGGCCTTGACTACACCATCCAAGCACCAGTCCAGCTACTCATGCTCCAACAGTTGCCCTATCTCATGGTGCCATTTGTTGCTCATGCCTTGAGTGAGGTATCATTGCTACCAGTATGGAATCTATTATCAAGAATGCTTGGGACATGGGGTTTTGCAGATAAGGGGTCTTTTTTTTATTTGAAATCTCCATTGCTTTCTCAATTAGCACTATTGCAGAACTATAGGTTCCATGCAGGATGCTGCCACTTTGCAGAGTGATTTGTCTAAACTGGAAAACTGGGCAGCAAACTGGAAAATGAGGTTCAATGTTGATAAATGCAGGTTATGCACTTTGGCAAAAATAATATAAATGCAAGTTATACACTAAATGGCAGTGTGTTGGGAGTTACCTTAAATGAGAAGGATCTAGGGGTCTTTGTAGATAACACGTTGTCTAATTCTGGGCAGTGTCATTCTGTGGCTACTAAAGCAAATAAAGTTCTGTCTTGCATAAAAAAGGGCATTAACTCAAGGGATGAAAACATAATTATGCCTCTTTATAGGTCCCTGGTAAGGCCTCATCTGGAGTATGCAGTGCAGTTTTGGACTCCAGTCCTTAAGAGGGATATAAATGAGCTGGAGAGAGCGCAGAGACTAAGTGCAACTAAACTGGTTAGAGGGAGGGAAGACTTAAATTATGAGGGTAGACTGTCAAGGTTGGGGTTGTTTTCTCTGGAAAAAAGGCGCTTGCGAGGGGACATGATTATACTTTACAAGTACATTAGAGGACATTATAGACAAATGGCAGGGGACCTTTTTACCCATAAATTGGATCACTGTACCAGAGGCCTCCCCTTTAGACTAGAAGAAAAGAACTTTCATTTGAAGCAACGTAGGGGGTTCTTCACAGTCAGGACAGTGAGGTTGTGGAATGCACTGCCGGGTGATGTTGTGATGCTGATTCAGTTAATGACTATAAGAATGGCTTGGATGATTTTTTGGACAGACATAATATCAAAGGCTATTGTGATACTAAGCTCTATAGTTAGTATGGGTATATAGAATTTAATTAAAAGTAGAGAGGGGTGTATGTATGGATGCTGGGTTTTCATTTGGAGGGGTTGAACTTGATGGACTTTGTCTTTTTTCAACCCAATTTAACTATGTAACTATGTAACTATGTAACTATTGCTCTTCATCGTTGGTTACCCTTAGTAGAATATTGCAGTATCTCTGTTTTCCTTTTCCCTCTTCATGCGCCTCTTAGCCATTCAAGTTTTAATGTGTTCCCATTCCCTTTTAGTTAAATAAATGTATTGAGATTCAAGCTGAGGGAGTCGTGAGTTTATAGGGGGAAGAAATATATAGCGAAACAATTCCGATGCCACTTCATTTCATCTGGCATTTTTCTGGCAAAATTTGAAGAACAAGCAAGACAGCAAATATCAATCCAATGAGCAGCACAGAGAGCAAAACACATTATTGGAACTAATGTGGCAGCTGAAAGGCCCAAACAGCCCATATGAAAGGCAGAACCTTTTATATTATCCACTGTTCGGTTGCCAGTCAGTTACTGTAGATATTTTCTCAGTGGAACATCTCACTTTTTGATATACCTCTGTAGAGACTTAACAGATTCTGAAAACACGTTAAGGGCTTTTGGCTCAGAAATCGTTAGCGTTTTAAGATGACAGTGATTTATATGATTTAGTACACAGTGTGTTCCTTTCCACTCTGGGCTTTGACAGGGAGAAGATAAATGGAGCTATCTTGTGTAATATCTCCCTGAAAAGAGCATCAAAAAAATACAGAACGTAACAAACTCATTGGGGTTTCCATCTTGATGAAGGATAACAAGATGTTATCATTGTGCTCCACCAATGTTAACCTTTCTCAGAGGGTGATGGTAGAAACATTACCCAGTGAGTGCTGTGCAATCTATCTATCTCAAATGTGCCCCCAGAAAAGGCAAGACAAATGTAATGCCGCTTGGCACAACTATACGGAAATGCATGGGGTGTTGTTTGTTAATGACCAATAGTGTTTTTTGCTAGGGGATGAGCGGGAGGACTAGGACAGCTAGACAGCTAGTACTGGAGAAGCTAAAATGGAGAGGATTGTTACTTATTAATCTTTGAAACACTTACTGAAGGATAAAGGATGTAGCCCAATGTTTGGGTTGGGAGGCTCCAGTGAAGAGTGTGTAGATAATGAGGGCTATTTAGTAGCTCAGTTGAAATATAAAGAACTTCCCAATGTAAGACCACAATGTCTCACCAGTATTATGTGGGGTCTGGGTACACATATCCCAGACCTACAGCTCAAGGTGGAGGTATCCAACCAAACAGCAAATGGCAGGCACTCACAGATTCCACAGACAGGCTTGAAAAACAATTTAGAACTTTATTTCAGGCCAAAAGTAGATTAATACATAGCTCCCCAAGGAGGTTGAGTGTAATACACCAGCATTGGAACTCAAGTGCATAAACTCATCCTGAAAGTCCGATAAGGAGGTGACCATTAATCGCTGTTGGTTTTTTTTGCTATTAGTCAATGTGACATATGTATATATCAATTGCTTGAATATGGTTACATTTTATTTGAATCTGTCTTATAATATACTACATGTGTAATATATACATTTCTCCACCATTGGGTAGTAGAGTTTCACATGCTGATTTATCTAGAATTCAATTAGCTGCCTAGTGCACGTTTTCCAGCTATCCACAATGCCCCGAGCAGATAAAGAGCTCAGGCAACACACAAAATTCCCAGGCGGTAGATTAATCTCTATGAACCTCAGAGCTGAGAGTGCTATAACATAGCTTGGCTTGATATGAGAGATAAAAGGAAGGAAGTTCAATATTTTATTAATGTCTTTAACAAATAAGAAATGTTAGCACTACAAATAAAGTCAATGTTAAACCGTAGTTTGTGAAACACCAGTTATGAAACATGACATCTGTCAAAAGTGTGAAATTGAGATGTTGTATCTATTAAACAAAGACAGTCGTGCATGCAATAGGTTTAACTAGGGAGCGAGCTGTAAGCAGGGGTGCTTCGACAATGAGGCAAGTTGAGGCTGTCACCTCAGGCGGCAGCGCCCCACTAGGTACCAGGGGCAGCAAAAATGCTGCTCCGGGTACTTTAAGAGCGAATTTCCGGGGGAGAGGGGGCAGCAGCAACTGCTGCTGCCTCAGGCGGCGGAGGGGCCAGGATCACACCCGGCTGTGTCTAAAGGCACTGTATGCTGACTCTACTGTATATGGGACATTTCTGCAAATTATGTTGTTCTATCTTTTTGTTCCAAAAGTATTTTGCCTGGTAGGTCATTTTTTGCTCATTGTTCCATTTCACATGTTTACAGAAAGGACCAAATGTGTGCAAATAATGATCAAGTAGATATCGACATACTGTAGCATAGTCTCTTCTCTCATTGCCATAATTGGTTTTTTTTGGGGGGGGGGTAAAAGCTACATCTTTGTAACATATTATGTATTGTTGGGGAAAAAAATTCTATATATTTACTTTGACCTTGGACACAAGTAGTAGAGCACAAAGGGGCACAAAAACACTGGAAGATTTTATCTTCTTGATGCAGGGCCCCTAACTTGTCTCAGGAGGAGAGGGGACACATTTGTACCTCCTCGGCCCCTTATGAATACAGTGCTGCCAAATGTAGGTATCACTGTATTCATCAACGAAACACAGTCCTCTACACTCAATTGTGAAGGGCAGAGACTTGTGGAAATTCACAGTCAACGCAATGTGTAAAATAACATGACAGATTGCACCGAATTTTTTGCGTTTTGCACCCAGCCCTGCACTTTGACCCCATAAAGTTCCCCTGGTTTTTGGGAGCACCTGGTCTGCCACCTGCTGAAAAAATTTGAGCATGCACCAATTGGGAAATATAGGGGGGTGGTGAGGGTACATGACTATGGCAACCCCACAATATCTTTTGTGCTTCTGTATAACCCAAGGCCACCCCAGTCCTTTAGCATTAAAGATTTGTGCCCTGAAACAGTCCCCAGTAGCTCCCCATCTTCTTTTTTAGTAATCCCAGAACCTGCTCTGGGCTGCTGTCGCTTACTGAGCTTAGGGACTGAAACACAATGTCCTGTATATATACAATATTATATTAACAATGTTATAAATAAATAAAGTCATTTATTTTGAAACATGTGCAGCATAGAAGCAGAACTGATTAATACGGTAATCAGACTTGTAAATCCGCTTATATGTAGGAACGCACCGTACCCTCTATTATGGAACCCCCGAATCCTTTGCGAAAGATTCGGTCGAATACCAAACAGAAGTCGAATCCTAATTTACATATGCAAAGTAGGGTGGGAAGGGGAAAACATTTTTTACTTCCTTGTTTTGTGACAAAAAGTCACGCAATTCCGATTCAGTTCGGCCGAGCAGAAGCATTCAGTCAAATCCAAATCCTGATAAAAAGGCCAAATTTCGAACTGAATCCTGGATTTGGTGCATCCCTAGTTCTATGACAGATAAGATTCTGATTAAAAAATCACTTTCTGATAATGTTTTCATGATTTCTGTCAATCTCTAAGTTTCTCGACAACAACCCACTGAGCATGTGCAGTGCCACTGACACTCAATAAATGGCCTAACAAGATGGGGAACTACTGTAAACTGGCTCGAAGGCCTAAATCTTAACTGTAATTGGTCTTCTCAACCTCTGTGATTGAATCAAGCCTGTCAGGCTCACATGCAGTCCATCTGTATCGAAAATCTGTTTACAATTTTTCCTCCACTAATGTCATCAGTTTCACATGGTATAAAAATGCAGCAAATAAATTTGCTTAGCATCGATCGGAGGAGTAATGGTAGATCGAATAAAATGAATGACCTGCTTCTTGATCTTTTGATGG
Source organism: Xenopus petersii (assembly GCA_038501925.1). Classification (NCBI taxonomy): domain Eukaryota; kingdom Metazoa; phylum Chordata; class Amphibia; order Anura; family Pipidae; genus Xenopus; species Xenopus petersii. The sequence goes on along the minus strand of CM076675.1, from coordinate 17,957,744 downwards.
AACTGTTCAATAATTTGTTCATGGCAACCAATCAATATACAAAATGAAAAACAATCCAAATGGACCTTTGTACTCGTTACGATGGAAATGCAGATTGCTCGAGTGGACTTGTCATGGCAAGATGAATATGCCGATGGTGCATGGGATGGTACCAGAACATAATCAAGATTGCAGTTTCATCTAAGTACTGAAATAGAAGATGTTGCCTTTTTAGAATGAAATGAGAGGTCATTTAAGACCCAAGGGGGCTCCAAAGAATTAAGTGGTGCCACGGTCAGCACTGGATCCAAAGGCTGCAGATCTCTGCTGCCATTTGCAGATAGACAAACATACCCCCACATGTAATAAAAGGCACTAAGTTTGCCCAGGAGCAGTAACCAGTAGCAACCAATAAGATGTTTGCTTTTAAACATGTGACCAGTAAATTCTACCTGCTGATTGGTTGCTATTGGTAACTGCCCCTGGGCAAACTTAGTGCCTTTAATTACATAACTCCTATAGAGTGCTAAGTGCAAATGGACATTTGTGGCCACTTTTATACAGGTCTTGAACTCCGAGATAAAATGTCTATACTATTATGCCATTGTGTTTTTAAGCTATAGCAATTAGCTTTGGGATTTTGGAAACCTGACATTTTACGTAAAAAACTGGTAATGAAAAAAACATCTCTGAGACACAAACATTTATCTTTGTCATTCGGGAAGACTAGACAACAGATGGGTTAGCAATGCTCCAAATTCTCAAGTCCTTAATCTGACCCATCAAAGGGAAATTGATGGATGTACAGAATGTAAAACCCTGAAAATGAAAATAATTCACTGCAGGTTGTAATAAATTCCATGCGTCAGGCCATAAATATAATCCTGTTACTTTTCTGACGGGTTAGAGGCATGAGAACTTATAATTATAATTAACTATGCTTTTCACTGTTGCCTCCTTCATACATATACAGTGTATTGATAAGGCAAGTGTAAATCAGTTCCTTGTATTCTCCTTCTTGTTTCAGGAGTACTCTAGACCTTACTATAATCTAATGGCAGGCAATGGCAGGAGGTTGTTAAAGGAGAAGTAAACCCTAAAAATGAATATGGCTAAAAATGCCATATTTTATATCCTGAACTTATTGCACCAGCCTAAAGTTTTAGCTTCTCAATAGCAACAATGATCCAGGACTTCAAACTTGTCACGGGGGTCCCCATCTTGGAAAGTGTCTGTGACACTCACATGCTCAGTGGGCTCTGAACAGCTGTTGAGAAGCTAAGCTTAGGGCTCGTCACTAATTATCCAGCAGAAAATGAGCTTCCCCTGTAATATAAGCTACAGGTTTGCTGATTATTAAATTCTGATGCTAATTGCACTGGTTTCTGTGCTGCCATGTAGTAATTATGTGTATTAATTACTAATCAGCCTTATATTGTGACATTTCTATTCTATGTGTACTGTATATTGTGAGTGGGTCCCTAAGCTCAGTAAGTGACAGCAGCACAGAGCATGTGCAGTGAATCAGCAGAAAAGAAGATGAGGAGCTACTGGGGCATCTTTGGAGACACAGATCTTTACTGCTAAAGGGCTGTGGTTGCCTTGGGCTGGTACAGAAGCACAAAACATAATGTACAGCATTTGTAGCTACTTCTTTAGTTACTCTTTACTACTCCTTTAAAGGGCACACGTGTACTAAGAAGGAAGTAAAACGTCTTAGCACTGTATTCATTGATATTCAGACCTACTGAAGGATCTCAAATTCAATTTTGCTCTCAGAAAGGTTGAAGAGTTTCAGGCAGCATGCAGAATATGCAAGAATGCCACCTATTTAATTGGTTTGGGCACTTCACTAGTTCCAATGCATGAATAAGCATGCAGCTCCATTTCCTTGGGAGCAGAATGAATTAACACCCTCCCCGTGCACTCTCCACAGTACGGAATACAATAACACGCTCTTATTTGTATTACATGGCTGTTAACCTTTTCTTTGTCTGCTTCTACACCATCCAGTCCCATTAACTCTTCATTTCCAAAGGGCCTGCAAACACATTCATATTCCATTCTGTCCCATCCTGCCACAAGCTGGCCTTTACCCTAAATTGTGTCTTACTAAATACAATAAAGATGAAAGATTCTTTGGCTCCTGTCCATACATCCACACATTGCCTTCACACATAAATTAGGGCATAATAGCATTTGGACAAGCATGATTACATGCTTAACATTTAGGGACCAGACATCATTTTCTGCTAATCCAGCCACTTATTTTACTTGCATCTCAGCTGTAACTGACATAAACATGAAATTGTGCAAGAATTCTGTTTTTTTTAGTAGATTACACATTTTATGCACATATAAGTCCTAATCTTATTCAAATATATTGTAGGTCATTTACTGTGGGTATGTTCTTACATGGGTATATGGACAGATTTTTGGCATTACCTGGGTGAATCAGGGGTAGCCCAAAAAAGTATTGTTAAAGGGCCCAAAACAGTCCTATCCGAGTAACATTGCAATTGCCTGATATTTGTTCTTACCTTTGACAGGTCATAGAGTCCTATGCAACATTGCACTTAAAGAACTTAAAACAGCCAGTTGTGCCATTAATCAATATATAATAACATATAGATTTATATATAGGCCTACATTCTAAGTGGAATTTCTGAACCTTATCAATGTTGCATAATTCAGCCCCTTGGGACCCAACCACAGAACACTTCTGTGGGACTTTGACACAGGCGCTTTGCACCATATTCCAAGTACAGTGAGGTGGGTACAAGTAGTCCTGTAATTTATACCTGTATAGGGTTCCCCAAGCTCTCCTGTCATTTAGACACCCATATATCACCACCCAACTCTGCAGCACTATATTCATGGGCACCAGAATGGCAGGGAAATAGCAGCACCCAGGGTGCAAAGTACTAAATACATGGCACTTTGTACCCTTTTTTTCTTGTCTTTCATTATGTAAATTAGGCCCTATTTAAGCTGCATTTGTTGCAGACATTACAAGGTCTACAATGAATGTATGAAATATTCTAATCATTTCAAACATTCTGATCATACTTTTGCGATGAACAGTGAGGATGAGATAGGGGTACATGGAGGAACACAGTAATGCTAAGCACTGGGGTGCAGTACATATCCAAACAGAGTCGAATAATAATTAACTGAGAATAATGATGATGATGCACCATTTCCAATGTACTGCCAATGTACTACCAATGTGGGACATGGTAATACATTTGTGCTAAATGCCTAGATATTGTTTGCTCCAGGTTCCATCTGAGTGACTGCCTCTTTGTTGATTCAGTGTGAAAACGAATAGAACTAATTGTGCAATATACAGTAATTCTACAGAAGACTGAGTTGGTAACACAAGGTTTTTGGTGAGTAATCCTGCAGGCAAACATTGTTTGGGGCAAATTAACTAAGATTCGTAGCTGTGCCAGCGTCCGCTTCGTGCGCGTCATTGAATTTGCGTAGTTACGTCCGTTGCTAAAATTCGCCAGGCTTAATGTGCGAAGTAACACTAGCCAATTTACGCCAGCGTCTGTTAGTGAATCGGCGAATTAACGAAAATGAGATACGCTAGCGAATTAACGCTAGCGTTAGGCGCTTTGTCCTTTAGTGAATTTGCCCTAAAGATCATAGGCTTTTGGGCCCACCATGGCCAGTTTGCTACCTTCCGGTTATTCACTCTTCATGTTGAAATTAACATGTTCCTGTTTGACCAGATAAAAAAGGACAGTTGTAGTAACCCATAGCACCTAATAAACAAGTGACATTTAATGGTTGTTTTGAGTGCTATAGGTTGCTAGACCTTGGTAAACTTTGTTTCTTCCATTAAAATTCACCCAGTCATCATTCCTGTTGACCAAGCTACACCTTCCACCACACATTGTAATTAAGACAATTAAAACTTGGCCCAAAAGTTCACTGGGAGGACTGAAAATAAAACCCAAAGGGCAGTAATGATGACTGATGAGAAACTACTGAGGCATTGTACATGCTATCCTACCAACAGTTCCCAGGAGTTAAAACAGGACCATCTTTTTTTAATGAAGTCTGAGAAGTGCTTTATTCACTCAAAAGGGAAAAAAGCACATAAAAAAACGTAAAAAGTACAAAACAAAAAGAATACAGGTAGACTAACCTTTTAAAAGTCCCCAAACTCCATGTCATCTGTCCAGAAGGCCCACTATGAGCAAGAGTTTTCAGACCCACCTTCATCCAAAGATCAGGGTGGGTCCTTTTATCCCCTCCCCCCTGCTAGAAGGCAAGCAGGGGAAAAGGGTCTTCAAAACCTCTTCACTTACAAGTCTAGGGGATACCTTTTTCTACCACACTCCAGCCAGAAGGCTTACAAGGGTGAAAGAGAACAAGAAAACCTCTGAGGAGGCCTTAAAACATATGCACCCTTTTTGGGGTCGGGTTTAGGGCTTAATTGTACAATTTCTGGTTGATAGGCTCCACTATTGGTTTAGAGAATCTGAACAGATAGACAGTTACTTATAATATTGCAAATTGTTTTTTGAAACCCACAGGATGACAAGTTACCCTGAAACGTGATTAATTGTTGGAGTTCCTTTCCTTCTCAGCCATCTGCAGTGGGACACCAGTAATGACTTATCTACTGCTTAACGTCTGCCCTTCTCCTGCTTCGAAGTGATAATAAAAGCAAAGCATATGCTGTTTAGGGTCTCCCTGGGTCTCCAGTGAAGGAAAACACAGTTGTTGTCATAACAACTATAGGGCTATTTGTGGCAGTTCATAAAATTACTATCTGAAATTCCATTGCTTTATTAAACAAATTAGACTACTGGGTGTTCAACATGTTAATTACATGCAGTAGATTTCTACATAGATGTGCAGAAATTTGCATGAATATATAGAAGTTGATCTGCCATATTGCTTGCTATGGAAGAAACCTTCAACCTTCGACATGAATTCAGTTGTGCTCTTATTTCAGATAAGAAAATATAAATAGGGGGAAACTGTATTTTCTGTACTTTAATGTAAAGGAAAATAAACGAGATTTATTTCCATCTTGAATATGAGCCAGTTACATTATTTTTGAGCCTTTTCACTTAAAAAGGGCCGTCTCTTATCTAATGAAAACGTTTGGCAAACATTTGAAATCAAATTCTATCAAATTAAACGTGCCCGCACTCATCTTCAAACGATCTGACCAGGTAAATATCTTATTTCTTCTTGCTAGGATCCCAGGTGGACTGAAACATTGGACATAAGTGGTATGTGAAATAAAGAGATTTTGCTGTTTTTAATCCAATGCTGGTCCTTCTCAAACCCTGATGCCTAGTATTAAAGCACTCCCAACCAGTGTGAAACCCCCAACCATATAGGGTCATTCCCTTAGTTTGGAGAACTTGCAAATGTCTATAAGAGCTTTTTAAATATGTCAAAAATCGCAAATTGTGAACATTTATGTGCACACCCTGGGACACATTTACTAAGCTCAAGTGAACGATTAGAATTAAAAAAACTCGAATTTCGAAGTTTTTTTTTGGCTACTTCGGCCATCGAATTGGCTACTTCGACCTTCGAGTACGACTTCAAATCGAATGGTTCAAACTAAAAATCGTTCGACTATTCGGCCATTCGATAGTCGAAGTACTGTCTCTTCGACTACCTAATTCGCCACCTAAAACCTACCGAGCACCAATGTTAGCCTATGGGGACCTTCCCCATAAGCTTTCTAACCAATATCCGATCAAAGGAAAATCGTTCGATTGATGGATTAAAATCTTTCGAATCGTTCGATTCGAAGGATATAATCGTTTGATCAAATGATTTTTCCTTTGATCGTTCGATCGAAGGAAATGCGGTAAATCCTTCGACTTCGAATATCGAAGTCGAAGGATTTTACTTCGATGGTCGAATATCGAGGGTTAATTACCCCTCGATATTTGACCCAAAGTAAATGTGCCCCTCTGTGTTTCAATTATGCCACAACTTTGGTGGCGGAGAAAATATTTGCAAAACAGTTTCGCAAATTACGAATTTAAGTTACTGTCCTGCGCGGGTCCATTTTTGGAACCCGTACCAACCAGTACCCGCAACCTGCAATCCGCAACCTGGACCTGCATTCTTAACCGTTTGGACCTGCTACCCGACCCGCAAGTACCTTATCCGCAACTCGGACCCGCGACCCGCTGACCATCAAGAATCAGGAAGTGCTGTCATTGTAAACCGGAAGTGACATCATCGGAAGTAGCCGTGATCAGAAAAAGGGGAGTAAAACCGGAAGTGCTATCAATGTAAATCGGAAGTGACATCATCAGACGTAGAAGTGATCAGAAAAAAAGAGTAAAAATCGCTATTGAGAAAACCCGCGGCCCGACCCGCAACTAGCAAACCCGCAGAACCGCCAACCCGCATCTATACCTGCACCCGGAACTTCTACCCGCAACCCGCAGGGTACCACAGGTTTTTGTGCTGCAAGACTCTAACTGTCAACATTGTTTTCACGCACAACAACCTGGCACAGTAGGCGCACTCACGCAGTCTCATTTGCTAAAATGTATTCATTGCTCTTTGGAAGCAATGTATCTACCGGTAAGTACAATATATGTTTTCTCTGTGTATGCACAGCCTCCATAACCAGCATTTAATGACCTTCTATTTCGGAGAAGGTAGAATCAGCCTTTATGTTTCCATGCAAGCAGATTCTTTGGCTTGGTGTCCATGAGCAACATATCATATCTGTACCATACAGCATCATCTAACACTATCATAATGCTTTTTACCTTTAATGATGCACACATACATTATATATTAGTTATTTTTCTGTACCACTATGGACAAACTGCTATGTCTATAACAAACCATTATTGCTCTCAGTCTCATTAATCGAAAACCCTGGACTGTTAGGGTTTGAACCCCTTCTGGCTTCTTGTAATGGAATTATGACCCTATATAAGGGCTACAGATGGATGGTTTTGCAGGCTTAACCAGTTACACCTTTATTTAAAACAGGGAATAAAACTCATAAGTATACATTTATCTCATAATATTTCCCTTTGTGGGTGCGAGTGGCAGGGTAGGTGCAAGCGAGTGCCCCAGTATGGAGGAGGCTGAAGTCATGATTCTTCTAATAAGGAAACCTCATCCTAAGACTCCAATGAAACAGTGGACATCCGGTAGATGTAACGGATTCAATAAGAAAAGCCTTTATCTTAACTAGCAAGTATAAGGTGCCTTTAATATATGACTTTAATACATCTCACCATAGTGTTTGCTAATATGTACGGAACATAAGTGAGTAATGTGGGTCAGGCTCATGCCAGAGGGGAAAAAAAAGCATCCCATAAGTCTTGTATCTCTTTCAAGAAAATGTATTTAATGTCTGTTTATCTGCTCAGAGCCAGAGTGGAGCTTCAGTAGCTCTTTGGTTGAACTACCGATTAAACTAAATGCAAACACTGTTGGCTTTCCCAGGGAGGAGGGATTTCATGTAATAAACTAATGTATATGAACTCTGAATTGAGTAAAGTAATCTAATGTATAATGTATATGATCCCGAATTGCCGGCAATTTAGATTCCGGCGGGATGGCACTCAGATCGCTTTGTTTTCTGAAGTCGCCAAAAGTTTCCTCTTGAGGCAACTTCGGGCGACTTCGGAAAACGAAGCACTCTGAGTGCCAACCCGCAAAAAAAAAAAAATAATACACATTTTATATACTTAAAGTTAAAGGGTATGTAAACTAATGATAAAAAGGTAATTTTTCAATTTAACTTTGAAATTTCAAAAATTTCTTGTATGGGATCAGTGGGTTAAATATGATTTAAAACCAAGTACTGCCGCCTCTTCTTTTTTTGCCTTGCATGGCTGGATGTAAGAAAATAAATCAATTCCCTTTACTAAGATAAAACCCTTTTTTTATTTTTAGATTTTGTTTGCAAGGGTAGATTGAATCAGGGAAAGTCAAAGAGAAACTGGGAGCGTTCATTTAACCTGAAGTTCTGCTAAAGTGCACTCGGGCAGCTCCAGCAGAGAGGAAAAATACGGTCACAGCGCTGGAAGAAAATTTGAAATGTGAATGATATTTTAAATGTCAAATTTCTAAGGTCTTAACATGTCTGACCAGTAGTATCTCAAGCAAAGTGATGTATTTATGGTCAGTGCCCTTTTATTTCTGGATCATGGTAAAGTGCACTTGGGTTTGCAAACATAGACATGGATACAGGTGGGCCACACAGGTCTCTAAATGTGCAGATAAATTCTGAACTAAATACATTTTTTTAAACAATTATATATGTATTCAGTATTTTTCATTTTTTGATAAAGCATGAAACCCAAAACCTTCTAATATGTCATTTAAAGAGGAGTTTTTTCATAGGACCAATCCTATTCAGGATGAGCTGGGCACGGAAAAGAGCAATATTGTCTAGTCCATAACAAAACAGAATGAGCATGGTTGTGCCCATGAATTAAACCGAACACAGGTAAAGAACACAAGGAATGGCATGTTAAATTAACAAAAGACAAGGACACTAGAGCAATTCTAATAATGGCCCAGATTCAATTTAGTAAGAAAAGTGTATTCATGTGATAAACCTTTTTCTCACTGAATTGAATCTGGCCCAATATATCATATAGACCTGTCTTTTTATCTGCAGAATTCTTTGCATATGTGACCCTTCAAGAGACCTTAATAATTCCAAGCTTGTCCAGTGGCTTCATAGGCTGCTTTGTATGACATCATATTATTTTTACTAAAATAACCTCCAAATCGTGTGTATTGGATTACTGACACTGAGAAAAGTACCTGGTAGTCCAGTGGACGCCCACTGCGTCCTCTTCCCCATGTGTCATACTAAGTCTTGAGCCGCTTCCGGGTTTGACACGATTTCTGGGTCTGATGTCATCATGGTTGGTGGGAAATTCAAATATTTAATGGCACCATGTACCTTTTCAAGTTGCCCAACGTAAAGGTCTATCTCCTGAAATTGCCTGACTGCTGCCGACCTGGCCTGGCCTTAGACTATGCGTCTTGTTTCCCGTTCTACTACTTCACGCTCAGTTCCGTAGCTTGCTCAGAACTCTCTCCTTGGGCCTCTCACATTAAGACCTGGCGGGATCCGAGAACCGGAGGGCTCCTCCCAAAGCCAAAGGCGGCTGTTATAGGTGGATAAGTGAGCCGTGACCGGGTTGGGATACCCTGCGTTACAGACATTAAAAAGCAATTGGACACAACCTTAAACCATAGGTTCCCATACAGTTGGGTGCAACCTAAAATTTGTTTGTTATAGCAGGGGGGCTGTAACTATTAAGTCTCCATATATCTGATCTAAATAGAACCAGATCAAATGTTGGACAATGAACAGAAGAAGTCTACTTCTATTGGTTAACATAACTTTATATTGTCTAAGGGTTTGGTAAATTTGAATACAATGAGAGCTGACTGATTTGTGCATTTCTGCATTAGCCATTCTGATTCAAGCAAATATCAGGTCCTAGCTTATTCATTATCTGCAAGGAGTGTGTAGGTTCTCCTGACTGTCTTTGGTTTCCTCCCACACTCCAGAAACTTAGAGATGGGTTAATTGGCTCCTGATAAAATTGACTCTAGTATGTGTGAATGTGGTAGAGACCCTAGATCGCAAACTCACGGGGTCTGATGTGACAGCAACCGATGGACAATAAACTTAAGAAGTCTACTTCTAGTGGTCAATGCGACTTTATCAGTAAGTGAGCTTTAAGATAGCATTGCCTTGTGATTGTGTTATTGTGTTGGCTTTAATTCCTCACATTTTTATGCAATCTTTTTTTCAGAATTAAATCTGAAAGTCTGCAGTTCAACTGCATCTGAGTTGTTTCATTTAAAATTCATTATGGTAATGTACAGAACCAAAATTAGAAAACAGGTGTTTCTGTCCAAATATTTATGGACCTAACTGTACATGTGTATGAAGATTCTCATTTATGCAGGTCATGATATACAGTATCTAGTAGGATTAAGTCAAAGGCAACTGGTGGTGAGTAGTTTTACCAGGGCCATCATCAGGGGGGCACAGGGGGGATTCTAAAGTGGGTGTATACTAAAATCCTTTTTTACAGTGTTTATCGATACATTTTCATGAAAAACTTTAGATAAAATAGTAAAAAAATCAGAATCGTACACTTTTTTTAGATTTGACACCTGAAAAACTCCAGCTTTTTTGAATTATTGCCTCAAAACCACAAGTTATTCGGATTATTGCACGCAAACCCAACACAGATCATGATATCTTCCACTTGCAAATGGGACATCTGCCATTGACTTCTACATGACCACGGCAGGTTTGAGATGGAGAACTTTTTTATTTGGACTTTTAGCAGTCTCGGGGTTTAATAAATCTTGAAAAATTCAAGTTTTTTTTCCTAAGAAAAAATATTGTTTTTCCCTTTTAAAAGTCTGAACAGAAAAAAATCTGACTTTAATAAATAACCTCCTAAATGTCCAGTTGCCTTTGACATAATTCTACTAGATACACTTATCTACACGCTAACATGGATAAGGTCATAGGTTAAAGAAAATGTAATGATGGGAATTATTATTTTGGTCAGCCCTATTAACATCAAAAGGCATCTGTTAGCTTGGCCTCCAATAAACAGATTTTTCCTTAAGGATTTCATGCTCCTGGTAACTAAATCAATAGGGCTTATATTTTCCCAGGGGAGAGCTCAGCCTGCTTCCATCTTATCAAAAGCATCTCTGAATTATGTATAACAAAGGAATAAACCTTCCAGTTCCACCGCCCTACTGCCCACTTGTTTAATGACCCCTGAAAATTCTCAGTCTACATGTTGATCTGATCAGAGTTAATGGCAGAAGTTATTGTGGTATAAGCAATCTTAGAATAATATTTAACCAGATATATATATATATGTATATATTTAGGCACAATGTCAAAGGAAGGAGACATCATCAATGTACCCAAAGGTGATAATTCAACCAGACTTTGAGTTTCAGAGTTACTTTACAAGAACAAAATTTTTCAAAATTGGACTAGTCCTAGATCAAGGATGAGGGACTCAAAAGTCACAATGAAGAACAGCTGGTCATAAAAACACTGATTTTGTAGTAAAATGTCTTTATTTTGACCCCATTTACAGTATCACTGCCTTGGGCTCAACAAAGATTTGGTCAATGATTGTAGATCAATGTACATATTTTAAGCTACCTTGAAGGTAGAGAGCATTGACAGTTTGGGAATCTGACATTTATTCATCCTTTCTGGCATGCTAATCTGATGTAAATTGGTGGGTAGAGAGCAGCCTTTTGCTAAAACTATTCCAGTATACACCTCTTTTTTTAGGTCAGATTTGCCACGCAGCAAAATACTAGCCACGATTAAAGACAACGTTCTATAAACACAGATAATTTTACATGTTATTCTATGGTGTTAAAGCGACAACGTGAATTGTACTTTTTATACACAGCTTTATAAATATGCCATGGCAGCTCTTTCATGAGAATGTGCAGTGAAACATCTGTTCCACTCTGACACAGATGAAGGGTATATGCCTTTAAGAATGGCTTGGATGATTTTTTGGACAGACATAATATCAAAGGCTATTGTGATACTAAGCTCTATAGTTAGTATGGGTTTATAGAATTTAATTAAAAGTAGAGAGGGGTGTATGTATGGATGCTGGGTTTTCATTTGGAGGGGTTGAACTTGATGGACTTTGTCTTTTTTCAACCCAATTTAACTATGTAACTATGTATAATGGATCTGTCACAAAATGGCCATATAAGAGAGTCACCGCTGCTCAGTATCCCGATTACATAATGGGCTCGGACTCATGGCGAAAAAAAAAGTCAGGTCACTGTGAGGTTAAAGAAATCAAACACATTGATCTGTAATGCATTCCAGCCTATAGAAAGGGTCTGTGCTATATCTATGTGTATTGGACTGTGCCATTGAGAGAATGTACGCATAATAAAAATGCTCAATACAATCAGAAATCTCAAGACATAAAGAAGTGATGGGCGAATGGCTTCCATTATTTCTGGATACCTGGAGCACACCCTTGCTTATTACTTTTCATAATCCTCCTATTGTGTTTGAAGAAACTAGTAGGATGCGCATGGCCTGATACCACCAAAGTAGAAATAACTATTCCTAATACCATCCATGATACTGTATATATATCGGAACAGTGACATCAATATAATTGCCCAAACTGGGGGGCTTGCCCCTCTGGTAGTGGCGGGGTTTCAGGGAACTCAGCCTGAAAGCTTATTTGGGAAGATAGGCTATTGCTGAGAGCCAACCTGAAGGTCAACCAACCAGTGAGATTTAGGAATACATGTATATACTATGAGAGTTATTCTTGGATTCTTGATACATCAATGATCCTTCAATCTATCTGTAACATTTTTAGGAACTAAAGGGGTCCCTGTCGAAAGGTTAGACCTCCAAGGAGGGGTAAAACCAAAAAAAGCTCCCTGCCACAGATAATCCCCTGTACAGTACTACAGGAACATTTAACTGTACTCACCTAATAAATCTCTATATCAACAATACGAATTAATAATTTATTTAAAGAAGGTCACCCACGGTTCTATGATCGTTCATGAAATTGCTAAATAAAAAAGGTATTTATCCAGATAAACGGCTGAGAGCACATGACCCTTAAAGGTATTATGGGATTCCATTTTCCTTGTTAGTGTTTATGGAACAATATTTCTGCCCACTTACTCCTAGACTGTTGCATCATTTATACTCCTTGAACGGTAATATTTGGTTTAGGGCAAAACACACTCCGAGAACATAAAGTGCTGACAGAGAGCTTTGTTCTCGGCTTATGCACTTGCACAGGCTGGAGGCTGGGAGGCAAGACAGAGAGGGTGTCCCGGATTCTTTCTTGAGTAGCTCCCAATTCCCTTTGTAGACAGGTCAGAACCAGGTTCTGCTATAAAAAAAGGATGAGCTAAAAATAGTGTGTTGCTTTATTTGTCAGTCCTGCACAATAAGGAGACAAATACAAACTGATAATATATGTATGGAATCTATCTTTTAGGAAGTTCTGGAATATGACCCCTCCTTAAGTTATGCTCATGATAATTAACCATATTATCCAGTATCCAACTACCCTTGGGGCCATACAGACTAATTCATATGTCCAAAAAGCCTCCCTCTGGAGCAACATACGCTGCATATTCCCCCCTCTTGGGGTATCCAGGATAGGGGTCTTGAGCCGTGTTAGACTAGATTCAGATGTATATATTATTCTATATTTTTATTGCACATTGCACTTTGTATACACAGGATTCCCAATACTTTACTGGTTTTTGGCTTTTAAAATTTTCCATGATATTACAACTGTATCTTAATCACCTTTGATAATTAGTAATAATTAGTGTGGATTTTATACGTCTTTGCATAGCTTTTAAAATATTTAAAATATTTATATTGCGCTGACCACTTTGATCAGGTGATGTCACTTCCCTAATTGGTTATTCACCATTGGCTATTTAAACTTGTTGTAATGAGAGGTGTGGTTGCCTTGAGAAAGGTCCCTGAGAGGACCGAAACATCACGTTGGCTACATATGCACATGTGAATATATTGTTTTTTCACTGAAACCCTGGTGTTGCTGGTCATTTCTGTACTACATATTATTTTACCAGGCACCCAGGTATAGAACTAGCAAGCGGTGTGCCACCCCATTGACTGCATATATATACAGTCTTTGGTGGGCCCCTGGTCTAAGGTTCTTTGGTGGGCTCCTGGTGTCCCAGTCCAACACTGCATGTTTATCAGACAAATCAAGAAAAATTACAACTATATTCATACCCATATAATATTCATTTGTCCTCCCCATCCAGGGGACCCCCGACCTTCTGATGCTGGGGCAGTTTTTTGGTAGGCCCCTGGTCTAAGGTTTTTTGGTGGGCCCCTGGTCAAGGGTTTTTTTGTGGGCCCCTGGTCAAAGGTTTTTTGGTGGGCCCCTAGTCTAAGGTTTTTTTTTGGACCCTGGTCTAAGGCTTTTTGGTGGGCCCCTGGTCTAAGGTTCTTTGGTGGGCCCCTGGTCTAAGGTTTTTTGGTGGGCCCCTGGTCTAAGGTTTTTTGGTGGGCCCCTGGTCTAAGGTTTTTTGGTGGGCCCCTGGTCTAAGGTTCTTTGGTGGGCCCCTGGTCTACGGTTCTTTTGTGGGCCCCTGGTCTAAGGCTTTTTGGTGGGCCCCTGGTCTAAGGTTTTTGTGGGCCCCTGGTCTAAGGTTTTTTGGTGGGCCCCTGGTCTAAGGTTTTTTGGTGGGCCCCTGGTCTAAGGTTTTTGGTGGGCCCCTGGTCTAAGGTTTTTTGGTGGGCCCCTGGTCTAAGGTTCTTTGGTGGGCCCCTGGTCTAAGGTTATTTGGTGGGCCCCTGGTCTAAGGTTTTTTGGTGGGCCCCTGGTCTACGGTTCTTTTGTGGGCCCCTGGTCTAAGGTTTTTTGGTGGGCCCCTGGTCTAAGGTTTTTTGGTGGGCCCCTGGTCTAAGGTTTTTTGGTGGGCCCCTGGTCTAAGGTTTTTTGGTGGGCCCCTGGTCTAAGGTTTTTGGTGGGCCCCTGGTCTAAGGTTTTTTGGTGGGCCCCTGGTCTAAGGTTCTTTGGTGGGCCCCTGGTCTAAGGTTATTTGGTGGGCCCCTGGTCTAAGGTTTTTTGGTGGGCCCCTGGTCTACGGTTCTTTTGTGGGCCCCTGGTCTAAGGTTTTTTGGTGGGCCCCTGGTCTAAGGTTCTTTGGTGGGCCCCTGGTCTACGGTTCTTTTGTGGGCCCCTGGTCTAAGGCTTTTTGGTGGGCCCCTGGTCTAAGGTTTTTGTGGGCCCCTGGTCTAAGGTTTTTTGGTGGGCCCCTGGTCTAAGGTTTTTTGGTGGGCCCCTGGTCTAAGGTTTTTGGTGGGCCCCTGGTCTAAGGTTTTTTGGTGGGCCCCTGGTCTAAGGTTCTTTGGTGGGCCCCTGGTCTAAGGTTATTTGGTGGGCCCCTGGTCTAAGGTTTTTTGGTGGGCCCCTGGTCTACGGTTCTTTTGTGGGCCCCTGGTCTAAGGTTTTTTGGTGGGCCCCTGGTCTAAGGTTTTTTGGTGGGCCCCTGGTCTAAGGTTTTTTGGTGGGCCCCTGGTCTAAGGTTTTTTGGTGGGCCCCTGGTCTAAGGTTTTTGGTGGGCCCCTGGTCTAAGGTTTTTTGGTGGGCCCCTGGTCTAAGGTTCTTTGGTGGGCCCCTGGTCTAAGGTTATTTGGTGGGCCCCTGGTCTAAGGTTTTTTGGTGGGCCCCTGGTCTACGGTTCTTTTGTGGGCCCCTGGTCTAAGGTTTTTTGGTGGGCCCCTGGTCTAAGGTTTTTTGGTGGGCCCCTGGTGTCCCAGTCCAACACTGGATGTATATCAGACAAATCAAGAAAAATGACAACTATATTCATACCCATATAATCTTCATTTGTCCTCCTCCCCATCCAGGGGACACCAGACCCTCTGATGCTGGGGTTGGGCCTCCAGTGTAACCAGCAGCTGCACAGACAAAGGAAGAACATTAATTATAAGTGTAGCGACTAACAACTGATCAGCTCTCACTCCCTGTGGGAAAGGCTTGTGAACTGAAAACAGTCAGGTAATATAGGAGACCCGGGGTGGCGCTTTATAGACAATTCTACAATCCTGTGCGGTATCAGCCTGCAGTACCTAATTCCATCCTGCAGGGGCTCCCGAAGGCGACTCGGCGTGTAAAGTACAAGCCTGCAGTACCTGAGAATGTCCAGCAGGGTCTCCCATCAGTGCGTAACTGTATCAGTGTGCCGGCAGTACCCAACCTTTTCCTGCAGGGGGTTTGTAGAGAGCGCGGACCAGTGGGCCGGATCAGCTGACGCAGCCTTTGGATGTGAGTGTGGCTGTGCCGTCCCTTGTGCCGTTCAGTCCCGATCAGCAGCTCGGAGGAAATCGGCTTTGTGTCTCGGCGGTTTCCGTTTTACTATTCAGCTGCCCGTGAGCGCGGATATTAAGGGTCGATCGTCGGTGGAGCCGCAGCCATGCTGCCTCATATAACGCTGCTTGTGCTGACTGCCGGAGCGCTGGCGCTGGAGGTAATAATGGGTCGGAGAGGGAGGGATCGGGAGCTGGGATTTGATGCAGTGCCGCCGGCTTACACCTTGCTTTGCCTTTGTACCCCCCAAACTGTCATCCCAAGCTCCAGCTGGCACTTTAGCTGCCACCATTACTCACTGCCATTATACAGGGGCTGATACTGATATTGTAAATGAATGGGATTATTATACAAGTGAAGCAGACTGGGTGGCACAGAGAGGGTTAACTGTCACCCCATGAGATTCAACAATACCAATTGGCATAGGGCAAACTCATGCCTTCATCAGGATCCCTCATGTGCTTCCCCTGGAGATGCTCCAACCCTGGCACTTTCGTTGTAATGAATAGACTGCAGGTCACATCAATGACCCCCCCCATCCCCCATAAACCAAAGAGGTGGGTGGGTGAGGGCAGACAGGGAAGGATTCTATTTAACATCAGAAAAAAAAAAAAAAAAATCTATGAACTGGCAGTCGGCCCCCCCCAGCCTGCGAGCTCCATCTGAGGATTTAGTAATTATGATGCCAAGTGTCGGCGGCTGGTACTGGCAGTTTCAAGGCAGGTATGACTGTAGCTGTGTTATAACTGAGACACTCTTTCTCAGCAGCACCTCCTCCCCTGGCAACACCTTGGCAATGGAGTAGGGAGGGTGTTATTGTGGGTGTCTCTTGCATGTGGGTGTCTCACTTGTACCTGCCCTCTCCCACGTCTGCCCATCTCAGACATGTAGCCAGGTATCAGTCTCCTGGATCAATATCCGTGCCAGTGTGTGTGTCACTCAAGCAGTAGGGATCACCTTGTCTTAAAATTCCCCCCCCACCACCTTATTTATCAGTCCTTGTTGTGCACTGGCTGCATCGGGTGGGATCAATGGGGATACCCGATAAATAAGACAGGGCAGGGGGATATTCTCAACACCCACAGCACCCTTTGATAAATAGACTCACGATTGAACCAATTCTCTGCAAGGAAGCTCCATAAGGAGGGGGTGCGGGGGAGGCTACAGGCTGTTCCTTAGGGTGGGAATGAGAAGCCTTAGATAAAAGGATTTGACTGAAGAAAAGATTAAGACGGAGAAGATGGCGTCTTTGCAGTGCTGCATAGAAATTCTCCCACCGCTAGGTGTTTGGAAGCTTTTCCATTCATCCCTTTCATTCTGTAACATTATTCTGTAACATGGAGGCTGTATATGAGCCAGTGCCCAGCTCATGCCTATAACTCAGGGACATTATTTTATAACATGGAGTCTGTATTTGAGCCAGTGCCCAGCTCATGCCTATAACTCAGGGACATTATTTTATAACATGGAGTCTGTATTTGAGCCAGTGCCCAGCTCATGCCTATAACTCAGGGACATTATTTTATAACATGGAGTCTGTATATGAGCCAGTGCCCAGCTCATGCATATAACTCAGGTACATTATTTTATAACATGGAGTCTGTATTTGAGCCAGTGCCCAGCTCATGCCTATAACTCAGGGACATTATTTTATAACATGGAGTCTGTATTTGAGCCAGTGCCCAGCTCATGCATAGAATTCAGGGACATTATTTTAAAACATGGAGTCTATATGAGCAGTGCCCAGTATAACTCAGTGGCATAATTCTGTAACATGGAGGCTGTAAATGAGACAGTGCTCAGCTCATGCCTATAACTCAGTGGCATTATTTTATAACATGGAGGCTGTATATGAGACAGTGCCCAGCTCATGCCTATAACTCAGGGACATTATTTTATAACATGGAGTCTGTATTTGAGCCAGTGCCCAGCTCATGCATAGAATTCAGGGACATTATTTTAAAACATGGAGTCTATATGAGCAGTGCCCAGTATAACTCAGTGGCATAATTCTGTAACATGGAGGCTGTAAATGAGACAGTGCTCAGCTCATGCCTATAACTCAGTGGCATTATTTTATAACATGGAGGCTGTATATGAGACAGTGCCCAGCTCATGCCTATAACTCAGGGACATTATGTTATAACATGGAGTCTGTATATGAGCCAGTGCCCCACTCATTCATATAACTCAGCGGCATTATTCTTTAACATGGAGGCTCTATATGAGACAGTGCCCAGCTCATGCCTATAACTCAGGGACATTATTCTGTAACATGGAAGCTGTATATGAGAAAGTGCCCAGCTCATGCCTATAACTCTAGTGGCATTATTCTGTAACATGGAGGTTTTATATGTGACTGTGCCCAGCTTAGGCCTATAACTCAGTGGCATTATTCTGTAACATGGAGGCTTTATATGAGCCAGTGCCCAGCTCATGCCTATAACTTAGTGGTATTATTCTGTAACATGGAATTTATTATAGAGACCATGCTAGGGTAGCCACCTTACCCTTTTAAAACCAAACATATATGGAATCCACAGCCTGCATGGCTAATTAGCAATTCATTTAGATGCATGATGCATGGCTGCATATAAATCAGTTCAGTCTGCAAGCGTGCATCTACATGAATTGCTATGTAGACATGCAGGCTGTGGATTCCATATGTGTTCCGTTTTAAAGAGGTGAGGTGGCAACCCTAGACCATG
The DNA here is from genome assembly GCA_038501925.1 of Xenopus petersii. Classification (NCBI taxonomy): domain Eukaryota; kingdom Metazoa; phylum Chordata; class Amphibia; order Anura; family Pipidae; genus Xenopus; species Xenopus petersii. The sequence goes on along the minus strand of CM076675.1, from coordinate 17,939,155 downwards.
CCCAGCTCGTGCCATTAAGATACCATTGTCACACGTGTATTGTATAAATACCACCGCCCTGTTAGGGATCAGCCAACAAGATTCACTCCCTGGAAAAGGTCCAACCATTATAAAAAGGAAAAAAACATTGGTAGGTTTCTTATAATTTCCTGCCTTATTAGTATGCAGGAGGTTTTCCTGTTCAGTATATATTTGATCGTTGCCTGTGGTTTTCCAATGGATTCATTGCAGCGCGGAGCACCCCTTCTCCAGTTGAGGTTATTTTTGCAATAAAATTACAAATAATTGTATTTGATTGTGTTTTCCCAATATTTCAAACTGCAATGTCTTGGGTTTTGTTGGATTGCATCGTGTTTCACTGTTTTGTGGTGGTTGCTGGGAATTGTAGTGCAGAAGAGGGAGTGCTGTGACAGCATTGCACTATAATGCTATGATTTGTGTCTCAATCAGTTGTGTTTTGTCTAACCTGGCATCGAGTCAGCACAGAAGCACAAGCCTTATGGCAATTCTCCTCCTGCCAGTATTTATTTAGCCGGTTAGTAATATAAGGGGAGAGGTTACCCTAGAAATAAGGTACGACTTATTTTTCCTCTAGTTACCCTTAAGTGGTCTTTAAAGATATAGTGTATTTTTGCCTACAGAATATTTTTTTCTGCTTATTTTTATATATATTTATCATATCGCTTGTGTTTGCAGCAGCGCTCATTTGGGGAAACCTATATGGCAGATCCTTCTCCTATTAATGAATTTAAAAAAGGCTGGATATTTTATTTATATCCAATATTGAGCTCTAAATCATTGGTGGTCAACATTAACAATGTGGCCCCTGACAAATCAGAAGGGACCGCAGGTTCAATTTCATGTTGTTGCTAGCAGAATACATGGGGCTTAGCCCTTATAACGTGTGTGTGTGTGTGTGTGTGTGTGTGTGTGTGTGTGTGTGTGTATATATATATATATATATATATATATATATATATTATGTAGAGAGAAAGCACTCACAGCTAAGAGATGATAGAAGCAAATATAATGCTTTACTGCATCACAAAACAAATTGAGACATCAATGCGTTTCGATCCTCTAGGGACCGTTGTCAGGATATATGATTATATATATCTGTTTTAGAAGCAGGCAGCATTTATTGCCCTGGCTGTTCCTCAACTACAACTCTCAGCATCCCCACGGCAGTTAAGATAACTGCGGGGTAAGCAGGGAGTGCTGGCTTCCATAGTGAGGGTTGCCAGCGACTGATAGCGTGCTGGGCAGGAGTGACTTTGCTGTTAGTGCAATGCCTTCGGGATTTATTATTCCTTAAAGTGTTTTTTTTTTCTTTTTAAATCTTTTTGCCTCGTTATGACCAAGAATACTGATCTGGAGGAGGTGTTAGTCTTGCCAGTGGGATGATGCTTTACAACCTGAGAGATATCAGACTTCTTATGCAAGAATTGCATTATTACTGTCTTAGACAGTAGCCCTCCTGGGGCCCCCCATTCCTCCTGGACCCTCTAGCACAGCATCTGCTACATTATAGTTACACCACTGCATATTATATTTTGGGTCCAAACCTAATTCTTTTTATCCAGATTACCATATGCACCGCATGTTCCTTAAAGGAATTGTTCAGTGTAAAAATAAAAACTGGGTAAAAAGATAGGCTGTGCTAAAATAAATAATGTTTCTAATATAGTTAGTTAGCCAAAATGTAATGTATAAAGGCTGGAGTGATTGGATGTGGAACATAATAGCCAGAACATTACTTCCTGCTTTTCAGCTCTCTTGCTTTCCCCTGATTGGTTACCCTGGTTACCAGGCAGTAACCAATCAGAGACTTAAGGGGAGGCCACATGGGTCATAACTGTTTCTTTTGAATCTGAGCTGAATGCTGAGGATCAATTGCAAACTCACTGAACAGATATGTCCCACGTGGCCCCTTTCAAGTCGCTGACTAACTCAGTGTTAGAGAGCTGAAAAGCAGGAAGTAGTGTTCTGGTTATTATGTTACACATCCGCTCATTCCAGCCTTTATACATTACATTTTTGCCTAACTAACTAACTATATTAGATACATTTTTTATTTTGCACAGTTTTTATTTTCACAATGAATTGTTCCTTTAACTGCACACCAAGGTGGCCGTTAAGGCAGCTGCCAGTTGTGATGGGAGGCATTAGGTGGTCTCAAATTTGATGCAACAGTTCTACAGTGATTTGTCAATCTGAACAAAGCTAATTCATTCCAGTGTGACATGTTTTTATTTGAGGGTGTGAACTCCGCTTCTCCCGTCAAAACTGTCACCTTGGGGCCCACCCATAGAGTGCGAGTTGGGCAGATTCTTTGCACATGACCAGTTGTGTGGCCATGTGACTCTCTCTATTGTTACCTTCAATCTTCAGAGGTTCAGTATTTCAACTGCCACAATCCTAACATGATGGAGAATTGTAGTTCAGAGCTGTCAGATGGGCAAATGGCTTGGAAAAGTCTAAAGAAAGGATTCTATAATTCCTATCCTATACCTTTGAGTCCCATGTTGCTCAAGAAGTAAGAGAGTATAGCAGACAATAAATACTTTTTTGGCCGCCTTAAATCTTATGCATGTAATCTGTGCCTTGAACAGGTTCACAGTTTTTCCAGGCACAAAATGTCACCTTAACATTTTTCAGTGCTTTGCTTTAAAGGGCAAGTGAGACCATGTAGTGAAAATATTTTATTTACATTTAAAGGGTCTAGCTGGTGCTCCAGCACCTGGAAATAAAATATTTATTAACCCAAATAGAGAGCAGTGTGAGTGGTCAAGATGCCTGTTCAGTAAGTGTATGTCTCACTTATGATCACTGCTTTTTATTATGTGTGTGTGACAAGAGCTTGAAGTGTGTGCGGATGTGGTTTATAATCTCATGTGCTCACACAGAGTGAGGACAGTTTCATTCACTGTGCAAAATAGTAGCAAATTACCCTGTTCACCATTAAGGTGGCCATAGACAGATCCTATCGTACGAATCGAGGATTCGTACGATTTGCGTATCGTGTGTGGAGTGTGCTGACATCTTTCGTCCGGCGGAGATCGGTCGTTTGGTCGATCGGTCAGGGTTGATTTTGACCGACCGGAGCCCATTGCGCATCGTAATCGGATCGTTCGGCCGAACAATAAGATTACCCCCGATATAGCCATGCTCGTTAATGGCATATCAGGGAAAGATGCTAAATGAGCGGATCTTTGCATCTATGGCCACCTTAACTCTGATGCTGGACACATTCTGGCCAGTTTGGTTGTTCTTACCTTCTGGGTTGAAGTTGGACGGAAAGTGAATGATTTTGTCCACTAGATACTCCTTGAAGCCCAATAATTATGGTGACTGGAAAGGGAGAGTAATTGACTGCCCCACCTCTATGCCTCAGGCATAGAGGTGGGGCAGGTAATATTTGATTGACAGCTCACATATTTAAATGCCACTATAAGGGTAGGACTACACTGACGTTTTCGACGCAATCCGTCTCGCCGTGACAAAATGTCGGAATGAAGGCTGATCGATGATCAGACGCGACATGACTCAGATTCATGTCAAGTCATTCATGTTAAGATTCAGGTGCAGCGTCTGCATCCACCACAGTCTTGTTGCGTTGGATCAATGCTGCGACTTCATCCGAAAAAGCATTCACTTACGGTACCTTATTTCCGTCCACTTTAACCTAGTGCTAACAAAGCTTTATAACTCATAAGACAACCCCGTACACCATGAGTGTGATATCCTGCTTATGCGCTAAGCCCTCTATACAGCAAGGAAAAGACTGTTTCTGAGTAAATTAAGTCCAGAGTAAATTAAGACCAGCAATTGCTGTTTTAGCTTCTCTGTGGTGACGCTGCTGTTTTTATAAGCAAGTTCCTCAATTTTAATGGACTGCTTTGTCCTTTGTCAAGGCTGAGATTCATTCCCTTTCTTAGACAGAGCTCTCAGTTCTGCAGCAGTGATTTCCCTGGGTTCATTTATTTATAGATTTGTTGGGAACGTGTCTACTGCAAGAATTTATTCCGTCGCATCAACTTTTTAGCATGAAATACAAAGTATGAGGAGATAAGCAGTCGCACAAAATAGTGTTTGCAATGTCTAGTCTCACAAAATTTTGCATGCGTGTGTTGATGTGCATTTGACCATGTCGTAGTGGGTCATTAAGTTTATTCTAGGAACCCACAGCTCTAGCACCACCCTTAAATTCCTGAAAAAATAAGTATCTTACTCTACAATATTGAAAAGCAAAATCCTTAGCAAAGAGATTTTAACCTTCTGTACTGGGATATTTTCCTGCTCAGGCACAAAACAATGAGCAGCTTATCCCGTGAAGAATTGCTGTGAAAACTGATTCCTTTGTAGCCTTCAGCCAGTCTGTGGCTTTTATAATCCAGCCATTTAGCTGTAACAGAAGTATAGTTATGCAAAACCAAACTAGTACCTTCTCTATGGGGACACTGTTCTGTTCCCAGCTTCTTCCAGATGTCCTCTGCTTTGGTTGCGTTGGTTGATGTAGAGCATTTTAGAATCTTTGCTGCTATTTGAGCCTGTAGGACTTCATTCATTGATGGCTTCCAAACAGATAAGAAGTATCAACTGGTCACAAACATTATTATTGTAAGTTGTGAATCCCTGAGGTCGTTGCCAACAATCCAAAGAGCTCCCAGCACTGAAGGTGACAGTGTCCTGAAATGTGTCATTTCCATGTAAATGGCTCTTTAGCAACCTTATATTTACACTGATCATTCGTTCTCTCTTGATTATTCAGCTGCAGCAAGACTAAAGAAGAAACATTCTCATTAGTTACTAATGGTTACTGCCCCATAAGTGAGACTGTGATTCTTTTACGAAGAGAGAGAAATAAATGAGGTCTATATGAGGTCTTCTTAATCTAGTCATACACGGACTGAGATTATCTGCCGGCTCAGCCCCTCCAGATCGAGTCAGCCATTTATTGGACTTTGTATGGAGACAAGTCTGATGGCCTCTCCATCTAAGATCTACCCAAACTGGCCAGATATGTTTAAAAAAACCCATGGGACATGGATGACATTTCATTGATGTGGTCCTCTTGGCTCTCTAAAGGTTCCTTGATGATCTTGTTGTCCCTGGCAGCCAAAATGTCTGGATCACTCAAAATTAGTCCAGCACGTTGGAGGCCATATTGGCTAAATATCCGCTTGTTTGACAAGATCTTCTGGTGTATGGCCAACTTGGTAGTAGTTACTGACAAGCAAGTAACTTTCCTTTTAACATCCCTAGAGGCTACTTAGCTTTGCTGCACGTGGTTTACTATGTATCTTTATTCACTTGTATATTTTATGACCTCTGGCCATTTGCAGTTCTTTGAAAGATGATAGCTCTGCTGTTTCTGCATTGTGTATTTCATTTAATTTGATTATATTGCAGGGTGCGGGCCTGAGTCTGCAGCATCTCCTCCCATCATCGTCACATTGCTGTAGGAAAGGAATAGTGATGGTGGCAATAAAGAGAGAGGTTCATGAATAAATCTTTCAGGTTGTAAATTCTATTTCCTTTTAATAGGAGCTCCAAGGACTGACCACTATGAAGGCTGTCAGACAAAATATTAAATTAAAGGGGAAAGTGTTCAGAGATGGTTTCGGCAGTTGACTGCGCCTATTCATCTTCATAGGAGTCAGGTGTGGCCATGCGGTGTAATATTTTGTGCAGTACAGTGAGTGCCCTTTTAAAGGTGACGTATGCAAGGCACAGGCCTCTGTTAAAGTACAGGCATGGGACCTGTTATGCAGAATGCTCAGGACCTAGGGCTTTCCGGATAACGGATCTTTCCGTAATTTGGATCTTCATACCTTAAGTCTACTCGAAAATCATATAACCATTAAATAAACCCAATAGGCTGGTTCTACTTCCAATCTTAGATGGGATCAAGTACAAGTTACTGTTTTCTTATTACAGAGAAATGGGAAATCATTTTTTGAAATTTAAATTATTTGGATAAAATTAAAGTCTATGGAAGATGGCCTTTCTGTAATTCGGAGCTTTCTGGATAATGGGTTTGCGGATACCTGTCCTCTGAAGGTTCTAGTTGACAATAAAGTCCAAACTATAAAAGCCTGACCTTCCGGCAGCAGCCGTACCTAAGCACTCATATATCATTGCGCTGCGGTGGTGTCAGCAGCAATTCCTGCATCGCTGGAACCCTCATTTTTGTTTTTTTTTTTCAACAAATTGCAGAATTCTGCACCTGCTGTTAGTGCAAGGTGCCCTTGCCGGCTCCCTGCAAGAGAGAAAAGTTATTTTCAGCGATGGCTTTATTACTTTTATGCTCAATGAGGGCTGCGGTAGTTACTGCTAATCCTACTGCCAAGAACCAACTGCTGTTTCAATCCCATAAAACTATACAATACGATACGATAATTCAGATATGAGTGTATGGAGACAGGGTGTGGCAATTGTGCTAAAGGGCAACCCTGCCCAAAAAAACATTTTATGGATAATGAAAGAATATTTATTTCCAAGCAACTTTCCAATATCAATCACACATTTTCAATGGCTTTCAAGCTATTTTTAAATATAATGGCAGTTGGGAGCAGTCTTTATTTATCCCATCTTGCTTTCTGGTTCTGACTCTTGAAACAATGTAGCAGAAGTAATTTATCCTCCAGGTCTTTAAATCAGCCTGATTCAGAAGTCAGACATAGTAGTGCAGAGAATGTCTGTCTGGTTTGTTGTTCCAGAGTAAAATTACTACAGTTTTGTATATTATCCCCATGTCACGAGACTAAGGGGCATATTTATTAAGGTTAAAATGGTAAATTGGAATTCAAATTAGAATTTTCGATTTTTTTTTTTTTGTGTGTCAAATTCGAATTTAAAAGCACCAACTGGAATGTAAATTTGAATGTGAGATTTATCACGCCTTGATCATGGAAACAGTTCTAATTCAAATATTTGCCACCTAAAACCTGCCGAGTTCATTTACAAGTCAATGGCAGAGGTCTGTTGAGACATTTGAATATGTTAATTGCCTTCCTGACAATTTTCGGGTTACGACTGGTCAAATATTAGATGTTCAAGTTTTTTCATAACCTCCCATTCGAGTTGTGAGTACATTTCAATCTTTTAGGGTAAAATTCTCATAAATTTGAAATTCAACCTTTGATAAATAACCCCCTAAATGTTTTTATCTTTATTGAAAATTACACTTTGCACTGGTCGCTCTGTTAGAATTTCCCCAGATTTTTTGCTGAACAGCAGAAATTCAACAACCCTTGGGTTAACTGACTATACATTAAGGAGCATATTTATTATGCTGTGTAAAAAAAACGGGACAATACACCACACATCGCCGGGTCTTGCCATGTAAAAAACAGTTTTTTCTTATAGTGATTTCCGCCTTGAAGCAATGTAAAATAAAAGCGGCAAATCTAGCTTTCATATGGCGTAAAATTACACATCGTTTGATAAATTTGCCATTTATTTTACATAGCTTTTTACACCATTTTTCAGCAAATTTAGTTTTACACAGCTTACTAAATATGGCCCTAAGTGACCTTCAAAAAGAGCCGTTGAGAAGAAAGCCTGGTACTGTCTAAAACTGCTAACATTTCAGAAACCACTAAAAACCTATAATAAATGCAAGTGTTTAGAGGACCACTCTGAGTAAGTTTATATTAATTCATGTGAGTTTAGATCCCCTTTAAAAGCAGTAAATAGTGAGGGGAATTTACAAAATTGTCGCAGGCTATAGCAACCAGCTGCCATTACTTCTGATTCAACAAGATTCTTATGGGTTACTACCTGTTTGATGAATTCTCTGATGTGATATCTGACGTACGTCTTATGAATCTCTGTTTTCCGAGTGCCTGTTTGACCTTTATTTTATGCTGCTTTGTTATAGCTTTGTTTACCTGTTTTACAGATTAGTGTGGAGTTTCAGTAAACTTTTTGTTGACACATATGTGGGCAAATTCACTAAAGGGCGAATTTTCGCCTGCAAAGGCTTTGCCACACTTCAGGCAGCTTTGTCAGTCGCAAATTCGCTACCACTACACCAATTCACTAAAATGTTAAGTTGCGTCTCAGAGCAGAACGCTGGTGAATTTTCTCTAGCGTAAATTAGTCAGAGCGAGCATTTCATAACGACCTTTCGCTAACGTTAGTTTCTGCCAATCAAAACTTTGTTTGTACACTTACGTTTGGGTCAATTTGAATATGGCGAGTACATATAGGTCATATATATGTCTTTTACTAGTGATGTGGGGGAAACTGATTGAAGTGGCCACTTATTATTACAACTGTCCAAGGAAGCAAAATAAAGACAAACACGATCCTCTAATGTCCTAGACATGAGCCCACCCTAAAACAAATGTGGCATGCCCCCTCAAATGTTTTTTAAAAAAAAATCGTTACAACTTTTAAAGGCAATACCACTTGAAAATATTAAATAATGGCAGCGTATTTTTTTTTTGTTAATTTGTATGACATACAGGATATAATGTCACATAAGATTGAGGAGGATGCTGCTTCATCTTATCAATTCACCAGGTCTAAGCTGGTGAAGGAAATTCTGGCGAAATTCGCGCTTTAGTGAATTTGCCGAGAAACAAACGTTGGTCTGAGTGAAAATTCGTCTGTCGAAAGAGCGTGAAACTGCTAGCGATGTACTCTTTCACTAGAGAATTGTTCTCTACGCCTGTTAGTAAATTGGCAATGTCCCTTCGGATGGTATTTCTGGTGAATTTTCGCTAGCGACGGCCACTTGGCCCTTTAGTAAATCTGCCCCATGATGTTAAAGTGATTAAAACTAAAACCTAACCTTCCCTCAGCCCCACAATGCATAGCTCTGTCAGCCTCCAAAATGGCTGCTGAAGCACAGGGGATGGGGAGCCCTGATTGGTTGGAGCACATATATAAACACTGGCTCAAGCCTGTGGAGCTTATGCTCCGACCCCAGCCCAGCAGCCATGACTGAAATAGTGATACAGTCTGAGGCGGGGCAGGGTGTGTGTTTTAACCTGTTAGACTAGTGTTAGGAAGCTTGTTAAATTATTATTGTGTTAACGATGTAGCAAAAGCAATAAAGGTAGTGTTTTATATGCGTGCTGTATTGTCATGAATATAATCAGGGGATGGCAATGGAATTTAGGGTTGCCATAATGTTGCGCGGTCTTTGTGCCTGGAACTGAATGAAGGGATTGTTCTGAGGAACTTATAAATGGCTGCACTGTGCCTGGGATTTGCACTGTGATCTGAGCCTCCTTAATGTGGATTCATCTAGGAACAGAAAGGTATTATATTCTGGTCACCGAGTATCTTTGTGCCCATCTGTTACAGGGGTAGTTCACCTTTAAAGGAGAAGGAAAGCCCCAGGGCGCAAAACCCCTCCCCCCCTCCCCTCCGTTGCCCCCCTCCCTCCTCCCCCCTGGCCTACCTGTCCCCCTGGGCAAATGCCCCTAACTTGTTACTCACCCCTCTGCGCAGGTCCTGTCCACGGAGTTCGCAGTCGCCATCTTCTTCCACGCGCGTCTTCTTCCTCCTCTGACCGGCGTTTTCTGGCGCATGCGCAGTAGGAACAGTTACCGGTACGGCTCTACTGCGCATGCGCCGAATGTCACAAAGTTTTCCGATTTCACTTCGTGACATTCGGCGCATGCGCAGTAGAGCCGTACCGGTAACTGTTCCTACTGCGCATGCGCCAGAAAACGCCGGTCAGAGGAGGAAGAAGACGCGCGTGGAAGAAGATGGCGACTGCGAACTCCGTGGACAGGACCTGCGCAGAGGGGTGAGTAACAAGTTAGGGGCATTTGCCCAGGGGGACAGGTAGGCCAGGGGGGAGGAGGGAGGGGGGGCAACGGGGGGGAGGGGTTTTGCGCCCTGGGGCTTTCCTTCTCCTTTAACTTCACTTTTAGTTTGATGTAGGCAGTGGTATTTTGAGGCAATTAATCTTTTTTTTCTGGTTTTTGAATCGTTTAGATTCTTTGTTCAGCAGTAGTGATGAGCGAAATGTTCTGCCGCAAAAATGATGTCCGTAGACTCCAATGGGTAAAACAAAACTTGACGCACTGATTCGCACGACAAAAAAAATTCACGCACAAAGACCATTTTGCCGATTCTTCGCTGCTTTGCAAATTTTCGACGAAGCGAGTCAGATTCACCCTCACTCTTTAGCAGCTCTCCAGATTGGAATTTAAGAAACTTTTTTTAGTTGCTAGAGTCCAATTTACCCTAGCAACCAGGCAATGGCTTAAATCAGAGACTTAAATATGAACGGTGTGCAGATGGAGTAGAAAGATAAGCTGTAAAAAGTAGCAAAAGCAATGAATTTGCAAACTAGGAAAAAAGGCAGAAAAGGAAGTCAAATAATTAAAATATGATAACTAAGACCAATGGAAAAGATTCTAAAAAAAGACCATTGCATAACATACTAAAAGGGGTTGTTCATCTTAAAAGGGGTTGTTCACCTTTGAGTTGTCTTTTAGTATGATATCGAAAGTGATATTCTGAGAATTTGCATTTCGTTTCCATTTTTTATTAGTTGTGGTTTATTAGAGTTATTTCGCTTTTTATTTAGTAGCTCTCCAGTTTGCAGTTTGGTTGTTAGGGTCCAATTTGAATAAGAGACTGGAATATGAATAGGAGAGGGAACTGAATAGAAAGATGAGTAATAAAGAGTAGCAATAACAATACATTTGTAGCCTTACAGAACATTTATTTTTTAAATAGGGTCAGTGACTCCTCCCCCCCCCCATTTGAAAGCTGGAAAGACTCAGAAGAAAAAAATAATGAAATAATGGAATGAAAAAAAGACCAATTGAAAAGTTGCTTAGAATTGGTCATTATATAACATACTAAGGGCTAGTCCACACACATTCGGGAAGATTTTGTCGTCTGGCGACTAATCGCCTTGTCTTTTGAGCGAATATCTCCCCGAACTGCCTCAGTGTTTTTCCATATAGGCTATAATGAAAAGTCGCCTGCACTAATGCACATGCAGCGATGCGTTTTCAATAGTCGCCCAAAGTTGCCTCCATGAGGCAATTTCAGGCAACTATAGAAAACGCATTGTTTTGAATGATTTTGCCTTCCTCTCCTACATCTTTCCAGCTTTCGAATTTCCCCGGCAGCCAATTTTATCATCCCTCCCCTATTCATAATCCAGTCTCTCATTCAAACCACTGCCTGGTTGTTAAGGTAAACACAACCCTAGCAACCAGATAGCTGCTAAAATTCTGAGGTGCTGATCAATAAGCTAAATGACCAATAAAATCACAGTAAAAATGGTTATTACAGACTGTACCAAATGACCCGCTGTTCCTTCACACATTCTAGAAAGTATATATTGAAATAATCCCATATGTGAGAATAGTGTATCCCCCCCTTTAAATAGAAGCTATGACTCCTGTATAAAAGGGAAATCAATGTGTGCCTTTACAGTATTGTGTGTGTGGTGTTGTCTTTGGACAGCCTTAAACAAACAGTCTGCTACAGAGGAATCATTTACATAGGCGTAGGAGTGCAAATAATTCTGGGGAATTCTATAAAATCTTGTTAAAAAAGGAAAAGGAGTGTAAAGTGGTTCAGTTTACGCAGCTGCTGGGAAGCAACAATGGGCAAATTCTAAAAATAGTGAGTATGGGTTATAGGGCGTGCATGTACAGCAGCCATACTTAAAGGAGAACTAAAGCCTAACCAAAGAAATAGCTAGAAATGTTGTACATTATTTTTTGTGCTTCTGTACCAGCCCAAGGCAACCACAGCCTTTATTATCTTTATAAAAATAGCCCCTTTATTGGAGCTCCCTATAGATGTTCACTGGTCCCTGTTTGAAATGAGGGGTGGGCGTGTCCTAACGGTTCCTGCCAGAAGCACAGTAGGAGGGGGACAGCCAATCAATCACAGCCCTGCAGTCACACAAGCGCAAACAGACTTCAGTTCCCTATCAGGTCTTGCTAGCTGCTGATTGGTTCCTATCCTACAATGCAGTGAGCTGAGAGCCGCCAGCTCCCATACACAGCCTGGGAATTCTGGAAGCAGGAAGTGGAATGGAATGGAAGGGAGGGATTATTAGGGTTTTTTGCAGGTAGAGAGCGGTTTAATTTGCTTGAGGTTTGCCTGGAAAGGTGCGTTCTCCCTATATAATTGCTCTGCAGAACCAAGGAGGTGGGATCTGTAATAATAAACAAAAGTGTTCTCTGTGTTTCCGTTCCTGCTTGTTTACTAAAAAAAAAAATTGATGCGTTCAATTAATAGCCATTTTGTATTTGTTATTCTCATGTTAGATACAGGTCCATGTTTTCCCTTTATTACTTTAGTCGTGCAGACAGCTGTTCCCGCCACGTCTTCATACAGAGCTGTTGGCGCACGCAGCCGTCTCTTCTGCTTTTAATTAAACTAAACCACAAATATATAAAGTCTATGGGGATTTAATGCATATTAAATTTAGTGATGAAAGATCCCATTGATTCAATAGGGAAACGCCTTGTTTGCTTAAAGGGTACCTGTACCTTCAACTATCCCTGATATATATTTCAATAAAGGCATTCCTCCCAACATTTTGGAATAAAAAGAGGGACAAAAAGATTTGCCAATTTTTTGACCATGCCCATTTTGTGGCCACACCCCCTAATTGCCATGTTCATTTTACAAAATTTGGCAGGTTATGAAAGTTTGAACATATTTCTGTGGTTTTTTTCAGTTACAGTTTTGCTAATAAAGATGAATTGCCCTTAAAGCTGAGAGTCTAACTTTTCCCAAGGGACCTGTTATCTTATATTGTTACAATTACTTATTTGCTTATCTATAAATTGTTACAAAAGTAGCTTATCTGCTGCTGTGGCTGTCCTGGGCTCTGCCAAAAGCCAATTAAGTTAGAAACTTTGTTTCTTTTTCTGGCTATTCAGTGCAGAGAAAAACAGGACTTTCCAGTACAAATGAGGGACTGCAGGTTGAGCTGTCAAAAGAGGGACTGTCCCTCTAAAAACGGGACAGTTGAGAGGTATGGTAGAGAGTGTTTGTGACCACACCCATTTTGTTTCCACACCCCCTAATTACCATGTTCATTTTACAAAATTCGGCAGGTTATGAAAGTTTGAACACATTTCTGTGGATTTATTTACAGTTATTACAGTTTTGCTTTTGAAAACAAATTGCCCTTTAAAGAGAGTGGTTCACCTTTAAGTTAGCTTTTAGTGCGTTATAGAATGGCCAATTCTAAGCTACTTTTCAACTGGTTGTCATTACTTATTTTTTATAGTTTTTAAATTATTTGCCTTCTTCTTCTGATGCTTTCAAATAGGGATCACTGACCCCATCAAAAAAAAAAAAACAAATGCTCTGCAAGGCTACAAGTGTATTGTTATTGATACTTTTTATTACTAATCTTTCTATTCAGTCCTCTTCTATTCATATTCCAGTCTCTTATTCAAATCAGCGCAGGGTTGCTATGGTAATTAGGACCCTAGCAACCAGATGACTGAAATTGCAAACCAGAGAGCTGCTGAACAAAAAGCTAAATAACTCAAATGCTAAATAATAAAAAATGAAAACCAATTGCAAATTGTCTCTGAATATCACTCTCTACATCATACTAAAAATAAATTTAAAGCTGAACAACCCCATTAAGCTTCAAGTCACGGTTTCCCCAAGAGACCTGCAAAAACCTGTGGTACTCTGCAGGTTGCGGGTAGAAGTTTCAGGAGCGGGTATAAACGCGGGTCGGCAGTTCTCCGGGTTTGCGGGTCTTCTCAATAGCGAGTTTTACTCCTTTTTTTCTGACCACGCCTATTTCTAATGATGTCCGGTTTACAATGACAGCTCTTCCTATTTTACTCCTTTTTTCTGATCATGCCTACTTCTAATGATGTCACATCCGGTTTACAATGACAGCTCTTCCTGTTTCTTGATGGTCAGCGGATCGGGTTGCGGATAAGGTACTTGCGGGTCGTGTCAGGTAGCTGGTCCAATCGGGTAAGGATGCGGGTCGGGTTTAACAAATTGGTTCCGCACAGGACTCTAACCTGCATATCATAAATTCTTACAATTGTTTCTTTGCTTATCTTAAATAGTTACAAATGTGTCTAAGTGCACCTGCCACGTATTCTGGGCTCTGCCAAGAGCCAATTAAGTTAGAAACTTTGTATCTTTTTCTGGTTGTTCAGTGCAGGAGATCAAAGTCGGGACATTTCAGTAACAATCAGGGACTGCGGGTTGAGCTGTCATATCGGGGCTGCCCCGCAAAAAACGGGACAGTTGGGAGGTATGTAAAGGGACCACCTGTAGTTGAATTTATTGGAATGGAGCAGTTATCGGGTGACCGTGTGCCTTAAATTTTGCATCTGAAACAATCTATAGGGCACGGTAGTAATGTTGAGGTTTTTTTGCTTAGTTTGCAGTTTCTCCGGCTGGGCTGTAAGTGGCCCTGTAATTTATGTATATGAGACGTCATCCTTGACTAGATCTCTGACAAAATGCCAACACTGTTTGTCTAGGCCTGCCTTAATGGTGCCCCCAGAGATTTATATCTTGCTTTTTATAAAAGGAAACTCTCTTCAGCTAAGAACACTGTGTCTCTGCATGGGAGCCTTTTGGCCCAAATTATCAAGTCACTATAGAAGTTCCTGGCATCACATTATCCTGAATCCTGCTTGGTGTAATTTTTTTAGTTTTGTACTTTAAATGACTGTAGGGCTGTGGTAGCCTTTACCCATGGACCAGAGCTGGAATACGGAGCAGTGAAGGATTCTAGTGTTAAGAGAGAAGTGAGCTCTGATTCATTGCTAATAGTGATGAACGAATCTCTCCCGTTTCGATTCGGCACAAAATTCTCGAAATTGCGGAAAAATTTGCGAAGCGGCGAAAAATTTGCAAAACGTATTGAAGTCAATGGGCGTTTTTACAGGTGTCTCTTTTTTTATGCACACAACAATTTTTTACTCAAAATGCATAAACGTCAATGGGCGTTTTTTCTTGTGGCAACTTTTTTTTTGTCCTAATGCATTAAAGTCAGTGGGCGCTTTTTCTTATGGGATACACCCAATTCGGGATTCAGCCAGGATTGTGCCATTTTCAGCAGGATTCGGATTCGGTCGAATCCTTCTGCCCGGCCGAACCAAATTGAATCCTAATTTGCATATGCAAATTAGGGACGGCGAGGGAAATCTCGTGACTTTTTGTCACAAAACAAGGTAAATAATTTTTCCCCTTCCCACCGCTAATTTGCATATGCAAATTCGGTCCGGTATTCGTCCGAATCTTTTGCGAAGGATTCAGGGATTTGGCAGAATCCAAAATAGTGGAATCGGTGCAACCCTACAAATTTCGCGCATGGCAAAATTCGGAAATTTGGCAGCAAGTCCATGGAAGACGAGTAAATTCGCTCATCACTAATGGTTATTCCATGTTCTGATATAGCGGATCAGTCACGGTTGCTACATGGGTTTAAATGACATTTAGCGATGTGGGATTTTTATTTTTTTCTTTATGTGCTCTTGTGTTTGATATACTTGACTCAGCCGGTATAACCTTTATTATGCTTTATTTATTATGGGTTATGTAGTTTGTGTGTCTCCTCACAGATATCCTAGTCCATTTCTTCACAGAACAGTCACTTTGTTTAGGAGTCACATTATTAGCTGTTCTGTCATCATTTTGGAATTTTCTTTTGTGTAAAACATTTCCATTTTAGGGTATGTGCAGCTGAAATTGTATATGGAGAAACCTTGGGTTTATATATTTCTGTTGATGTGTTAATGCTTGGAAATAACGTTATATTGACGTTGGATTGATGTGCTGTGGCTACTGCATGCTATGAAAGGCTAATGTAATTTTGATAGTTGGCTCTATCTCAGTGTTATCATTATTATCCTTTGTTTATAGGATCCTTTATATTATTCATCTTGTAGCAGTTACTATAGAGGCCAGGGCCCCCAGTACTGAGGAACTGCAGTGCTTTAGTTGTGACATCACTTCAGCAATGACGTCACGCATCTGTGCCGTAGAAATGAAGATCTAAAAAAGTTTTTTTTTTTTTTCAAATACAAGGCCAAATGTATCACTGTACTGTGGTGCCAGGGCAACCTCCTCCTAAGGTGGCAGCGGAAACTGGCAGCTTGGCATTCGACTGGTGGCAAAGGTTTGTACAGGTATAGGACCTGTTATCCAGAATGCTTGGGGCCTGTGGCTTTTCGGATAAAGGCTCTTTCCGTAATTTGGATCTTCATACCTTAAGTCTACTAGAAAGTCATTTAAACATTACCGTAAATAAACCCAATAGGCTGGTTCTGCTTCCAATAAGGATTAATTATATCTTAGTTTGGATCATATATAAGGGACTGTCTATGGGAGATGGCCTTTCTGTATTTTGGAGCTTTCTGGATAACAGGTTTCCGGATAACAGATCCTCCTATAACTGTAATTGCCCTGCCATCTTCAGCAAAGTATCCATCAAGCTTTGACACTGCCTGGTGTTTCTGGAAACTTTATATTAAAGAGATTATATGATGCCTTAGAAGTCTTTATAAAATTGTAGCTCCCATCCTCTCTTGTATATCCATGCATGAAAGCTTGGGCCACCTGGCCTCTTGGAACAGGAACTTGGTTCTCCTAGCCAAGAAATTATTTTCTGTAGCCCCCCTGCTTCAGCTCATTTGCACTGGGCAGTGTATATTTAGCTGAGCCAACATGATGGCACCACAGGTGGGTAGATTTCTATAAACAGGGTGAGCCAGAGGGTATAACCTTGTTTGGAAGCATAAATAAATAACCCTAGTGAAAACATGCTAGGGGGACGATGGCCCACCTTGTTGTCCAGCCTGAAAATATTAAAGCTCCCGAGCTCCTTGGTTATAGGGATGCGCCGAATGCACTACTTTGGATTCGGCCGAACCCCTGAATCATTTGTGAAAGAATTCGGCCGAAAACAGAACCCTAATCCGAACCCTCTGCATATGCAAATCAATGAGGAGGTGGGAGAAAGAGAGCCACGCTTCCTTGTTTTGTGATGAAAAGTCACATGATTTGGATTCGGTTCTGCCAGGCACAAGGATTTGGCTGAATCCTGCTGAAAACCGGCGAAAGCTGGCCGAATACCAAACCCTTACTTGGTTATGTATAATACCACCCAAATAATGTAATTCTATGCAACATATACCTTATCAACCATTGTTCAATCGTTACTTATTTTGTAAATGCAATTAAAAGCAATGTTTGTTGATCTCTTTCTGTTCTCTGGTCCTGCAGCCCATTCTCCTCCAGGTCTGGCTTGGGCTACATTATTTCTATAGTCAGAACCAGCAGAGAATATGTCTGCCAGACAGATGCTTTCAAAAGCAACCATATTTACAGATGACTTTAAAAACCAGGCTAAAATTAAGTACCGTAAGGTTTATCAGAAAGGTCTATATAAATACACCAGTAAACCCTCAAAGTAATGCTGAGTCCTCTGTCAAAAGAAACACTGCATTTCTTTCCGTCTATTGTGTACTCATGGGCTTCTGTATCAGACTTCCTATTTTCAGCTTAAAGGAGAAGGAAACCCTGTAGAAAAAAAACCCTTACCCCCCAACCCACGTAGACCCCCCCTAACTGCTCCCCCGGGGAAATGCCTCATCCTTTATACTTACCCGTAGTCGCAGATTCTGGCAGGGACTTCACGGCATCCATCTTCCATATCCTCGGTAAGCTGTCTGGGAGATCTGCAATCTCCCCCAATTTTGGTGCAGTTGTAGAAAACCGCCAAATTGCTCCAACTGCGCATGTGCAGACACACCGGTCTTCCAGTCAGCTTACTGAGGACCCTGAAGATGGATGCCGTGAAGTCCACTGCCAGAATCTGCGACGAAGGGTAAGTATAATGGGGCATTTACCCGGGGGGGGAGTTGGGGGCAGTTAGCCTGGGGGGGAGGGTCTACGTAATTTTTTTCTGCAGGGTTTCCTTCTCCTTTAAACCTCTGGGGCTAGGGCTTGAGCATGCTTAGTTTGCTCATCTCTCCCCCTCCCTTTTCCACCCTCCCTCCTCCCCTTCCTGCTGTAATCTGAGCCCAGAGCTATGAATGAGCAGGGACAGACATAGGCAGGAAGTGATGTCACACAAAGCTAATATGGCAGCTGCTATCCTAAAAAACAGAGAGAGCTTCTAGGGCTGTGTACTCGGGTATGGTAAAGCATTCTGCAGAATTAATATAGTCTTATAGCTTGCATTTTTGTGTTTAATCTATTGGCAATTATCTGCTTCGGTAGCTTTCCTTCTCCTTTAAGGTTTTGGAATTAATGGATATTGGAAGGTCACTTTAAATTACTAAGGATGCCTGTCCCATCACACAGGATACGTGTTTCATTGAGAAAATTCTTTCAGGTGGAGTCTGAAGAGGTACCACAATGACCCTTCCTTTACTCTCTTCCTGGCCCTCTCAAGTATTTTGGAACTGTCATTGCAGGAGAAACCGATATGGCAGGTTATGTCAGTTTTTTGGCAGCCGTCCCGTCTAGTTAATCCCACGTAGATGCTAGGTCTGTTTATAAAACGGCTACAAATAAATATTAAACATGGGCCTGGAGGTACACGTGCACGCTGAATAGAGTATATATTAACCCCTTTCTCAGCAGACACATTGTAGAGCTGGTTTGTTAATGTGTTTTGGGTAGGAAAGACCAAGTGTTTGCCTCCTGCGCTCCTGTTACACCCACATCCTGTAGCTCCTTCCAAAATGCCTTTCTGTCTGCTCGGTGCCAACAAGAGTAGCAGCTGCTAATTCAACATGTTAATGGAAATACTCTGTAGAAGTGCCAGACAGATACAAGTATTTTAATGCTCTCGTTAGTTGTATCACACGTAGAATCGAGGGAGAAATAAACACAAGTAGAAGCTCCAGTGAAGACTCTGTCCTTTGGTTAAAATTAGCATCCCAAAATGCTCTGTCCCCCTGTCTATGAATAGTGGATTCCTGTGATATGAACCTACTGAGCGGCACAAAGCATCTCGCTATTTTGGTAACGCAGGAAGCTGCACTGACAAGTGATTAAAGGGGAAAAATAGCTTGTTTACCAGCAAGCTTTACATTCGATGTTTTTGTATAAATATTTGGTAAAGCATATTGACATGCTATTCTGGAGTCTTGTAACCAGTTAAGTACTCATGGGTTACCCACAAAAAAAGTGTCTATATAAATACACCAGTAAACCAAAGTAATGCTGCTCTGGTCACGGGTGGGATTGGGTTGTGGGTCTTATCTAAGGCAAGATTTACTCCTTTACACATTTCTCAGACATTTTATTCTGCCCCCTGCCCCCCTGCTCTGATGATTAAACATAACCTCTGGAGACCCACAGCAAATTCAGTGTGTTTTTATTTCTCACACAACATGTTTTGGATACAGGTATCCTTCATCAGGATTCAGTGTGTTTTTATTTCTCCCACAACCTGTTTCGGATACAGTAACCTTCATCAGGATATATCCTGATGAAGGATACTTGCATCCGAAACATGTTGTGTGAGAAATAAAAACTCACTGAATTTGCTGTGGGCCTCCAGAGTTTATGTTTAAGCTGATTTAAAAGTTTTGTGGCTGGATGGGGCTGCTACTCTGTTGAGGATACCCTATACATTGAGCGAAGGACCACCAAAAATCTAAAACCACTTCTGATGATGTTGCTTTCAGTTGCTGTTTAATAGTAGTCAGCATGTCGCAGATTGGGTTGGGCAGTTGCGGCCGGGTTCGAAGGGTAGCAGGTCCAAGCACAGGTCTGGATTTATGGAGAGGCTACCAAGGCCCGGGCCTAGGGTGGCAGGATTTTAGGGGGAGCCATTCTACCTAACCACACCCACATTGGTTCAGAAACACTGGGGAGGCGCAGGAGATTTTTTTAATTTCCTGTGAACCAATCCCCATTGCTCTGGTGCAAATGAAGAAAATTTGATTGAATAATCAAACGGGCCTAGGAGTGAACGACAGCGGGCCTAGGGGTGACTAATGACAGTGGGCCTAGGGGGTGCCTGAAATGTAAATCCAGCCCTGTCCAACAGTTAAAAATGTATGTCCAATTTGCGGGTTGTGGATATGGGTTTCAAAAATGGGACCCTTGCAGGACTTGTCAGTATATTTGTGCATGGCTCATAAATTGCATTATCCATGCAGGCAGTACCCAGAGTTGGAATTTTACCCAGAACCATCTGCAGTGGTGCAAGCTGCCTTTAATATGAGTTGACTATCTTTTAATAAAAGGGGGGTCATTTATGGGATGTACGCTCTAAAACAGCATTTTGCTCAATGTGAGTAACTGCAATTTTAAGCACTTATTCAGAGGCATAACTAGAGTGTACAGGACGGGCCCCCTGCAAAAAGATCTTCAGAAGGGCCAGCGCACGCGAGTCCCCATCTTCCCACTTCCAGCCCACTCCATGCCCAGACCCCACCCACTCCCTCATAGACTCCGCCCTCTATGTGACCATGCAGACTCGCTCTGCTTCCCCGCTGCAGGTAAGAGAGCGGCTGGGGAAGTGGGAGGGGGGTTCTTGTTGGCTATAGTTACGCCACTGCACTTCTCTGTTTTCAAAGTTGTTTGTTAATATTATTGCTATTGAAAGCAGTACCTGCTTGTTAGTGATGTGCGGGTCGGCCCGGGACTCCTGGTTCAGGCCAACTGCCACACACCTTTTGCGGGGCTCTCCCCACCCCTACATTTCTTTTTTGACGTCAGAGATGGGCAGATCGGGTGTGGGTCTATGAAATGAGGTGCCGGCTGGGTTAGGTGCGGTCAAATATTTGTCGACCATTAATACTTACCTGCCCCTTTCTATTCCCTGTCCATGGGGTTCATACTTTGGATTCAATGTAGCACAAACCTGCTCTTTACTAAACATCTGAAGAATCCTGACTTCGCTACATTGTATCTAGAGAGGCAACCAGAAAAGCACAGAAAAGACACTGCACCACTACAGTGCAGTCTTAAATGCATTCATATTGGAAAGTTGCTTAAAATCTCTTTAGACAGAATGTTATTTTTTTGGGATTTAGGTCCCCTGTAATCATGTTACAGAAACCTTTACAAACTTGTTTGTAACCTCACAATAGCCTTTTTTTATGGAAGGCTGCCTTGTATTTTAGTGTTAGTCTTTCCATACGAGTTACGTGACCCTCGGCAACTTTGAACTTGAGGAATCTTATAAATGTTTTCCGCAGCTCTGTACAATAAATAGGTATATGCAATGAACATACAGCAACCAATACAAGAAGCAAAAAGGACAGTTATTCAAATGTGTTGGCAGCTGTCAGCATTACACAATTACATTTGATTATTAAAGGTCTCATGCATTTCCCGGCTTATTGGGCTTCTTATGTTCCTAACAATAAATTGCCTGTAATGAATGTTAAGGTCGGGACAAGAGAAGTGGCTGCTCGGCACCTGTTGAATGGAATGCGGCTGCTGTTGCTGACTCCACTGTAAGGGGGCTGCCAGCTGCCTGACTCTTCCGTAGCGTCGCTGACTCCATTTTTGACTTGCCAGTGTGTTTCCGGTGACAGGGTTAGAAGAGTTAGCTCTTTGGGCATGATATTAGCAACTATTTTTGTAGAAAGGAGAATAGACTTAAAGGAGAAGGAAAGGTTAAAATCAAGTAAGTTTTATCAGAAAGGTCTATATAAATACACCAGTAAACCCTCAAGGTAATGAGTCCTCTATCAAAAAACACCACATTTCTTTCCTTCTATTGTGTACTCATGGGCTTCTGTATCAGACTTCCTGTTTTCAGCTTCAACCTCCAGGGCTTGGGCTTGAGCATGCTCAGTTTGCTCTGCTCCCCTCCCTGATGTAATCTGAGCCCAGATCTATGAGTGAGCAGGGAGAAATTCAAGCAGGATGTGATGTCACAGCAAGCTAATATGGCAGCTGCTATCGTAAACAACCAGATAGAATTTCTAAAGCTGTTTACTCTGGTATGGTAAAGCATTCTGCATACTAATTAAGGCATTCTATCGTGCACTATTGTGGCTAATCTATTGGCAATAATCTGCCTCGGTAGCTTTTCTTAAATCTTTTCTTTCATTAAAGGGGAACTACTTCCTGTTTATAAAACACGGACTATTTCCTGGCAAATAGATGCTAAAGCATAGGGACGTGGCTTATTGTGTTCATAGCATTCAGGCTGTACAGTAAAAATGGAAGGTTGCTAATGGCATAAGCTACCTTGGAATAGCTCCATCTAGTTGTCATAAATAGATGGTGGAGATGCCAATGGGACTTGGCTGCCCCTGTCTGGGTCCTACACAAGGTGTGAAAGGATAAGGCTTGGTGGCTAAAATACATTCAGGGATTTTACTGGGGTTATACATAGTTACAAGTTCGCCTGGAATCCAAGGCTGTTCAGTCACTGTGCCATATTTATAGGGCTTAAAATGTGTGTTGTCATCAAAGAATAAATATGGATAACTGACACCTCCTCTGGTGTAACCTTGTGGTTTGTAGGTGTTTCACATCACTAATTTTAATAGTGTGCAGATTAGAGTGTGTGTGTGTGAGGTGTATTTTCCATTCTGGCCCAATCTAAATGTCACATGGGGGCCCTTGAAAGTGGTACTGTGGGGTTACTAGTTCATTCTTACAGGTATGGGACCTGTTATCCAGAATGCTCGGGACCTGAGGTTTTCCGGATAATGCATCTTTCTGTAATTTGGATCTTCATACCTTGTCTACTAGAAAATCATTTAACATTAAATAAAACCAATAGGCTGGTTTTGCTTCCAATAATGATGAGTTTGGATCAAGTACAAGGTACTGTTTTATTATTACAGAGAAAAAGAAAATCATTTTTAAAAATTTGGTTTATGTGGATACAATGCAGTCTATGGGAGACGGCCTTTCCGTAATTAGGAACTCTCTGGATAACAGGTTTCCGGATAACGGATCCTATACGTGTACATCAAAACAGCAATGTGCAACTGCTCAGAGTGATCTTCGGAACGCTTTTACAATTTACTTCTTTTTTTTTTCATGACTTTTCAGGATATTAGCAGTTTTTACTCTGCTGTTCTAATTTGACTCAACTGTGCTGTCTGCTGGTCAGACCTGAGAGTAAATGAAATATACACAAGAAGTCAGATTATTAAAATGTGTTTGATTTTGACTGTGATAGGTGCCCTTTAAAAAGCCTTTATTCAGCACTTGTAATGCTCTAAGTGCTGAATAAAGGCTTTTTAAGCGAAAATATTTAGTGGTGCTGTTCAAACGTTCCCGTTTGGAGACCTGAGAGTCACCAGAATTAGAGAAAAGTCTTCTGTTGCTCCTTACCAATCCACCATCTGTTGCTGCTCTGCCTGGTATCTGGTATTTGAGTCTGTGCCTATTATTATTGTTTTTATTATATTTTTATTTCAAAAGGGTTGCCCTGTAACAGCCTGTGCCTAGGAGGGGGTAACATGACCCTCCTTTAGGAATGCCACATGCACACTTGTTTCCCAGGCTCACCAGTGGAATGCACAGTGCTGTATGGCCTGAGGGCACCTTTACTTTCCTGCACATTGTCCTTACATACACTTGTTTCCCAAAGACGTTATCCCATGAATCTGCATCCGGGTTCCCAGAGGTTTCCCAAATCCGCCTTATAAATGGACTGTCAGGCTTAACATTTATTGCAAAAGAAAAGGAAAGTTCATTCTAGATATACAAAGTTATATTTTCTCTTATTAATAGAGCTGCAACTCCCTGCCCACAGGTGAGGCTTTCTGGGAGTCATAGTTTAAAGAGTAGTTAAAGGAGAACTAAAACTTAACTAAAGAAGTAGCTAGAAATGTTGTACATTATGTTTTGTGCTTCTGTACCAGCCCAAGGCAACCACAGCCCTTTAGCAGTAAAGATCTGTGTCTCCAAAGATGCCCCAGTAGCTCCCCATCTTCTTTTCTGCTGATTCACTGCACATGCTCTGTGCTGCTGTCACTTACTGAGCTTAGGGACCCACTCACAATATACAATACATATAGAATAGAAATGTCACAATATAAGGCTGATTAGTAATTAATACAGATAATTACTACATGGCAGCACAGAAACCAGTGCAATTAGCATCAGAATGTAATAATCAGCCATGTAGCATCAGCTTATATTACAGACCAACCTCATTTTCTGCTGGATAATTAGTGACGACCCCTAAGCTTAGCTTCTCAACAGCTGCTCAGAGCCCACTGAGCATGTGAGTGTCACAGACACTTTCCAAGATGGTGACCCCCTGTGACAAGTTTGAAGTCCTGGATCATTGCTGCTATTGAGAAAGTGAAACTTAAGGCTGGTGCAATAAGTTCAGTCTATAAAATATGGCATTTTTAGCCATATCCATTTTTAGGGTTTAGTTCTCCTTTAAAAGACAGACACAAAGTTATCATTGCTGCTGTATGGAGCAGCCTGTGTTGCAGTGATATAAGCTGGAATGATATTTACTGATAGGCTGTGTCTGTGTGCCCGGCTCTCCTTTGTTCATTAAAACGTAAATCCTCCGGGCCTGTTTGTGCTTCCTCCACTGTTTCACCGGTGACTTGTGATTTATCCGACATCATTCCCGAGGATTGATTACTGCTGATATGCTTTTCTGCTTCTCTCCCAGTAGAACTCAGGCTGATAAATTGAGAGTAGCGCCTTGCTTTGCCGCTATCATTTTCTCTCCTTATCTGCTGCCGAACATCTTGGGATCTGGTATCGGGCCAGACAATGAAAGCCTAATCATGGCACCCGCTTGGAATTCATTATCTTACTCTGCTCTGCTTGGATTTGCAGTAACTGCCCTTGTGGGCTTTGAAATGTGTAACAGATTGGAAATGTGCTTAGAATTCAATTTTCTTTTATTAGGCAAAGTTGTATTTTTGGGTTTTTAGAAACATTGTATCTGTTTCTGGCTGTTCAGTTCAGGAGAGCAAAGAGAAAGTCGGGACATTTCAGTAACAATCCGGGACTGCAGGGTGAGCTGTCAAAATTGGGACTGTCCCACTAAAAATGTGACAGTTATGGACATAAAGTAAAAAATCACTGCAACGATGTTTGCATTATTGAATATTTTGAGAATTCAAATAAACGGAACACAGTGCTTTTAAGAAGTCCGTGGGTTAGTAAATAAAGGAGATAAAGATAGTACTGTATGCCTTTAAGTAATCAGCAACAGACAAGACAAAGGCATTCTAACTACAGCCCGACTCTTTTTTCTCCCTTGCCCTCTCAAGTAGGAGAACTGATGAATAGATTGACACTTCCCAAATTGCTGTGAAAAGTAAATGAGATTGAAATGAAAGGTACTTCGCGCTTATTAGCGAGCACTGAATGGAGGCGGTGAAAGATCAGCGTCTATAGGCAAGTCTGATAGAATGAGCAGCACATTCATCTCATGGAGTTCAGGATACACACGTCCCTCTCTGACCGATCTATTAATATACATGCAATTACGCTGGCTTTTGTTCTGTAATTTCAGCCTTTGTATTATACCCTGCGGAAGCCTGATGAATCTGCGTATAGTTTCCGGCCTATATTCTAATTTAGGGCATGCATAGAAAGATTATGTATTGTGCAGTAGAAACAATATTCCATTTACAGATACGTTATTCCTATCTACTTTATAATAATCCGTATGAAAAAATAAACGTTGCATTTGTGCCCATAAAGTTTACAGCAGATGTCATACACTAACTACAAGAGAACCCCCCCAATCTGCTCCACATTTCACTGGGATCACCAACCTGGCCCTCCATTGCTTCTATATCTGGGGACAGGTACATGAGAGGTACCCCAATATTTGGATGGTGCTGGATCACATGTGCCAAATTCTGGAGAGGGCTGCCCAGGAGGAACCCCAGAAGTTATGTGTTAGTGGATTGGGTTTTTATATCCTAATAATCACGGGGAGCTGCAAACAGAGATAATATAAATTTTGTTTGAGTCTTAGTTTAGCTGCCATTTGAAACTCAGTTGATTAGCAGAGGGACTGATATAAGAAAGCTTAGCAGGGTAAAGGAAATACCTTCATTCAGACTTGCATAAAAAATATTCAAAAAGTTGAATTGTGGAATGATGGTATGTTTATAGTAGGGACGCACCAAATGCAGGATTTGGTTCGGGATTCGGCCAAGATTCGGCCTTTTTCAGCAGGATCCTTCTGCCCGGCCGAACCACATATGCAATTTCGTGGTGGTACGGAAATTGCGTTACTTTTTGTCACAAAACAAGGACAAGGCAACCGGACAAAAGCAGACGCAAGTGTCATGTATTATAGACATTGCCTCTTTTTAATGAATAGAGTGCAAGCACCACTATTGACACTCGGGCAGATTTATTAAGGGTCAAATTTGAATGTTATAATTTTTTTATAGTCAAAACTCTCTAATTCTATTCGGGTCAGTAATATTCATTTGAGTTTTAGAGATTCGATTTTTTTTTATTAAATAATCCCCAATCGAATTTAGAGTATATTTAAATTTATTAGCTATAAAAAAAACTCGAATTCAACATGAATTCGAAATTCAAGCTTTGATAAACGTACCTCCCAGTGTCAGACTGGCCCACAGGAATACCAAGAAAACTCCTGGTGGCCCAGGTGGAGTGCTGCGCGTAACCCAATTTCTTAGACCCCAAACGCGCAGATATATATATATTTGGCATCCCTAGTGCTAGAAGAAGAACATGACCTCTCTCATAGCAGGGCGCTGGATTCTCGGCAAATAGATAGAGATAAGTGTTTAGAGTCTCTTTGACTTTGTTTGCCCACTAAATCATTTCTGCAGAATGCCCAGCAGATTAAACGCTCCCACTTGCTCCATCATTAATGCAAGGTTTTAGTAATAAATATCGCATGCAGCGTTCATTAACATGTGTTCCACTTCTGCCCTAATGGTGACACGGGCACTTACACATTATTTACTGTACCGTATCTGACATGATGATTTTTAATTATTTTCCCAAAACAAAAATCCCTTCCCCCCCCCTCAACACTCAATGTAGTCGGTCTCTAACATGTAATTGCAATTCTAATTTTGTTTTAATGGAAGCTTTTATGGGAAGCGCTGAGAAATTAATCTCTCTAAAAGCCCTCATTACAATTGCTACGGTAGTGTTTGGTAAAGACGTCTTATTGGTGATTGCCAAGAAATTTTTCCCAGTGTTTCCCTTTAGGAACAAAATTAAAATTATTTTTGCAGTTAAAAAACAGATGTTGAGAGAGGGATAGTGAAGATTAACTCGATTATTTCAAACGCTACAGAATTTTTAATTATATTGAGAAAACCTCTTATTTCAGCATGATAAAGCTTATATTCATTTTCATGATAGTTCCCCTTTAATACTGAAAACCTTGAAGACCATGTAAACAATTGGGGAATTAGCTGCTGTTACACAGGCAAAATTTGCCCTTGCCTGGTATCCATGACAATAAATACTTTGGTGCAACCAATTAGACATGTGATTTCATTATTTCCATGGTTAGCAAGACACCCTTGCCCATGTTCTACATAACGTCAATAATGGAGCATCACAGCATTATTTCTCTTTTTATCTCTGCTTTTCAGCCTGCTCCCAGCTTGATCTATTGCTCAATTTGTAAGTCTTCAATAAATTGGTCTTATCTGAAGCCAGCTTGTGCTGTGGAACATGAGGTGAGCTAGAGCAATGGGAAGCACATATTACTATCTTTTTATATAGGGCTGGCATGTTGCACAACGCTCTAGAGGGACCGTTCATCCTTCACATCAGTCCCTGACCAGTGAAGCTTACAATCTGTGGTCAGTGTCGTACACACTATGTTCAGTTTCATCTCGAGCCTGAATATTTTTGGAATTTGCTTGTAAGTTTTTGGACTGTGAGATGAGTAACCAGAACAAATACTATAAATTCAGGAATATCCATCTCCAGGAGACAATACTTCAGCCCCTGTTCTGTACTGAGGGCCATGGTCACCATTAGAAGTCTGTAAAATTAGAATTTATGACCCTCCTAGTGTTTAATTCATAACTAGGAGACAGATCACCCATAGGAGGTTTTAAGCTTAGCTTTACTAAATTTAGTTAACTAAAGGTTAATCGATCTGGCCATGTCTTGTGGAACAATGTTTCTGATCCTAAAAGTATCTTGAATTCCTGCCCTGTTGTTTGGCAGAAAGGAAATAGGAACAAGGACCAGGAAATGGACTCCCCCATTCATACAAAAATAAACCCTTTTTATTCTGCCCCCTCTATTCCCTTAGAGGCTCATTTGTCAAAGGTCGAATTTTGAATTCATGTGAATTTTTTTAAATGTGTATATACTCACAATTTGACTGGGAGGTTATTTAAGAAAACGTTTTTCTAATATTCGATCGAATGGTTCAGACCAGAAAATTCGAATCGTATTCAATTCGTACGAATCGTTTTTATGTCCCGAAAAAAATAACTTGAATGTCAGGAAGGCTATTAACATCTCCAAATGGCTCAACTAACCTCTGCCATTGACTTGTACATGAACTCGGCAGGTTTTACGTGGCGAATATTCGAATTAGGATTGTTTCTAATTTACATTTGAATGGGGGATTAAAATTCGAATGTGTGAAATTTGAATTCGAATTTACTATTCGACTCTTGATAAATCTGCCCTCTAAAACTCAAAATTAAAAATTTCTTAAAGGATCATTAACATAAAAATTTTTTTTAGAAAAATTTGTTTGTACATAATGAAAAAAAACACCAAGACACATTTAACGTTAAATTGGTGAAGTCTTTATTAAGAAATAACTTACCGATACTCCGCTTGCGCTCCTCTTCAGAAAAGGCGACATAGCGGCGATCCATCACTCGATTTCTCCTCCCTGGCTATCTCCTATAGAAGACAGGGAGGAGAAATCGAGCACGATGGTTCATCGCCCTGTTGCCTTTTCTGAAGAGGAGTATCGGTAAGTTATTTCTTAATAAAGACTTTGCGAAGTTAAATCTTTCTTGGTGGGTTTTTTTCGTTATGTACAAAAAACTATTTTTATGTTACTGGTCCTTTAAAAAAAAAATTTAATTTTCATAACTATCGACCCGAAAACATGAATTGAATTTGGTTTGAGTTTTAAAAACTCGATTCAAATTTTTTCTCCGATAAAAACTCCAATATCAGGAAGGCTGCAAACAACTCCAAATTGATCCCAGGAAGTCTCCCATTGACTAAAACAGCAATTCGGCAGGTTTTAGGAGGCGAATAGTCGAAATTAAGTTCCTAAAGGGCCAGAGTATGATAAATATCGAAAATTTAATTTGAATTTTTAAAAAAACTTGAATCGAATTTTAACAATTCTCTAGTCGAATTTGACAGTTTTGCCCAAAAAACCCTTGAAAATTAGCATTTGAATTTTCAATTCGACCCTTGATAAATCTGCCGTTAGTGTCTATGCTATTAACTATAGAACTGAGCAAAGAAGCATCAGGAGATGCCTTCTGTAACAGTAACAATTTTGAGTGTTCCAGAACAAATGACTTGCGCTGGAATTAACCCGATTTCATTGTGATGCACAATGCGATTAGCCAGATATTGTCTGTGCCAAGAAGGTGCAGTTGTTTTAGATGAAGTGTGCTGAAGATATATTTACTCCTTCACCTGCAGTGCCACAAAGGGAATTTATGAGCCACCTTCCTCAGTATTTGTCGGTCTTGTACTTTTCCTCTGCCGGAAGGATGTAGGGAGGGGGTAGAGAAATTTATAGATGCAGGAAATTGTTTAAATCTTCCTCAGGGTAGCGCAAAAGTGAGCAAGCAATGTAAATATTTCACATAATATTTTATAGTGCGACGAGAGGGCTTTGCAAGGTTGCAATGTAGCGGGAGTTGCAGGATGACATGCCCTTGTCAAATTGGATCTTGGGTATGTAGGAATGTGACGGAATGCAGAATATGGGGTTTTGTTAAAGGAGCAGTGATGCCTGGAGACAAGTCTCTCTTTGGTATATATGGCATAACCTTCACCAGCATGAGCACAGAGAGTTTTCCTTTTAATTGGGAAAATTTATAAAGATTGTCCATTATTAGTTAATACCAAATCCGCTCCAGTTTCTTTACGTGACTCCGAAATTCTGCCCAGCTGCTCAAGAACATTCATTGGGAGACTCAGCTGCGTTACGAAAGTCTTGTTTTACAACTAGATCTGCACCTTGTCATAATTTCCTATTGTAGGAGGATGAAATTTTATTGCATTTGGGGGGGGCAACTTAAAGGGGATCTGTCATCTGAAAAAAAATTCCAAATCCTTGCTTATCATGCTAGTCAAGCAAAATAAACTTTAATTACACTATGAAAATTATTTGAATCTTGTTTCCTTTGGTCTGGGAATTCATAATTATAGCGAGCAGACAGGAGCCATTTTGTGGACACTGTTATTAAGACAAGCCTTGTATCATCTCAAAATCTTGTTTGTGCACCAGAATGGGGGACCTGATGTCCATCCCCATGCACTGGTTACACAATTAAATGGTAAAGAGAACGGGGGGAAATGTGGGGAGAACAGTGACATCTAGGAAGAGCTGAATGGAAAGTGAAAGTAATTGCCTGCCCTGCCTCTATGTCCAGGGCATAGAGGAAGGGCAGGTAATATTTGATTGACAGCTAAAATTTTAAATGCGTTTACAACTGCTATGAATTAAGAAGAAAAAAAAAGAATTTATGTTTCATGTTTAATTTGAAAACAACTTTTATTATACAGCTTTTTATGTCAGGGTGACAGGTCCACTTTAAAACCCACAGGTTCAAAATTAGGGTTGCTGCCTTTCCAACTAGTGCAGACCGGGCAGGGGACGGGGCTGTGATGTGGAGGGACAGGCTATGAGGTCAGGAGGGGACTATGATGCGGCGATTGACCGATCACCGTGTCAATCATGGGGAAGTTTTGACCCAGGCAACCCTTCAAAATACCAGGATGTCTGGGTCAAAACCGGACAGGTGGCAACCCAATTCAAAATCCTTGACCTAGGACTTGACTATGGCTCCATACTTGACATCTGCGATCATTGGCTTATTTTCCAGAATGTTTAGGCAAATTCTAGGAAGGTTATTCAGTGTTGATTTTTCATATTGTAGAAGGAAAAATAGAGGGCTCTACTAGGGATTAGTAATACCTAGAGGCCTTGTTTATCAGCTCACCAATCCCCTAGTACCAGATTTGGTGAATGTTGCATATAGAAGATATTGTTCATCAAACTAGAGCTACCATCATTGTACCCTGTGTCCCTTGAATCTGTTATTGTGTTCATTGCCAACTGGAACAAAATCATAGAGTTTTTTTTAATTTAAAAACACAACCCTTGCCATTCAGATGAAATCTAGTCATTTCCTACCTACGTTGGAACGATCCAGGCGTGAAATAATATCCGTTGTCTGTCAATTCTCATGAAGACTGGAGAAATCTCAGAAGCCAGAAAGCGTGTGACTCCAGGATTCTCATCTTTGGCTCCCAATACTATGGATTTTCGTTAGAAATATGTTCCTTTTCCCCACTCCCCTTCTGGGCCCCTAGGATGGAGATAACAGTTGATTGCTTTGCTTCACAAGAAGTCTTAGCTGCTGTCACTATAAATCTATTCATGTAGGTTCTTGACCTTGCAAGAGTAACCAAAGTGTTATATGGTCAATCAGTCCCTATTAACAGTCAACGTATAGAAGAAGCTTGTTTAACCATATACGTGCAATTACTTGGAAATCTTCATGAACTTTGATGAATGTTCATATATAGAAACCTTTTACCTCTTAGAGCCTACACAAGGTTGTAAAGAGCTTTTTTGATGGTGCAAAATGATCCACTATCATTATATATATATATATATATATATATATATATATATATATATATATAA
The DNA here is from genome assembly GCA_038501925.1 of Xenopus petersii. Classification (NCBI taxonomy): domain Eukaryota; kingdom Metazoa; phylum Chordata; class Amphibia; order Anura; family Pipidae; genus Xenopus; species Xenopus petersii. The sequence goes on along the minus strand of CM076675.1, from coordinate 17,907,357 downwards.
TCAATCCAAAAAGGAAGAACCTTCCTGAAGACGGCACGTGTGTTGTTGCCGAAACGTTGAATAATAAATACTTTCATTTTTTTTCATCTAATAAGACCTAGGAGTGCGGCTTTTTTGGATTGATTACATGTTTTTTTGACCTGCACCCAGGCTGTTTGCCATTGGGTTGTGAGTGCACCGGATTGGGGTTCTTATATATATATATATAGATATAGATATATATATATATATATATATATATATATATATATATATATATAGATATATATATAGATATATAAATATAAATATTAGGGAGGCACCAAATCCACTATTTTGGATTCGTCCCATCCCCCAAATCCTTTGCGAAAGATTTGGCCAAATACCAAACTGAATGATAATTTGCATATGCAAATTAGGGGTGGGAAGGGGAAAACCTTTTTTACTTCCTTGTTTTTTTGACAAAAAGTCACACAATTTCCCTCTCCGTCCTTAGTTTTCATATGCAAATCAGGATTCGGATTCGGTTCGGCCGGGCAGAAGAATTCAGGCAAATCGTAATCCTGCTAAAAAAAAAAAAAGGCAGAATCCTGGCCGAATCCCGAACTTAATCCTGGATTTGGTACCAGTCAGAGCATTATCAAGGGCATTATCAAGTAAAGGGCAAGTCATGTGGTTCAGATAATCAGTAAGTTTTGTGCACCAAGTTGTCATGGGTTTGCACTGTATTGCACTATTGCCTTGCACCACTGGGGTTCTCAGTGGTGATTTCAACCACATCACTATATGCATGGAATGTGCATGTCTGTTTTGTTTCCAAAACATAGCTTTTCGTAAACGCGACCCTAATGTGCGGCTGTTTTATGGAGATTCGATTGGAAGCTCCGCTGGTGAATGAACTGATGTGAATGATGCACATTCTCTTTATATCACTGTGTGATTGCTTGGCACCGTAAATAAAGGATAGAGATAAGCTTGGGAAATATTGCTTTATGGTAGGGTAGTCCAGCATGCCATTGTCAAGGCCAGTGTTTCTGAAAATGTATATGTGGTTCACGTGCAATAACTTGAGAAAACCTGAGGTTCTCGTTAAACTGAATTCTTAATTTGGCTTCTATATAAAATTCTGACCTAGGCCACCATCCATTCCTAACCCTTTATTTTGTATAAACACACAGTTGTAATATCATTTGAGGCATGGACATTTAATACAGGTATGGGACCTGTTATCCAGAATGCTCGGGACCTGCGGTTTTCCAGATAACAGATCTTTCTATAATTTGGATCTTCATGCCTTAAGTCTACTAGTAACTCATTTAAACATTAAATAAACACAATAAGCTGGTTTTTCTTCCAATAAGGATTAATTATATCTTAGTTGGGCTCAAGTACAAGCTACTGTTTTATTATTACAGAGAAAAGGGAAATCATTTTTAAAAATTTGGATTATTTGGATAAAATGGAGTCTATGGGAGATAGCCATTCTGTAATTCTGAGCTTTCTGGATATCGGGTTTCCGGATAAGGGATCCTATACCTGTATAGGTACGGGACCAGGTTTTCCACATAACGAACCTGTCCATGCCTGAACCTACTTTAAAAATACCATTGTTTTGCCACCATTAAGGATTATTTATATCTAAGTTAGGATCAAATGCAAGCTGCTGTTTTATTATTACAAAGAAAACATTTGTACATTTGAAATAATTTTGGAAAGTATGAATTATTTCATTAAAACTAAATCTGTCAGATGGCCAGTCTGTAATTCGGAGCTTTCTGAATAACGGAACCCATACCTGTATAAGCACATAAGAAGTCAATTTTTATTACAATTATGTTTTATTCCATCGTTGTAAATGAACAATATGGCACTAGAGAAAGGAAATCAATACTTCACTGTATTTATTAATGAAATTTGGGTTACGGCGCCAGCGCTGCGTGAGAAATAGGCCTGCAGCTGTTTTTCTCATTAATCCAAGACATTTCTGCTATGTTTATGCAAATCCGTGAGCTGCGGCAAAAAATTACCAAAGCCACAATATATTATATATATATATTCAGCAAGGAAGATCCGCACTCTCAGGTCTTAATTAAAATTGTAAAAGGCCTTGTTTTTTTTTTCTGCTGGCCTTAAACCATAATCAGCCATTGCCTTTAATTAACTCGCAGATGGGTGAGACTAAATCCTCGCTCTGTGCAGAAAGTATATAAAAATAATTTTCTGGCCATATTTATATCTACATAATGCTCTCCTTGAGAGTTCTAATCAGTTTTATTGGTTTTCAGAATTTATACACTTTCAGCTGGATTTACAGTATTTCCTCTTTATATTTGCTCAGTTCAAGACTGTTGTTCAATGACAATCCATTTGCACACTTTAAAGTAGGGATGTACTGAAACCACTATTTTGGATTCGGCTGAACCCTCAAATCCTTTGCGAAAGATGTGGCCGAATACCCGACCAAATCAGTATATGCAAATTAGGATTCGGATTCGGTTTGGCTGGGCAGAAGGATTCGGCTGAAAAAGGCCAAACCCTGCCCTATCCCAAACCAAATCCTGGATTCGGTGCATCCCTACTTTAAAGATGTGAAATGTGCTGCTAGAACAAAAGCAGTATGGCAACGCTAGCACTCTTATATTACATGTTCCATACAGACAGCATTCCTTTATGGATTATCATTGCCATTGGAACCAGTGCCATCTTATAGGATAACGGATATGTGATTAGTGAACCACTGGCTCCTGCGTATATGATGCTTTTTATAATACCAGTGGGTCAGGCAGAATTTCACTTGAGCCCTCTTATTCTAGGGCCCTCAGAGCCGCCAGTATATTTCTTTTTGGGCTATGCCATAGACTCAATTGCTAAAAAAGGAGAATACTTGATTGAACAATCATCTCAAGCCTTAAGCATTTAGGTGACACTAGGAGCCTATGATTAAGTGTCACCTAAACATGAAACGTGTCAGGCTTAAGATGATTGTTCGAAAAAGTATTCTTTTTTAGCACTGGAGTCTATGGCAGATGGCCTTTCCTTAATTCAGAGCTTTCTGGAGAACGGGTTTCCGGACAACGGGTCCCATACCTGTACTAGATATAATTAATCCTTATTGGAAGCAAAACCAGCCTATTGGGTTTATTTAATGTTTACATGATTTTCTAATAATCCTTACGGTATGAAGATCCAGTATACGGAAAGATCTATTATCCAGAATGCCTATAATGGATAACAGTTTCCATACCTGTATGAAGATTTAGGATTTATTACTGAGATGCCTATAAAGGGAAACTCGCTATTATCTCCTCCGACTCCCATAATTTATCAAGGAGCTGCAGGCGCACTGCTACCTGTATAATAATAAATACCTCCTATTATCAGTTATTGGGTTACATCTAGTCCCTTACTGCTGTTTTCCCACCCTGCTCCCTGTCTACTCATGGCGCTGCCTCGGCTCCTCGTGAAGCCGCTGATATTTTTATGGAGTCGTTTATTAGTAAACCTTTCCACCATTTAAAGCCGGCGTATGTCATAGATAAAAGCTCAATAGGATCTCGTCACCCAGTAAATATAATTATTTTTCGGTAGTAAATCTCTCTGAATTTTTAGGGTACTCTGATGTCAAATTTCTCATTTATTGTACTGGGGGGGGAAAAATGATAATTTTCTGAATTACCTGCTTATTGGACATGAATAATCCATTGCTGCTCATTGTTTCTTAGAACAGTAAGTGCTGAAGAAAACATGGCTACTTTTTTTTTTTTTTAAAGAATTCTTTTTATTGAGTTTTATCAACAAAATAAATAATAAAGGGCTGGAAGGTGCACCCTTGTTCACAATGAAGTTGCAGGAGAGTCTATCCATGGAGACCAGGTCGGAAGTGACTAACGTTAGTGAAAATTCGCCAGCATGACGTTACTTCGGTTCTTCACCGATTTACTAACGGGCGCAGGCGTAAATTTGCTAGTAAAGGAGATAGACTTTAGTGCTACTTCGCCCTCTGTAACGCCAGGAGAATTTGCGCTCTGGCGAATGGATGTAACTACCCAAATTCACTAAGATGCGGATTTTACTGAACATTACCTTGCGCCAGACTTGCCTTCGCAACCTCAGACCAAGCGAAGTGCAATAGAGTAGATAGGAGTTCCTCAAAAAAAAAGTTGAAAATTATACTAAGTCCCAAAAAACGCTGGCGACTTTAAAGTCAAAGTAAACTTTATTGTCATCTCAGCAGTATACAAATATACAGTGAGACGAGACGACGTGGCTCCAGCTAGTACATATCACAAAAAGGCACTTAAAAATACACAATAAATATGTAAACATGAAATGTGCAATATATTGGCAGAAAGGGTTCCCCCCTACATTTCCTAACATATGGCACATAAACTATACACTGGGCTCATGTGTAGGGCAATATAACAACTCTATTTTATTTTATAAAGGTTCCCTGGGCTTGTGTAGTGTAATATATTTGCTGCAACATATACATCCATTGAAATTTAACTTCCCGTCGTATGCAAATTAGCCAACGCGCTAGCGCAGCTTCGCTTGTCGAATTAACGATAGCACAACTTTTCCATAGTTCAGCGCCCCGGACGCAACTTTGCATTTTAGTGAATTAGCATTGTCCTGGCAAATTTTCGTCTGGTGAAGTGTGTCGATGTGAGCGAAGCCGTAGCTGGCAAGTTTCCGCAGGTTAGTGAATTTGCCCCACATGTCTTACTGTAACCAGATGGTTACTTTAATGGCACTGTACTGAATGAACAGAAGATTCCTCACTGAAATTGTATTTTTTTGCAATGAGACTTTTTTTGTGTGAATATCCGACCAACTTATTACATATAATGGGCCCATTGTATGTCATATTACATACTGGAGGGCCAGACTGAATTAAAATGATGATGGGGAAGTCTATGGAGCCTGTGAGCAGACTGAGGGCCATATCAAGCCCGGGGGCCTCCAGTTGGACAGCCCTGTTTTAAAATATTTCCTATGGGCAAATATAATTGCAAATACTGGGTTGTATGTGTCAGTCGGATCCCATGCGGTGCCTGTATTTTGCATTTTTAAAGTAGCAAATGAAAAAATGAATAAATTATAGAGTCGGAGGCTGCACCGGCACAATATTGTCTGTCTCTGCACAGCAGATAGAATGGCATTTCTCCGAACCTATGAGAATTCCGTCAGAATATACTTTTGTGTTATTTCCCTTAAGCTTTTCCATTTTAAAGGGTAACTGGCAAGTAATCCATCAACCCCAATCGGAGCATGATTATCAATCTTCCAGTGTAGACAGAATGCCCCCTGAAGCCAGCCCTTTGGATGATAAATCATTTTGCAAACATATATTGAATCCCCAATCATATTTTCTTTATATCTGGGTCATTTCTATTCCCTTGCTATGGTCAATCTCCAACCAAATACAGTAGAACCCCCATTTTACATTTTTCAGGGGACCAGGAAAAAAATTGTCAAATCCGGGAAAATGTAAAATCAGGGAAATGTGTTAAAGTAACTTTTTCTTCAAGTACTGAAAGGATATAAGAACAGAAGTCCCTTTTACTTTGAGATATAATATTTAGTGTGTTAATAACAAGGGTTAAACATTGCAGTGTTAATGTTACACTATGGGGGGCAAGTCCAAGACTGTCTGTCAGTCACATACACAACCTAAAGCAATAAGTAATTGGTGCAGGTCTGTATACGGTAGAGTCCTGCAGTGGGTCGGGTACCAGGGCTTACCCGAAAAAACCTGCGGTACCCCACGAGTTGCGGGTATAGACGCGGGTTTGCGGGTCGGCCTGCGGGTCTTCTCAATAGCGATTTTTACTCCTTTTTTTAATCACATCTACTTCAGATGATGTCACTTCCGGTTTACAATGACAGCACTTCCTGTTCTACTCGCTTTTTTCTGATCACGCCTACTTCCAATGATGTCACTTCCGGTTAGGGATGCACCGAATCTAGGATTCGGTTCGGGATTCGGCCAGGATTCGGCCTTTTTAAGCAGGATTCAGATTCGGCCGAATCCTTCTGCTAGGCCGAACCGAATCCTTATTTGAATATGTAAATTAGGGGCAGGGAAGGAAATAACGTCACTTTTTGTCACAAAACAAGGAAGTAAAAAATGTTTCCCCTTCCCACCCCTAATTTGCATATGCAAATTAGGGTTCAGATTCGGTTCGGTATTCAGAAACTTTCACAAAGGATTCGGGGGTTCAGCCGAATCCAAAAAAAGTGGATTCGGTGCATCCCTACTTCCGGTTTACAATGACAGTTACTATTTTAAACCACTTTTTTTCAAAAATAATAACATTCATAGAGGAAATAAGTCGTTTTTGGGAACATCAGGACAAACTTTTGATGCAAAATCCAGGAAAACATTACTTATAATCAGGGAAGTGCACCCATTGAAATGCATTATAAATTGGTGGGACCACAAATAAAAAATGTAAAATGCGGGAAAACTAATATTCAAATTAGGATTTGGTTCGGCCGGGCAGAAGGATTCGGCCGAATCCTGCTGAAAAAGGCAGAATCCTGAAATCGATGCATCCCTAATAAATATTGAGTATATGAAGCAAATGCGTGCAACTGGGGGATGGGGCTTGAACTGGGAAGTAAAACCTCTCGCTAAATAAAGTAACTTGTAGAACTCTAGTCCTTTGTTGACCAACACCTTCACCTTGACCAGTCGCCAATTAAAATGTATTTGATGCTTATGGTGTCCTTTATCCTCTTGTAGGTACCAGCAGATGGAAATGGAGGCCTGTTGGCAGAACCACAGATTGCCATGTTCTGTGGCAAGTTGAATATGCACATGAATGTTCAGAATGGGAAATGGGAGACCGATGTGTCCGGGACAAAGGGCTGCATCGGAACCAAGGAGGGAATCCTTCAGTACTGTCAGGAGGTAAGTCTTCTCTTTATTATTTCATGAACTGCATTGGGCTTTAATGTGAGCAGTCACAAAAGGGATACTGTCATGGGGGGAAAAAACCCATCAGTTAATAGTGCTGCTCCAGTAGAATTCTGCACTGAAATCCGTTTTTCAAAAGAGCAAACTGTTTTTTTTTATATTTCATTTTGAAATCTTATGTGGGGCTAGACATATTGTTAGTTTCCTAGCTGCCCCCAGTCATGCGACTTGTGCTCTGATAAACTTCAGTCTCTCTTTACTGCTGTACTGCAAGTTGGAGTGATATAACCCCCTCCCTTTCCCCCCAGCAGCCTAACAACAGAACAATGGGAAGGTAACCCGATAGCAGCTCCCTAACACAAGATAACAGCTGCCTGGTAGATCTAAGAACAACACTCAATAGTAAAATCCATGTCCCACTGAGACACATTCAGTAGGAGAAACAACAGCTTGCCAGAAAGCAGTTCCATAGTGCAGCACTGGCTCTTTCTGAAAGCACATGACCAGGCAAAATGACCTGAGATGCACCTACACACCAATATTACAACTAAAGAAAAATACACTTGCTGGTTCAGGAATGACATTTTACATGGTTGAGTGAATTCTTTGCAGTGTAAACAGTGTAATTTAGAAATAAAAACTACACCATAAAAATCATGACAAAATCCCTTTAAGGAACAGGTGTCTGTATATTAGAAGCACTGCTGTAACCTATAGAATAATACTGTATGTAGGGTAATATCACTTTTTATCTGTCAGCAGACAAAATCGTGGCAGCACGTGTACTACCTGCTGTTAAATTGGCTGCTCCCAGATGTGATAGAGGGTTGCTATTCAAGTCAGTAGCCGGCAATGCAGGTGGTGACAAACAACTGGCCTTATACTTAGTGGCCTCTTTAAAGGAGAAGGAAACCCCCTGTGCGCAAAACCCCTCCCCTGTGTTGCCCCCCTCCCTCCTCCCCCCTGGCCATCTTCTCCCACGCGGTTTTCTTCCTGTTTTGACCGGCGTCTTCTGGTGCATGCGCAGTAGGAACATTTACAGATACGGATCTACTGCACATGCACCGAATGTCACAAAGTGAAATCAGAAAACTTTGTGACATTCGGCGCATGCGCAGTAAAAGACGCCGGTCCTGTACCTGTAAATGTTCCTACTGTGCATGCGCCAGAAGACGCCGGTCAAAACAGGAAGAAGACCGTGTGGGAGAAGGTGGCGCCTGTGAACTCCGTGGACAGGACCTGCGCAGAGGGGTGAGTAACAAGTTAGGGGCATTTTCCCAGAGGGACAAGTACGCCAGAGGGGAGGAGGGAGGGGGGGCAACACAGGGGAGGGGGGAGGGGTTTTGCACCCAGCGGGTTTCCTTCTCCTTTAAAGGCTAGCCATGCACTGACTGACCCATGAAAACTGATGTCTCGGAAGATTATTAGCCTATGTGTGGAGGCTTTCTGAGGACCTGTCCAAGCAATATATGATAAAAACGAAACAGATATATATGGGACAGGTAAGAAAATCCAAATGATGACATATGGATGGGTTCCTCTCCTAAGGGTAAGGGCAGGTCTAAGATTCGGGGAGATTTATTCGCCCATCGATAAATTGGCTCTTCTTCAGGGGGACTAATCTCCCCGAACTGCCTACCACGGGCGATTTGGATTCTAGATTCTCAGGAAGATTAGTCGCCCCAAAGAAGAGACGGCACTCGGAGCTCTTCGTTTTCCGAAATCGCCCGAAGTTTCCTCGTGAGGCAGTTTGGGGAGATAAATCGCCCGAAGAAGAGGAGATTTGTCACTGGGGGGCTAATCTCCCCAAATTTGTGCGTGTGTCTCTGCCCTAAAGGGTCTCCCTGAACCAAGGAGCTAAACAATAAGAACATCCCAGTTTGGTTCAGCACGTAGGAGGCCACACTGGGCAAAGATCTCTAATGGAGTAGATTTCATGGTCAGACTGGGGCCAGCGGATGCTAGGATAAAACCCAGGTCCGCTCCTCCGACTGGCCTCCTCTTCAAAGTTTGTGCCACATGCATGAGCGGGGGTAGATGTTAAAGGGGGGGGCACGTGCTGGCACAACACTGGTGGGCCCCTAATGTGCCGGTCCAACACTAGATTTAAGGGTGGCCATACACGGGAAGAATAAAGCTGCCGATATTGGTCCTTTAGACTGATTCGGCAGCTTATCTGTGCATGTTTGTTGGCATCCAACGGGTCTCCCCAATCGATATCTGGCCAACAATTGGCTTGATATTGATCGGGCAGGTTTGATCTTTCCTGCAATCGAGGACTGCATTGGATAGTTGATGTGGTCAGTGCCCATTTCCTTCCTAGGGCCAAACGTTCGGATTAACACAATATTGCCCTGCCTTTGGTGGGCACATCAGGGAAAGATCCACTCATTTGAGGACCTCGCCAAAGAAATGGATCTTATCGTGTATGGCCACCTTTAATGTGTATGTCGAGCTTTGTGGGTTTAGTTCTCCTTTAACCCATTTCCCACTGTTTAGATTTTGCCCAAAAGGTCAATATTATACAAAACACAATGCGTCATTTTCTTACCCAAATGGTGCAGCCACCATTATTTACCATCTGTCTGTGCCTGTGTATACTGCAGCTTTGTAAGCCCTTTCTGTTGCTAATTGAAACCATTTTTTTTTTTATTATTATTATTATTATTAACAACTATTTATAAAGTACAACAGTTTCCACAGCACCATACAATAGAAAGGGTGTAAATATCAAACAAATTGCAGAACACCGATCAATAAAGTACAAAGGGCCCTTGCTCAATAAAGCTGGCACTCTAATTACCATAAATTCACTGTGCATAGAAATATCCATACTCTATAATTTGATTTATGCCCCTCAGTACATAGCAGCTGCAGGCTGACACGGAGCTCAATGTAACACATTTTGATTGGCTTTGCCCTCTGGGTGTTTTCCTGGTATTCAGTTTAGAATCATAAATGAATATATGTTCCGGCCTGCATGGGTTTTGTGGCAGCTGTCAAGAGACAACAGCAGAACGCCCCTTTATTTAAGAATAAATTAATATCCCCCAAACCAATCAAATCAGCAGCATGTCATTACTATGCAGGAGACACCGGCCATGTTCCCTCTTTCTAATGAATATTCAAGGGAAATTGCTGAAATCTTGTTTTTACACAACAAAACTAAAAAAGAACTATATTTATTTTTTTTTAAGGTCAACCTGCCTTTTATTTTGTAGGGTGGTGGGGATTAGATAATAAATGTATATGTATAAGTTGAAAATCCATGTCCCAGAGGGTGGGGGGTTTGCGTGAGAAGAGATGAGCGAGGTACAGAGCAGGTAAGTAAACCGGTTGCAGTCAAGCTATGGCTCAGCGCTTGAATGCTGAATGGGATTAGCTATTGACAGGACTATGAATAATTTATTTGGGGTGTCAGCCTTATGGAACTGAATGCTGGTGCGATGAGTAACAGTGGCTGGCAGAGAGTGTATTAGGGATAATCTCTCCTAGAAGCCACATTGGGGCTTTTAATATCACTGGCTGCCCATCCCTTAATACCATCTCTGATCTTAAAGGAGAACTAAACCCTGAAAATGGATGTGGCTAAAAATGCCATATTTTATATAATGATCTTATTGCACCAGCCTAAAATTTCAGTTTCTCAATGGCAGCAATGATCCAGGACTTCAAACTTGTCACAGGGGGTCACCATCTTGGAAAGTGTCTGTGACACTCACATGCTCAGTGGGCTCTGATTGGCTGTTAAGAAGCTAAGCTTAGGGCTCGTCACTAATTATCCAGCAGAAAATGAGGTTCCCCTGAAGTATAATCTGATACTACAGGGCTGATTATTAAAGTCTGATGTTAATTGCACTGGTTTCTGTGCTGCCATGTAGTAATTATCTGTATTAATTACTAATCAGCCTTCTATTGTGACATTTCTATTCTATGTGTACTGTATATTGTGAGTGGGTCCCTAAGCTCAGTAAGTGACAGCAGCACAGAGCATGTGCAGTGAATCAGCAGAAAAGAAGATGGGGAGCTACTGGGGCATCTTTGGAGACACAAATATTTACTGCTAAAGGGCTGTGGTTGCCTTGGGCTGGTACTAGGGTTGCCACCCAGCCGGTATTTTACCGGCCTAGCCGGTAAAATACCTGCCAAGGCCGGGGCCGGTATTACAAATTTACCGGCAATGTAGCTGCCGGTAAATTTGTAATACGATCAAAAGGAGCCCTCGTCCTGCCCCAATCCCCTGCAACTTACCTTTTTTTTGCCTCTTCTAGCGTCCGCGGGTCTCCGTTGCGTGGCCACGCCCCTTTTGACGTCACACCCGCTCCTTTTGAGGCTCCGCCCCCAGCAGCCGGTAAAATTTTTTATAAAAGGTGGCAACCCTAGCTGGTACAGAAGCACAAAATATAACATAACATTTCTACCTACTTCTGTGATTAAGCTTTAAATGGGAACTAAATCGGCAGCCAGTTGACTACTTCCTAAGTATTATAGCTGTAGGATGCCAAGGATAAATCCCTAGTCTCCCCCTCTTGCCCTTGTTACAATCCACCTAAGTTTGTTCCCCTGCTAGGATAGTACCTACGCACACATACTAGTAACTGTCAGCCTGGTTTAAAGGAATAGTGCACCTTTAAGTTAACTTTTACTATCTTAAAGAATAGCCAGTTCTATTTGTCTTCATTTTTTTTAAATAGTTTTTTTAATTATTTGCCTGCTTGTTCTGACTCTTTCCCACTTTCAAATGGGGAGTGGGTCACTGACCCCACCTAAAAACAAATGCTCTGTAAGGCTACAAATGTATTGTTATTGCTACTTCATATTACTCAACTTTCTCATCAGGCCCTTTACTATTCATATTCCAGTCTCTTATTCAAACCAATGCCTGGTTGCTAAGGTCCCTAGCAACCAGACTGCTGAAATTGCAAACTGCAGAGCTGCTGAATAAAAAGAAAAGCGAAATAACTCAAAAACTACAAATAATAAAAAATGAAAACCAATTGCAAATTGTGTCAGACTATCACTCTATACATGGTATTAACAAATAATTATTAATTTAAAAGGTGAACAACCCCTTTAAATTATTTTTTAATATGATGTGGACTTTGCTATTCTAAGAAATTTGCAGCTGGACTTCGGTTTTTATTTTTTGTGGTTTTCTGTTATTTAGCTCTCTGTTCAGCAGCTCTCCAGTATTTCAGCAGATATCTGGTTGCCAAGGTCTTATTTACCTTAGCAACCAGGGGTGCATCACTAATACAGAGAGACAATGGCGTAACTAAGGAGGAAGCAGACCCCGCACTCGCAGGGGGGCCCGGGGAACAGGAGGGCTTGGAAGGTGAGGTCTGCCTCCTCTATAGCTAATAATAAACCCCCTCCTCCCCAGCCGCTCTCCTACCTGCGGCGAGGAAGGCGGATGTAAGTTGCGCGGGAGTGGGCGGGTCAGGACGGGATGTGGGCAGGGCAGAGGCAGAAAGTGGGCGGGAGGATGGGGATCGGAATGCTCTCTAAAGATTTTTTTGCAGGAGGGCCCGGTGCACTCTAGTTCCGCCACTGCAGAGAGCGCAATTACACTAGATAATACGAATTTCCTTCCTCAAGGCAGGCGTGTACCTGTTAGCAGCCAGGTGACAATGGAAGTATATGTGTGTACTGGTTTTTAGAGGTGAGGCTGTGCTGGGGATACTGAATCTCTCAGCCCATGCTATGTATTATGCCTGTTCTGCAGAGGAGAGAAAAGGGATCGGCAGCTGGAGGTTCATTTGGGAGAGAAGCTTTAGTAACTGATATGAAGATGTCCTCAGTGTTTCTATGCACAGGACTCAAGGACACATGTCCCTTCTGAGCTGATCACCCTGAGAAATATTCATGGCACCCGCAGCAGATGTGCCCTATACAGAGAATATCAAACCAAGCATTTGTCAGTGCCCTCTGTCTGCCCATGGACTCTCAGTGGCCCCAAACTTCTGCGCAAAATGCATTTTATGTGGAACAGCATAATAATTCCTTGTTTTTACTACCCCGCAGTACTGCAGTCATTACTAGTGGCCTGTAGATCAGCGGCACTTGCTGTTGCACTTGCTCCTCTCGTCGCATCATTATCCCATTTATATCGTCCATATCATTTGTCACTTATCTCTAATAGCCCCCTGTTTTTCCCTCACATTAGACTTCACATTTCATTTATTTCTCTAATGACTTCAGTGGTTTTTATTTCTTCTGCTTCAGCCAGGTTTCCTTATCTCTCTCCACTCTCGTTGCTGCATAGGTCTCTCTCTGGGCACATAACGAGCTGTTGATCCTTCCCTGTGTCTTTAAAGGAGAATTGAACCCGTAATAAAAAAAAAACCCTCATCCCTACCCTGGGTAGACCCCCCTCCCTCCTCCCCCCAGCCTACCTGACCCCCCCCCCCTCTGGGAAAATGCCCCTAACTTTTTACTCACCCCTCCGTGCAGATGCTGGCCGCGGGAGTTCATGGGTGCCACCTTCTTTCTTCTGTCTATTTCGGAAGTGTTGGCGCATGCGCAGTTGGAGTAAATTTCCGGTTCCGAACCACTGTGCATGCGCCGAAAGTCACGAAAATTTCTGCAATTTTCGTGACTTTCGGCGCATGCGCAGTGGTTCGGGACCGGATATTTATTCCAACTACGTATTAGCCAAAAATGCCGCCAATACACGAAGATGGCTGCCGTGAACTGCGAGGCCAGAATATCCACGGAGGGGTGAGTAAAAAAATTAGGGGCATTTGCCCAGGGGGGCAGGTAGGCTGGAAGGAGGGGGGAGGGTTTATTTTTTTAAACTACGGGCTGAATTCTCCTTTAAAACAAGTGCTCTGACGTTTAAGGTAAGGGCACACACTAAGATTCGGGGAGATTTAGTTGCCCGGTGAAAAATTGCCTCTTCTCCGGGCAACTAATCTCCCCGAAAAGCCTTCCTGACGGCCAGAATCGAAATCACCAGCGGGATGGCAGTCGGATGGATTTGTTTTCTGAATTCGCCCAAAGTTGCCTCACGAGGAAACTTCAGGCGACTTCGAAAACCGAAACCCTCCGAGTGCCATTCCGCCGGCGATTTAGATTATAGCCAGCGGAAATGCTTTTTGGGGTGATTAGTCGCCTGAAGAAGAGGCGATTAGTCGCTCGGTCACTAAATCTCCCCGGATCTTCCTGTGTGTCTCTGCCCTTATACTTGCTATGCTAAAGACTTTTTTTTACTGATGGCACAAATGGGGCCTATTTCTGCAGACAAAGAAACACCCAAATCCACCCTTGCTGGAAACTCATTGAATACAGCAGCATTTAGTAGAACATCTTCACACTGAAGCAGAACTGGCACTTTCAAGCATTTCCCATTCAAGCAAATAGGTTTGGGATCCGTTATCTGGATACACGTTATCGGGGAACCCGTTATCCAGAAAGCTCCAAATTACAGACTCCATTTTATCCAAATAATCCAAATTTTTAGAAATGATTTCCTTTTTCTCTGTAATAATAAAGCAGTAGTTTGTACTTGATCCCAATATTAATCCTTTCTGGAAGCAAAACCAGCCTATGGGGTTTATGTAATGTTTAAATGATTTTCTAGTAGACTTAAGATCCAAATTGCAAAAAGATCTGATCTGTAAAATCCCAGGTCCTGAGCATTCTGGATAACAGGGATACTTGTACTAGGGATGCACCGAATCCACTATTTTGGATTCGGCTGAACCCCCGAATCTTTTGTGAAAGATTAGAATGCCGAACCAAATCCGAATCCTAATTTGCATATGCAAATTCCGCCAAATCCTGCTGAAAAAGGCCGAATCCCGAACCGAATCTTGGATTCGGTGCATCCCTAAGTTGTACCAACAGTAGACAAAAGTCACTGGATACAAGTATGGCATGACTATTTCATGACTTGGGGTGCGCACCAAAAAATAAAAAGGCTTTTGCGTCTTTTTACATTTAAAAAAGAATGAAAACCCCTACCTTGAGATTTAACTGATTGATCCCCACCCGAGTATCGTACCGACCCTGGGCCCCCTATACTGGGGCTGTGACTTTACAATTTGCTTTAACCCTGTCATGTAACTATAAAGTCACAGCGCCAATTTTGGGAGGTTAGTGAATTTGCCCCTAAAAGTCACATAAAATATCTCAGAGTACTTTACAATTTGCTTTAACCCTGCTATGTAATTATAAAGCACTCTGAGCTATTTTATGTGACTTTTAGGGGCAGATTCACTAACCTCTGAAAATTCACAAGCGACGGCTTCGCTCACAGCGCAACACTTCGCCAGGCATAGATTCACCAGGACAACGCTAATTCACTAAAATCCAAAGTTGCGTCTAGGGCAACAAACGCTGGCGAAGTTACGTTAGCGTTACTGCCCAAAGCCAAGCGAAGTTGCGCTAGCGTTGGCTAATTTGCATAAGTGGAAGTTAAAGTTCAACGGACGTATATGTTGCAGCAAATACATTACACTACACAAGCCTGGGAAACCTTAATAAAAGAAAATTAAGTTGTCATAATGTCCTACACATGAGCCCAGTGTATAGTTTATGTGCCATATGTTAGGAAAATGTATGGGGGAAGCCGGTTACCCCAAAAAAATTTACTCTCTTTTGCAGCCTATCACCCTGAAAAAAGGTGTTTTTTAGGAAGTCCTATCTACTCTATTGCACTTCGCCTGGTCTGAGGTGGCAAAGGCAAGTCTGGCGCAAGAGGTAACGTTCAGTAAAATCTGCATCTTAGTGAATTTGCGTAGTAACGACCATTCGCCACAGTGCAAATTCGCCAGGCGTTAGGGAGTGAAGTACCGCTAGAGTCTATCTCCTTCGCTAGCGAACTTACGACATCGACCGATAGTAAATCAGCGAAGTTCAGAAATGTCACGCTGGCAAATTTGCGCCCGCCTTTAGTAAATTTGTCCCTTAGTCTTTTGTGACTATTATTCCCCCCCCAAAAAAACATTGTGGTGTGACTGGTCCTTTATCTCTGTGTCCTCCGTGCAAATTGAGCAATAAAGTACAGTAAGCTTGACATTAACAAAAGGGTATCTTCAGTTTTATGTTCACGCTAATTATTTTGTGCAGTCAGCTATTTCATTATGCAAAATACTGCAGAATTCCAAATCATTTGCTTTGTACCATAATCATTTTTAGCTGATGGATGTGTCCTGTCTAGTTTAGGCAATTAACGTGGCAGCCTTGGTGACACAGGCTTTGCTGGTTACGCCCTTATCAGTTCTGTATATATTGATGATTGAATGTGTCCTGTGACCTTGTTCATGATATTTGCCCTGTGGAGACTTATTTGTCAATCCCGGGGCAGAATACATTGTCTTTAAAATGTCTGGCTAGATGCCCCCTTAGCTCTCAACAAGGTGACCATGATGGATCCCATCTGTAAAAACGAGTGGTACTTTTCAACTGACAACGCACTTTTTCAAGCTGTACTGATTTGTAACGGCAGAACCATTAAGGCTCCCATTCATTTTCATTGGGTTCATTTAACGCAAATTTCCTGTGGCTTAATAAATCAGTGGGGTGGTAGAGCGTCAGCATGTGGGTGCATAATTGACACACAATTGTGCCGTATAAAAGTGCATAGGAAAGCAACAAGACAAGCATTCATAGATTTCTGCCCCAATTTTAATAAATAACTCGCTGGAACAAAGCAGCATAGGGCAGATGTTTTTAGATTGCGGTACATAAATCTGAACCAAATAACTTCACAGTGATTAGAAACCTTACGAGTAGTGATGGGCGAATAAATTTGCGAGGCGTGAATTCACGACGAATTTCCGCGCTTAGCCACCGGCGAATACATTTTCGAAACTGTGGTGAAAATTCACCATGGTCAAAAAATTTTTTCCAGTGAAGCGTAGCAGGACAAATTCGCTCATCACTTCTTAGCACCCTCCAATTCCCTCCGAGCATTTCCTATTATGAATTAAATTTTTCCTCTTTTGGCATAGCCTTCCCGTTTCCCCCCACTCGGAACTCCTTATGTCAGTACACAACTGAAATCTAATCCCTTAAAACAATTTCATGTAAAAGCGCTCTTCTGAGCACTTTTCCAATGATTATTTTCCTAGTTTTCAAGACCTTGGCAGTTGCTGACACTGCTAACATGAATATTGAAACAACACCCTGCCTGTTTATTTTACGAACTGGAAACACTCAGTTGAAAACCAAGTTTTGAGAAAAGGAAAGCCTTGAGATATTGCTCTGCTACGAAATGTTACTAACTTTGGAGCAGAGGCACACAAGTCCTTTCTTACAAGTGTAATTTTCTGGCTGTTCAATTTTATACTTCATTTGTGTTCCTTTAATCATACATGTGCTTTTTCAGTCAATACCCGGAGGAGCTCTAATATCTTCCCCAATACCAAGGCTTTGTAAGATTTCTAAAATGTGCAAAGACCTTTGATTATACTAGGGATGCACCGAATAATTTTTAACAACGTGCCTGTTTATTTTTCTAAAATACACTCGGTTGTAAATTAAGTTCTTGAAAAAAGGAAAGCCATGCTGTGTTGCTTTGCTAAGAACTGACCCGAAAAACTATACCCCTCAAACAGCTCATATGTAAAACCCTGCTTCATGTAAATAAACCATTTTTATAATAATATACTTTTCTAGTAGTATATGCCATTGGGTAATCATAAATAGAAAATTGCCATTTTGAAAAATAAGGGCCGCCCCCTGGGATCGTACGATTCACGGTGCACACAAACATACCAAACAAACTATATTTGTTAAGTCACATGAGCCAATCAACAAACAGAGTTCTGTCTTTTGCTTCAACACTTCTTCCTGTTACAGTTAGAGCTGCAGTATTTCTGGTCAGCTGATCTCTGAGGCAGCACACAGACCATCATGAAATGGTGGGTCAAGGCAAGAGATGTAAAAGGGCAATATTTACTTACATATATATTCCAGTTTGATAAGATTCTTTAATATGCCACTTAATTTGATATAAACTAACTGTTGCTGAAGTATTCATTTTGGGGTTATAGTTTTCCTTTAAGAAAACCCTGGGTCCCAAGCATTGCTAATAATAGATCCTATAACCGTACCTCTATTGCTTGGGCAAAGAAATATAAAAGGCCGGACTGACAGTTCACAATAAATGAACATTATATGGTATTAATGTCTGGGGAATAAATTTAGCAATTTTTCTCAAGCAGATGTATAAGCGGGTCTGTGGGGTGGTGAATGTTATTATAGGTTCTGGTTTGGTGCTTGGTTTGCCCTACAGTAGTATATGATATATATGTATTCTTTCTAATGAAAGAGTGAATTTCTCCATCAATTCTGATACTTCAACCCTAGAAATTGGTTTGTGGCTTTTAAAGAATGGTTGTAGGTATCACAGGCTGTAGGAGAATAATAGCACATAGTCATCAAGCTCTCAAGAGTATTTTGCTGGAAGCGGGGAAGGCTGTAGAACAATAAAAGTTTGTATAATTACCTTTTATGACTCAGAGTTGCCAAGATCCAGAACATCAGAAAGCTCCCATGTACAGATCTATTATTTATTCTGTAGATTTATGGTTCTTCCTTTGTAGCGTTTGTCTAGGCCTGTGGGTATTTTTGCATTCTACGCTGCAATGTGAGCTCTATAATTACTCATTCCTGCTTGGAACATACAGAAGAGCCCCGCACAACATTACAGGTCATTGGCATTCACTGAATTCATTTCCTTCATGGCCATTTATAGTTTTCACACAGTACTACGCACCACTAAATTAGAGAGATTAGACATCGGCTGTGATACAGGTTCAGTCCAAAATGATTTAAAGCAAATTGTTCCAAGTTATTGTTGATGAAGTAACTGCTCTTCATATCTTTACATACGGCCGGGGGCATGTGAGGCCTGTAAGCTCTTTCTTCCTATTGGTTTCTCTTAAGGGCAGAGACCCACTCTCAAATTCGGGGAGATTACTCGCCCAGCGACAAATCTCCTTTTCTTCGGGGGCGACTAATCTCCCCAAACTGCCTCCCGCCAGCTATAAAGTAAATCGCCAGCGGGATGGCAATCGGTGTGCTTCGTTTTCTGAAGTCGCCAGAAGTTGCCTGGCGACTTTAGAAAACGAAGTGCTCTGAGTGCCATCCCGCCAGTAATTTAGACTCAAGACGGCGGGAGGCAGTTCGGGGACATTAGTCACCCCAAAGAAGAGGTGACTAAATCTCAGTGAGGCAACTTTGGGCGACTATTGAAAACGTATCGCCGTGTGTGCAGGCGACTTTGCATTGTAGCCTATGGGGGGAAACCGCAGAGGCAGTTCGGAGAGATAGTCGCTCAAAAGACGAGACGATTAGTCGCCAGGCGACAAAATCTCCCCGAATCTCCTTGTGTGGACTAGCCCTTAAGTAGGAGAAATAACAGCCTGCCAGAAAGTAGTTCCATCCTAAAGTGCAAGCACAAGTACATGACTGGGGGCAGCTGGGAAACTGACAATATGTCTAGCCCCATGTCAGATTTGAAAATTGAATGTAAAAAAATCTGTATCCCTTTAAGGTTTTAAGTATTTTGTAGTAGACTTAAGGTATGAAGATCCAAATTACGGAAAGATCTGGAAGACCTCATGTTCCGAGCATTCTAGATAAGAGGTCCCATACCTGTACTTCAAGGGATCTTCATCTTACATTTGTTTTGGTGTTAGTTAAAGTGTGTTCTGCAGGAATAAGAGGAAGGGGTGAAAGGAGGAATAACAAGTCATAAAGCAAAATGCAGTTTTACATTAGACAGAGACCCTATAATTGGACCACAGCTACAAGCAGAGATGGAGGAATGGAGGGTGGGTTTAACACAGTCATTTGGTTTTCATTAATTCTGCTGCTGTTATTATACATACTATAGAAATAATGAAGATCTAGGCTACTGTAGGAGCATAATGGAGTTTCATACTGGAATTCAGTTAGTGTGTGCCCTTGCAACCTAATGTTATTGGCTGCATTACTCACTGTCTATATGTGGCTCACACATACAACCTCCCCCCATTGGTCTCCCAGTAATCTCAAACTGTTACAGGTCCCAAAATCCCACTGCACCTTTTGTACACGGTGTTTATTTTCTATTATTGCCAAGTTTGCAACGAGTCTTGTGATAGGATATTTTTTTTTGGCTGTACATGGCTTTTGTGTATTTATGTACACATAACACTGTGCAACTGCCGCCTTATCCCAGCTATTATCTAGTACTGACTCGGCAAAGCTTGTCTAAATGCTACCATCTGCTCCCTCTGATAAACTCCCTTTTTTGATTTTTTCCTCCTACATGGGATCAAAGAATAAGTTAGAAACCTCTTTATTTTAAAGGAATACTGTCACTGTCAAAACACATCAGTTGATAGTGCTGCTACAGCAGAATTCTGCACTATTCAAAACAGCAAAGAGATTTTTTAATATTTAATTTTGAAATCTGACATGGGGCTAGACATATTGTCGGTTTCCCAGCTGCCCCCATTCATGTGACTTGTGGTCTGATAAACATCAGTCACTCTTTAATGCTGGCTCTTTCTGAAAGCACATGACCAGACAAAATGACCTGAGATGCACCACACTTGCTGGTTCAGGAATTGTAGAGTGAATTATTTGCAGTGTAAACAGTGTCATTTAGAAATAAAAACTACACTCTGACCTCTGACCTTATTTCAATTGTGTTTTTTTTTTCCTGCTTCTAACTGCCGCTTCAATTTCTGCTTTCAGGTATACCCAGAGCTGCAGATTACCAACGTTGTTGAAGCCAACCAGCCGGTGACAATCCAAAATTGGTGCAAGAAAGGACGAAAGCAGTGCAAGAGCCGCACTCACATTGTGGTCCCCTACAGATGCTTAGGTAGGTTGCATGGTTGAAAAAGACCAATCGCTCTCCAACTTGTGTGTTTGGCTGTGCAGGTAGGACACCCAAAGGTGCATGTAAAAAGGGGTGCTTTCTTCAAGCTCACGTTCCAAGTACACCTGGTGTATTTACTCTTTTGATGTGGGATGGAGGTGGATTCCTGATGAACGTTGTGAAAATACTGTACCCATGATTATGTTTTCCGTGTCCTTATGCCTGTGGGTTAACGATATCTTTATAGTATTCATTGCTGCCTTCGTTTTCAGCTCACTGCTTTCAGACTCACTAACTCCTTTAATTTATTGTTATTCATTATGTCTTGCTTTGTACTGCGCTCGGCACTTTCTCAAGAGTAAAGCTGAAATACATACAGGTATGGGATCCGTTATCGCGAAAGCTCTGAATTACAGAAAGGCCGTCTCCCATAGATTCCATTTTATCCAAATAATCCAAATTTTTTAAAATGATTTCCTTTTTCTCCGTAATAATAAAACAGTAGCGTGTAATAGATGCAGACTTAGCTATAATTCATTCTTATTGGAAGCAAAACCAGCCTGTTGGGTTTATTTAATGTTTACATGATTTTCTAATAGACTTAAAGAGATACTGATACCAGAAATTAGAAACATGAATTGTAGTAGAGTTCGGGGCAAAACCAATTTTTGACACCCATACCGCATGTTTTCCCACTGCCCAATCTGACCCATAACCCCATCTTTAACCATCTGACCACCATTAAACAGGAAAGGCTGTTGCTGCAAACCGGAAATGGCAGAAGTGGGTGGGGGTCACAAAAAGTTTTAAAAATGAGGTTAAAATATAGATATTAAAACATCAGATAAGAAATATAGATGCAACCTGCAGTCCCACACCCAAAAATCCTATCCGCAACCTGCAGGGTACCCACTTTTTTTTTTTTTGTTAGTGACCTGCTGCAGGACAAATTTATTTACATGAATATATTTTTATGCTTTCCATGAGGAGGCCGGTACTGAAATGCTGGAATCACTCATCCCCTTTCATTTTAAAGGAGAAGGAAAGGCTAAAATCAAGTAAGCCTTATCAGAAAGGTCTATATTTAAATACACCAGTAAACCCTCAAAGTAATGCTGCTCTGAGTCCTCTGTCAAAAGAAACACCACATTTCTTTCCTTCTATTGTGTACTCATGGGCTTCTGTATCAGACTTCCTGTTTTCAGCTTAAACCTCCAGGGCTAGGGCTTGAGCATGCTCCGTTTGCTCCTCTCTCCCTCTTCTCCTCCCTTTTCTCCCATCCCTGCTGTAATCTGAGCCCAGAGCTATGAGTGAGCAGGGAGAGACTCAGGCAGGAAGTGATGTCACACCAAGCTAATATGGCAGCTGCTATCCTAAACAAACAGAGAGCTTTTAGACCTGTTTACTCAGGTATGGTAAAATATTCTGCATAATAAGTATAGTCTTATATCTTGCACTATTGTGGCTAATCTATTGGCAATAATCTTCTTTGGTAGCTTTCCTTCTCCTTTAAGCAACATAAATGTGCTCGTTTTAATAGAATCCTCTCAAAATCATGCATGACCACCTTTCTGTCTATAATTGCTGCTTGTTTTCCATAACCCCACATAGATGTACTGCTAACTGTAATTACCATTATCTGAAAAGGGCAGCTCTTTATTATTAATTAACCACTTGGTACGTGCAGGTCTCTGAAGCCTGTTTGTGCACGGGTTGTTGTGCCATGTGTAGTGCTTCTCCTTCATGCAGTGACTCATTTACTGGCTCCGGGAAGTGGAAAAAAGATTTTCACTTAGTGTATGCTTGAAGGACTGGATTTTAAAATAGTTTTTTTTTCTCAGTGATGCTTTTGTACTGCAGTCATTTCTTTTATAAACATTGGGACCTTGACATTTCTTAAATGTATCAATTTAAATCCTATATTGTTATTATTCTTGATATCGTGCCAACTAGTGATGGGAAAAATGTGCATTAAAGTCAATGGGCGTCCGAATAATTTTGAATGGGCATCCAAATTATTTTGACGTGCGACAATTTTTTGCCTGCGAATTTTCACTGCAGTTCCGCAAATTAATTTGCTTGCGGCGAAACGCGGAAATTTGCTGCAAATTTGTGTCTGGCAAATTTATTCCCCCATAACTAGTGCCAACATATTCAGTAGTGCTGTAAAATTGAGAATAAAGTATTGGTAATGTTACATGATCAAGGTGAGAGGAATTTAAGGCCTTCTAGTTAATTCTGCATCGAGGGAGTTACCTCACAAGGAAAATTCGGGCGACTTCGAAAAACAAATCGCCACATGTGATTAGCGCCGGTGATTTCTCATTTTAGCCAGCGCAGAGTGGTCGCCGCAAAGACGAGGCGACTAAATTTCCCCGAAACACTCAGTGTGACCTTACCCTAAATCTCTAGTAGGGATTCACTGAATCTAGGATTCGGATTAGGATTCAGCCTTTTTCAGGATTTTTTTTTTTTATTTTTGCAGGATTTGGATTGGGCCAAATCCAAGTGCCTGGCCAAACCAAATCCGAATCCTTAAAATCACATGACATCTTATCACAAAACAGCAAATGAAATTTATGAAATATTTTTAACCATTTGCTTGCACTAATTCACATATGCAAAGTAGGGTTGGGATTCAGTTTTGGATTCGGCCGAATCCCAAATTAGTGCACTCATGGCATCCCTAGTGTCAGATCTCATTGTATATCTAGTGCTGTGTGTTTAGTCTGGGACAGGGCGGAAGATGGGTGTATATCTACTGCATGCATCATTATGTGGAGCTGATAGGGAGCTTTCATATAGCTTCACCAGCGAAGAATTTCCTTTACTAAGCTAAATTCAGCCAGAGTATTTTATTGCATAATGGATTTTGTTGTACTTGGTTCCTGCCCTATTTTGCATTGCTTTCCTTTTGCAATCCCTGGAGAGACGGGTAGGAAACAGTCTGAAGTCTTTACATAACTACGTATACGTATACCACCTGAATAGCACTGTGGTTCATTATTTTCATTTACTTGCCCTTTGGTTGCATGCTATCCCTCCAACCTTATACACTTGCAAAACTTAATTAACTTCCACGCATCTGCCTGTTTTGCTGAAGAGGAGCAACGCAACCTCTCCAGTCCCTGAAGAGCCATATATATATATATATATATATATATATATATATATATATATATAGATCTTCATTTTACTTCCCTTTAAAGCAAGCAACATGGTTAACGGAACCGGACTTCTGGTAAGTGTCCCTCTTGTGGAGACGACCCAAACAGTTGCCATTTACTAGCTCGATGTTTTTATTTCAAGCCGGCTTTGGAAGAGCCAATTATCGAATGGATTTCTTTTTAGCAATGTTTCCATCACCGTGAGAACATAATGGGAGCCTTGTCTAGTAAAAGGGAGCAGAAGCCATTCCAACAGCTGTGTCTCCGGCACAAATCAATTGCAAAAAGATCTTCCATTGTGCACTGTTTCATTAATTAGAATGTTCTGTAACCCGTTGGGCACAAGTAGCACTATTGAATCAAGTACAAGGTTCTGTTTTATTATTACAGAGAAAAGGGAAATCTTTTCAAAACATTTGGATTATTTGATTATAATGGGAGGCAGCCTTTCCGTTATTCTGAGCTTTCTGGATAACAGGGTTTCCAGATAACAGATCCCATACCTGTACCCTTATGCTTAATATGACCTTTATTGTCCATCAAATATTCCACCCTGTGCTGGAAAGTCAAAGCACCTACTTTCCATGATGCCACCACATTTCTTTAGGGCCCAGTGTCTCCTCTTAAACTGAGCAGATTGAAGGAGCCCCTTCTGACCAATTCAGCATCTTACCTGACCCTCTACGACAGGCTTCCTGATTAAGGTTGCCACCTGTTCCTTTTGAGCCAAAAAAACACTGTTTTTGAAAGGACTGTCCAGTTCAAAAGCTCCTACCTGGTTTTTAGGAGTTGAAAACACATTACATTGATCCACACAACACGTGATGTCATAGACCCAACCACAAGTCATTACCCTGTCCTTGATGCCACCCCCAGCATCACCACCCTGCCCCCAACATCAAAAGGCCACCCCCTCTGTCTGGCTTTTGCTGCCGGAAAATGTGGCTAAGCTATCCCCAAAAGATCTTTGCAGGTACGGTCTTTTTTCCCTGAAAACAGCATCAGTCTGATCAAAAGTCATAATTTTGTGTATTTTAAATGCACAAACCAATACACAATCAAAATAAATTTTTTGTAAAAACAGACGTTTTTGTGACTTGTTAAAGCAATATAAATCTTTGTGTTCTGCCCTGCCCTAGTGAAGTTTTCGATAAAGCTCTGCTCACATCCCATAAACACTAAAAACTGGAAGCACCGAAAGGAAACCCACAAAGACACAGGGAGAACAAGCAAACTTCTTGTAGGAAGTTCCCTGGCTGGAATTGAACATTGGACCCCAGTGCTGCAAGTCATCAATGCTTTCTGGTCTTTGAAAAGTCTTTATAGATGGTAGGGAAAGCCCTGCATCAGGAATATTAATATTATGATATATATAAATTCATCTAATTGTTCAACAACTTGTGCTATACAACACACACACTCTGCTGCTGTTCCTTTCTAAACTAATGTCACATCCAGGTTCCTCAGTCATAGTTTGAGACCCAAAACGGTAAATATCAGTGTTTTCCCATACTGTTATCATGTTCCAGTAATGAGAGAGATAAAAGAAACAATTACAAAGGTACTTACTCCCTGCAGTTACAGTCATTGTTTTCCATCTGTTGGAAATCACAGCCTCTTCTGAAGAAACGTCATTCCTCATCTTTTTTGGGTGATTTATCTTTTCTGAGAAGCGTCTAACAGAAGAAAATACATTGCCTTCATAGAGACAATGGTTTTATAGAACACAGAGCAGGGATTACGAAGATAGTAGTACAGCTATGGGACCTGCTATCCAGAATGCTTGGGATTGGGGTTTTCCAGATAAGGAATCTTTCTTTAATTCAGAAACCCCTATACTTTAAGTCTACTAAAAATCATTTAAACATTAAATAAAGCCAATAGGATTATTTTGCCTCCAATAGGGATTAACTATATCAAAGTCATCAAGTACAAGGTATTGTCTTATTACTACAGAAAAAAAGCAAATCCTTTTTAAAAATTTGAATTATGTGTTTAAAATGCAGTCTGTGGTTTTAAAGGCTTTCTGTGTAATGGGTTTCCAGATAACAAATCCTACACCTTCACAGAAATAAATTCAATCGCATTGAATATTACATTACACATTTTAAGAGATCACAGGAGGTCCCTGCCTAGCAGAGTCAGTTTATCTATAAAATCCGAATTTTTAGTGGAAAAGAAAAAACTCGAACTTTTAGAGATTTATTATACCCTGAGGCTGAATCTGAAGTCTGAAATCAAAAATCCAGCATCTTAAGGTGGCCATAGACGCAAAGATCTTTTCCCTGATTGCCATTAACGAGCATGGCTATATCGGGGGTAATCTGATTGTTCAGACGTATGGCTGAACGATCAAATTACAATGTGCTATGGGCTCCGGCGGGATCGATTGGGTCAAAATCAAACCTGACCAAAAGACCGATCTCCGCTGGACGAAAGATGTTGGCACTCCCCACACACAATACGAAAATCGTACGAATCCTCGATTCCTACGATAGGATCGGTGTGTCTATGGCCACCTTTAGACCTTTCAAGGTTGTATATAATTCATTAGGAGTGGTCTGAGCTGGATTAAGACTGAAAAATTCTACTAGTTCAGGCTTTTAGGGGCAAAACTCAGGAAAATTCGGGCTTTACAGGAAAAAGCCCTGAAAAAATCTGGATGTTGGGGGGAAAAAAATCAAAAAAATGTAGCTCTCGATTTTATTGAGTTTTTTCCCAGATTAGTAATAAATAAGATCAAATCGTGGATTCTTGTTTGGTTGGACTTTTTTTAAATAAAATAATCAGAAAAATTTGGATTGTGATAAATAACTCCCCGTGTGGATGGGTATACAAACTGATATCTTACTAGATCTCTTACTAGATCATGTTTATAGATCACTCTATAGCTTGCTGCCACCCAAAGAAAAGGCTAGATTATCACTGTTATCATATTTATTCCCTACTGTTCTGTTCGGGCCCTCTCTGCTTCTCCTTCCACTCATTCAGCCTGGTTGTTAGGTAAGTATAACCAGGTAGCAATTTATGGTCAAAGTTAGAGAGACATAGAATAAGTTGTCGCCCCTGGGAAATCGTGGTTCAACCGCATTATTGCAAAAGTGCATACAAAGTCATTTTCAAGTTATTCGGTGGTTTAACCTTGGAGATTCCCATTAGCTGCAATTAAAGGGTATGTTGGGTACTTTTGGCTACTGGGGGCATCTTTAAGGCACAGATCGTTGGCTTTGGCCTGGTAGAGAAGCCCTAACATTACAGTTACATTACAGCCACATTTCTAGCCTTGTTCTCTGTTGAGGTTTAGTTGTGCTTTAAAGTACATCTCATACTGATTTACTGGAAAGAGCTTATGGGAGAATGTTATAAAAACTGGTCGTGGAAAATATACTAATACAATGTCTTTATGGAAAATGCTGTTACTTTTAACAAACCCATAAATCCACATGCCTTCAAGCAAGTCGTAAACAAGGGCAGCACTGTGGGCATTGCCAGCTTGGAGCGCCGGGGGCCCTTGTGCTGGATTGAGATAAAGTGCACTATGTTAGAGTCCTGCAGCGGGTCGGGTACCTGTGGGTTACCTGCAAAAACCTGCGGAACCCTGCGGGTTGCAGAGATTCGGGAGCGGGCATAGACCTGGGTCAGCGGTTCTCTGGGTTTGTGTGTCGCAGGTCTTCTCAATAGCAAGTTTCACTCCTTTTTTTCTGATCACGCCAACTTCTAATGACGCCACTTCCGGTTTACAATGACAGCACTTCCTGTTTCTTGATGGTCAACGGGTCGCCGATCGGGTTGCGGATAAGGGACTTGGGGGGTCGGGTAACAGGTTCAAGAGGGTAAGTATGCAGGTTACGGGTCGGGTTTGGGTTTAACAAATTGGTTCCGTGCAGGACTCTACACCTTGTAAGTCCATTTTTACAACTCCTCTTAGGAAGTGTATTATGGTATGGGATCTGTTTTCCAGAAACCTGTTATCTAGAAAGCTCCGAATCACAGAATTCCATAGAATCCAATTTATCCAAATAATCCAAATTTTTAAACATTTCTGTTTTTCTCTGTAATAATAAAACAGTAGCTTGTACTAGATCCCAATTAAGATATAATTAATCCTTATTGGAAGCAAAGTCATTGTGTTGGGTTTAGTTATGTAGTTCCAAATGACGGAAAGATCCGGTATTCTGGGAAACCCCAGGTCCTGAGCATTCTGGATAACAGGTCCCATACCTGAATTGCAAAATGCATATTTTTAATTCTTCGTTTTGTACAATCTCAATTAATGACTCTTATTACATATGATTCGCATGTAATGTGTCGGCCTGGATTCCGGATAAACTGGGCATGATTGTCCATCTGTTCATTCCTCTATGGCAGCTGGAGCCCTTACTGTTTTCTATGGAGAAAACGTCAACCCTTCATACTGCAACTGCCACCAAGGATGCGTTGCGGTTAAAAATAAACCTGATGTAGCAGGAACATAAATATTGGCCAAATGACAGCTAGAACGGCTTCCTTCTCTTGACTATTTTCCTCTTGTAAGTGAATTGCTGTCTACCTCTAGCTAGAATGGCTTGTTATGGTTGTTGGTGGCAGAGCAAAACTCCTCCATCTGCTCGTACAATTGCCTACATCTTTCTGTGACCAGTGCCCGTCCCCTGGCAAGATAATAACCAGCTTTGCCTGGAGGTATGACAGTAGCATTTCCAATGGAGCCTCCCAATGGAACATTTAGCAATTGGGTTTGTCTAATTACTTGACATGTAGGAAATTACACTTGTCAGGTTTAGCACGGTGCCCATAAGAGACGATTCAGAAGATAAAACATTTAAAGAACCATGTGAATAAGTGCTTCCTAAATTGACATAATCAGAAGCATTAAAATGTTTTATTTAGTAGAGATGTCATTCTGAGTCAGTAGGTAAGTCTTAAATCTTGATGGTCCTCTGTCTTCATTTAGTGATACCCAGCAAAAATAAGAGCAAGTAGATTTGAATTCCAGGGACTTTGATCATTTACTTGCATACGGTTCCATAGACATCGAGTCATTTATTAGACTTACCGGTGCTATGGTTCACAGCTTGGTATTGTAGATGATGATGATGTCAACATGCTGCTGTTGGCCAGGTTTCAAAGCAAAATTATGTTGATAGCTGCCTGTCCAACAGCTCATCCCAAAGTCTAGGGTATTAATATGAATTTGGTCCTCCCTTTGGGACTGAAGACTTTCCATTAGATGGTTGGACATTGTTGGTGGGATTTGCTTCCATTCATACACAGAAGATCGTTTGAGAATTCCTGATGGTCCTGTGGTGGTGTGGCAGGCGCCCACAGCTACCATCTTTGTCGTGCACTGATCCGGAATAACGTGCTTCAGTGTTTTGAGGCAAGCGTTGCATCTTAAGTCATCTCGCATTGTTGTGAAATTCAAATATTTAAAGGGGCCATGGCCAATAACTCACTGCCCAACCTAGATCCATCTCCATAGTTCCTGGGTGTGTTTATACTGTTCTGATCTTGTTCCTTAACCTTTGCTTGTCCCTGATTTCTGCTACTTTGCTACCTGTATCGCCCTCTGCCTGTTTACTGACCATTCTTCGGATTCTGATTTTGTACTGCGCTACTGCTGGTTCTGACCCTGACCTGTGACCCCCAGCTATGAATCCTGATTTTGTACTGCACTTTTTGTTTGGTAATGACCCGGCCTAACCTTCCAACTACGTTCCTTGTTCACTGGCCTTCTAGTACCTGTTTGGTTCCCTTGTCTGTCCAGAACTCTTCTCCTTGGTCCTCTCACTTTATGACCCCCCGGCATCCGAGTAGCAAAGGGCTCCTCCCAAAGCAAATGGCAGCTGCTATAGCCAGAAGTGTGAGCCGGGACCTTGGGGTTTGTTCTGGGTTTTTGGCTACCGTACTTTGCAGTTGGCTGCTGATGGTGGGGATTAGGCCCTGCTCTTAACGGCATTCCAGTGGGTTAAGTCAAGATCTTTCACTTCCATTTCTGCAGACCAATTTTGTATGGACCTTGTACATAGAAACATTTAGGTGCTGAAATGGAAAAAGGCTTTCCCAAACTGCTGCCACAAAGTAGGAAGTCCAGTACTGTCAAAAATGTCAGCAGTTATTGATGTGGCTTAAATAGTCATTCGCAATCATTAGAAGAGATGTCCGGTATAGTTGTGATGGCTGGTTGGCCATCTTGCTAATGATGATGTTGTGTAATTGGCTTTTTTTCTGAAACACTAATGTACAACAATGTAGATAACTGTATAAAGATGGAAATCAAAGTGTGCCTTGGTATGCAAATGATACCTTCTTTATGAGCTTTTAGGTTTTCACACATCAAACTTGGGGAAAGTTGACTCAGATGGAGTCATCTATAAAAGAAAATGCCTCTGTCTGCAGATCACCTGCTTCCATTTTGGGTCCATGGGTTCTCTTTTCTGGCGACAATTTGCCAGCTTGGAAACA
Source organism: Xenopus petersii (assembly GCA_038501925.1). NCBI lineage: Eukaryota > Metazoa > Chordata > Amphibia > Anura > Pipidae > Xenopus > Xenopus petersii. The sequence goes on along the minus strand of CM076675.1, from coordinate 17,877,005 downwards.
TAGTTGGGAAAAATTTTTTATGCTGGCTGGTCTGTGAGCGAAGGTGCATGTAAAGCTGGCCACAGACCCAAATTAACGTATGATCAGACTTACCCCATCTCCTGACCTGCCACTAACTATTCCGATCAAATAAAGTATAAAAGAACAGATCAGCAGATGTTTTGCCCCTGACAGCAATCGTACGAAAGTTATGTCCGACAAAAGCTAGTCTCCCTCTGGAAATCGTACGATCGGCAATAGATATTACCCGCAGCCGACAGAAATCTTGTCCGATCTCTGCCGGATGAAAAATGTCGGGACTCTCCACACACGGTCCGAAAATCATACGAATCCTCGATTCGTATGATCAGATCTTTGCGTTTATGGCCAGCTTAAGAGAAGAAAAGGCTTGACCGCATTTTGGTTGTGGATGATCAGTAAGTTTGAGTTTTTTTTTGTTTTGAGACACCTCCATGTCAGTTTCCGACTCCCTTTTAAGAAATACCAATTTTTTTCAAGCAGGTGACCCATAGCCGTTCCTATTATTTTTCCATATCTTGATACCGTATATACCCGAGTATAAGCCGAGTTTTTCAGCATCCAAAATGTGCTGATATAGTCTACCTCGGCTTATACTCGGGTCAGCGGTACCGACCCAAGTGGCTGAGATTGCAGTCACTTTTAATCATTCCTATACCAACAGTACACTTGGGGAAGAGACTGCAATATCCCACAATGCCCTCTGTTGGTTATATGAAAGAATAACAGTGCGCCCTCTGTTGGTTATATGAAAGAATAACAGTGACTGCAATATCACACATCGCCATCTGTTGGTTATATGAAACAATAACAGTGACTGCAATATCACACAGCGCCATCTGTTGGTTATATGAAACAAAACAGTGACTGCAATATCACACAGTGCCCTCTGTTGGTTATATTAAAGAATAACAATGACTGCAATATCACACAGCACCCTCTGTTGGTTATATGAAAGAATAAAAGTGCGCCCTCTGTTGGTTATATGAAAGAATAACAGTGACTGCAATATCACACATCGCCATCTGTTGGTTATATGAAACAATAACAGTGACTGCAATATCACACAGCGCCATCTGTTGGTTGTATGAAAGAATAACAGTGCGCCCTCTGTTGGTTATATGAAAGATTAACAGTGACTGCAATATCACACAGCGCCCTCTGTTGGTTCTATGAAAGAATAACAGTGATTGCAATATCACACAGCGCCCTCTGTTGGTTATACGAAAGATTAACAGTGATGGCAATATCAAACCGCACCCTCTGCACATGGTAGTGGGACAGTGGGACAATGCACACAGTAATCCGTTTGGCAATTCTCTGTCACCATCAACTTTGCAAAGAAGTCCGGTTGATCGCTGGGGGGGTCGCTTTGGCAGAATGTGCGCTGCTGGGAGACAGGGCTGTAGTTGTGTCTATGTGTATACTAGAGTCAATAAGTTTTCCCAGTTTTTGTAGGTAAAATTAGGTACCTCGGCTTATACTTGGGTCGGCTTATACTCGAGTATACACGGTATTTTCATTTCCCATATGTTGGAACTTCCATGTTGCTTGCCTCTCGGATACCAAACTTAACAGACAAAAAGTGAACAAAAGCACTGTATGTTTTTGACCACAGGGTTTAGTGTTGTTCATCATCATCATCATCATTTATTTATATAGCGCTGTCAAGATACGCAGTGCTTTGTTCCTGTGATTGTTATTTCTCTTTCTGAACCTGTGGTGTATAGATGCTGATCAATGAATGGGTTCCATGCTGCAAGATTCCATCAGGAAGTTTAAACGTTGCTTTTGTTTTTCCGTCATTACCCCGTGTCCCTCAGTATCAGGACCGACTGAGATTAGGCTCTCAGTGTATTTTTATCTCACCAGTCTAATCCTCCTGTGCCTAAGAGATCAAAGGGATTTCTCATTACTTAATATGAATATCTGCTTGTTTGTGCACTGCCTTTTCTGTGGGGACTCATCCATTACTTTGATGCCTTTCCTGGAGACCTACTTTGTAAAGTGCAAATCCAGGTTCATCCTTGTACATCTATTGCTAGCCTTCCTTTATCTTGTAATGAGGGTAGTATATTAGCTGGGCATAATATGTTAAAGCATGTAAAGGGGCCAGTATATTTTCCTGAAGAATGATGCTTAATTAAATGTATGGTGTCTCTCTTCACGGTCCATAAGGAATGTTAAGTGACTGTTTTTGCAGTATTGCACTTAGCACCAGGGCTATGGAGTCAGTACACGACATGGACAACGCCATGCAACAACACAACATTTTGTAAGATGCTGCAAAATCTGAACCCCCTAAGCTACAGTTGGATCAGATAAAGTCGGATGGAGTCTTTAATTCATGTGTTTACAGCCGACAGTCAATGTATTACAATGAGAAAAAAAAAAGGCTTTTCGACACCATCTGTTTTAAGACGCAGCATGCAGTGTTCACATCCGACCGTCGTGTCAAATGTAGTTTATGCATCAGATTTCTCTGTCAGTCCCATTATATTTTGACTAGTGATGTGCGGGTCGGGCTTTTCCTGACCCACACCCGCCTCCCACCGCCCGAGCCGAAAAACACAACATGCTAGGGTTTTCATCACTTCCAAAGCTCAGAAATGAAGCTCAAAATGAAGATGGTGCCTACTTTTGGGAACATACCAAAGAACTCCTGTCTACGAAGCCGACGCACTAACCTATTGGCCATCCAAGCCTGTATTTGTACTTGAATTTATATTTACATTACAATTTAAATTTATTAGGAGTGGTAGTCGGTACATTTGTGCCGAATCCATCTCCTACTCCAGGTACCCAAAATTGCTTCCAACTCCAGCTCTGCTTAAGCTGGCCATGGACACAACGATCCGATCGTACGAATCGTGGATTCGTATGATTTTCAGACCGTGTGTGGAGAGTCCCGTCATTTTTCGTCCCGTGGAGATCGTCGTTTGGTCGATCGTATGATTTTCAGTGGGAGACATAGCTTTGTCAGGCATAACTATCGTACGATTGCTGTCAGGGGCAGAACATCGGCTAATCTGTTCTTTAACTACTTTATTTGATCGGAATGGTAAGACTTTGATATGAATGGTTAGTGGAGGTTCGGGAGATGGGAAAGTACGTTGATTCGTACAATGGGATCTTTGCGTCTATGGCCAGCTTAAGTCCTTGACCTTGATTTCTGCCTAGCTGGCCATGCCTCCAATTATGCTATAACTGTGGCATATTACTGGTCTATGTATTTTGTGTAGAAGAATAGGTGTTCTGGACTGGAAAACCTATTCAGACACAATTGGAATGGGCACTGCTTAGCGATGTTACACATCTAACACAATTAACGAAAACAGACAAAAACTTAATAGGGAAATTGGCGGCAGCGGCCCGAAAAACAATACTACAGCATTGGCTGAGTAAAGACCCCCCCAACATTGTTTTTGTGAAACAAAAACTACACCACATTTTTTATATGGACTGGTTGGAAGCCACAACCAGTAAGGAACACAACACTGAAAAATTTTTCAAGACATGGGAGACTTACATAGGAACCTTACCGCAACAAACCAGACATCTCACCATACATACATTTCGCTATACAACATGGTATGACACTGCGTTGCTCACGGAACACCCGATGGTCATGGAGTCATCCCAGCACCTTGGAAACCAACCATTAAACCAACAACAACCGAGTCAAACACCCCCCAGGAGCCACCAAACCAACAGATTGTTAAATTCTTATTCGTCAAATCCTATGTAGAGACTTATTCGACTAACTTAATCTCTCATCTGAGCTGAAAGTTAAATTGTTACTGTTTTTCCATTTACAAACCATAACCAACCTCAGAACACAATACTTTAGAATTAATGATGGATAATGTTGATCATACATGACAATATAATTTTGTGTGAAAACCTTCAATAAAAACAAGTTTTAAAAAAAAAAGAATAGGTGTTCTGCCGAAGGAATGCCTCCGGTGCCACCTGGGTTGCAATATCCTAAACCATTTGCTTCCACAGACAAATATGTTATGCTGTAGAGGTGTTACTAGTAGAGATTAGTGGATCTCGTTGAATTAGATGGAGGACTGATGTTGCTGTCTTTAGGTAATTCTGTTGCTTTTCTATGGCTTTATGAGCCGCTTATAAACAAGTGCTCATGGGCTTGTCCCAAGTCTTCTGCACTGATCCAGCTTTATAGTGGTAGGTGGGTGAGAAATTCCCATATAAGTTGTACTGACGTGCTAGGATGCAGGTGTTTCTGTCTCACAGATTGCTGGGTGCACTTTACAGGACGACTCCTAAGCCTTGTTGATGTGTCAGCAGCTGCTATGGCTTTTATGGTTTATTTTACAACACTCCATTACACAAGCTGATTTATAGCCTCATCTTTGAATATTCATGCTCTGAAGTTGATGACCTTACATTGTGTGGCCCCTTTAAAATTCTGCTGTGCTTTGAAGTTGCTTTATGCTGAGAGATATAATATTTATTGCGGGAATGGGGGTATGAGTTATTTCAAGCATTTTTCCATTAAACAGTTTAAAGGAGAACTAAAGCCTTAAAGTAAATAGACTATTCTGTATTTTTTTTATAGCAAACTTACTGTACAAGTCACGGAGTAGAGACCTGTATCAGGTCGGGTACCTGCTGGTACTCGCAAAGTGGACTGTCCAAGGGTACCCAGCTTGGGTATACGGTTAAAGTGTGGATGTGTTCCCTCCCTCCCCACCCCAACGATAAGGCTATTTTTTGTTTCCAGGGTCAAGTTGTGGTAAATCTCACAATCAAATTCGAATTGGTGGTTTAAAATTCGATTTTTGGAGTTTTGACGAAATTAGAATTAAATACATTTTTTAAATAATTTTTCCATTCGAACCTTAGTAAATCTGCCCCTTAGAGTTTTTCTTGAAAACTTTTCACCACTCGACCGAGTGGCTTCTTCAGTTCAACTGAAGTGGTAGGGAATTCCCTAGCGTTTAAATGCCAGGGAATTGTTGAAGTGAGGACGCCACTCGGATGTTTGGTTGTTCTTGTTAGAAGAGTGTCATGGAGGCTCGCCATAAATAACATGAGGGGCCTATTTTGGGTCCCCTTCTTTATGGTTAGAATCCCTGTTTTGCAAAAAATGTTGCTTTTTTTCAGAAAATCCAGACATTATACATTATGTAGAGTTATGGTACATTTTCTTATGTTTGATGTTACTTCCCTTCTAAAGAGATTACTAGTTTTTCTTTGAAGTCTGTGTCTGTGACAGAGAGCGCCAGGCCCCACAGCAGATTTCAGCACAAGATTTAAGTGCTCTTTTATCTCACAGTAAATGACCAGAGATGGAATGGCAGATGTCTCGGAGGGAAGATGCCAGCGACAGGTTTCTGAGCAGCTGTGCAGTGGTGTCCCATAATGACATTGCCTAACATGGCCTTGATCAATGAGTGCGGGAGGTCCTTTACTGGTGACCTGAAAGTATCAGGAACCCTAAGTTCCTCATGGTCAGGGCCGGTCTTACCAACTGCGGGGCCCAATTGGAATTATTTTGGCGAGGCCGCCTAGACAGAGTTTTGTTGTCTGGCAAAGGGTTCCAGTGTGGGTGGCAAATAGTCACTGCCTTTCCCTCTATCCCATAAGTGCTGCCAGTTGGGGACTGTGTTCCTTCTAATTTGTTTTAGGTTATGTGCACAAAAAAATATTTTCTGCATCTTTTAGCGATCACTGTACAGATGTGTGTGTGCAGAACCATGGATTATAAAAAAAATTACTCATTTTTATTTTTATGGAGTTCAAATAAAAAACACACAGCACAGATATTGATTTTCACTGTATATGTAACCAGTTTTATGGGATCTCTCTGTACAGACTATGAGCAAACTTAGGGACTGTTCCTGCTGAATTGTGCTTAGTACAGGGAATACCTATACTGCCATAGTTTTATGGGATCACTCTGTACAGACTATGAGCAAACTTAGGGGACTGTTCCTGCTGAATTGTGCTTAGTACAGGGGAATAACTATGCTGCCATAGTTTACTCTTGCCTGACGCAGCCAAGTCTGGAGACAGGAAGATCACATTCACAGGTAGCAGGGGGCTTCACACAGCATGTGAAGTAACCAGAATGGAGCCAGCTGTACGGAAAGCATTTTAGGACATCTGTACAGCTGGTCTGTCAAGTGCGCAAGTGATCATTGGTGGGGACGAGGAAGTAAAAGCATTTCCTAGTTCCTCTTGCCTAGTTGCCATGGTGCGGAACTGCGGGGCCCCCACAGGCGCGGGGCCCAATTGGTCCAATTGGCCTAAGACCGGCACTGCTCACGGTCAGTCTAATATTTGCAATTTATTCCCTGATGAACTTGTTGGTCCACCTTTATTATTATAACATTCAGACTGTGTTCAACCAACTTAAAATTTCATTAAATGGTTCACTTATTAATGCTGATACATTTGAAACTTTAACTTTTACCATGTTTGGCTCCAGTCCTTAAGAGGGATATAAATGAGCTGGAGAGAGTGCAGAGACTAAGTGCAACTAAATTGGTTAGAGAGATGGAAGACTTAAATTATGAGGGGAGACTGTCAAGGTTGGGGTTGTTTTTTCTGGAAAAAAGGCGCTTGCGAGGGGACATGATTAGACTTTACAAGTACATTAGAGGACATTATAGACAAATAGCAGGGGACCTTTTTACCCATAAAGTGGATCACCGTACCAGAGGCCTCCCCTTTAGACTAGAAGAGAAGAACTTTCATTTGAAGCAACGTAGGGGGTTCTTCACAGTCAGGACAGTGAGGTTGTGGAATGCACTGCCGGGTGATGTTGTGATGCTGATTCAGTTAATGACTATAAGAATGGCTTGGATGATTTCTTGGACAAGAATAATATCAAAGGCTATTGTGATATTAACTCTATGGTTAATGTATGATGTGTATATAGTTTATCTGTGTGTATTGAGGGGTCAATGTGTGTATGGATGCTGGGTTTTATTTGGGGGGGGGTTGAATTTGATGGACTTTGGTCTTTTTTCAACACAATCTAACTATGTTCCTATGTTATAGAATAACATATTCTAAGCAACGTTTCAACTCGTTTTTTTTTTATAGTTCTTGAATTATTTTCCTTCCTCGTCTGACTATTTCCAGCTTTCAAATAGGGGTCACTGACCCCAGCAACTAAAAAAAAACACAAATGTTCTGTGTTATTGTTACTTTTAATTACTTATCTTCTGATTAAAGGGGAACTATCGCGAAAATAAAAATGTAATATTAGCTTCAGCAGACTGAAATAAGAAACTTTCTAAATACAATCTGTATTGTTTCTTTTTCCTAGAAGATGTATTAGAGCTCACTCTATTAAAATCCTGTCTCTCTACATGCAGAATGTGTGCAAAAGGCAGATATTTTGTTTGTACTGGAATCAGTTATTTGAGTGAGCTCTAATACATCTGCTGGGTAAGGGAACCCCCCTCTATAAGATATATTGGATCATTCATCTGACACCCAACTGCTGCATGAAGACAGAATGAAGAGAAACAGATGCTGAGAGAGGAATAGTGAATATAAACTTGATTATTTCAGAAACAATGTCAAATTTTTAATTGATTGTATTTAAAAAGTTTCTTACTTCAGTATGAGGAAGCTTATATTACATTTTCATTTTTGTGAAATGAAAAAATTCCTGCCTCTCTTTCAAAGCACTGCCTGGTTGCTTGCTTAAATTGGACACCAGCAACCAGATATCTTCTGAAATTTCAAACTGGAGAGATGCTAAAGAAAAAGCTAAATAACTCCGAAAACACAAATATTAAAAAAAAATGAAGACCAATAGCAAATTGGCTTAGGCTATCACTCTGTCACAACCAATTAACTGTGAGATGCTGCATCTTCAAGCAATTGCTTTGTATATAGCCCTATTTTTCATGTTAGAATCAAGTCTATTGTTAATAATGGACTTGTAGCTGTGGTTCGAACCTTTATGGCTGTATTCTCTTATGTACTGTCTCATGGTTCCCAATATGACTGGGCCTTCCCTTCTTGTGTTCTTTGACAGAGTCAATATATTACCCTGTGTCTCAATGTAATTTTGGAACATGTTTTGGGAAAGGTTCACCATGCTCAAAGTTTTTTTTGTTTGTTCTTCTCTCTGTTACAGTTGGGGAGTTTGTTAGCGATGCTCTGCTCGTTCCAGACAAGTGCAAGTTCCTTCATCAGGAAAGAATGGACATTTGTGAGACTCACCTGCACTGGCACACTGTGGCCAAAGAGGTAATGCCCTCATGCTAGTGACCGTACTTTAATTTCATTATCTTATTAATATAGATAAGTTTGCCAACAAGTACTCTGCCCAAACATTTGTGGCATTCTTTAGCTAGTACTATACGAAGCATGCTTGCTTGCCAAGAGCAGTGACCCCAGAAAGATTTCACCTCTTTCTGTGATTTTATCATCTTCTTTTATCTGGAGAATCAAGTCAAACCAACTGGACTTGCTGTGTTTTTCTTGAAGATGTTTCACCAGTCATCCAACTGGCTTTCTCAATTCAGAATGACTTGAGAAAGCCAACTGGATGACTGCTGAAACATCTTCAAGAAAAACACAGCAAGTCCAGTTGATTTGACTTATTTCTACAGATATTTCTACAGCTACATCATGACCTGGATGAATGAGAATCTTCACAAACATAATCTTCTTTTATTAAACCTTCAATTTGTATTTCAAGCACCTGTCTAATTGCTAAGACTACTGAAATTACAACCTATAGAGGTAAATTGTGCGCAAAAATAAAAACCTCACTGGTTGCAAACTGCCCAAAGACGCTTGTCTGTTTATCAAACTGTTTGGTCATCATGGTGTGTTATAATTTTGTGCCGCAATTCCTGACGCCTGAAATGCTTTGCCACCCCTGTACCATTGATCTGCCTACACTTTGAATGTTTTCACCCATTATTTTGATCTTTCTACTAATTGATCCATAGCCAGCCATTTGTTGATGTGCGTACAAGCCATTGCAATGGTTCCCCCATAACCTATCCTTCGATTTTTGGGAAATTAAGCTCCCGTCCTTCGGTTAATTCTCCTGGGCTATAACTTCTTTCCACCTTTAGGCTATTTCTTAGGGACTTCCATTACCATGTGTAAGGTACATAAGGGTTTAAAAATTATGCTTTCTCTTTTCTTAGTCCTGCAGTGAGAAGATCATGAGTCTTCATGAATACGGAATGCTTCTTCCATGTGGAATCGATAAATTCCGGGGGGTGGAGTTTGTGTGCTGCCCGACTGCCGAAGAAAGCGAGAGCTTTGACTCCGCAGATGCAGAGGACGATTCCGATGTCTGGTGGGGAGGTGCCGATGCAGATTATGTGGATAGAAGGTTAGTTTGGCACTGGTTGAGCCTTTTATTGGCTGTACTTAACATGTAAACATCCCAATGTATATTCCATTGGTGGGAGCTATTCTTAGATTCCTAGATTGAACCCATTCGTATTTTGAATTGCATCCTTTGTAAAACATTAATAATTTAAATGGGCAAGTTGAGTGCAGTATATAAGTATCCAGACCTGGTCTGTTTCCTGCCACTATTAATAGCTCAATGATGTTGGAAGTTGGCAGTTTGATACCATCTTAAAGGAGAATTCAACCCTAATGTTAAAAAAAAAAAAACCCTACCCCCCTAACCTACATAGTCCCCTCCCCCCCCCCCCCCAGCCTAGCTGCTACCCCGGACAAAAGTCCCTAACTCTTCACTTACCCCTCGGTGCAGATTATGTCCAGCAGCCATCTTCTTCTCTTCGGTAATCTTCGGAATGAGACCAGTGTAGCGGCGCATGCAAAGTTAGAGCAATTTTTTGTTTCACGACAACTGCGCATGCGATGAAACTTTCCAATCGCCGGTCTCATTCCGAAGATTACCGAAGCATCTGAAGGCTGCCGTAAACTCCGATAGACAGAATCTGCACGGAGGGGTAAGCAAAGACTTAGGGGTATTTGCCCTGGGTAGCAGCTAGGCTGGGGGGGAGGGGGTAGGGGTTTTTTAACTTTAGGGTTTAGTTTTCCTTTAAGGCCATTGGTCAGGCAATGTCACCACTGGTCTGACAATATTTAGACACTTATATGCATCAGTACAGGTATGGGATCCGTTATCCAGAAACCCTTCATTCAGAAAGCTCTGAATTATGGAAAGGCCGTCTCCCATTATATCCAAATAATCAAACATTTTTAAAAATGATTTCCTTTTTCTCTGTAATAATAAAACAGTGCCTTGTATTTGATCCCAACTAAGATATAATTAATCCTTATTGGAAGCAAAACCAGCCTATTGGGTTTATTTAATGTTTACATGATTTTCTAGTAGAATTATGGTATGAAGATCCAAATTACAGAAAGATCTGTTTACCCAGAAAGACCCAGGTCCCGAGCATTCTGGATAACAGGTCCCATACCTGTACAAAAATAGTTATCTAGTAATAGATTCTGTATTTACTTTAAAACATTTTCCATATATGGTCTGAGTTTTGCAAATAGGCCTGGCCTTACCCTGATTGGTCACATACTGATGTCATCCAGCAATCTTTCATTGGGCACCAGTTAACCCAGTGTAATGCCTGTCCACTCAGATATATCAATGAACTAACTGAGAGGGCTAAAAGTTGCTTTGTTGTAATTAAAATGGCTTGGCACACTCACATGCCATTGAAGTAAATGCCCCTTTAATGAACACATTGGCTATAAACACTATAAAATATTCCCTTTGCTAAATTATTTAGATTTTCATTTTAGATCTAATTAACTATAAAGGCACGATTATTGAAAGGCCGGTCGGAATGGTCAACGGGCACATACGCTTGTTGCCAACCGATGCAGATTCTTTGCATCAAAAAAAATGGATTTCGGCTGAATATTGTTATTAGGGAAGTCTTGTAAATTGCTTTGTTCTTAAATTAAATCGCTTGTGACATCTCCTCGCACTCATGCAGCAATGCAGAATAATTGGAACTGGGCAGCTTGGAACAGAGTCATTTCACGCTGAAAGAATATTCTATTAGCATTAATAACTCTCTATGCAAATATAAAGATTTCTATGGAAATACAGGTTCATGCCAGGGCACCCATCTCCAAGTATTTTATGCTGGAAAACTTTTATTCCATAATTAGCCATTAATCACTCGCTGAGGGGCTTGGGATGAACAGGGATAGAATACATCTTTTGCAAGAATATTGTTTGTCAGAACTAGCAGAGGATGCTGGGAGTTGTAGTAATTAGCAAGTGCTGGAAAAGCCGCCACTAGTTATGCCTGTTCGTCCCAGTACTGTTGTCTCTGTTATTATTAGCAGCAATGTATTATATTAGAATGGGGTCCCAAAACGGCACTAGGGTGGTCCAGAGAGCAAGGCCACAACAGAGAACATCTTTGAATTATGGCAAGGAGTACAGACACTTAAAGGGGTTGTTCACCTTTCCGTTCACTTTTAGTATGAGGTAGAGAGTGATGTTCTGAGACAATTTGCAGTTGGTTTTAATTTTTTATTGTTTGTGGATTTTGAGTCGTTCAGCTTTTTGTTCAGCAGCTCTCCAGCTTTCAATTTCAGCAATCTGGTGGATAGGGTCCAAATTCCCCTAGCAACCATGCACTGATTTGAATAAGAGACTGGAATATGAATAGGAGAGGCCTGAATAAAAAGATGAGTAATAAAAAGTAGCAATAACAATACATTTGTAGCCTTACAGAGCATTTGTTTTTAGATGGGGTCAGTGACCCCTATTTGAAAGCTGGAAATAGTTAGAAGAAGAAGGCAAATAATTCAAAAACTATAAAAAATAAAGGTTAGTGAAAAGTTGCTTAGAACTGGCCATTCTATAACATGCTAAAAGTTAACTTAAAGTTGAACCACCCCTTTAAAACACACTTTAAAGCAAAGCTATAGCCCTAAAATGAATACTTAAGCAACAGATAGATTATATTAAATTAAACCGAATATTGAAGAATCTTACCCAACTGGTTTATATATTTAAGTAAATATTGCTCTTTTACATCTCTTGCCTTGAACCGCCATTTTGTGATGGTCTGTGTGCTGCCTCAGAGATCACCTGACCAGAAATACTACAACTCTAACTTTAACATGAAGAAATGTGGAAGCAAAAGACATACTGTAACTCTGTTAATTGGCTCATGTGACCTAACAAGTATGGTTTGTTTAGAGAGTGTTTGTGTGCACCGTGAATCCTAGGATAAAAGGGGGCGCCCCTTGTTTTTTAAAATGGCAATTTTCTATTTATGATTACCCAATGGCACATACTGCTAAAAAACTATATTATTATGAAAATGGTTTTATTTACATGAAGCAGGGTTTTACATATGAGCTGTTTTATGCAATATCTTTTTATTGAGACCTACATTGTTCGGGGGGTATAGTTTTCCTTTAATATGTTCACAGCAATATGTGTTTGTCCCTTGCTACTCTCTGTACTGCTCAGAAGAAAAATATCAATGACCGTCAGGTCCAAACTAAGTTTTGAAATAGGCCCTGACGTTTCAAGTACACACAGACCCAATCGTATTACAATGACGGGAATAGGTGCCAAACAAGCAGATTTTTCCCCCAATCACCAGAGGCAGGTGATATTGGACCAATCACATTATTCAGCCCTAGGGCCAAACAATCAAGTTACAATGATTGGAATAGGCAGCAACGGAATGAGGACCGCCTCAAATAGTTGGTGTGGTTTTCAGATGGTAAAATCAGAACTCCCCTATTGATGTCCGATTGTCATGGGCAGATAAGCTGCTGAATCAATCTTAAGGATCCAAACTTAAATCTGCCCGTGTATGGCCACCTTTAGTCTCTAAATGAGATGCACAGCTCAGCTGCTCAGTGCCATTGAATCAGCTCAATATCAAGTCCCATTCTGCAGTCCCATAACTCTCTGCTGTGAGATTAAGCGACAACTTGATGGCCAGTGGAATGGAAAGAATTTGTCATTCTGTTGGCCGGCCGTCTTTCAATAAAATGTTAAAAAACAGGAGACCCGTTGTAGTAGATATTAGATTTCTATGGCCTTTCCACCCCACTGCAGACACTGGACTTACATTCTCAGTAGATGGCGGCAAACTCTTGACAAAACTTAGTATAACCGTTCCTTCATCAGCTCTGGTGGCCACCGGTACTATATGCTATGGATGATAGATAAGTTGTAATAGCCTCATGTTCCTGAAGAATTCCTGGCTGAACTTGCAAGGGCTCTTTGACAGATCATTACCAGAGCGATGAAGTCTGCAGTGCCAAGTGACAGTATTCACATCAATGACCTGCTTTAGCGGCACAATGACATCTTAGACTTCATACAGATTGGACTTGGACAAGACAAAGTGATTTGATCTTGTAACTTCTCTTAACGTACAGAAAAAAATATTTTCTTGGCTTTTAGATACAGGAAAACCCTGTTTTTGAATCCTATGCCGTCCTAGACTATGTTGGCGGCTTAAGAAGTTCCATTGTAATGTGACATACCCGTCATTGTGACAGTGTGTGTGCTGTTTTGTTTGACATGATTTTGCATAGTAATTAACAATTAGAACACGCAAGAGCGCGCCTGGCCTGAAAAGGCAAATCAATAGAGAATAGAGTGAGATGGTGATTGGCAGAGTGCTGGAAGAAAGAAAGTGATGAAGCAGCTTATTGCTTTGAAAAGCAATTGCAGGAGTGCTGCGTCTGCAGCCCCATACAGGATTCGCGTATATAACTGTAGCTGTGGATGATGAACAAGCTCTGGATTGAAACAATGGGTCTAATCTGAGAAATAATGGCTGGAAAACTGTGTAATCTGCTCGAAGCTTCATTCTTCTTATATTTAGCCTTAGACTGTCATTGGGCAAGTGTGAACTAGGACAAGGATCCCCAGCAGTGGCCCTAAGGCAACTATAACTTTTCATAAAGACACAACTTTTTTTTCATTGACTGCCAGTTTGGCTAAATTGGTAAATTTTTGTTGGGTCATTAGTTTGGGCAAGCAGGTGTGCCCATGTAGTCTATCCTGCCAAGAGACTCCCGACTTGTTTATATGGGGGCAGGACCATTCACAGTAGACTAAGCACACTCTAGCATCTGCTTGAACCCATGCCAGGGTATCCTTGCCCACGTGAATGTCAGACATTCTGATGAAAAGTTTAATTGCTTCCAGGAAGCTTTTTTTAAAAAAATATATTTTTTGAAGAAAAAGGCAGATGCAAGTAAATAGCTCTCTGTGCAAGCTCAATATAAGTCAGTGATAATTACTGCATGAGAGGTTATTAGAAAGCATCCTGCTCTGCTTCATCTTGTAGGGATTGAGCTGCTTGGGCTGGATACAATCAGAACGATTTATGCTTTACCGTGTATTGACGCCAACAGGAATTGTTACTCATGTGCTATCATTTGTAAACCGAGTGCATTTGTTTACTTTGCCCTTTGCAACAGACTGAGGACAGTAATGCAAAAGAGCCCGTAGTCTGTGCATTTTCCTCCTATGTATGGTTTTGAAAAATATCAAATTTGATCTAAAAGGCCGCAGATGAAGATGAACCAGTGTACATAGCTATATTGTTATAGTCCAGGTTAAGTGCGCAAAAGGGCGCAAGGCTGTATCAGGGACTTTTCCCAATAAACTATTTTCTACTTGTATTTGATAAAAGTGAAGTGCCCCATGCTTTTGGTTCTTGGATTATCCACTCCCCTTGCGGTGACCTATGTACTTCGCAAAGCCTCTGGTGCTTGAATATTTAATAGATAAGGAGGTGGATTTGTCAGTGGTAACCAGGATCTCCAACCAAAGCTGCACTAGGACAGAGAACCTATTTGCTCATTTGCTCGACGCTTAATCAATTCCTTGAATTTTTCAGGATAAAAGCTTTCCTATCTCCTCATCATGTCTACTCAAATCAGTTGTCTTACAACATTGACTAGAATATAGACATCAGAACACCCACTTAATCATTTGCTGGTCCCAGTCTACTCCATGCCAATCGCACTACAATACAACAGGAAGGACACATGGACTGTTTCTTGTTGGCATTTGCTCCAGTAATATTTATCGATGGAGAAAATGATGGTGGATACTTTCAGGGCAATCCCTTTCATCTGGTAGCATTCTTAACTGCACCTGATTAGAACCTGGCAATATGCCCCAAATCATTTTTCTCTAAATGTTGTAGGGTGATAGCACCTATTGAGGTTATTTATAAACACTGGGCAAATTTGCAGACGGGCTGTAACCCATGCCGACCAATATCATTGTCCTACCTGCATCCTGCTGAAAAAAAGCCAATCATTTGGTTGTTATGGGTTACTGCCCAGATACCAATTTGCCCCGTGTTTTCAAATGAACCGAATGTGTGTTCTTCTTGCTTTTGTGTCGTTCCAGCTTTGACCTTCATGAGCATTTTACTTCCCATCGTCATCGCCACTTTATCCTTCCGAATTTTTTCCTACTTGAATCGTCAGATTAAGTCCATTGTATCTACCAGCCATGACAGACACAATACAGGCCTTTTTTCTTGACAGTTTTGAATAAATAGTAACGTTTTTTTGTTGATGTCCTGATTCTTTGGGTGCTTTCTTGAATAATTATTCAATATATAAGCACAGCATAAAATCAATCACCATTAAATATATATTGAGAACTGTGCATTATATGCATTTGTTCTTTTTATAGAGTAAACGCAATGTCAGAGATGAATGTTTCCTCCTCTCACTTAGAGGAGAAATGTTCTCTGCAGTGTAATTGAAAATTCCAGGTTCAGAAGACATTTGCATGCATCAGAGTGTGATTTCCAAGCGAGATGAATGCTTGTGATATGCACCGTCAGAGCAAGAGAACACGGGCGCCCGCAATAACTAATGCTTTTCCGCTTAGTAGCTCATACTAAGTCCTACATCGTTTGTCATGGTTTTTAGAGGAGAAAAAGGGTGTTTTCAGACCATTTTCACCACTGTTCCTCAAGAGATCTGAACATGACTATCCATAGACCCTGCACAAATTTATACACATCCAAGACTTTGCAAGTACCTTTATATGTTTTCATTAAAATGCCCCTATAAAGAAAACTTTATTGAACACATTTTTTTTAATTAAGATTTTACCAACCAACATTTCACATAGGCTAAAGTAAATATGATTTGCATTGCAGGAGAATGTATGACTTTTGAGGGACACTATGCATTTACTTTTGTTCCTTAGACCTTGCAAAGAAATTCTAGGGTCATGTGAATTCAGGGAATGTAAAATTGAGTTCTAATGTATAAATTCAGTAGGCGTGCCAAATTGTCTAGGCCGAGACCCAATGACTTTCTGACAGTGGAGAGGAAGACTCACATCTGGTAGATATTTGTGGACGATCGAACATATTGAGGTTTCCCTTTTAAAGATATTCTATACCTGTATGTGTCCAACCTCACATCATATGCTAAACAGGGCACACTGGTTCAGTATTTGAATAACAGTGGATTTTAAATTTGATTTGTTAGTATGGTATTTAAAGCTATGGTATAAAGTATAACTGAAGCTGGCCATACACTGCCGAATCCACTCATTTGGAGAGGTCAACAGATGAGCGAATATGGGTCTGATTTGGCCACCCGCACGCTGAACCAAATCAGGCTGATCCAATCATTGGCCCGATGTGTGTCAGTCAACCCCACCACTAAGAGGCTGTATTTATATATAGGCACCAGAGGCCCCATCTGGAGTGACAAATGTTTTTGGCCTGTGAATTGTCACCTTTATTGTTCATCCAGAATTTGTGATGATCTGGCAGTTATAGGCTTGATGCAATATTTCTGCCTGCACGACAACCAGGCAGATCATGTGTATGTGACTGTATATACAGGTAGTTGGCCAAACTGCACTGATCAGATCAACCATAAAACATAAACACTGGATAGAATCTAGAATATTACATTTATATCATCTTAAAGAACTGTAAGACACAACTTTTTTTTAGACAATGGAATTTGCGTGAGTATTTGCTCAAGTCTGTATGTGCAAATTCGAGTTTGGATTTGTTTTGGCATTCAGTCCAATCCTGAAATTATGAATTTTGTGTTCAAAATAAGAAGCAGAATCTCAGTTAGGCCATATCATTTTCTGTGGGCAGTTGATATGCCTCTGTTAGTGAGGTCCAACCTTGTTCTATAGTTTGGTACTGGTTTTCTGTATCCAGTTGAATCAGTCAGTAGTCTTTCTGAATTGTTACCATAGTCTCCTCACATGGAGACTGTGTCTTCCAACCTTATCCAGCATCCATTCCACACATAGTTGATGCTAAAGGCACCGCCTATGTACCTTGATAAGGTCTTGTACCTCTTGATAACAGGCAAAGTTCATGTTGGCAGCCACCATTTCTGGTCACTTGACTTTCTATCCTCAGTGTCTACAGGTGATTACCAACCAGGAGAACTTGCAGGACTAGATAACTTCAACTGCGTTTTTTCCTAGTCGGCAATGACTGCGATAGAGGCTCTACTATAGGGAACAAGCCATATTTGGGTGAATAGGTGGTGCGGTTAATGCCTGGGATTATGAAGACCTTTACAAGAGAACGGAGGTTGAGTAAAGAGGACGTTGTGTTTAATAAATGTGTGTTTTTCAGTTGTAATCTTCTTGACTGCTGTATACCCCCCACCTTTATCAATAGTCAATGAATGGGACTTGTTTTGAAATACAATAATTTTAATTATTAAAATGTTATCTTGTTTTATTTCTTGAGCTAAAGAGTACAAATAGGGAACATTAAACTGATATCAATTTCCTGGTTCTTGCAAGGAAGATATAGAGATTAGCAGTGAACTGATAAAACCCCCTGCATGATGGACTTCTGCTTATTAGTTGTATGTAAGCCAAAAATGTTGCAACAACAGGATGGATGAAGGGGTTTGTTTATACAGATATCAACAAATATATAAATAAATAAAGTTTTGGGGGTTTTTTTGCCCATGTTAAAAAGGGTGTTTTAAGGTATATACTGCCCTTTAAAAAGAAATGTTTTATCGTGCATAATTGAAAGATTTGCGTGGAACTGAAAATAAGCGACTGCACGCCCAGAACAGAGTAGAGCCTTACGTGGTATTTGTTACTTTATAATGTAAACTGACAGTATTTGAAGACATCAAAGGTTTTCATAATAACCCTGAAAGCTGCTTCGGTTATTACGGTATTTCTGTCCCCCGCCGGGAACAAGCGTTGCAGCGGTTTGTTTCAGCTCTTTAAGGCTGAGGTATGTATGGAGTGGAACGTTTAAGTATAATTGATTACATGATTTCTTTCAGACATTATATTTTCATTATCTGTGACCTGAAGTCGCTATTAAAAGCCCTCTGTACAATAACATGTTAGTGCTTAGTAATGGGGGATAGAAACGCTGGCTTCCTGTGGTATCTCTCTGTAAAAGCTTAGAAAGCCATTCCTGCTTGAGCTTTGACTCTGGGAAACCTTTACCAGTTGTTTTTGTCTGTCCATAGACCCCATTCATTTCATGGCCACTCTTTTCTGCTGGGCTATAGGTGATAAATAAGGAAGGTTAGTGGGACTGGCAGCTATACTATTATTATTGTGGTTCATGTTGTACAAGTGTTACTCAATGTCAGTGATCCCCAACCAGTAGCTTGTGAGTAACATGTTCCTCTTCAACCCCTTGGATGTTGCTCTCAGGGGCCTCAAAGCAGGTGCTTATTTTTGAATTCCAGGCTTGGAGGCAAGTTTTGGTTGCATAAAAACCAGGTGTACTGTTAAACAGAGCCTCACTGTAGGTTGACAATCCACATAGAGGCTACTAAATGGCCAATCACAGCCCTTATTTGGCACCCCAAGAACATTTTTCATGCTTGTGTTGCTCTCCAATGCCTTTTACTTCTGAATGTTGCTCACGGGTTCAAAAGGTTGGGCATCCCTGCTCTATGTGAACAAGAACCAGGTTCCTCTTGGGTGGACCTTGGTGAATACAACTGCCCATGTAAATAAGAAACTTTCTGAATACAATCAGTTACAAATTCTGTACTGTTTCTGAAATAATCAAGTTTATCTTCACTATTCACTCTCATGATCTGTTTCTCCTCATTCTGTCTTCATTCAGGAGTTGGGTGTCAGATGAATGATCCAATATATATATATATATAGGGGGGCTTATTTTGCCTAAAAGATATACTAGAGCTTGGTCTACTAAAATTACCAGACATCATGGGGCAGATTTGAGGGAAGTAAAAAATTTCAAAGTAATTTTTTGGATACTACGACCATCGAATAGGATACTACGACTTTGAATTCGATTCAAAGTAAAATAGTTCGAATATTCGACCATTCAATAATCGAAGTACTGTCTCTTTAAAAAAAAAACTTTGACTTCAATACTTCACCCAATTAAACCTGCCGAAGTGCTATGTTAGCCTATGGGGACCTTTTTGATTAAGTTTTTAAAGTCGAAGAAAAATCGTTCAATCGCTGAAATCCTTGATGAATGATTCAAATGGCCAAAGTGTATGAAAAAAGACTTCGATATTCGAATTAATTTGTTTGTTTGCCCTCTTAATATGTTTACCTGTAATTAAGTTCATGATACAGATATGTCAATAGGCTTTTCGGGAGATTAGTCGTTTGAAAAATAAGCTCTTTTTTGCTTGGCGACTAAATCTCCCCGAATCTTAGCGTGTGTCACTAGCCTCAGAAGGACTATGAATTAAGGAGCACATGCAATGGAAAAGCTTCAGCCCTTTCTGGGAAATTTAAAGATTCATAGTTTTTTTTTTTTTTTTTTTTTAAACCCCCCCAACTGCCAGTAAATATCACACTTTGCTTTGTGCAAGAAATCCGAAAGCGCTATTCTGTTGATATAATCCCTTTAAGTGTTCGTGTCTCAATCCCACTTTCATTGTTGTTTATCTCCGCTAAAGCAAATTATAGATCGGAAGTCTTTGTACTTCCCTAGGTGCCAGCAATTACAAGCAATTTAGGAGTCTGTGCGATCGAGTCAAACAAATCACCGCTGTTATTTTGTGGAAGACGAATATTTATTACAGTGACATTTGGGGCTGATGGTACAAAAACAAGAATTCGGTAACATTTAAGATAATGCCAAAGATATTGCTTTGCCTACGATGTGACATTTTATATAGAAAACTGAGTTTCTACAATGAAGATGGTATGTTTTATTGCAATTTAGATTCCTCATGTAGAGTTTGTTGTAACATTAGCCGTGAACATAATATTCCTTTATAAATCTTTTAGTATCTTGGTCAAGGTCATATCCCTTGGTGTCTTTTAAAGGAAGGGCAAGTAAGTATTCAAGATATTTGTTAACCACCCAACTCCAGAACCTCTGCATTTTGGATCCCTGACCTTACAGTATGTCTTTGTTCATGGTAGCCACTGACAAGCTTGTGTCCATCATCATGGATCTTGCCCTCAGCCCTTATCCGCATGAAGGATTAATTATGGGCCTTTTTATGGGAAGGTTTATTGTTTATGTTCGAGAAAAAATCAGGAAGTACCTAATGTTAATGTAAAGAAGTAGCCCAAGCACTATTAAAAGTTAAAAAAAATCTTTAGTGGGACATACAGAAGCCTAACGCGTTTCGCCTGCCTGAATGGGCATGTACTCATTCAGGCACAAAACGCGATAGGCTTCTGTATGTCCTAATAATGATTTTTTAACTTTTAATAGTGCTTGGGCTACTTCTTTACTTGAAAGATATATTTGGGCATGCAAACTTTTTTTGCAAACAAAAAATATATATATTATATTTCAAATAGTAGAACATGCATCAAAACATAAATGGCCGTTCAGTATAATACATATACAACAGTATAAGCAGAAATATACATACCACCTAGCAATATTCTTCAAGGCAGAAAAGAAAACCACCACAAGAGACATACACTTGGCAAAGATGAGAGTACCCCAACATTTCGGCACTATAGCCTTTGCCAAGGGGAATTCTCTTTAACTCTTGACTTTAACAGTAGGTACCTCCCGATTTTTGCTTTGATTTATTCCACTAAACGATGGATAACCCTTGGACTGGGGATTCCTGGGATGTGACCACTGTATATAACTTTTTGATTTAACTTGACTCAATACTTAACATTTTTTGTACTTTGAAAAGTGGAACTGCACGCCACAGCTTCATTGCATATTTTATTGTTTATGTTGCCAAGTCTGTTTAAAACACAATTTTCAACTGTTATGGCACCCTCCGTTATTCTTATCAAGCCAGTTGTGTGAATTTTTGCAGTTTTTGAGGTTTTTTTCTCAGATGATGATGACATGTTGAAGACTTTGTTTTCTTCTCTTATTTTGGGATTATTCTTTTATTGACTTTGTGTCAACAACCAGTAATACACGTTTTTCCCATTTGAAATTCAATGTTCTAGTGTTTTCATTTGGAATTGTATTCATTTGCAGTGATGACAAGGCTGTAGAAGCCCAACCAGAAGAAGAGGAGGAAGTTGTAGAGGTGGAAGAGGAGGAAGCAGATGATGATGAAGATGATGGGGATGAAACAGAAGAAGAACCTGAGGAGCCCTATGAAGAAGCTACTGAAAGAACAACAAGTATAGCCACTACCACCACTACTACTACAGAGTCTGTGGAAGAAGTTGTAAGAGGTAAACATATATAGTTCATTGATAAAATAAACCTCACCATCTCTCATTCTCCATAGTCTTTGGGAATTCAGTCTGATTTTTGTAATTGAAGAAAAAAGACTGGACCTTCTGATGGCCGTATATACTGAAATTACATAATTTAAGATACCAGAATACTTTGTGAAATTACTATAAGCAGGTTTCATTAGTTCCTGGGGTTCTTCTTTATGTGGTTTTGTGCTGTAAATATCTGTCAGTCCGTATGCTGCCATTTCATTTTGCCTTTCATGATACTTGCAATTCAGACCTCCATAATGGTTCAGAGAAAAAAAAGTCTCTTATTATTAGAAGAGCTGCAGTTTCCTTTGATAAGTTGTTCAAAGGAAGCAAGCTAAAGGGGAAAAGTCTTTTTTTTTCTTTTTAAAATCCATTAAACGCTCAATAATTATTTTTTGACATAAACGTTTAATTTTTTTATTTAAAGGGATACTTTCTAAAATGCATCAATTAATAGTGCTGCTCAAGCAAACTTCTGCACTGAAATCCGTTTTTCAAAAGAGCAAACCATTTTTTTTTTTTATATATTTAAATTTGAATTCTGTCATGGGACTAGACATATTGTCAGTTTCATAGGTGCCTCCCGTCATGTGACTTTTGCTCTGATAAACTTCAGTCACTCTTAACTGCTGCACTGCAAGTTGGAGCGACCTAACCCTCCCTTTCCTCCCAGCAGAACAATGGGAAGATACCCAGATACCAGCTCCCTGGTAGATATTAGTACAGCACGCAATAGTAAAAACCCATGTCCATCTGAAAATTAATACTATTTTTGGAGTACACAGAAAAAAAAATCCTTCTCTGTTAATGAACTATGGAATCTTGAGTTCCTAGACTTGAATTTTCCAAGACTACACTTGTATGACCACGATTTTAGGTTTTTCTTGGCTTATGCCGTGACTGGACCTTCTACCATGAAGAACCTGGCATCTGGTGTGCTGCCAAAAATAATAGATGTAAAATTTCCTAAATGATATAGGTTGTGTAGAGTTTTGTGGTGAAAATATGAAAGAGATTATGGAATTTGTCCTACTCTTGGGCCCGCTCAGTAAACTAGTCTGACTTAGTTTATCTACAAGAGTTGCACTGGTGAGATTTTCATTTCCCATTGACAAATTTCACCAAAAAATTGCCCTGTAAAAATTCATTCCACATCAATGATAGGTGGTGTCTTTAGCCTCCTGTTCTAAGAGCACAATGTTGTTGTGAATGCGACATCATGAAAACAGTTTTGTATAAGGAGACATCCTAGCAGGCGTGGGTGACTGTGAATGCAGATTGTTTTTTTAGCGCATTGTAATAACCCAGGTCCATCATTCCCCGAGAAAACAAATTGCCTTATGTGTGTTTGAAATATGACGTTAATTGGCAGTGCCACAGCCCAGCTGTTCTTGCCTCTCCCCATCGCCTAGAGGACTCGAGCTGTCTCGGGCACCACCGCTGCATATTGAATGCTTTTCGCATCCATACACACATTTACAAGTTACACAAGTTACAGCCTAGTCTCATGTTTTCGCTAATTCCAGATATAAATCAGAATTTATCTTCTGGGATTTCATGTTCGCTACAAATGCATATGATTAGTATAATGTTCTTGTCACTGTGAATGATTGTTGGAAAGGATTTTATCTTCTCGCACTCTCCGTCAACTGTTCTCTCAGGGAAAATAAAAGCCAGTTTCCCCGATACAACCTTGCCTTAGTCTTTGAAACAATGTGAGCCTCCTCTATTAGCCATCACCAACTTTGATGTGATGATCCCTCTTGGTATCTCTAAGACTCACCATGCAATGGGTTGTCTACCTGCTTCTCCTTTTACCCATTGTATTTGTTCTTATTCCAGTGTGTCACCCATTCATTTGATATCTTCTTTCTCTCATTCTTGTAGACTACACCAGTTTCATTCAACATCTCCTTTCATATCACACGATAGTTGCTATTTCACCTGTCACCTTACTGTTTTATCATGCCCTTTTCTGTTACACCCACCACCCATTTAATACCATTTTTCTTCTTTCAGTGTCAACCTTTAAAATGTTTTTCTTTTAATCATTATCTTTAGTGGAAAATTGGAAATGCGGCTCAATCCCAATCGTAAGGCTGCTTTTTCAAAATGTGGCTCAGCCGATGTGAGAAAATGACCACAGATTTATCACATCCCGGTTCAGTGAATGTGTAAGACAATGTTAAACTACATTCACCGATGTCCTCCGGTGGCTCGGGTGCAGCGCCCCGATCCCATAACTTAGGGTGAGGTACAAACAGCAGCAAAATGAGCACGCACTCCTGAAGCCAACTGGTCTGGATAAAACTTGACTTTATTCCATATAGCTAAAACAACGTGTCCTCACGCGTTTCATATCTAGAGATACGTAATCCTCGGCTATGATTACGTATCTCTAGATACGAAACGTGCCAGGATACATGATCATAGGCACTATGATTACGTACCTCTAGATACGAAACGCGTCAGGACATGTTATTTTAGCTATATGCAATAAAGTCAAGTTTTATCCAGACTGGTTGGCTTCAGGAGTGCGTGCTTATTTAGTGGATTATATTTAATCCCAATTAAAAAAATGTCAACACTTAAGCCATTTTTGGGCCATCTTGTTTCTGTCTCTGTTACTCATCTTACTTCTGTTATATTTTACCCTCTTTGGTTTTGAGACTTTTATCCATCCTATTTCAACCCTCTCTCCCTTTGGTTTCCACAATCTCTTCTAGGTTTCACCTATCCCCTTGTTCAGTGTTGCACCTTCTCTATGTTATCTTCTGTTTGTCTCCTTTGTGCAATATCATCAGGGTATAACTTTGTGGGGCTGATAGAGGAGAGAACATGGTAAAATGCAGTTTTAGATTATAGAATTGATATTCAATGTAACTTTGAAATATGCATAGACTTCTAGTTTCTATTGTCTCTTTACAGCCATGCAAGGTCCCAGGCACCTCTCTTTATTCTGTGAAGTGCATTGAAAGTTTGGGCAGTGTACATATTCATATCAAATTAAGTGGTTTTACTTATGTAAATGTTGACACGCTCTTTTGAGAATGTCACATATTTAGGTACCATAACGCCACAGGCTAGATGTGAGCACCTTCCCCGATGAGTAGAAAATGTACATTTCGAGGGGATTCTAGACAGATTCTATCACCTTTCAATATTCTGCCCCTGCTTGTCTTCCATTTATGTCAGCACAACAAGCACTACTTGAGAGACTGCACCTTTCTCTTTTTAATTTGAGGCAAGTTTCAAGCAGCCGCAATGTTGACAGACCAAAGTCTACGTAGGGATTCATAGAACTTGAGATCTTTAAACTGTATCTGAGAAGAAATATTTAATGAAACATTTTGTACTGCTAACTTGCTGTTCTGCTGAACAGGAAGATGTGCCTGGACGCAGCTGACTCTTTTCTCACTCTGAGGAGTGTAAGTAGAGTTCAGACATTGATTGGTACCCCAAGAATCTTGATAGTCATTTATGAGAATTGAGCTTTGTTGTCTTTGAAGTTCTAAGTCATAATATAGGCACCGGGGTCCCACAATTTAAAGCTCCTGCATGAGCAACAGAATAATATGGCCACTTTGTTGTCTAAATAAACAGAGGCTAAGCTATGCTTGTAGTAGACTATTTTTCTTATTGAGGGAAATTGGCTTCCTCATATCTGCAGCATCATGGAAACATTGACAAAGGTCGAAACTTTATGAATATTTACTCCAGTAAGTGAGTGCAGCTATTTTTGCTATATATGTATATATATATATATATATATATATATATATATATATATATATATATATATATATATATATATAAAACTAGGGAAAGTTGTGCTCACCACTAATTATAAAAACCATTAGGCAGGGGTGCAATGAGGCTGTGACCACAAAATACATATAGACAAATACAAGAGTCCTCTGCACTCAACCCATTATCAATATATTTAAGACAGAGACATTTTGTGCATACTGCTACTGAAAAATGCCTTACCCTTTAAACAAAACAGGGATTGTTTGTCCATATATTGCAATATATTTAAGCTGCCAACTACGTCAAAGTCATCCCATTTCTGGCCAGTCCTACGCTCAATTTTCATCTGATTCATTAAGAATTCAATTGCTTCATTATACATTTTACAAAGGGACTAAGTTTTACCTGCAACTTACTAGCTGCTTTCAAAGTAAAACTCCCAAACTTGGCTGCCCTTTTATTAGACACCAGTGGGATCACTTGACTATAGCTGGGAAGGATATATATATATATATATATATATACACACACGACCCTGACCCCCTCCAAAACACCCCCATCAGGTCCTTGGAACAAAAAATGTGGCTCTTTGTTGGTCCCCGGTCCAAAAAAGGTTGGGGACCCCTGGTATAGACCTTATACATCCAACGTTTCAGCTCACATAAGGGCCTTTTTTAAGGATATACCATTGGTGTCCTCAACTAAGAATTTCTACCTCATTGAATTGGTAGTCACTGAGCCCAAGTAGATATTCGTTGATTCTTGCACTACTCACAAACCAGAGGTCTACTATTGTGGCCAAGTCGGCAGCCAGTATCTGCCCATTTATGGGTACCTTAGGTCATGTTTTACGGGCAACAAAAATGTCTCATACTGTATTCATAAGATTTAATTTTTACTTTTTGCCATTTCTGTTCAACTATTTTAGCAGTTAGTGAAACGAATGCTGTATTATTGCTAAATGAAATTCCTTCACGTCCTAAATAGAGGTGTGCTCTGAGCAAGCTGAGACTGGCCCTTGTCGAGAAATGATCCCCCGCTGGTATTATGATGTGACGGAAAGGGAATGCGCCCAGTTCATTTATGGAGGCTGTGGCGGAAACCGAAACAACTTTGACTCTGAGGATTACTGCATGGCAGTCTGTGGCAGCGTCAGTAAGTGGACCTTTTTCGGGAGCTGTTGCTCATAACAGATCTAGTCTTGATTCTGATTTCCGGGAATGGGCCTACGCTGTCACTAACCTCACGCCAGTTCTTCTTGTTAACCCCTTTTGTCTCCGTACGTGCCACCCAATTAACCTCTTTTCTGCTTCCGAGGAGGCATGATACCCACAAATTCCTTCATTCTGTGTTTGGACTAACACGTCATCTGTGAGATATTCAAATCTAACTCATTCTACCCCTGGGACTCATTAGAGCTCCAGGGCTGCTGGTGGTGGTGGTTTGTTGTGTGTCCAAGAATTATGATCCCCTTCTAGTCTTGCCTGAGAATGCTTCCCTTCGTTGATTGATCTGCACGTTGGAAGGTAATTAAAGGGATACTGTCAATGTTTTTTTCAAAACGCATCAGTTAATAGTGCTGCTTCAGCAGATTTCTGCACTGAAATTCGTTTCTCAAAAGAGCAAACAGATTTTTTTATATTTAATTTTGAATCTGACTGATATTGTCAGTTTCCCAGCTGCCCCAAGTCATGTGACTTGTGCTCTAATAAACTTCAGTCACTCTTTACTGCTGTACTGCACGTTTGAGTGATATCATCCCCCTCCCTCCCCCAGCAGCCTAACAACAGAATAATGGGAAGGTAACCAGATAACAGCTCCCTAACACAAGATAACAGTTCCCTGGAAGATCTAAGAACAGCACTTAATAGTAAAATCCAGGTCCCACTGCGACACAATCACTTACAGAACTGCCAGAAAGCAGTTCCATCCTAAAGTGCTGGCTCTTTCTGAAAGCACATGACCAGGCAAAATTACCTGAGATGCACCTACACAACAATATTATAACTTAAAAAATACACTTGCTGGTTCAGTAATTAAATTTGATATTGTAGAGTGAATTATTTGCAGTGTAAACAGTGTCATTTAGAAATAAAAAATACATCATAAAAATTATGACAACATCCATTTAAGGTGATGAATGCTGAGATACCCTTTATAATTTACGCGAGTGAAGTTGCAGTGCGTGTGGAAACTGTGCCTAATAAATATACAAATCTGGAATATAATCTCTGTCTTTTTCATAAAATAATATGCCATCTTTAGTCTCTCTAGGCAGCAAAGCTTTAATGATATGTTACAGGACACCTGGCTCCTTTCATTCTTTTCTCTAAAACAAGGAACTTCATCATTTCTGTTGCCCCAGACAGATACGTTGGAAAGCCTTCTAGAGGAAGATCAGCTTTACATTAAATTATCTTAGATCTATTCTATAAAGCAGTTAAAGCAAAACTATACCCCCAAAATGAATACTTAAGCAACAGATACTTTACATCATATTAAGTGGCATATTAAAGAATCTTACCAAACTGCTCTATATATTTTAGTAAATTTTGCCCGTTTACATCTCTTGCCTTGAGCCACCATTTTGTGATGGTCTGTGTGCTGCCTCAGAGATCACCTGACCAGAAATGCTGCAGCTCTAACTGTAACAGGAAGAAGTGTTGAAGCAAAAGACACAACTCTGTCTGTTAATTGGCTCATGTGACCTAACATGTATGGTTTGTTGGTGTGTTTGTGTGCACAGTGAATCGTAAGATCCCCTTATTTTTTAAAATTACAATTTTCTATTTATGATTACCCAATGGCACATACTACTAGAAAAGTATATTATTACGAAAATGGTTTATTTACATGAAGCAGGGTTTTACATATGAGCTGTTGCAATGTCTTTTTTAGGGCTAGTACACACGATGAGATTAGGGGAGATTTTGTCGCCTGGCGACTAATTGCCTCGTCTTTTGAGCGACTATCTCCCCGAACTGCCTAAGCATTTTTCCCCATAGGTTACAATGCAAAGTTGCCTGTGCTAATGCACATGCGGAGATGTGTTTTCAATGCTCAAAAGACAAGGCAACTAGTCGCCAGGCGACTAAATTTCCCCGAATCTCCTCGTGTGGCCTTACCCTTATAGAGACCTACATTGTTTGGGAGGTATTGTTTTCCTTTAACAACCATCAGAGCCTGATATTAGCCCCTGTGCCTGAACCAGGCCACCATTTCAATTGAAATTTACTCTGATTGGACATGTTGGACCAACTGATGGGTCAGAGCATGACTGAGATCAATAAACAGAGTACATTGCTCTTCTGCGTAATCTTGTAAAATGGAACTTGGGTTGGAAATGGCCGTCAAAAAACTATCCAAAAACTGCCTGTTGGACTTTTAGCAGATTAGCTAATCAGCCTTCATTGCCATGTTCCTGTGCATAGTTTTATAGTACAGAATAAAAATGTGGGTCATTTGGTGACCTCCATTAGCGCCCGGGTAAAGTCATGAGCCAAAGTTGGAAGGGTTACTGTAGTATTTGACTCTGCTCAGCTGTATCAGTTTAGTTTACAATTTAAATATGTAGCCAAATCATTTAAAAATCTAATGTTTTTCAACTTTTTTCAATACATGTCTTCTTAGATGTAGTCCTTTGCTATACTTAAAAAATAGTGAAGAATGTAGTAGATTTTGTACAGGTCATTAGATCAGTAAGGGCTTGTATCCCTTTAATCTGCTAATATATTACATATTCGATCAAGTGGCAGCACTTTCCCATTTAAGGGAATTAACATCATTGGTAAGGTGCCAGCACTTGCACTTATAAGTGCATTACATTATGCTCAAAGCACCGGCACTTGATCATTGATAAAGCACGTGGAAATGAATTACATCATCAATAAAGCACCAACACTTGCACAATTGAGTCAATTGCCTCATCTATGAAGGACCCAAAAAGAAAAATCCGCCCTTTGTTCCTGGTAGAAAATCATAGGAAAATCAGGAAATGAAAGTCATGTTTAACTATTACTTATAGTTTATGTCTCTAATTAAACGATGTACGCTATCAATGTATAAATATATTGTATATCTATATTTTTACAAAGGGGAACGCCAAGCAAATAAAAAACATATTAGGAAACACAAAATTTATAAGGGAAAAAAATTCTTAGCAACATATCCATGGGATGTTCATTGGTTTTAAAGTAATTTGTACATGAAATTGCTCTCCTCCGGCTCCCACAATGCCTTGCATGTTCTGTGAAGCGACATACAAGGCATTTTGGGAATTGTAGTCTTGACTGCAGGAGAACTGAGAGGTCATATATGTCCACAAGCACAGTGAGCAAGGTGCAATTTTAAAGGCAATGGCCATGTTTTTCTCCCACAGTGCAGTTTTTCACCCCTTTAAAGGAGAACTAAAGCCTAACGAAAGAAGTAGGATAGAAATGTTGTACATCATGTTTTGGGTTTCTGTACAAACCCAAGGCAACCACAACCCTTTAGCAGTAAAGATCTGTGTCTCCAAAGATGCCCCAGTAGCTCCCCATCTTCTTTTCTGCTGATTCACTGCACATGCTCTGTGCTGCTGTCACTTACTGAGCTTAGGGACCCACTCACAATATACAGTACACATAGAATAGAAATGTCACAATATAAGGCTGATTAGTAATTAATACAGATAATTACTACATGGCAGCACAGAAACCAGTGCAATTAGCATCAGCATTTAATAATCAGCCCTGTAGCATCAGCTTATATTACAGGGGAACCTCATTTTCTGCTGGATAATTAGTGACGAGCCCTAAGCTTAGCTTCTCAACAGCCAATCAGAGCCCACTGAGCATGTGAGTGTCACAGCTGAAACTTTAGCCTTGTGCAATAAGTTCAGTATAAAAAAATATGGCATTTTTAGACATATTAATTTTTAGGGATTAGTTTCCTTTAAGGAGTTGTGCCTGACTTAATGGTAACCGTGCCTGATGAAGTTGTATCCACATATATGCTTACATATCTAGCCCGGTCATTTCTAGTGTAGGCCGTGCAATTGACGTCCACACATAATACTTCAGGTACACGTCCGATGCACCAATCCGATACTGACCACAAAGGGAACCCTGGCGCTACCACCTGGTCACCGAGTGGCGCCAGCACTTAAAAATGACTTTAAAACCAATTAATATTTTTGATTGCCGTACTCCGTTCAGAAAATACAATTATTGTACTTGGAAAGTTGATTATAATTACCTATATTGATTCCGATTTTTTACTTGATTGCCGTTCCCTTCTCAAGCATGTTTTTTTTAACTAAATCCTGTGCAGATCTAAGCAATACGTTTGTGATATGGAGAATTGCCCAAATTCATGACACTATAACAGCAGTTTATAAGCACTAGTGGCGCTGATGTTATTCTAGTTTAGTTGGGGCTCTGCTGTCTCTGCTGAAACCATTTATACAAATGAATAGGAGGGATGAGCGAATTTTTCCCATAGACTTCAATGGTAGGGGAAAAAAATGTTGCGCTTCAAAAAAAAATTGTCGCCCATAGACTTTAATACATTTTGACGACTTTTTGGCAAAGTGAAACGGGTTAAAATCGCCCAGCCCTAATGACTAGTAAGGTTCTTCTAGTGATGCCAGCCTATGCACCCCTACAGACCATTACTGCCTGATTCATATGAAATAAATAAAAAATAAGTATGCGCCGAATTCAACCTTTTCAGCAGGATTTGATTTTGCTGAATCCTTGTGCCTGGGCGAACCGAATCTGAAACCTAATTTGCATATGTAAATTAGGGGTGGGGAGGGAAATCACGTGACTTTTCGTCAAAAGAATTTTTTTTTCCACTTTTTCCTTCCCTGACCCTAATTTGCATATGCAAATTCGGATTTGGTTTGGTAAAATACCCAACTGGTAAGTGGGCTTCACTTTTTATTAGGGATGCCCCTAATCCACTATTTGGGATTCGGCCGAATCCTTGATGAAAGATTTGGCCGAATCCCAAATAGTGGATTCGGTATATTCTCCTTCTAGCGTATAAACTGCTGTTACTTTTCTCTGTATACTGGCATTCAGGTATGCAGTTTTCGCAACTGAAATATGCTTTTGGCGCTTTCTTGATAGTGGGTTTCCTGATTACAGATCGTATACCTGTATAGCAAGGAAATAATCATCAGTTTCACTTGTGGTTAAAATACCAATTTTTTCAAATATTTATGTGTGTGTGTGACTTATTATTAACATGTATTTATATAGCGCCAACATATTTGCAGTTCTGTGACCTTACCCTGTGCCTGTTGGACACACAGTTCTATTTCTGTGACAAACCTGATGGGAAAAGACAAGCTGCAGTGTTCTACATTCAGATAAATCTTCATTAGCATATCAACATTAACAATAGCCAAGGCATTTTCTGCTTATACAAACGGCATTATGCTAAAAAAATGGCAAGTAAATAGGATTTCCTTTCAGCCGAACGTAAAGCTGGGGATCTCCGAAACAAACAAAAAGAAATATAGAAATGATCCCAGAGGGGATTCCAGAGCTTTATTTGGAGACTTGCATCACTGTAAAAGGCAAACATAATTGTGATACTAAGCTCTATAGTTAGTATAGATATGGGTATGTATAATTTATGTGAAAGTAGGGAGGGGTGTGTGTATGGATGCTGGGTTTTCATTTGGAGGGGTTGAACTTTCAACCCAATTTTACATGTAACTATGTTGTAACAATTATCAGCAGGATTGCATAGACAGTGCAGTTTTATTCTGCCCTTATACATGGTAAGAATATGCCTGTTTGTTGTGCCCATTTACTGCCTGGTAAGTAGGTTCTTCCGCGAAGATTAGATCTTTCTATCTAGAATTCATCTATGTATCCCAGACATGTTAATATGAAATGTCTTATTAATGGGATATGCACTACAGTGAGTTTTCCCATGCTGCTACCGCCATTAGGATATCATATTTTCATGATATTTGTGTGTTTCATGGTCATTTATTTCTCTATTATGGAACTTATTTTCCCCCTTCTTACCTATATATTTGGAGGGTTATTAATGATAATGTTTTATAGATTTTTATATGGTTATGTGCACATTCAATTGCAGAAGAATTCTCCATGCGCCAGGATATTTAAGGATATTTGTTTGCATTCGCTGAAGGTGTATTAGTAATGCACAGGTTAAGCATAGTTAATATTTAATATTACATATCTAAAGAGAGAGAGAGAGATCGACAGGTTGGTTGAGAAAGAGATGATTGCTAGAGAGTGATAAAGAGATAGGTAGGTAGAGCAATATATAGGTAGACATAAACAGAGAGAAATAGGGGGAGAGAGAACGATATAGATGATTTATAGATGGATACATAGAAATGAATGGATCTATAGATATTGATAGAGAGAGAAAGAGATGGAGGGATGGATAGCGATAGATGTGTGTATATATGGATAGATAAAGAGATGGATGGATATACAGATGGATGGATGGATATACAGATGGATGGATATACAGATGGATAGATGGATGGATAGATATAGAGATGGATGGATGGATAGATAGATATATATAGAGATGGATGGATGGATGGATAGATATATATAAAGATGGATGGATAGATAGTTATAGAGATGGATGGATGGATGGATAGATCTAGAGATGGATGGACAGCTATAGAGATGGATAGATAGATAGATAGATAGATAGATAGATAGATAGATAGATAGATAGATAGATAGATAGATAGATAGATAGATAGATAGATAGATAGATATAGAGATGGATGGATGGATATAGAGATTGATGGATGGATGCATATACATAGAGATAGGTAGATATAGATATAGATGAAGATAGTGCTAAATTCCTAACTATCTGCCATACCTGAATCCATACAGAAGAATAAATGGAATTGTCAGTGAAATTAATACCAGTAATTTAATTGCTCCTGTTTAAATTGTAAAGCGGATATGTCTTTTCTTGGAAATTCTATTTAGAAAGATATTTTTATTCTTATTTGCCCTTCATGTGTGGATGTGAATCCCTCAAAACCTTCTGTATTCTGACCATTCTAACCTTTCCTAGGATCCAATGTTGCTCAGTATATGGGAGACTTTTATCTGCATCTCATGTATTCCCAAAGTCTACATTTCTTACCCACCTTTCTGCCAACCAAGCTCCCTTTACTCACTACCTTTTTCTTTCTGTACTTCAAATTCTCCCCCCGCCCCTCTCAGCAGTTCCCGCCACAGCCGTCAGCACCCCTGACGCAGTCGACAAGTACTTGGAAAACCCTAATGATGAAAACGAGCACGACCGCTTCCTCAAAGCAAAGGAGAGGTTGGAGGGCAAGCACCGGGAGAAGATGTCCGAGGTAAGGCTACTGTAAATAGGGTCACCTCAACAAAATATTTGGCATAAGGCAAATGTGATGCTCACTGACATTTTGGGCAACCTCCTTTTTTACCATTTCTTTAGCCAAAATGACTTGGCGGGCCACTACAATCTCTGCATAAATAATAAGCGTCACATCCTCAGTCATGCTGGCAGGATCACTTTATAAGGTAGATTATGAGCATTGCATTAACCTCAAGACATGCCCGTAAAATCAATACAAAAATGGAAGAAAAAAAAAAAGAAATCGGACATGGGGCTAGACATATTGTCAGTTTCCCAGCTGCCCCCAGTCATGTGACTTGTGCTCTGATAAACTTCAGTCACTCTTTACTGCTGTACTGCAAGTTGGAGTGATATCACCCCTCTCCCTCCAGCAAAAAAAAAAAAACCTGCAAAAGGAAAAAAAGCACAATGTGCATTCGGTTTGGGAGGACCAAGTTGATCACTTTAAGTACAGGGGTGATAAATTTCAGTTGGGCTGGGCAACATAGATAATTTTACTATTTAAAAGCTGGGCTCATACTCCTCAGTCTTCCCATGTGCTTCTCTAATGGTGTGATGTGCTGGACTGGTACATTTCACTGCATGTATTAGAGAGATGTGTTCTGATTGGGGTCTCGGGACTCTGCAGGAATGTGTACCAGCCTGGCACACCAGTTAGATTAATGTACCAGGTGACCTAGAGATGTAGTAAAAGGGAGGGTACAAGAAACTGCCAGAAACTTAGAGGGCACTGGGGTGGCCTTAACTGAAACGGATGTTTGTTTATTAGAGTGCTGTGTAGTTTCACTTACATATTGGCACAAAATATGATTTTATGGTGGTCTAGTAACCCATAGCAACAAAGCAGCAGATAGCATTTACTGGACAACGTGAATACAGATGTTGCTGTAGGTTAGTAGAGTTGAAGCAAGCTTGGCAACATTACCCCATCAGGCTGCACATGCAACAAGGCACAGCTGGACGGCAGAGCATAGTATCAACTACCATTAAAGGAGAACTAAACGCTAAAAATGAAGGTGGCTAAAAATGCCATATTTTATATACTGAACTTAATGCACCAGCCTAAAGTTTCAGCTTGTCAATAGCAGCAATGATCCAGGACTTCAAACTTGTCACAGGGGGTCACCATCTTGGAAAGTGTCTGTGACACTCACATGCTCAGTGGGCTCTGAGCAGCTGTTGAGAAGCTAAGCTTAGGGCTCGTCACTAATTATCCAGCAGAAAATGAGCTTCCCCTGTAATATAAACTGATGCTACAGGGCTGATTATTAAATTCTTATGCTAATTGGACTGGTTTCTGTTCTCCCATGTAGTAATTATCGGTATTAATTACCAATCAGCCTTATATTGTGACATTTCTATTCTATGTGTACTGTATATTGTGAGTGGGTCCCTAAGCTCAGTAAGTGACAGCAGCACAGAGCATGTGCAGTGAATGAGCAGAAAAGAAGATGGGGAGCTACTGGGGCATCTTTGGAGACACAGATCTTTACTGCTAAAGGACTGTGGTTGCCTTGGTCTGGTACACAAGCACAAAACATAATGTACAACATGTCAAACTTACTTTTTTAGTATGGCTTTAGTTCTCCTTTAATACACACAGTGTGACTTCAGTGGGGTATCTAAAGCAGCAGAGTGAGCACAGTTTGTTTGCATAGTGCCCTGTGCTACTGTACTTGCAGTCATGTCCTTCTGTAGGGAGAGTTGATATACAGCAGGGAGTAGGCTCGTGCAGCAGTCTGACTGCATTAAACACAACATTGCAGTAGAGCAGAGCCAGACTGCAGCTAGCGCTTATTACGACTGGATATAAGCCAGATAGTACGGCGCTGGCTCTGTTCCACTACTGATTTCATTGTGTTTCCATTCGCTCAGCACAGATCTCTCTGCTTTTGGCTTCAGAAACCTGATCCTTCCACATGATGCAGAGATGTTTTTTTCTCCTGCATTCTCATGCGAGGTCAAGAACATTGCTTGGGCCCAGGACACCAAACTTTATAATCAATCAGGGCTGCAGTGATTATTCTGTTCTATGATCATAAAAATAACTAAATTCAGGGTTTTGGTATGGCGGCTCCATTTCTGCATGATCAGTATCCTCTGTGCAAGGAACACAGTATTCTCAGTGCGACCAACTGAAACCGCTGGAGCCTGACCAGCAAGTTCTTATCCATGTCCTTCTGCACCTACAATGGGCTGTGAAAGCCAAACAATTCACAGTGGAGTAGCCTCTGCAGTAATCGTTGCAACTGGCATCATTGCAACTGGCAGCAAAAGCCTAATGCAGATTCAAATCCATGAGTTGCTGCCACGAGAGTTGGAAATGTCATACAAGAACAACCATACTGAATCTCATTTCCGCTCACGACAATATCATTTGACTCGGCCTCTCCGTTCCATTTACATAATGGTATTCGTCTTATGGGGTTTATTTACTAGTGGTTTGTTGCCCTCTCTCTGCAGGTGATGAAGGAATGGGAGGAAGCTGAACGCCAGGCAAAGAACCTTCCCAAGGCTGACAAGAAGGCAGTAATACAGGTAATTGACTAGGCTTTAGTACAGCACTTGATCTCCGGCTCAGTCGGATGCATACAACTCCGGCACAGGTGATTGGCACAGGTGATTGGCTCAGGGCTTAGTTCATTCTGTCATATTTATACTAATTAGTGAACAGTTGGTTAATGAGAAAGATCTAGAAATTATCATAATTCTTTCCACTAATTAAAATTCATTGCATCTACTTGAATGCCTCCAGGAAAGCCTCCAATTTCATCTGAAGGAAGAAGAGGCCTTATGTTCCTCCAGGGTATTGCAGCCAACAGACTAGTGCACTAAATCATCCTGCAGTCTCCCATTGACTAATGAGCTCTTACTCAAATCCCAAACCCACTTTATTAAGCAATTATAGGCCAACACTTTAGCAATCAAAGGTTTGTCCAAGTCTGGGTACTCACAGTAGACTTTGTTTTCAGTCAACTGACCAGTAGATACTACATGCTGATTGGCTGCTATGGGTTTCTAGTCCAGTTACCAAACTGTGCACACATTACTAAATTACCACCCAAGATCTGCAAGTGCAGGCTGTTGATATTCCAGTCAGTGGGAGGCAACAGAGCTCTACTATAGTCAGTGTATAAGGGGCCACACACTGGATTACCACCTTGTTATTGTTCCGATATTTTGCTCAAAGAGGTTTAGAGATTGGAACAGCATGCACTGGCCAAGATGGTGCAATGGCAGACGAACCTGCCCAGACAACGACCAATAGCTACAGTATTGCTTGGGATCAGCGGGCCACCGTACCTGCCCAGATAACCATATGCAACTCTACATATGACTACATCTTTTCAGCTGCTCTTTAAAGGGATGCTGCCATGGGAGTTAATCGTGCTGCTCCAGCAGAATTCTACATTGAAATTCATTTCTCAAAAGAGCCAACGGATTTTTTAATATTTAATTTTGAAATCTGGCATGGGGCTAGACATATTGTCAGTTTCCCAGCTGCCCCTGTCATGTGACTTGTGCTCTGATAGTCACTCTTTACTGCTGTACTGCAAGTTGGTGCAATATCATCCCTCCCCCCCAGCAGAACAATGGGACGGTAAACAGATAGAAGCTCCCTAACACAAGATAACAGCTGCCTGGTAGATAAAAAAAACAGCACTCTATAGTAAAATCCAGGTCCCACTGCTACACATCCATTTACATTGAGTAGGAGAAGCCTGTCAGAAAGCAGTTCCATCCTAAAGTGCTGGCTCTTTCTGAAAGCACATGACCAGGCAAAATGACCTGAGATGCACCTACACACCAATATTACAGCTAAAAAAAATACACTTGCTGGTTCAGGAATGAAATTTTATATTGTAGAGTGAATTATTTGCAGTGTAAACAGTGTCATTTAGAAATAAAAACGACACCATAAAAATCATGACAGAATCCCATTAAGACAAAGGTGTGCATACATTTGGCCAATCAAAGCTGCCGACTTTGCTCCTAATAAGTCTGCCTAGGCCTCCATTAAAGTCCAGTCATTGGCCTAGGAGATGTGGGCCAATGGGTAATTTAAAGATAATATGCGCCATGTGGGATCTTAAACTCAGCACCAAGTTAGCCCCAGCACTCTCAACATATAACCCACTGGGAAAAAAAATTCTTGCACACCTGAACTGTAACTTTCTTTAAAAAAGACACTTTTAGTTACAAAGTTTGTACAAAACATGCATAAGCTGACGCGCCCCGTCAAGGCAGTGTCCAAGCGCCAGTCCTATCTAAGTGAAAAAAAGTATTATCTTTTGGAGGAGAAAGATCATACCTGTTTTTCTCTTTATTTAGCATGATCTCTTCCAAAGATCTTTGTAGGTTTCTTCCTCCTACAGTTGCACCTCAGGAAGCCCTTTGCTGTTGTGAGCTTTGTGGATTAATCAGAATTGGAATGTTGTCTAGATGTGACGGGTCTCTTGTGCTCCAAGCACAGCCTGTTACAGCGAAGTGCACCCGAGATTTGTTAAAAATAGGCAGAATAAATATCTCGAAGGGAAGAAGTTGCCCAAACAGTTCCACTTCCGCTGACGCATTTAAATAATCTAAGCGGCTTTCTTTCGGGCTTCCCTGCCAGCGTGAATGAAGCATTTGCCCAAATGTTATTATTGTAAGAGATAAAAGCATCCCCAGCCTACTTTAGTGTAAAATTATTTCATTTACCCGATAATGTTCACCGAGTTGGGTAATTGCAATGAGGCACCTCCAGCAGGGAGCTGACTCTATTAATCCATGTACAAGACAGAAAATTAATTAAAACTGTGTTAGTGCAGCTTCACACTTCAACACTTTGTAGCTGTCGACATAGCAGTAAATAATAGTTTTTAGGGATGCACCAAATTCACTATTTTGGATTCGGCCGAACCCCCGATAGATTCGGCTGAACTGAATCTGAATCCTAATTAGCATGTGCAAATTAGGGGTGGGAAGGGAAAACCTGTTTACTTCCTTGTTTTATGACAAAAAGTCGCGCGATTTCCCTCCCCGCCCCTAATTTGCATATGCAGATTCGGCAGAAGGATTCGCCTGAATCCTGCTGAAAAAGGCCGAATCCCGAACCGGTCCATCACTAATAGTTTTATTTTTAAAGGGGAACTAACCCCAAATTTATCCAGTTTTGTTCACTGAATGTATATTGGAAAGTCACTTGGAATTCAATTTGCAAACATTTACTGACTTTTTGCACATACACTTATGCACAGCTCTTCATTTCTTCAATATATCTCTGTTTATCCTTTCAGCATTTCCAGGAGAAAGTCGAATCCCTAGAGCAAGAAGCTGCAAACGAAAGGCAACAACTGGTCGAGACCCATATGGCCCGAGTGGAAGCCACGTTAAATGATCGGCGACGAATTGCCCTGGAGAATTACATCACCGCTCTGCAAGCCGATCCTCCACGGGTATGTATAATATTGGTTACAGTACAGGTATGGGATTCGTTATCTGGAAACCCATTATCAAGAAAGCTCAGAGTTACAGGAATACCCGTCTCCCATAGAATCAAATTATTCAATTCAAAATTATTTCCCTTCTCTCTGTATTAATTAAACAGTAGCTTGTACTTGATCCTAAGTAAGATATAATTAATCCTTATTGGAGGCAAACCTTTCCTGTTGGGTTTATTTAATGTTTAAATAAATTTTTAGTAGACTTAAAGGGGTGGTCCACCTTTAAGTTAAATTTTAGTATATTATAGATTGGACAATTTTAAACAACTTTTCAGTTGGTCTTAATTTTTTATAGTTTTTTAATTATTTGTCTTTTTACTCTGGCTCTTTTCAGCTTTCAAATGGGGGGGGGGGGTCACTGACCACCATCTAAAAACAAATGCTCTGTAAGACTACACATTTTTAGCTATTGCTACTTTTTATTACTCATCTTTCTATTCAGGCCTCTCCTATTCCTATTCCAGTCTCTTATTTAAATCAATACATGGTTGCTAAAGGGAATTTGGACACAGATTGCTGAAACCGCAAACTGGAGAACTGCTGAGTAAAAAGTTAAATAACTCAAAAACCACAAAAAATGAAAACCAGTTGCAAATTGTCTCAGAATATCACTCTGTACATCATAACTAAAATTAACTCAAAGGTGAACAACCTTTTTACAGAAAAATCCCTTATCATGAAAACCCCATGTCCCATGCATTCTGGATAACAGGTCCCATACCTGTGTTCATAATCGTGTCAGAATTGTTCTGGCTATGATGTCACAGGCAGTGTATGTCACCGGCATTTCTATGAGAACAAAGAGGCTAAATAGATGAAATAATAGATTATATAGTAAGTAAAGAAAAGAGACTAAGAGAATAGAGGTTGAGTGAGGAGAGGAAGAATAATAGTACTGAGAGTGGGCTAAGGTTTTCTGGAGGGTCAAGGATTGAGGCAGGTCCAGACTGAGAATTAAAATAGGCCCTGGCATTTCAGGTACACAGATGCCCAATCAGCCCACTAAATACTGACTTTCTATGGCACCTAGCAGCTCCTCTGGCATTTGCCAGAACCCACAGATTGCCAGTCCATGTCTGGATTGAGGGTTGGACTGGCCTTTTAGGGTCAGGGCACATGCTCAGATTCAGGGAGATTAGTCGCCCAGCGACAAATCTCCACTTCTTCTGGGCGACTTATCTCCCTGAACTACCTCCAGCCGGCTACATTGCTAATCTCCAGCAGGATGGCACTCTGAGCAGTTCGTTTTCCGAACTTGCCCGAAGTTGTCTCACGAGGAAACTTCGGGTCACTTCGGAAAACGATCTGTTCTCCCCTTACTGACTTCCCAAGTGCAGGGAGGGGCTGCGCGGGTGAGGGTTGGGTTTGGCCACATCACTTCCACTCCCAGGGCTATAACCAGTAAGCAGGAATAGACACTGAGCCTTCCAGAGTGCACATGCCTAGTTGCAGATCATTGCTGGGGAAACTGGGACTGAAAGTAAAAAGGCCATACATAGCAACTGTCAGCTCTGCACTTGGGGAGCTGGTACGGAGGGGGGGGCAGGGGGGACATTCCTGCTATTGAAAGCAATGACAGTAAGAGACACTTTCTCTCTCGCTCTACTCGGTCACTGTTTTTCCTTTGGAATAAGAACTTGTTATTAGTTCTCTTTCTGGGCCCTAGGGAATGTCATTTATCAGCAGGAAACTCAGCCGGTGAATAAGAGAAATGACCTGTACCAACTGCAGAACACTCCGTCCTGGCTGCAGTCTCTCTCTCAAACTGAAATCAGTGATTCACTCACTTGTGTAACTGTCACACCCAGCCTGGGACACCATGTTATTGTCTGAACCCAAACGCACTGACCGTTAACCGTATGTTATCTAATTGCACAACCTTGGGGCCACACTAGAGGAGTTACCAATGGCACACTCACAGCCATAGGTTACAATCACCTAAAGTCACAGTTAAAATAAGAAGATCATTGAAAGTAGTTAAAAAGAGACAGGCAGTGCCAATTCACTATTTAAAGGCAACTTTCTTTCTATGTAATTATTTTGCTTGTAACCTGCACATTTGAACCTTGACATTGATCCTCCCTGAAGGATAACGAAAACCTAAAAAAAGAAGTTGCTATTTTAACGTATGGTTCTAGTCTAGAAGCACAGCAGCCCTATAACAGTAATGACCCAGATCATAAAAGTGGTCGACAGCAGCCCCCCCCCCATCTACTGATCTTGTTGGGCCGTCCTTTGAGTGTCAGTGGCATTGCACATGCTCAGTGTTGCAGTGCTGTTGGACGGCTGAGCTTAGGGCTTGTGAAAAATCATCAAAAACACCATGAGTGTTATATATGAATATTATATATACAGTATATATACTATACTGTATATATATACTAAGTTAGGGCCGGAACTAGGAGTAGGCACGTGCTTAGAACGCAAAGCTGGGGGCGCCAGGCATGTACCCTCTCTGTCGCCTACCACGTGTCCGGTCCACTTTCTCCGCGACTGTATGGTCAGTTTCCACATCTATTTGAGTTTCTGCACATGCAAGCGTCAATTCGTGCACACGCACGCCCAGCGAGAGATGCCAACCTGGTTCCAAAGAGATCCAGGAGTGTCTTGGCCACATTGACTCCACCCAGGCCACGCCCCCTTTGCACCACCTATTTCTGAGAATTCCTTGTGCCATAGGCTGTTGGCTGCTAATACAGCAGGCAATTTTATGGGTTAAAGGTTAAAGGCACATGTAATTTATTAAAACATGAATGCTAATGTGAGGATCCCTCTTTTGCTTTTGAACATGTGTTTTCTTGCAGAGTGGAATAAATGCACTACCCTGACTGAGATTGGTTTAGTTCACATGCTTATCGATTGTTAATGGAGAAGTAGAGCTGGAAATGACTGTTACAGACCTCTAAATTTGATTTACCATGGGTAAATGACAGTTTGAAGCCTGAGTTCACCATGATAAACTGTCTTACCACATAGTGAATGTCAGCCAGCCTGATGGGGAGCAACACAAGTATAGAAATTGTCCTTCAGGTGCTAAATAAGTGCTGTGATTGGCCATTTGGTAGCCCCTATGTGGATTGTCAACCTACATTGAGATTCTATTTGGTAGTGCACCTGGTTTTTATACAACCAAAATTTGCCTCCAAGCCTGGAATTCAATAATAAGCCCCTGCTTTGAGGCCACTGGAAGCAACATCCAAGGGGTTGGAGAGCAACGTGTTGCTCACGAGCTACTGCTTGGGGATCACTGGTTAAGTATGATGTAGAGAGGGATATTCTGAGACAATTTGCAATTGGTTTTCATTTTTTTTATTATTTGTGCTTTTTGAGTTTAGATTTTTATTCAACAGCTCTCCAGTTTGCAATTTCAGTAATCTGGTTGCTAGGGTCCAAATTACCCTAGTAACCATGTATCAGACTTCCTGTTTTCATCTTAAACTGCCACGGCTGGCGATTGAGCATGCTTAGTTTGCTCTTCCCCTCCCTGCTGTAATCTGAGCCCAGAGCTATGAGCGAGCAGGCAGAGACTCAGGCAGGAAGTGATGTCGCAGCAAGGTAATATGGCGGCTGCTATCCTAAACAAACAGAGATAGGGTTGCCACCTTTATTAAAAAATTTTACCGGCCAGTGGGGGGCGGGTACCAAAATGGGGCGGAGCTACGCAGTGTGATGCTTAAAAGGGGCGGAGCTATGCGGTGTGACGCTAAAAGGGACAGAGCAACATCGCACAGCGCTGGAAAAAAGGTAAGTTATTTTCGAATTGGGGGCAGGCCAGGGGCTTTTTTTAAAGGGTATTTCAAATTACCGGCAATTGCATTGCCGGTAAATTTGCAATACCGGCCCCAGCCTTGGCAGGTGTTTTACCTTGTCGGGTGGCAACTCTAAACAGTGACAGCGTCTAGAGCCTTTTACCCAGGTATGGAAAAGCATTTTAAAGAATAAAAATGGCGTTCTAGCTTGCACTGTTGTGGCTAATCGGTTGGCAATAAACTGTTAATAAACTTTAAGGGGAGAATTAAAGTGATCTGTAGCCTTTCAAGCTGACATTTAGTGATGTGGTTTAGTGAGATTGGGACAATTTCTCAACTTGTTACTAAGCAGCAAATATTTTCTAAGATGTTTGACCTTTATCGGAATAATAGTTTTAGCAGATTCCTGCCGTAGGGACAAATATCAGATTCTTGATTGCACTCGGGCTAAAGCTTCTATTGCTTCTAGGAATCGTGTCCCCTTGGGGGGGGGTGTTATTTATAGCTGACATTTCAGGCTACTCCCCTACACCCTGATATTAGGCTTCATATGATGGATCAGATGTAACAGTGATGCTGTGCAGTTTCACATTTTTTTGTTGATATAGGGCTGCAGATTTTAATTGATTCAAAGAGGAATTAAAGGAGAAGGAAAGGTTAAACTAAGTAAGCCTTATCAGAAAGGTCCACCAAAATATACCACTAAATCCTCAAACTAATGGTGCTCTGAGTCCTCTGTCAAAAGAAACACAGCATTTCTTTCCTTCTATTGTGTACTCATGGGCTTCTGTATCAGACTTCCTGTTTTCAGCTTAAACCACTTTGCCCTGGGCGTGAGCATGCTCAGTTTGCTCCTCTCCCTCCTCCCTCCCTTCTCTGCTGTAATCTGAGCCCAGAGCTATAAGTGAACAGGGAGAGACTCAGGCAGGAAATTATGTCACACCAAGCTAATATGGCTGCTGCTATCCTAAACAAACCGAGAGCTCCTAGAGCTTTTTACTCAGGTGTGGAAAAAACTGTGGTGTTTATGTGTTATTACTGCTTTGCTAATGAAGGTGGATTGCCCTTTAAGGTGAAAATCCGTTTCCCCAAGAGACCTGTTTATCTTAAATTGTTACAATTGTTTCTTTGCTTATCTGAAATTGTTACCGTATCTATTCTGGGCTCTCTGCCAAAAGTAGGGATGCACTGAATCCAGGATTCGGTTCGGGATTCGGCCAGGATTCAGCCCTTTTCAGCAGGATTCGCCGACTCCTTCTGCCCAGCCGAAGGGGTGGGCAGGGAAATTGTGTGACTTTTTGTCAGAAACAAGGAAGTAAAAAATTTTTCCCAATACCACCCCTAATTTGCATATGCAAATTAGGATTCAGTTCGGTATTCGGCCCACTCTTTCGTGAACGATTCAGGGGTTCGGCCGATTCCAAAATAGTGGCTTTAGTGCATCCCTAGCCAAAAGCCAATTAAGATAGAAACGTATCTTTTTCTGGCTGTTCAGTGCAGGAGATGAGACATTTCAGTAACAAACCCGGGACTGTGGGTTGTGCTGTCAAAATCGAGACTGTCCGCGGAAAATGGAACAGTCGGGAGGTATGCTTTACTAGAGAATGTCCCTGCCTAGGAGAATTCCCATCAGCCCATTATGACCATGGGTCTAATTATTGAGTTGGACCCAGGATACCTAGTTCTCTGGTGGGCTTTTGGAGACCTGCTCAGAACCAATGTTCTTTGTGCATTTATGATATCTGACCATTCCTATCGTTGTGATTTAATGGAGTAACCTCTGTGCCGCTGACCTCGTTTCTCCGATTTCCATCTCTTTTTCAGCCCCGCCATGTGTTCAACATGCTGAAGAAGTACGTGCGGGCAGAGCAGAAGGACAGACAGCACACTCTCAAACAC
Organism: Xenopus petersii; assembly: GCA_038501925.1. Lineage (NCBI taxonomy): Eukaryota > Metazoa > Chordata > Amphibia > Anura > Pipidae > Xenopus > Xenopus petersii. The sequence continues at coordinate 17,832,075 of CM076675.1, read as the reverse complement.
TTTGAGCATGTCCGCATGGTAGATCCCAAGAAGGCAGCCCAAATCCGATCTCAGGTACTTGTACAGCCTTCTATCCGATGTGCCACAACACTGATTTATTCATTATCGTATTTGTTCCGGGTATATTATTTCCTTTCATCTCCTTCAGACTGTGAAATCAAACTGCTGATTTGTTGCTATGGGTTACTTAGATTAGAGTAATGTCGTTTTGCTTCTCCTTATGCTCAAATCAAAATAGTGATACCGTTAGGAGCATAGACACAAAGCTACAGGTCAGGTGGTTGAAGTGGTGCTTTATTATAAGCCTTTTTTATGATCACAGCGAAGTGCAGTTTTTGGTCGCAAATCACAGTGTGTTACCCGCAGATCCCCCAGAATTCCATATTAAATGAGGCCACTTGCAAAGCTGCAACAACTTGTAGCCGGGCAGAACATGCGCCATTAGTGCTGTGGGCTTTTGATTGTAGAAGAGGCTTCATATATTTGATGGCGTTTCTTCAATAGTACAATACGCGCGAATTCGAGAAAAGGCAGGGGGACCCAGATATGTTTTAGCACCTGGCACTGCCCTAGAACCCAGCCAGTTGTGCACCCTACAAGATCGACTGAAAGAGAGGGACCCCCACCCCTCAATCCTGCTACCGGATTTAAAGCAGTTTATTTTGTAAAGGTTTTTTATTTCTTAATATCAGCACAGGGGTCGCCACCTCCTCTAGAGCTGCCACTAGTGATGGGCAAATTTCGACGAAAAATTTGCAATTTTCTGCAAAATTCCCGAAACGCCAGCGTCAAATTTTTTTTCTATGCCGGCATCAATTCCAGTGGCAGCGACAATTCTGACGCCGAAACGAAATTTGACCCGAGATAAGCGTTTGGAAATGATTTATTGCCTCATGCTGTCTGGTTACTACTTTCTTGTCTTTGTTGCGCTGTTAGCATATGAATACGTCCTAATTGTTTCTTTCTCTGAATTGATTGTTAACACTATTACTAAATACACTTTCTACTTATTCACATTTATTTTTATAGCCGGGCTACTGACTTACTGTGCACATATAGAAATTGATGTGTCCACTTTATTAGAGATAAAAACACTATTTACTGATTGAGTGAGTGTGCGGACCCTTCTTCTCTGATATATATATATATATATATATATATATATATATATATATATATTATATTATATGATATTATATATATAAAATGAGTATTTCTCGCCCTCCAATCCAATTTGCAGGCATATGTGCAAATTAATTTCTCTGCACCTGTAACCACATTCTATTGTATCTTTCTTCAGGTAATGACACACCTTCGAGTGATAAACGAGAGAATGAACCAGAGCTTCTCACTCCTTTACAAGGTGCCGGCCGTGGCTGAGGAAATCCAGGATGAAGTCGGTAAGCCTGTTAAATGAGCGCTTTCACTCTACAGACGACTCATAACACTCCTTTCCAGATACCGTTCATTTTGCATATTTTTTTATCTTTTCACTATTCGCTCACTTTAGCAAAGATTTCCGTGATCTACAGTTCAAAAGTGGTGCACTTTTGGTTAATGGGGTGGTTCACCTTTGAGTTAACTTTTAGTATGTTACATACCTCCCAACTGTCCTGTTTTCAGCGGGGCAGTCCCACTTTTGACAGCTCAACCCGCAGTCCTTCGTTTGTACTGGAAAGTCCTGACTTTCTCAACACTAAACAGCCAGAAAAAGATACAAAGTTTCTAACTTAATCGGCTTTTGGCAGAGAGCCCAGAACAGAGAACAGGTGCAAATAAGATACTTTGTAACAATTTTGAGATAAGCAAATAAGCAGGGATGGGCGAATTTGACCCGTTTCGCTTCGCCAAAAATTGTGCGCCAGCGAAATGTTGCAGACGCCCATTAAAGTCTATGGGCGTCAAAAAAATTTGTCGCGCGGCGAAATGATTTTGTCGCGCGTCTTTTTTTTTTTTGACGCACGTCTCCATACAAGTCTATGGGCGTCATTTTTTCGGCGAAACGAGGCGAAAAAATTCGCCCATCCCTACAAATAAATAATTGTAACAAATTAGATAAGGAAGCCCCTTGGGAAAAGTAAAGGTGGCCATAGACGTAGAATCGCCAAACGAGCGAATCTCTCCCCGATATGCCCACATTGAAGTGGGCAATATCAGGCTGATCTGATTGTTGGGCTCAAGGGATTATAATGCATCCGATACGGGCGCTTGGATCGCGGGATCACATAAACACACAGATGCAATCCGATGGGATTTTTTAACCTGCCCAATTGAGATCTGGCCGACTTTCGGCCAGATATCGATCGGGAAAGCCCGTCTGATGGCCTCACACATGGGGCCAATAAGCTGCCGACTTGGACTATCTGCTGCTTTTATTGGCCCGTGTATCGGGGCCTTTAGACTCACAGCTTAAAGGGCAATTCACCGTCATTAGCAAAACTGTAATAACTGGAAAAAAAACACAGAAATATATTTATATATATATATATATATATATATATATATATGTATATATATATGTATATATATATGTGTATATATATATATATGTGTATATATATATGTATATGTATATATATATATATATGTGTATATATATATATATATATATATATACATATATAATATATCATGACCTGCCAAATTTTATAAAATGAGCATGATAATTAGGGGGTGTCATCACAAAAATGGGCATGGTCATATTTTTGTTGGGAGGTATGATGTTATAGAATTGCTAATTCTAAGCAGCTTTTCAATTGGACTTCATTTGTTATTTTTTTTGTATTTTATTCAATTGTTTGCCGCTTTCTTCTGACTCTTTCCAGCTTTCGATTGGGGGTGACTGACCCCATCTAAAAAAACAAATGCTTTGTACGGCTACTTTTTATTACTCATTTTTATTTACTCGTCTTTCTTTTTTTAAGCCTGTATCTTTTTTCCAGACTATACTCTAAATTAAAGTATTATTTATTGCATGTGTAAAACACAGTAGAGATTGAAGACGTGACTTATTGGAGAATGAATCATATGCATATTTGTGTTTATACATGTGCGGGACATGCCATACCGCTATCCTTACCCAAGACATTCCCAATAATCTGAATAGCCATACAATTAGCTGTGTTCTTTTTCAGCATGTACCCTAGTAAAATGTAATATCTCTCTCATTTAGCTTATTACGCTGTACAATTAGGTGACACCTGAGAATCCCTTTACTCGTATCTTGTACCAACACCAGAGAGTGAGATTTGAAAGCTTAATTTTTCAAAAGTTCAGTAGAACATTTGTGCAGAATGAGAAGAAAGGCCATAGGCACTGCTGGAAGGTTGGGGCCCAGATCTAAATGGAAGAATATGTAAATCTGGGAGGTCCAATCTAGTTATAGTTAATGCCCAGCACCCCAGATAACTGATTTTAGTCTATAATAAAATGCTTGTTCTCTTCCCTGTACTAAAACCAGCCATGGAATAGATGTAAACTCCGCAAGGTTTGACTTTGGGTTTGGTGTGTAGGGGAGAAGATGTTCCATCACTACTATATAAGGACACCGTTCTGCTTATTCCTTGGTACCTGCAGGCTTTGCCGTTCCAGTCAAATGATTACACAGAAGGGATGACCTATTTCTAGAATGCAACTGCTTGCCGATCTGTTTTTACATTCTCAGAATTTAAAAACAAGGGGGGAAAAGTCATCTACAAAATATGTAATATGCCCTAAAATAATGTCCTGCAGTAGAGCAACTGCCCTCCACTATGTACGTATGTCCCATGGGGCTCGAGAACATTCCAATGTGCTCCACACATTAAAGCATTTTAGACCCTGGTCGTCCATCTGATTTTGTTTCCTATTTCCCTGCAAAATGTCACATTTTCTGTATGTTCTTGCCGTGCTTTTAAAAAACAGTCAAGATTGCACATTTCTTTCTGTAGAATCCAGGAGAGCAAAAGATAAGTTGTGCAGAACTATCAAAAGTTTCCTCCACTTTATTCTTGTAATTATCCATAGTATCTATTATTATTATTAGTATTATTATAAGAAGGCAGTGATCCACTAATAAACCTATCAGTAAGTGCCAATCCAGGCACGAAATGCATTAGGCTTATGTATGTCCTAATAAAGTCTTTTTAACTTAATAATACTTGGGCTACTGCTTTACTAGTAGTGGGTCTCTTCCCATTTTAAATTCTCCGCATTGGCAACCCTTGGACTGTGGGTTTTCCTGGTGAGAGGCCACTTTATAACTTATATATTTTTTTCTTTATTTTTGATTTACGATTTTTAACAGAGCCATACACCATTATTAATGTGTTTATTCACTAATGATCCCTCTCCGTAAGGTGGCCATACACAGGCCGATAAAACCGACAGACTAAGTCAGCAGCTTATTGGCCCATGCGTGGGGCCCACCAACGGGCTTCCCCGATCAATATGTCGATCCGACAAAACTAAAAATCCGGTCGGAACGCGGCCACATTTGTTCATTGATGCGGTACCGTGATCCGCCCGCCTGTTTACCCTTCGTTATGATCTGATCGTTGGGCCCTAGGGCCCACGATCGGATCAGCCCGATATTGTGGAAAGATCCACTCGTTTGGTGCCAAAAATGTTAAAACATTTTCAGTTTTCAGTTAATAGTGCTGCTCCAGCAGAATTCAGCACTGAAATCTTTTCCTCAAAAGAACAAATAAATTTTTTCATATTTAATTTTGAAATCTGACATGGCGCTAAACATATTGCCAGTTTCCCAGGTGCCCCCAGTCATGTGACTTGTGCTCTGATAAACTTCAGTCACTTTTTACTGTTGTACTGCAAGTTGGAGTGATATCACCCCCCCCCCCCCAGAAGCCTAAAAACAGAACAATGGGAAGGTAACCAAATAGCAGCTCCCTAACACAAGATAACAGCTGCCTGGTAGATCTAAGTACATCAATCAATAGTAAAATCCAGGTCCCACTGAGACACATTCAGTTACATTGCGTAGGAGAAACAACAGCCTGCCAGAAAGCAGTTCCATCCTAAAATGCTGGCTCTTTCTGAAATCACATGACCAGGCAAAATGACCTGAGATGCACCTACACACCAATATTACAACTAAAGAAAAATACACTTGCTGGTTCAGGAATTAAATTTTATATTGTAGAGTGAATTATTTGCAGTGTAATTTAGAAATAAAAAATACATCATAAAAATAATGACAGGATATTTTTCTCTCTCTCTATTTTTTAATTTTTTTATTTTTATGTTTAATTCTTTTGATATATTGATTATGTTTGTGTAATGATAAAACACGGTTTTAATTTTGTCTCCTTTATAAATGGAATAAATAAATGAAATATTAAAACAAATAATCCCTTTAAGTTATAAAATCCCGTATGGTCTTGGTGAAGCCATCTAGGCTTTCCATGTTCTAAATTCTTCGGAAAATCGGATGGTATTGTTGCTCATACTCATGGGCCATGTTGTTATAGCCGTACAGTTTTGTGACTAGGACCAAATCATTTACCTGATAACCATTCACTTATAGAGGCATCTGGAGTTTAAAGAATACAAGCAGTTAGAAGCGTTTGCTTAGCTTTGTGCCCCCTCAGTGTTTCCTAAAATAACATCCACTGCGGATTCATTAAAGAAGATGAAGAAGTGCTAACGTCTCGTATTCTAAATAGCACCAATAAATAGAAGAGACATTAGATTCCTCATCTACGTCTCCCGTGGCGTGTGGATTTTAAGAATATCCAGGCACGGCTTATCACCCATTTTCCAAACAGATATAATAGGCAAATACCTTGCATAACCCTGGAAAATGAACGTATCGGATCTGATGACGCTCAGGTTTGGAATTTCAACAGCTATTTAGTTGCTAAAGCTTGAAACCTGACAGCAGTTTGGAATTTAAAACGGGAGATCAATAGGGAAATGTCTGATAGGTTAACTATTTAAAATTAGAATAATGATAGAATTGAACCATCACAGTTGATCTGTTATTTGGTTGCTGGGGTCAGTGACCCCCCCAACAACCTGGATAGCATTTTTTTTCCAGTAGAAGGCAGGACTGCAATGTTAATTCATAATACAACCTGTTAACGTTGCATAGAATAGGCCCATTTACAGTATAATGAGCTACGTCTGCCTTATAGAATACAACACTCGTTATCATTTATGTATGTCGATTTTCTTCCAGCACAGAAGTCAGAAATGGGAGGAAAACCCTTTCCATGTGCAAATGGCTGATAAGACGTTTCTCCTAGCATTTCTCTCTGTGCAATATTTTGACAGATTTACTTAAATAATGGAAATTGAAAACATAGTTTTCAGTGAAGCATATGATCATAGCTTTATGCATTATACTTATACAAGAACCATAGTCATCTGCACATATCTATTAATTAGAAGCTTTAAGTTCCTCCAATGCCATGTGTACAACGTCCTACAATAACACAACAGCCAATCAAAAGTCTTAACACATCCACACTCGTATATACACTCCACAATATTGTTGCCAACCACACAAATTTTAGTCTAAAAATTGCCTTGGATGGGAAATCTTTGCAATATTTTGCTCACTGGTTCACCCTGCTCCCTCCATCTCTGTGGTCTCACCCTGCCCCACCAGATTCCCTCTGTTACCTCTTTATTGCTTTGATCACTGAGTCTTCTTTGTATTTTCCCCTCTTGCCTTCACTTCCAACAATGTTCTGTGTCTCTTCCTTAAATCCCTGTACCTCTGTGGTCCACCTTCTGTCATCTGTTTCCCATATCTTCATGTCCTTTATGTATCTTCATCTCCTCTTCTCTCCTTCACTTCCACGATGTGCCCTCTTTTTTCTTCAACTTCACCTCTTTCTCTCTGTCTCTCTCCCTCCCCCAGAGAAAACTCTTCTGGTTTATTAAATGAGAATGATTGCTCAAGAAAGTAATGGTCTTGATATGTTACGGCAAATACTTTGGGCTTCTGTACCAGCCCAAGCGAAAGTTCAATGCCTCCAAAGATGCCCCCAGTAGTTCCCCATCTTTCTCAGGTCTGGCGTTGGTACATTAATCCTTCGACACAGCAGCTTATTTATATAAACAATAGTAGTGTTTCTGAAGCAAATGCACAGCTTATTTTTTGTGAACTACTTTAAAACTCTTTAATTTTTAGTGTTACTGTTCCTTCACAGGCTCTAATGCTTACTTCTGTAGCCAACATCCCGTACAATTTGCTACATTCACAGATATGATTGGAGCCCATTCTTGCTCAGCTCACCCTCCTCTGTATTCGAGAATTACAGCTCATTAGAAGCCTTTCTATCATCTAAGGGGCAAATTGCGCCAGGCGCAACTTCACCACACTTCAACAGGCGTATTTTCGCCAGCGCTCCGCAAATTCACTAAAATCCAAAGTTGCGCACAGGGGTAGCGTAAGTTTGCGAAGTTTCGCTAGCGATGGTTCATTTGCATACGGCGCGAAATTCAAATTTCAATGGAGGAACACGTATCAGCACTTCAAATGCCTAGAAAACCTTCAAATCAGCAAATAAAATTTTTATTTTGCCCTACACATGTGCCCACTGTCTAGGTAAGTTGCCATGAGTCAGGAAATGTAGGGGGGAAGGAGGGGAGCCCCAAAAATATTTCCGATCTTTTTCAGCCTATCACCCATCATGTAGAAAACACGCCAGCGTTTTTTGGGACTTGGAAAAAATTTTGACATTTTTTGAAACAATCCCTATCTACTCTATTGCGCTTCGCCAGGTCTGAGGTGGCGAAGGAAGTCTAGCGTAAAAGGTAGCGTTCAGTACACTGCGCAAGTTAGTGAATTTGCGTAGTTACGTCACTAGCGAAAATTCGCCTGGCGTAAGGGTGCGAAGTAACACTAGCGAAATTACGCCAGCGTTTGTTAGTGAATTTGCGCAGTAACGAAAAATGCCAAACGCTATCGAATTAACGCTAGCGGTCGGCGCTTCGGCGCTTAGTGAATTTGCGCCTTAATCTCTATGGGGGAAAGCTGCAAAACATACCAGAGCAAATTTCCACTTCTGCCCTCCTTGTGAAGCCAATAACATACAAGACTCCTTTGAAAATTAGCCTTTTGTACGTTTTCCCAATATCTAGCACTTAATGTTTTCAGAATATAGCTTTTATAGGCAGTTCAAAAAAAAAAATAATGTTTCTTGGATGCAAGTCCCACAGTCTGGGACTCCCCGTGCCTCTATTCTCTATCCAATTATTTAATCCTATTCTGTCTCTGCACAATGGGTATTGTTATGGCACAGTTATTACTCTAGGGTGTTCTTCACCTCGGAGTCTAAGTTATGCCAATTAGAAATTGCCTGAAGGTAGATTTAATCCAGCAAATTGCATATTCATCATCTCTCTGTTCCCGGGGAATACAAATAAAGTGATTGGATGGAGGGAATGCATCAAGGCAATATTACTGCTGCGAATTCCTGGATGGAATTCTAAACTGCAAAGACTATTGTAATGCACATTTTCTGTTATTTATTTATTTTAAAATTACTTTTGTAGCTTGATTAGATTTTACAGCAGGGAGGATGGGGAGCTACTTACTACTAGTATTACATAGCTCGAGTACTCGAGTATAAGCCGAGTTTTTCAGCCCCCAAAATATGCTGAAAAACTCTACCTCGGCTTATACTTGGGTCAAGCGCAAAAACAGTCGCCGGCGCCTTAGAATAGTAGCCGGCGCCTAAGAATATTCGCCGGCGCCTTAGAATAGTAGCCGGCGCCTAAGAATAGTCATCCAAAAACGAGATTGAAACTTACCAGAAGCTGCTGCATTTCTCACCCTCGGCTTATACTCGAGTCAATAAGCTTTCCCAGTTTTTGGAGGTAAAATTAGGTACCTCGGCTTATACTCGGGACGGCTTATACTCGAGTATATACGGTAATAATAAAACAGTAGCTTGAACTTGATCCCAACTAAGATATAAGATGTAATTAATCCTTATTGGAGACAAAACTAGCCTATTGGGTTTGTTTAATGTTTAAATGAATTTCTAGTAGACTTAAGGCATGAAGACCCAAATTATGGAAAGATCCGTTATCCAGAAAACCCCAGGTCCCGAGCATTCTGGATAACAGGTCCCACATCTGTACCAGTTTCAGATACAGTAACCCAGAACACACAGCAAGCTGCATATACAGTGGCAAACTTCATACTAGTGATGAACCAAATCCTGGATTCGGTTCTGGATTCTGGCTTTTTTTTTTAGCAGGATTCAGATTCAGCCGAATCCTTCTGCCCGGCTGAACCAAATCCTAATTTGTATATGCAAAATATGGATGGGGAGGAAAATCATGTGACTTTTTGTCACAAAAGAAGGAAGTCCCATCCCTAATTTGCATATGCAGGATTCAGTTCGCTATTTGGCCGAATCTTTCAATAGGATTCTGGGTTTGGCCGAATCCAAAATAGTGGTTTCGGTGCATCCCTATTTCATACATCCTAGAATGGCAGGGTAAATATAGTGCTCACTCCAAAAATAATGCCCCCAGAAATATTAGTATAAATATACAGGTAGTTTCAATGTCATGTATAATAGCCCCAGAATACATGGCTGGATAAATGCAGCTTCAACTTTGCTGCATGAAATTCAGTGGTGTTGGTTTGGGTTGTCTTTGTTGAAATCTGCCTATGTTCACCATAGAATGTATTAGTAAATATAATTATAAACTATAGCTATAGACAAATCAGGACTACTGTCTGGTTACTGGGGTTATTATATCATAATTAGTGATGGACGAATTTGTCCTGTATTGCTTCACTGAAAAATTAGAGAATTTCCATTGAAATTCGCGGGAACAGCAAAAGATTTACGAAACGCAAGTTTTGACGCCGGCATCAATTCATGGGTGGCAAAATCGATGCTGGCGACATTTCCAACGTCGCCGACAATTCGACACGCGACTATTTAATCCAATTGCTTTAAAGTCAATGGACGTGCGGTAAATAGTCGCCAGCATCGGAAATGTCGCCGGCTGGTTCTTATCCTTGGTTTCTTTCATATTATAACAATGAATAGTTACGGTAATTCACCTACAGTAATGGAATCGCAGCTGAGTATATGCGCACAGTATTAAGAAATTGAAAACCACAGCGTTCTTATATGTTGGACAGGCAAGGATATTGGTGCCTATAGGGCCTGAAACGCGTAGGGCCATTGGAGATGCTCTTTTCGATTGAATTAAAATAAACTGGTAATTTCTAAAAGTTCGTGCAGCGCATAGTTATTCGCAAATGGTTGTATCGACCATGTTTTTTCCTGAACGCTAAAAAAATTGCACTGCTGTGCCCATCTTCCATTTTTTCAAATTTGCACTGAGAATACATTTTCGCAAATGAGATGGGTGAGTGCGCCCGCAGTGCGAGGTTGTTGTGCGTGAAAATAGCGTTGACGGTAACTGAAATTTGCAATTGGCAAAACAGTTTTGCGAATATTTTCTTCTCTACGAAAGTTGTGGCGTAATTAAGTCGCACATAAATATTCGCAATTTGCGACTTTTGACAGAAGCGCTTATAGACATTCGCATTGTGAAAAAAAAAAAAAACGCAATTCTGTTTGCACCACACTTATTCAGCTTTATAAATATAATCATGTGCAGGGCAAATATATTCCTGGAGGACAGTATTGCTAGGGGTGACTATCACCCAACGGTTTTAGCTGCGCAAACAAATTGTAGTGCCACTACTTACTCATTTCACTCAATGTTTTTCCCGTAGGAGGGCTCAGGGATGATATGACCTCTGTTATGCATTATCTATATTTCAAGATTCCTCGCTGTTGTTTAGATTTGTAAGGCCATGTTTTTGGTTTCAGATGAACTCTTCCAGAAGGAGCAGAACTACTCAGATGACCTGGTGTCCAACATGGTGAGCGACCACAGAGTCAGTTATGGCAACGATGCCCTGATGCCGTCTCTCAGCGAGACCAAGACCACCGTTGAGCTTCTTCCCGTAGATGGAGAGTTCAACGTAGAGGACCTCCAGCCCTGGCATTCATTCGGCGTGGACTCTGTTCCGGCAAACACTGAGAACGAAGGTAGGGGGGAAACACAAGGACCTCCATAATAATGGCTTGGTAGCTTGCGATCTGCAGTGTTGTTTGTATGATGTGTTGGGTTTTATCTGCATGATTAACCTTCCCAGGATTATCAGTGCTCAGGCATAGGATCCCTTTGCAGCTTGTCTTCTGCAGGACGATTAATGAACCTTGCCAGTAAAGGTGGCCATAGACATAATTCCAATTGCAGGAAAGATCGTTCGTTTTTAGTGATGTGCGAATAAATCCGGCAGGAGTGAATTGGCGACAAATTTCCCCCAGTCACGTGACTTGTGCCTGCACTTTAGGATGGAACTAATTTCTGGCAGGCTGTTATTTCTCCTACTTAATGTAACTGATTCAGTCTCAGTGGGACTTGGCTTTTACTATTAAAGTGGACCTGTCACCCAGACACAAAAATCTGTATAATAAAAGTCCTTTTCAAATTAAACATGAAATCCAATTTCTATTTTTTATTAAAGCATTCATAGCTGTTCTAAGCTCATTTAAAAATCTCAGCTGTCAATCAAATATTGTCTGCCCCTCCTCTATGCCAGTGGCATAGAGGCGGGGCAGACAATTACTTTCACTTTCCATTCAGCCACTGCTCTCCCCACATTCCCCCATTCTCTTTACTATTTAATTGTATAACTAGTGCATGGGGATGGAAATCGGGTCCCCCATTCTGGTGCACAAACAAGATTCTGAGATGAGGCTTGTCTTAATAACAGTGTTATTGCTATAATTTTGAAATCCCAGACTGAAGGAAGCAAGAATTAAATAATTTATATATTGTAATTGAAGTTCATTTTGCTTGACTAATGTGATAAAATAGGATTTTGAATAATTTTTTTGGGTGACGGGTCCCCTTTAAGTGTTGTTCTTAGATCTTCAGGGGAGCTGCTATCTGGTTACCTTCCCATTGTTCTGTTGTTTGGCTGCTGGGGGGGGTGAGGTAGGGGGTGATATCACTCCAACTTGAAGTACAGCAGTAAAGAGTGACTGAAGTTTATCAGAGCACAAGTCACATGACTGGAGGCAGCTGGGAAACTGACAATATGTCTAGCCCCATGTCAGATTTCAAAATTGAATATAATAAAATCTATGTGCTCTTTTGAAAAATGGATTTCAGTGCAGAATTTTGCTGAAGCAGCAAATCACCTGCTTTGAGACCACTGGGAGCAACATCCAAGGGGTTGGTGAGTAACATGTTACTCATGAGCCACAGGTTGGGGATCACTGCTATATTGGATAGCTGACTCATATTGCCTGTCTTACTTTATTGTCTGTCTAGTAACCTTCAAGAGTCATGGGGGTTGCCCTTTGTAAACAAGATCAAATAAATACACATAGATGCACATGTATTGCTTTTACAGTACACGTAATTAAAGGACCAGTATCACTTTTTCCAGTATCACCCTTTTCAACCCACAGATCTGTCCTGCAGAAAGTGTATTATGCTTAAAGGAGAAGGAAGGCTACTAAAGCAGTTTATTGCCAATAGATTAGCCACAATAGCACAAGCTATAACACTATACTTATTCTGCAGAATGCTTTACCATACCGGAGTAAACAGCTCTTGAAGTGTTCTCTGTTTGTTTAGGATAGCAGCTGCCATATTAGCTTGGTGTGACATCACTTCCTGCCTGAGTCTCTCCCTGCTCAGTCATAGCTCTGGGATCAGATTACAGCAGGGAGGGGAGGAGGGATAGGGAGAAAGGAGCAAACTGAGCATGCTCAAGCCCAAGCCCTGGAGGTTTAAGCTGAAAACAGGAAGTCTGATAGAAGACTCAGAGCAGTATTACTTTGAGGGTTTACTGGTGTATTTATATAGACCTTTCTGATTACGCTTACTTAGTTTTAACCTTTCCTTCTCCTTTAATGCTTTATAAAACAAAAATACCATTATAAAACGCTGCTTCCGGATGTACACTGTCTCTCCCAAAAGGCGAATGCAAGATCCAAGGTGCGGCGCTCCACATCTCCTCCTTCCCAGCCTTCTAAACTGGTTGATCGTTTTTGCTGCGAGCAGTGTAACTTCTTCTGCGTCATTTATTGGTGTAAGAGCAGACGAGAGGTGAAGGAATGCAGCAGCGCACTGGTCAGCCATAAATCTAAAAACTAACCAAGACCCCTCCTAAATGAGTGAGTGCATTCCTTCACCTCTCCTCTGCTTTTATAGAAAGCTTTTACACTTTCTGCAGCATAGATCTGTGGGTGGAAAAGGTTAGAGTGGATTTTTAAAGGGGACCTGTTACCCAGACACAAAAATCTGTATAATAAAAGTCCTTTTCAAATTAAACATGAAATGCAATTTCTGTTTTTTATTAAAGCATTCATAGCTGTTGTAAACTCAATTAAAAAATCTCAGCTGTCAATCAAATATTGTCTGCCCCTCCTCTATGCCTTAGACATAGAGGCGGGCCAGAAATTACTTTCACTTTCCATTCAGCACTTCCTAGATGTCACTGCTCTCCTCACATTCCCCCCGTTCTCTTCACCATTTAATTGTGTAACCAATGCATGGAGATGGACATGAGGTCCCCCATTCTGGAGTACAAACAAGATTCTGAGATGATACAAGGCTTGTCTTAATAACAGTGTCCACAAAATGGCTCCTGCCTGCTTGCTATAATTATGAATTCCCAGACTGAAGGAAACAAGATTCAAATAATTTATAATGTGTAGTTAAAGTTCATTTTGCTTGATTAATGTCATAAAATAGGATTTTGAATAATTTTTGGGGGTGACGGGTCCCCTTTAACTGAAAAAAATGTTGTATTACTGGTCCTTTAAGCCATATAGACCAGTGGTAAAATATATTTAAGCGATGAAAGATCTCATTTAAATATTTGAGTGCATAAACAAAGCTTATAGATTAAAAGCACTTAAAGGAAGGTACATATTCTCTATATAGAGAAAAGCTTTCTATTGTGATAAGAAGAATGGGATATTTCAGGTTGAGTCTCAGCTTATGGTGTTGGAATGTGTTCCAGTGCATCACAAAGAGACAGTCCTTATATTATTTTCTTCCATTTGTGCAAATGCACCAGTTATATTTCTCCTTCATCTCCCTGTTTGCAAATTGCCTGTTATAATGTGTGTGAACTTGTGTTTTTGCTGCATGTGCCCAGTGGAACCAGTGGACGCCCGCCCTGCTGCAGATAGAGGGCTCACTACACGGCCAGGTATGTGTGTCCTTTTCTTAAATGGGAACTATTGTGAAAATTAAAATTTAATATAAGCTTCATCATACAGAAATAAGAAACTTTCTAAATATAATCAATTAAATATTCTGCATTGTTTCTGAAATAATCACGTTTATCTTCACTATTTCTCTCTCGGCATCTGTTTCTCTTCATTCTGTCTTCATGCAGCAGTTGGGTGTCAGATAGTCACTGACAGTTAGATCCAATATATCTTATAGGGGGTGTATTAGAGCTCACTCAAATAACTGATTCCAGTACAAACAAAATCTAACAAAATAACTGCCTTTTGCACAAATTCTGCATGTAGAGAGACATAGGGGCCGATTCACGAAGGGTCGAATATAGAGGGTTAATTAACCCTCGATATTCGACTGGGAATTAAAATCGTACGACTTAGAATATCGAAGTCGAACGATTTTGCGCAAATCCTGCGTTCGATTCGAAGGATTTTAATCCAACGATCGAAGAAAATCCTTCGATCAAAAAATCACAGGCAAGCCTATGGTGACCTTCCCCATAGGCTAACATTGACTTCGGTAGCTTTTAGCTGCCGAAGTAGGGGGTCGAAGTTTTTTTTAAAGGGACAGTACTTCGACTATCGAATAGTCGAACGATTTTTACTTCTAATCGTTCGAATATACTTCGAAATTCGAATTTTTTTTTATTCTAATCCTTCACCCGAAATTCGTGAATCGGCCCCATAATGTCTGGTGAGTTTAATAGTGTGAGCTCTAATACATCTTCTAGGCAAAAGGAGCCCCCCTATAACATATATTGGATCTAACTGTCAATGAATATCTGACACTCAACTGCTGTATGAAGACAGAATGAAGAGAAACAGATGCTGAGAGAGGAATAGTGAATATAAACTTGATTATTTCTGAAATGGCACAGAATTTTTAATTGATTTTATTTAGAAAACTTCTTATTTCAGTATTAAATTTAAATTTTTGCCTTCCCCTTTAAATGGGTTGTATACCTTCCAAACACTTTTTTCAGTTGAGTTGTTTTCAGATAGTTCACCAAAAGCAAAGACTTTTTTCAATTGCTTTCCGTCTTTTATTTTTTACCATTTTCCCAAAATTTAAGTTCAAAGTTGAATGTTGGTGTCTCCATTGTTTGAGTCTGGCAGCTCAGTGATCCAGGAACAGATTCTGAACTGTTATAATTTGTTACATTTAGTTGATATAATTAGTTGATCCATTTCTCAGCAACATCTCTGGAGTAGGGATGCACCGAATCCACTTTTTTGGATTCGGCCGAACCCCCGAATCCTTCACGAAGGATTCGGCCGAATACCGAACCGAATCCGAACCCTAATTTGCATATGCAAATTAGGGGTGGGAAGGGGAAAACATTTTTTACTTCCTTGTTTTCTGACAAAAAGTCACGCAATTTCCCTCCCTGCCCCTAATTTGCATATGCAAATTAGGATTCGGATTCGGTTCGGCCGGGCAGAAGGATTTGGCCGAAGCCGAATCCTGGCCGAATCCTGGATTCGGTGCATCCCTACTCTGGAGTATTAGTAACTATTGTATCAAGTCTAACAGCTCCCTGTAATGAAACCCAGAGATTCTGCTCAGCAGGTTAGAGTCCTGGACGGAACCAATTTGTTAAACCCGACCCGCAACCCGCATACTTACCCGCTTGGACCCACTACCGACCCGCAAGTCCCTTATCCACAACCCGATCCCCGACCCATTGATCATCAAGTAAACAGGTGCTGTCACTGTAAACCGGAAGTGACATCATTAGAAGTTGCCGTGATCAGAAAAAAAGGAGTAAAACAGGAAGTGCTGTAGTTGTAACCCGGAAGTGACATCATTGGAAGTAGGCGTGGTCAGAAAAAAAGGAGTAAACTCGCTATTGAGAAGACCCGCAAACTTGGAGATCCGCTGATCCACATCTATATCCGCTCTCGGAAACCCGCAAGGTTCCGCAGGGTTTTGCGGGTAACCCGCGGGCACCCGACCCGTTGCAGGACTCCATCAGCAGGGACAAAGATAAGAAATGTATTAATTAAATGTATCAATTTAGAACAGTTAAAGAGTCGGCGACCCCCTCCCAGAGCTGCTTTAGAAAGTGAAAATTAAACTTTACACTTCAATATTGATCAGAAATAGAAGATAACCGGAAAAATACTTTATTTCTGGTGAACAATCTGAAACCAACTGAACTGGAAAAAATTGAAGGTGAACAACCTCATGTTATGATATATGCCGGGAGGAGGGGATTCTATTGAGAATATATGACCTGGAGGTGGAACAGGCAGGGATCCTTATGTAGGCTTCCCTCTGGCTATATATGTGTGTATATATATATATATATGTTGGCATGTGCAGTCATTAAGTGGGTTTAATGTGCATTTGACATCTGTTATTCTGTACAGCAGTGATGAGCAAATAAATTCGCCAGGCGCGTATTTGGCAAATTTCCGCATTTCGGCGTCGTCAAATTGATTTGCGAGTCTGTCGTGCAAAATCTGCAGCGTCAAAAAAAAAAACAGTC
The DNA here is from genome assembly GCA_038501925.1 of Xenopus petersii. NCBI lineage: Eukaryota > Metazoa > Chordata > Amphibia > Anura > Pipidae > Xenopus > Xenopus petersii. The sequence continues at coordinate 17,815,319 of CM076675.1, read as the reverse complement.
GTGTGCATAAAATTTGTCGCACATCAAAATTATTCGGACACCCGTCGACTTTAATGCATTTGGACAAAATAGGCGTGCGAATAAAAATTGTCGCGCCCGTTGAAATCGATGCGCGTCAAAGTCATTTTGATCCCCATTGACTTCAATGCTATTTGCAAATTTTTAGAGGGAAATCCGCAAATTTTTCAGTGACGCAAAGGGGACAAATTCGCCCATCACTACTGTACGGTATATATACACATGTATCTTTCATCATATGCTAAAGCTATAGATTTACTGCTGGTATCCACCAATCAATGACTTTATTTGCTTCCTCAACCTCTTTGCTGTTCTTTATTCCACAGGCTCGGGACTTACCAATATCAAAAGAGAGGAAATCTCGGAGGTAAAGATGGATTCTGAATATAGACACGATGCCGCCTATGAAGTGCACCATCAGAAACTGGTAAGTGATATACAATTACATGCACTTCGGGAAACAAAAGAGTCCATTTACCCAGGGGGAAAAAACGCAGTTATAGGGTGAGATAGGGTTGACTTGGGGCATATTGACACTGGGGCTCATTTATCAACACTGGGCAAATTTGCCCATGGGCTGTTTCCTATAGCAACCAATCAGTGATTAGCTTTTTAAAGCCAGCTGCAAGAAGAACAATGAATGCAGCAATCTGATTGGTTGCTATAGGACGGCAACAGCCCATGGGCAAATTTGCCCAGTGTTGATAAATGAGCCCCAGTGTGTTTCAGGAAAGAACAGCAGAAACCATTGCCCTTAGGTGAAATACGTTTGAGATCATAGCGTGTCACTGTGACCTTGCGTGTTCTAATGAAAGCCCTTGTTTTATTCTGCAGGTCTTCTTTGCAGACGAAGTGGGATCAAACAAAGGAGCAATCATTGGTCTGATGGTGGGAGGCGTTGTCATAGCAACGGTGATAGTCATCACTTTAGTGATGCTGAAGAAGAAGCAGTACACAACTATCCATCATGGTGTAGTAGAGGTAAGGACTGTGAGCTGAGCCTCTAATGATGGCGGTGGTGGCAGTTTTAGCCATGAGGGGGCCAGGAGGTCAATATCTTTTTGTATTGATCAGTTAATACATCGGCCCCAGTTCACAAGAGGAGCAGCTCACAAGGGAATTTAATAGTGATCCATAATTCGTTATTCCTGCTGATCTCCAGGCCTGTTAATATGTTGCCCCAAATCCCTTTCTTCTGTACGTATTGAGCGGGAGACGGTTGGGCGACATCATGGCTCCATTTAATGGTGAGGCTTCATTTTGGTGACATTGCCAAAACAGTTAGATCTTTCACCAGATTTGACCTCTGGTCCAAATTATTGACTGGCCCCCTGGCTAAAATCGATCATAATTGTGGCCTGTGTAGACCCATTGGGATTGAGCTACAACAACACACCAATGGGGGGAGTTTTAAACCTGCCTGACAGAAATCTGCCTGCCAGGCTCTTGTGAAGGTCCCATACAGAGGCAGTTTTGCTTTCAGATGCGCCACAATTCTGCTTAGCTACCACAGTTCTTCCCGTGAGAACCATGTGATCAACTCCTAAGGGCAGAGACACACGCTAAGATTTGGCCGACTAATCTCCTCAAACTTCAATCGGCTAGAATCTAAATTGCCGGCAGTATGGCCCTCGGGGCGCTTCATTTTCCGAAGTCACCCGAAACTTCAGGCGGAAAACGAAGCTCGCCGTGAGCCATCCCGCCTGCAGTTTACTTAAGGAATCTGTGATTTAAGGTTGGTATTTCCAGCAGCTGGTTGCTAGGGTCCAGTTTACACTAGCAACCAGGCTGTGGTTTGAACAAGAGGCTGAAATAAACAAGAGAGGGCCTGAACAGGATGTAGCGATAGTTTTGTGGTTGCCGGTGTAAGTGACCCCCCCACCATTTGACGGCAGAAAAAGAAGACTAATAATAACAAGACCGACTGCAAAGTTCCTAGGAATAGGACATTTGATCACATATTAACAGTTAACTTAAAGGGATTCTGTCGTGATTTTTATGATGTAGTTTTTATTTCTAAATGACATTGTTTACACTGCAAATAATTCACTCTACAATATAAAATGTGATTCCAGCAAGTGTATTTGTTTAGTTGTAATATTGGTGTGTAGGTGCATCTCAGGTCATTTTGCCTGGTCATGTGCTTTCAGAAAGAGCCAGCACTTTAGGATGGAACTGCTTTCTGGCAGGCTATTGTTTCTCCTACTCAATGTAACTGAATGTGTCTCAGTGGGACCTGGATTTTACTATTGAGTGTTGTTCTAAGATCCACCAGGCAGCTTTTATCTTGTGTTAGGGAGCTGCTATCTGGTTACCTTCCCATTGTTCTGTTGTTAGGCTGCTGGGGAGGGGGGAGTGATATCACTCCAACTTGCAGTACAGTAAAGAGTGACAAGAAGTTTAGCAGAGCACAAGTCACATGACTGGGTGCACCTGGGAAACTGACAATATGTCTAGCCCCATGTCAGATTTCAAAATTAAATATAAAATATATATATAAAAATATAAATATAAAAAAATCAGTTTGCTCTTTTGAAAAACAGATTTCAGTGCAGAATTCTGCTGGAGCAGCACTATCAAAGAAAAACTATACCCCCCCCAAACAATGTAGGTCTCTATAAAAAGATATTGCATAAAACAGCTCATATGTAAAATCCTGCTTCATGTAAATAAACCATTTTAAAAATAACATACTTTTTTAGTAGTATTTTCCATTGATTAATCATAAATAGAATAAATAAAAAATAAGGGCCGCCCCCTGAGATCGTAGGATTCACTGTACTCACAAACATACCAACAAACCATACGTTAGGTCACATGAGCCAATTAACAGACAGAGTTGTGTCTTTTGCTTCCTCACTTCTTCCTGTTACAGTTAGTATTTGTAGTATTTCTGGCGTCTGATTTTCCGTTAAGACGTGTGATTCCTTTTCCGTCAGGTGGATGCGGCAGTGACCCCAGAAGAGCGCCACCTCACCAAGATGCAGCAGAACGGCTACGAGAACCCGACGTACAAGTTCTTCGAACAGATGCAGAACTAAGAAGGCGCCGCCTCTCGAATCCGACAGCAAAGGAAACCGCTTCCCCCGCCGCTCGGGGGGGCGTTCAGCTCTATACATATATAAATATAGGGAAAAAATTTTAAAAAAAAACCCCACACCAATGTTGTATAATTTGACTCATTCTTCGCCTTTTTTGACAGCTGTGCTGTAACACAAGTAGATGCTCCAACTCGAACTAATACCTACGGGATTATCAGTAACGTATTCTCTTAACACTTCCGTCTTTCCACGACATTATCGATGAATGTTTTTGTGTACTGTAAAGAGTTTAGCTGTCTCTTATCTACTGCATGCCTAGCCCCTCCCCCCCGTCCCCCATTATTTATCACGTTGTTCCAGTTGTATATTATTCTTGTGATTTGTGACGGAAAAAAAAAAAAAGCAAAAATGAAGTCCTGACTGAAACCTGCTTTACAAACGACCGGGGATGGCATTTTATGTATGTAAGGCTCCGCTGCTTCCCTTTGCCGAATACAATTCCTTTTTTCACCATCGCTGTGCATTTAAAATTTAAATTTTTAAAAAAAAAATATTCCATTAAATTTACCAGTTTTTTTTTCTCTCTTTCTCTACCGTGTTCTTGTACAGATCGTTCTCCTGTGTTAGTGGTGTAGAAAATCATGGGAATACACATTTATTTCTTTGTGCCTGTTTTATGTGCCACTATAGGAACTACGAAAAAAGCAAAAAATTTTTAAAAAAAAAAATTCTATATATAAGAAATATTTTTTTTTTTCCATTTACCTTTTTTTTTTAGCTCAAACCTCATTTTAGTACTGGATGTGCCTGCGACACAATGTTTTGCAGTGATCTTCCAGCTTTTAAAAGGGGCGTCTCTCTATTGTAATTCTCTAAGCACTTTTTTTTAGGGAAAGGAAAAAAAAAAAAGTGCCCAGCTGGTTAAAAATTAGCAGAGATTCTTTACAAAAATTAAAAAAAAAAACTTTCTGCTGGATGATTGTACAGAATCATTGCTTATGAACTAATAGCTTTCTACACTGTGTTACATAAATAAATTTAAGAAAAAAAAAAAATCGGATTTATTGGTGTGGCCTTTTTCGTTTTTGTGCGCCGATCTGCCGGGTCTAACTAGCTTTCTCCGGATTTTCATAGGGAATTTAGTTGAGTCTCCCCCAAATATGGCAAATAGTTCTCTCTAATGTAGAAAGTGTCAGCTGAAACTATCTACCTTATTATATTATTAAAGTACAGGTATGGGACCTATTATCCAGAATGCTCGGGACCTGGGGTTTTCCGGATAATAGATCTTTCCATAATTTGGATCTTTGTACCTTAAATCTACTAGAAAATCATGTAAATATTAAATAAACCCAATAGGCTGGATTTGCTTCCAGTAGGAATTAATTATATCTTAGTTTGGATCAAGTACAGGTATGGGACCTGTTATCCAGAATGTTCGCGAACTGTTGCTTTCTGGACAACAGATCTTTCTATAATTTGGATCTTCATACCTTAAGTCTACTAGAAAATCATGTAAACATTAAATAAAGCCAATAGGCTGGTTTTGCTTCCAATAAGGATTAATTATATCTTAGTTGGGATCAAGTACAAGCTACTGTTTTATTATTACAGAGGAAAATGGAAATCGTTTATAAGAATCTGGATTATTTGGATAAAATGGAGTGCAGGAGAGATGGGCTTCCCATAAATTAGAACTTTCTGGATAACTGGTTTCCAGATGAAGGATCCCATGCCTGTATCTATATTATAATATTTAAATATAAGTATTTATATTTATTATAGTTTCTGACCACGAAATCCACTTAGTGGCCGTAAGGATGTGAATATCTGGGACTGTTATTGTTCCCAGAAGGGTAAGATCATAGATATTTGAGAAATAGATGACTAAGTTATATATCACCCTCCCACGGCACATCCTTCCTTTAATCCATCTGGTTTTCTCTGTGACATTGATCCCCAACCAACATGTTGCTCACCAACCCCCTTTAATGTTGTTCCCAGTGGCTTCAAGATAGTTGCCAATTTTTACATTTTTAACTTGGAGGCCAGTTTTGGAAGCATAAAGGTGTCGTTTTACTCCAAGCAGAGCCTCCTGCAGGCTTGCTGTCCACATGGGGTTACCAAATAGCCAATCACAGCCCTTATTTGCCATCTGCATAGATTGGATATGTTGGATTTGAGTGTGGCTCATGAGTAAAAGAAGTTTGGAGAAGACAAAGTATCTACTCACATTCCCACCAGACTTTTCCCCTCTCTACCATCCACAATGGGTTTGCCATTTATTGTGGCTCTACCCTTTTGGCAGAACTGAGCTTTTCATAGTTCCGTATTCAGACCGTGTCCATACATTAAAGGAGTGTTTCAACATTGAGATTTTCAAAGTTCGAAAAACGATTCAAGATGTTGCTTTCCTTTGAATGACTGAACTAATATTGAGTTGTATAAGGAGTGTTTCTGAAATCTGCTGCACATCTGTGTTACATGGAGTCCACCAACTTCCAACAACCTGTTACATTCCACAATTCTTCTGCATTTCTTGCTTTTGCCTCACAAACACCATTTTTCTATTGGATTAAGGTCCGGGGATTGGGCCACTCCATAACGTCAATCTTGTTGGTGTGGAACCAAGATGTTGCTCATTTACTGGTGTGTTTGGGGTCGTTTTCTTGTTGAAACCCAACATTTCAAGGTCATTTCCTCTTCAGCATAAGGCAACATGATCTCTTCAAGTATTTTGATGTATTGAAACTGATCCCTGATCTCTGGTATGTGATAAATAGACCCAACACCATAGTCTGAGAAACATCCCCATATCATGATGCTTGTGCCACCGGCTTCACTGTCTTCACTCTTTACTGTGACTTGAATTCAGTGTCTGACAAACAGTCTGTGGCCCCTAGACTCAAAAAGAACAATCTTGCTTTCATCAGTCCACTAAATGTTGCGCCATTTCTCTTTAGGTTAGTCAGTGTGTTCTCCGGCAAATTGTAAGCTCTTCAGCACACGTCTTTTATCAACAACGGGACTTTGTGGTGGCTACTGCTGGCTCCGGAAGTGTCCAGATTCAGGCAGCTTGGGCTCCGGTGCCTTCTTCTCCCAACAGATGTGTCAGACCAAACCCAGCACTGCAAATAAAAAATAAATATTAAAAGAAGATGATTACACTGGGTCCATAGGATATAGTCCAGGGTAGTCTGTGCACTAATGTAACCCCTGGTCAGATGCACTTCATATATTATCAGATTCTTATATCCCTGTCACTCCTATACATTATATGAAGGGGTAACTATGTTGTCTACATACTGTACCTGCCCGTGCTTCTCTGCAGTTATGTTTGGAACTGAGGAACATATTCCCTGCTTCATGTCAGCAAAAGCCTGTTCTGTTGGCATCTCATTTAGCAATGGAAATGAGCCGCCATTAAGCAGATAATTACTTTAGTAGCTGAGCTGCCTCAAGTCTGATTGTCCGCTGCAGATAACATTTATTTGTTTTGCACAGTCTGATCTGCAGTACGTTGATGACGTTCATCCCCCCTGGAAAAAAAAGGAATCTGGAAAGTAATTGCTACAATTTTGCAGTTTGCTGGCCTCCTGGAGAGAAAGAGAGATTATATAGCGAGAGAGCGATAGAGACAATGGTTCCCAGCGAGAGGCGTAATGACTGACTGTAGAACAGAGAGAGGCCGTGCAAGTTCCCGTAGGCTGGGGAATGTGAGCCCCACATCTTGCCATTATGAAGTTCTATATATCAGCATCTCCACTGCACATACCCAGTCTGCAATATATTGTATTGTTCCATATAGAGTGTGTAACATGATGATAAAGGGTCTATGCAGTTTCTTTTTATATTTTTCTAAAAAAAACGGTTGTTCACAATTTAGTTAAATTTTAGTATAAGGTAGAAAGTGATATTTTGCGACAATTTGTAATAGGTTGTCTTCTTTTATTATTTGTGGTTTTTGAGTTATTTGGCTTTTAATTCAGTAGTTTCCAGTTTGCAATTTCAGCAGTCGGGTTGCTAGGGTCCAAATTACCCCAGCAACCATGCACTGACTTGAATAAGAGGCTGGAATATGAACAGCAGAGGCTTGATTAGAAAGATAAGTACAGATGTAGAAGCTGTTATCTGGAAACCCGTTATCCAGCAAGTTCCAAATTATGAAAAGACTCCATTTTATCCAAATAATCCAAATTTTTAAAAAGGATTTCCTTTTTCTCTGTAATAATAAAACAGTACCTTGTTCTTGATTCCAACTAAGATATAATTATTGGAAGCAAAACCAGCCTATTGGGTTTATTTAATGTCTACATGATTTTCTAGTAAACAAGGTATGAAGATCCAAATTACGGAAAGATTCATTATCTAGAAAACCCCAGGTTCCAAGCATTCTGGATAACGGGTCCCATACAATAAGGGGCCCATTTGCTTAGCTCGAGTGAAGGAATAGTGGAAAAAAATTTCGAATTTCGAATGTTTTTTTTGGCTTCTACGAACGATTCGAACTAAAATTGTTCGACTATTTGACCATTCGATAGTCGAAGTACTGTCTCTTTAAGAAAAAACTTCGACCCCCTAGTTCGCCACCTAAAAGCTACCGAGGTCAATGTTAGCCTATGGGGAAGGTCCCGATAGGCTTCCTAAGCATTTCTTGGTGGAACAAAAATTGTTTGATCGATGGATGAAAATCCTTCGAATCGAACAATTCGAAGGATTTAATCGATCGAACGATTAGCGCTAAATCCTTCGACTTCCAATATCGAAGTCGAAGTTTTTAACTTTGACAGTCGAATATCGAGGGTTAATTAACCCTCGATATTCGACCTTAAGTAAATCTGCCCCTAAATGTGTAGTCTTACAGATCATTTGTTTTTTAGATGAGGTCAGTGACCCCCATTTGAAAGCTAGAAAGAAGAAGAAGAAGACGGAAAATGTAAAAACCATAAAAAATAAATAATGAAGACCAATTGAAAAGTTGCTTAGGATGGGCCTACCTGTAACATACAAAAAGTTATCTTAAATGTGAACCACCCCTTTAAAGGTAAATTTATAGCATTTTAACCACCACCAGCGAATATTCACTTGTAAGGCTCTTTCCTATATAAGAATTGTGCTAAAACCACCACCTGGGTCTGCTCAGAGCAGCTCCTGTACCTCCCAGACTTATGGATTTTTTTTATCAAAAAAAAAAAAAATTCTAATTTTTGCATTTTTTCCTACTTCGAATGAACTCACAATTTAAAAAACTCGAAGGTTAAAAAAAAAAAAAAAAAAAAAACCCAAAGGTTAAAAAAATCGATTGAATACTATTATGAAAGAAACACCAATACCACAAATTTTTCATGTTTATAGGCTTAAAAAACTCAAACATGTCAAAGGTAGGTTGGTCTACTGAGGGGGTCTAGCTGCCACTTTGCTGATTTCAGGCAGAAGGAGATGGTCTACAAGAAAGCCCGTGGGATGCCACTTTTGATATCTTGAGAAGGCTCCATTTGATAGGCTGCTGCGGTTGTCAGTGCCAGTAGGACCCCAGAAAAGCTCACTTCTTGTAGTCTGGCCTGAGCTACGGTTGGTTATACAAGTTAAAGGAATTCTGTTATGATTTTTATGGTGTAGTTTTTATTTCTAAATGACACTGTTTACACCGCAAATAATTCACTCTACAATATAAATTTTCATTCCTGAACCAGCAAGTGTATTTTTTTATGGTTGTAATATTGGTGTGTAGGTGCATCTCAGGTCATTTGTCTGGTCATGTGCTTTCAGAAAGAGCCAGCACTTTAGGATGGAACTGCTTTCTGGCAGACTGTTGTTTCTCCTACTCAATGTAACTGAATGTGTTGCAGTGGGACCTGGATTTTACTATTGAGTGCTGTTCTTAGATGTACCAGGCAGCTGTTATCTTGTGTCAGGGTTTAAGCACATGGGCAGATTCGGGGAGATTTAGTTGCCTGGCAACTAATCGCCTCTTCTTCGGGGCGACAATCTTCCAAACTGCCTTCCCTTCGGGCGGCTTTCGGAAATCGAAGCAGGCGGAAGACAAGGGAAAGGCAGTTCGAGATTGTAGCCTTGAAGAAGAGGCGATTAGTCACCAGGCGACTAAATCTCCCCAAATCTGCCTATTTGCTTAAATCCTTAGGAAGCTGCTATCTGTTTACCTTCCCATTTTTCTGTTTTTAGGCTGCTGGGGGGGAAAGGGAGGGGGATGAAATCACTCCAACTTGCAGTACAGCAGTAAAGAGTGACTGAAGTTTATCAGAGCACAAGTCACATGACTGGAGGCAGCTGGGAAATTGACAATATGTCTAGCCCCATGTAAGATTTCAAAATTAAACATGAAACAATCTGTTTGCTCTTTTGAGAAATGGATTTCAGTGCAGAATTCACTGAAAAAAAAAAATTCCCATGAGAGTCTCCCTTTAAGAATATGAGATAAGACTTTGAGCAAAGGCTAATGGCAAACCAAACTTTTTCTTTGTTGGCAGCAAAATGCCCGTGCTGCCTGCCGCTGATTACTGTCTGTCACCAAATATACAGGTTGATGTGCATTTCTCTAGCCAATAATGTCAGTGGAGGGCACTATGGGCAGTTTTTGGGGTTCTCCAGTGGAGAAAAGCCTGACGTGCCACCAGCACAAGGGACATGTTACTGTGTATATCTTATTTCTTGCTGCAGAGCCAATAACAAGTGCTGAAGTAGATAATAGGCTTCCATTGAATGTCAAAATCTCAGTATTTATCAGATGACAAACAAAAAAGTAGAAGACATAATATAAATGTATCTAGAGTGTTGGTCCTTTCCACTAAGTAACCCGTCAAGAAGCAGTTGAAACCGCCGTGAGCCAAGAAATGGGCTTTATTAATGGGATTGTGCCTTTGCCGCTGTCACACTTTACTGTTAGATTTCGGTTGGACTCAGATCCCTGGTGTAGAAGGACTGGAGCTCGGCAAGAGGAGAACAGCACATTTCTGACATATTTATATGACAGACAATTTTCAGGCTTCTTCCAATATTCACAGAACGTCTTTGTGTGCACAGATGGGTTTAGTGGCGGCCGCTGAACTGAAGTGACAGAACAAGGTCACGGCAGATCTTTAGTATTGAGACGTTCTCCTCCCCAGGTACAGTATAAGGCACGGGAATGGTACATGCACTCTTTAGTGGGAGCAAGGCCATTTCCATAGAACTAGGGATGCACTGGATCCAGGATTCGGTTTGGATTCGGCCTTTTTCAGCTGGATTTGGCAGAACCGAATTCTAATTTTCATATGCAAATTAGGGCCGGGGATGGGAAATCGCTTGATTTTTTTTTTATCACAAAATAAGGAAGTAAAAAATGTTTTCCCCTTCCCACCCCTAATTTGTATATGTAAATTAGGATTCGGTTCTGCCAAATCCAGCTGAAAAAGGCCGAATCCTGGATTCAGTGTATCCCTAGTTCTATGGCAATGGCCTTGCTCCCACTATAGAGCCACTATTTGGCTTCAAATCTTTTGTGAAGGATTCTGAGTTTTGACCGAATCCAAAATAGTGGATTTGGTGCATCCCTACATAAAACTGAGATACACTGTTTAGTAGGAACAAGTCAGGATTGAGGTCAACTAGAATTTAATGGGCCTCAAAGCCTTATTTTTATCTGGTCTGGACTGGGAGTCAAAACAGGCCCTGGCATTTCAAGTGCACAGAGGCCCAACCAGCCCCTAATCAGCCCACCAATAATGACTGTCTATGGCATTTAAAGCAGCCCCTCTGGCGTTTGCCAGAACTCACAGCTTGCCAGTCCCCCGCCTGCCCACCACATGCTTAGATCCCTCTATAGATGAGAATTCGGTAACCACTAGACAGGAGGAGTATGGGAATTACTCAAGTTTTCTCAGTCTACATGTCAGGCCCAAGTTGCCCATGAAACCACCGATCAAATTGACCATCTAAAGCCACCCAAGTTCTGGCCTCCCTCCATGCCTTCGTCTCATTGGCGGAACCCAGATCTGCTGATGTTTAATGATCCCTATTCACCTATTCGGCCAGTTCTAACAAGGCTAGGGTTGGCCATCTTGACTGGTGGAAGAGATAACGAGTGAATCTTTCTGGTCGGTTGCATATTATTCTAGGTGAGCAGTGTTTATGTTGTGTTTCATGTTACAGGTGGAACAATATTAGTACAACACACACACGTCAGATCCCAAACGTTGTTATTTTTCCCAAGAACTTTGAACTGAATCAAATGTGAAATAATAATTGGTAACAAAAAAAAACAGCTGTGATATTTCAGGCAATAATGATGGTTGAAAGACACAACAAATAGGCTAAGAGGAACGGGGAGTCCAACATACAGCCCCCCACCTCTTCCCAAAGCTAAAGACAATAATATAATTTTGAGACCCCAAAAGAACTATTTAAAGGATTTTTCACACGTGTTCGAGCAATTCTTTATTATGGTGCCTCCTTTAGGCAGATGATGGTACAGGTATCGTACCTGTTACTTAGAATGCTCGGGACCTGCTATCCAGAATGCTCGGTACCTGAGGTTTTCCGGATAACAGATATTTCCGTAATTTAGATCTTCATTCCTTAATTCTGCTAGAAAATCACTTAAACATTAAATAAACCCAATAGGCTGGTTTTGCTTCCAATAATGATTAATTATATCTTAGTTGGGATCAAGTAAAGGGAATTGTTTTATTATTATAGAGAAAAAGACTATTGGATTATTTGATTATAATGGATCCTATGGGAGATGTTCATTCTATAATTCGGATAACAGGGTTCCGCATAACGGATCCTATACCTGTAATAGAATACAGCAGATATCTGGAAAAATGGTGCAAAATATACAGCAGCAAAAAATCAAGTAGAGGCACTGCCCTAGTGAACCACAGTCAAACTGAAAAGTAAATAAAGATAAGGGAGGGGCCTCACAGTTCACCCCAATCTAAGGGTTCAGATTTATAGTCAATGCAGAATAACGTCAGCTTTTCCAAAAATCAAGCAAAAAGTTAAAAATGCAAAAACGCTTATTAGGACACGAGAGACAAAAAAAGCCTGACGCGTTTCATGCCTGTTGTAGCTCTACAGGCTCAGCAGCCTCCTTTGCAGAATTCATCAGTAACGAGCTCATGAAAATACCTCAACTATTCCTCTGTATCTGTCATTTCTTGCATGTCTCATATATTCTGCTCAGCAGTAACTCAGTCCTCAAGTTTATTAATTAAGTAAGATGAAGGAGAAATGGGTAAATATTTACAGGGTGGACGGCACACATTGTTGCTCCTTCTTTGTGCAAGTGCAGTTACAGCTGAGACAGTTGCACTCATGGAAAATAGCTGCCAGGCCTCGGGATCATTGTGTGTCCTGATTTATTTGTGTTTCATTTTTCATTATGGTTTGGGCATTGTAAGCAATGTAGTAGAGTTTTGTCTATGTAGGACAATTGATTTTATCCAGGATTTGGCTTCCATGTAGGGTTGGCACTTTTTTCCGGGGGCTAAACCCGAACAAAGGGGGCAGGGCAGATGGCATCAGGGGTGGGGCAGTGATGCTGGGGGTGGGCACAATGATGTTGGGCGGGGTTATTGCATGACATAGTTGCAATTGGCTGCATTCCTATCCAGTTTTCTCAATGTTTAAAACAAGACAGAGGGGTAGATTTATCAAAGAGTGAAGCTAGAGGTCGCCACAGTCTGCTAGTGTGAAATTCCGCCTCTCTCCATTCATTTCTATGGAATTTTTAAAGGCGCATTTATCAAATGGTGAACTTTCACTTTCACCCTTTGATAAATACGCCTTTAAAACCCCCTATAGAAACGTTTCAGTGATGTCAGGGAAGCCTAAGCTCGCATGCGCAATGGGGTTTTGGTGGCCTCAGGAGAGTTTCTGCGCATGCGCGTGACGTAACGTTCGGTGATGTCACAAACCCAGAAATTCTCCTGCGTGAGCTGCAAGACCCCCAGCCAAACAGTAGAAAACAGCTCTGAGTAAGTCAATGCTTTACCGTAATTAATTATGGAATCTATTATAAAGAAAATCTTCTTTTGACTGATTTGCTTTTGTTTTTCTGTAATAATACAAAAACTGAGCCTGATGATAATTAAGCCATGTTGAGTATCATAACATTTAGATGTTTTTAATTAATTGGCCAAATTATTGTTGAGACTTGAACAGAACTTTTCCAGACTTCAGTGCAGGGGGTCCATGCTGGTCATTCCCCACCAGGGTTGGACTGGGCTGGTAGAACATCAGGAAAAAACCTAGTGGGCCCCAGTGCTTATGGGCCCCCGCTGGCCCAGACCTGCTCCCCTGGCTGACCAGCTGTTGTGCCTTTTTACGCACATGTACATCACTTTTTTGCTGCGTTTATTTATACATACGCACAGCGGGAGTTTAGAGGTCGGGAGAGGGCCCCTGGGAACTGCCAGGAAGGGCCCAAGGATGTAACTACAGAAGAAGCAGAACCTGTGACTGCAGGGTGGCCCAGGACATATAGAGGCTCTAATTTATATACAATTTCAATAAATATTGGTAAAACAGGTCAATCTCTAGACATTTTGGGGGCTTGAAAAATAATATGCTGTGGGGCCCAGTAATATCTAGTTACACCAATGGGAGGGCCCTGCATTTTGCAACCCTGGTGGGTCCCCAATGCTCCCGACCGACCCTGTACACCACTGGCTACCTAATACATGACACCTTGGGGTTCCTCTTAAGGGCAGAGACACATGATCAGATTGGGGGAGATTATTCGCCGGCGACAAATTGCTTCTTCTTCAGGGTAACCTCCCCGAACTGCCTTCCCGTGGGCTAGAATGTAAATCACCGGGCGACTAATCTCCCCCAATCTGACCTTGTGTCTCTGCCCTTAGCAGATTATAAAATTACAGGAGGGCTATGGAAGTGATAACATATGGCTAGCCAGCATTAGAGATAATGGCACCTTAGACTGGATCTGAGAATCGGTAACAGCTCCATGAGTGTTGGATTGAGGGAATAAAGAAGGAATATTTACCTCTAATTCTTTGGCTAAACAAAGGTGACTCTTTATTCACAACATGATAGAAATGTGTTTTCTCTGCTGGTAACAAATCAGACCTGAATAAAACAAAGATTGTGTATAAAAGTGCCATAGTGAGTCACACGTTGCCTCCTCAGCACAATTGTGTCACAAAACCGATGGCTTCTCTTGTCTGCTGGGAGTTGCCGCACCCAAAACACTTTCATCTGAATGACAATGATGAGCCTCCAGCAGCCGCTCTTACTCTCCATGATAAAAGTGCAGGGCTGCTCTCTGTTCAAGGAAATAGTCAGTGGTATTAGAAGAGAATGTACAGTTGGTAAGTACAGTATCATTGCTGAGCGACCAATCAATCCATTCAATATAAACCAACACTTCTACATGCTGCTGGGCAGTCTCATTAATACAGTCCTCTGCCCATTACCAGATTAAAGGGGCACTTCACCTTGAAATCAATGTAATATGATTTTCAACAGGTCTAGTAACCCTTAGCAACCAATCAGAAGGTTCCATTTCCATGTTCAGCAATACACAGGCAGGTTAGCTGGCTCCTGATGAAAGTCTGTGAGTGAGTGAGATGGGGAAGGTAGATTGTAAGCTCCACCGGGGCAGGGACGCATGATGTATAATCTCTGTAAAGAGCTTCTTTGTTCTATAAAATGAATATAAAGATGTACCGGATCCCAGACCGAACCTGAGCCATGATTTGCATATGGAAATTAGGGGAAGGAATGGGGGGGGGTTTAGAATCGGTTGGGCCAGGCACTTGGATTAGGGCAAATCTGAATCCTGCTGAAAAAGAATCGGATTTGTTTGAACCAAACATGGGGGAATTCCTAATAAACATTAATTAGAATAATAAACATTGAGTTGGTTGCTACTGGTTATTAGACCTGAGCTAACTGCACATTTTACTGCATTACCCCTTAGGGCAGTGACATTCTGCGAACACTTGTAAATAACCTTCCTTTGTCAAATATGTGCAGTCTATTAACGCTACATTTTTTTATTAATATATGTATTTATTTCATTTGTGTATATGCCCCCCCCATCCCAGTCACGTCACAAGCCTGCCAATCTTGCCACTGTCTGGTTGCTACGACATGCAGGAGTCTAGCAACCAGTCGCCTTAATTTTCTAACTGTAGACCTGCAGAACTAAAGAACAGAAAACTGTCTTAGAATATGACATATATATGACTCCTGATTACGACTGACAGCTGCCTGCCCTGATCTTTTGCCTGGATACGACAACACATTTTCTAAACCCCTTGGGCATACCTCCCAACATTTTGGAAGAAAAAGAGGGACAAAAAATGTTTTCGCAAGTAGAACAGCGTCATTTTTTGACCACACCCCTTTCTGTGGCCACACCCCCTAATTACCATGTTCATTTTACACAATTTGGCAGGTTATGAAAGTTTGAAAATATTTCTCCTTATCTAAACTGTTTTTTGTGTCTCAAAATTGTTACAAAGTATCTTATTTGCACCTGTTAGTTGTTCTGGGCTCTCTGCTAAAAGCCAATTAAGTGAGAAACTTTGTTTCTTTTTCTGGCTGTTCAGTGCAGAGAAAAGAGGAACAAATCCAGTACAAATGAGGGACTGCGGGTTGAGCTGTCAAAAGAGGGACTGTCCCTCCGAAAAAGGGACAGTTGGGAGGTATGCCTTGGATACTGTAAATATATGTATTTACTATAAAGCCTGGAACCCGTACCCTCAACCTGCAATCCGGACCCGCATTCTTAGCCGTTTGGACCCGCTACCCAACCCGCAAGTACCTTATCCGCAACCTGGACCCGCTGACCATCAAGAATCAGGAAGTGCTGTCGTAATCCAGAAGTGAAATCAACAGAAGTAGACGTGATCAGAAAAAAGGAGTAAAAATCGCTATTGAGAAGACCCGCTACCCACAAACCCACAGAAGCGCTGACCCGCGTCTATACTCGGAACTTCTATCCGCAACCCGCAGGGTACCACAGGTTTTTGCGGGTAACCCACGGGTACCCAACCCGCTGCAGGACTCTACGAGGGTAGATGCGGACCAGTCGCGTGTGAGTAATATGTATGCGCTGCAGGACTCTACCCTAAAACAGAGACTAATGGAATCCCTAGATAAGTCCCCATGTTCCTGAGCAGCCACCAAATGCCTGTGTAGGTATAACTAGCTTACTCCTTACTTTATTTATAGAGGATCACATGGGCTTTAAAGGGTTGGTTCAAAGTGGGTGTTGCGTCACTTCTGGTAAACACATTCCAACCAGTGATTGCATCAGATTCATGGCGCAAGTCTGGTGTATCTATTGAGGCAACCCATTGTGGGAAACCTGGACCTACCACTAGGTTCTAGGCAGCGGTAGCTCCAGGGTAACCCAGTGGCTCCCCATTCATCAGAAGAGGAAAAATGGGCACATTATCAACCACGAATTGTGTCAATTGTTCCTTGGGCTCCCATATTCTCTGTTTCATCTATGAATTGCACTGTCCCTTATGTTCAGCTGACACTCATGTAAAATACTTGAGACTCCCGTAATGAAGCAGCCAAATCAACGGGAGAACGGGAAGCGTGAAGTCAATCTTGGTTGATCTATGGGTTATAGCAATTTTTACTATCTAGCAAAATGCTGATTGAAGGTATAAATAATGGACCTGACAATTTGGCCTCTAATATTCACCTTTTAAAATGTCATTTCCAGCGCGGACCCATATTGCCGTAGGGATTGATGTGTAACAATTAATGTCATCTCCTTATTCCATCCACATGATATAAACTCTGTTCTTGATTACCTCTCCCAGGGCCGGGGGAACTCAGAGCCGAGATCTATCGTTTTTTAAACATAATATTGTGTTGGCCTTAATGTTTGCTGCTGGTCTAGTAGCTCGTAGTAACCAATCGGCAGGTCTGTTGTCACCTTCTAAAACCGGCAAATGTTGCCCTTTATTACATTTCCATGGTGAGCTGTAGCTGTGAGCTATGTAGCTTTAGATTGTTTGCTGGTACCATCAAAGTGGAGGGAAGTAGTCTTGATGATAGACCAATCATACAATGGCTTTCAGATGAGAGTGTAGCCACACTAAATCGATCATGGAGCTAAATGAGACCAGTGCTTCCTAAAAAGTTGATCTACAAGTAGATCCTGACCTGACAAGTGGTAGATCCCAGCAGCAGATCCCAACTTTATATAAGCCGGAGTGGGTGGCTTAATCCAAAAACTTTGAAAACACAGGCCTTTGTAGCACAACTCTACACAATTGGGAAATCCAATAAAACTAAGCAGTACAATTAAATATGTTTTATGCTTTTGGGTACAATATTCGTTATTTTTCATTTGATGTAGAAGGTATATTTGACCTTGCTTCAGTTTCTTGTGTACAATAATTGCTAGCCTGTAGTTCTTTCCCTGGCTTAAGACCAGCTAATAAAACAGCAGCTGCCCTCGCATCTGTACCCGAACAGAAAAAATTGCCACCATCAGCAATAGTGCGTTATAATGAAACCCAATCATGGCGGCATTCAACAGTCAAACATAATCCTTTATTAATACGGCATAGATTTGTTTAGAAATGAGGCTCCTTTAACATTTCTGATGAACCCAACTTTGTGAAGAGTAAAAGTGTTATGAATAAGGGGCTGTCAGAAATGCAATAATCTGTTATTACAGCTAATGCCGGTCTTTGGTAACCTTGTGTGACCGGCTGCAAAATGATTTAACGGGCAGAGCAGAACTCGTGCTCACTTGAGTGCTCTGCATAAACAAATATGTATAATTACCTGGGAATTTCTGACATCTGTAATATGGAAAAACAATATCAAGAAGAAAAATGCGTGGGGGGATAATAAAGAATAAATTCTAAGTTGGCACATTAATCTCCACAGTAAACACACTGTTTTCTCATTTCATCCTTATGGAAAATGTAAATATGCCATTTCCTCTCAACCTTAGCATATCATTACCCTGATGTAATTAGGTGATAATAAATGGTTGTTTTCCTGTTTATAAAAAAGCAAAGTCGGTGTTCTATTCAGATATCTGCTTTGTGGCAAATCCAACTGTTGGTTCTCTGTGGCAAATAACTGTCCATGGCTAACTGGCAGCTCTTTGTGGTATGTGCCTATCAATGACTATGCAACCATCAGCTTATTGTAGCAAGTTCCTTTCCATTATTATCCAAGTGACCATCAAAGACTACTCAACTGTCAGATCTTTGTGATTATCTATAATTATCTAACCTTTGGCTTTTTGTGGCACATGGTTTTTCATAGCTGTCTAACTGTTGCCTCATTTTGGCAAGTGCCTATCCATGACTATCCAACTGTTGGCTCCTTGTGCCAAATTCCTGTCCATGACTATCCAGCTGTCAGTTCTCTGTGGCAAGTGGCTATCCATAACTATCCAACTGTTGGTTCATTGTGGCTAATGTCAATCTGGATGGAAATTCAAAATAAGCCTTGGCATTTCAAGAACACAGAGACCCAAACAGCCAACCAAAGGCCAAATAAATAGTGACTGACTGTGGCATCTTACAGCAGCAGCTCTGGTATTTACTAGAATCCACTGCCCAGGTCTGTGTCTATCCATAACTATCTAATGGCCATCTCCTTTGGCAAGTGCCTATTACATTTTATATTTAATATTACAGAAGCAAGCAGTGCATTTATAGATTAAAAAAAAAGTTGTTACCAAGTAGATATTAATGCTGTTAAATAAAAGGGAATAAAACACTGAGAACCCCTATACATACCAAGCTAGAATTTCTTTGTGTCCTCCTGAAGCAAGAGCTGGAATCTTGGGCACATACTCCCACAATGGTGAGACCTCAAGCATGAGCTGCCATAGTAACATTTTCCTACCTTTTTATGGCCTGTTGGGACACCCTCTCTCTCACCCTCATTACCTTATGCATGATGTAGGAGTTCCCAGGGTTAATGACCCCCTATAGATGGTTGTTGGTTTTAGGCCAGTTTTCTGCAATATGATATCAGGAATTGCCAGTACCCAATATTATAATGAAAATAGGGGTAGGATGTAATCCATATGTGGGCAAATGGAATGATACCAAACATGAGGGTTGTCTCATGTTCCAGTCCCCCATGAACCATCCCTCCTAACTGGTGGGTATAGGCTGGCCCTGTTTGGTATCAGGGTGTGTGCTCTCCTCATAACTAATATGTGAACATACCTCCCAACTGTTCTCTTTTCTACAGGACAATCCCGATTTTGACAGCTCAGCCCGCAGTCCTGGGTTTCCTACTGAAACGTCCTGAGTTTCTCTTTGATCCCCTGCACTGATGCCAGAGAAATATAAAGTTTCTGAAGCTTTTTGGAAGAGGATGCAAATCCAATGATGAGATATGGATCCTTTCCTATAATCCAAATATTTTGGAATATTGTAGAAGTCATTAAATTGCCCATCCAGATCTGGGTATGTAAGCCTTCTTACTTCATGCAGTTTTTGGAAGTCTCATGTTGGCCATTCAATTAATACCTAAAGGTCCTCAGTGAAACAAGTCAAAAAGAAGCTCTCCAAGATGACACCATGCTTCAATAGTCAATATAAAGAGAAGAGAATCTCTTTTTTTCTGGACCAAGAAGAAGGGCAGTTCATAGTATTGCCAAGGTCCAAGATGGTCAGGCAGAATAGTAAAAGTCATTAAACTGCCTGGCGAGATCTGGGTATTTACACCTTCTCAAAACTACAAGTCTCATGGTGGCCCTTAACATATACTTCAGTTGATGCATAAATGTCCTCAGTGGAAGTCAAAAAGCTCTCCAAGATGCCGCTGTGCTCCAGTAGTCAATTTAAAGAGCAAGACGCAATCTCTTTTAACTTGGCCGAGATGATATAACGTTCACTGTATAAATGTTAATTCCACAGCAGTTAACTATCTCTCGGAGCCTCTTTATATTTTTCCAGATATAGTTATTAATTCTTCTTTATCGCTGTGTCAGGTTGGATATTTTTATTGATGGAAAGGAGGTGATAAGAGATTCTTGGGTTATTGACTCTATATCTGACAATATGCTATCTTATTTATACTCCTTGAATGTCAGAGCCTGTGGGATCAATACTGTTAAACATTTCCACCGCACTTTGGCACAATTCCGACACGTTCTTTGTGGAGCAGTGAAAATGTCAGCAATGCACCTGTCTAAAAAAAAGTCAATGTTAGCAGGAGACATTAGAGATACAGATATACTGGTTTAACGTCTTCATCTGCTGGTCTACAGGTTCTCAGGAATTCATGTGCGTCTGGTAATGGTTCACAATTAAAGACGAAGGGGGGCAACGAGAAAGTTGTCTGAGAAAACTGAAAAATAACATAATGCAACACGTGAAAGCTAATGTAGAATTAGAAGGAGACAAGGGGGGAGGGGGACAATACCATAATATTGAACTTGGATTCTTCTTACCCTTGTTTGTCTACTGCTCAAAGGGACCATGATCCTAAGGTTAAACCAGAGACATCTATCAATTTAGGAAATGTCCGGTTACATAGACGGGCAACACTTCTTATTTTATGTATTTGTGGTCCTCCAGCTATTGCTGAAAGTTATTACTCAACAACAGCTATAGGGTTGCTTTATGTGTTTTCTTCTCTTCTTCATTGCTCCAAGGCAATGCACTTATTGAATAATAATAAATTCTCAGTATATATCTCTTCTATTTAGACAAGAGGACTGAATGGAGGCTGCATGAAATGCACTAGTTAGGACAATGTAGACAGTGCAAGTTGCTAATGAGGACGTTGTATTGTACATTTAAAGGACAAGGAAAGTCTAAAATAGAATAAGGCTAGAAATGCTGTATTTTTTATACTAAACATAAACATGAACTTACTGCACCACAAGCCTAATCAAACAAATGATTTATGCTTTCAAAGTTGGCCACAGGGGGTCAACATCTTGTAACTTTGTTAAACATCTTTGCAAGACTAAGACTGTGCACATGCTCAGTGTGGTCTGGGCTGCTTAGGGATCATCATAAACAAAGCTGCTTGAGTTCTGCATGTCTGGGATGTAAGACGCGGGCTCCCCCTGCTGTTAAGTATAAGTATGATTGTTTCCCTGCTCAGCAGTTAGGGACCGTCTGACAATTCCTATCCACAGCAGTAAATGAAGGGAGAATTTCACTGCATACGGTCAGGTTTCTTATAAAAACGGTACACATTTTTTAATTAAAGTATATTGGAGATAGGTTTCTTTTTCATTAAAGAAAGTAAAAATGGGATTGTATTTTTTTGCCTTTCCTTGTCCTTTAAGGCCAACTATGAACTATGAAGAGAGAGACTTTGTGATTTCATACCTGCGTAGTTTTCATCCTCAGGGCAGTTACTGGTAAATGGAGATATTAAAAGTCCATTTACACTCTGTTATTGCACCAGGCTAAACAAATGGGTGCTGCACAGAAAATGCATAGCTCATTGTTGCTTTAATAAAATGCTGAATGAAAATTCAGTGATTCAGCTAGCGAAGCCTTTATCAGTACAAAAGCTGGTTATAACCCAGTACAACTATTATCTTTCCTTAGCAGAAACTGGATGGGTTTGGCAGCTGGTGGGCTGAGAAACAACCCGTCTCCTCTGTCTTGCCGTAAGCACTTCATTTCTGAACTCTGTTCCCTGTTTATCTTCACATAATTATTGTCCTTCTGCTGGGCTATAGCTCACTTTGATAAACAGGTTAATAACAGCAAAGTACAGTTCAGGAAGACAATCCTTTTATACTTGCTTCATCAAACGTTCGGAGTACTCTGACATTTTCTCAAACCTAGTCCTTCTTTTATATTTATATCCAGAGGATACAACGTTGGATTCCTTGGGCTGGGATTTTTTGGGTTCTCGGCATCCTATGTGATGAGTTGATATTTAGGGGGTGAGTCAAAGATAGAACAAATGTCATGTTTGTATGTTTGGGGTGTATGTGTTCAAGATAATTTGCCAGATACATTCCTTATTGTGCATATCACTTCTCCCAGAGGAAATTTGGTACTTCAGCAAGATCACAAGGTTTCCATATTTTTGTGATATTGCTGTGTTGCACTTTCATTAGAAAATGTAGGGTAGAAGAGAAGGTAGTAAGTGAAAATGCATACAAATAAAAAAAACATACAATCTGTATAACTCACAATGAATTAAATAACCGCTGATCTATTGTCTAGTCTCTAGAAGGTCTAGAGCAGTGATCCCCGCTTGCAAGCAACCCATTGGAAGTTGATCCCAGTGGCTATTTTTGAACTCCTGCCTTAAAGGCAAGTATGTTGCTCTCTAACCTATTTTATATTTGAATGTGGCTCATGAGTGATGGGGACCCCTGGTCTAGACCGAGGACCAGTTGACTGTTTGATAATTGTTCTTGAAGTTAAGCTGAAGACCCTTATTGTAATAAGCTATACCTTGGTATGGCTGATGTGACTGGTGCCTTTCCATACTATTACAGTACATGGTCATCCTCATGTCTTTTAACTCCTGATACAGCTCTTGAGACAGGGCAGTGATGTGCTCCAGTGTTTGCCATGATTCTTCTGTTGGTAGAAACTTAGTAAGATCACGGAGATCCTTAAAGGGATACTGTCACGGGAAAAAACATATATTTCAAAATGAATCAGTATACAGTCATCTTGTAACGACCACGTTATCAGGAACCTTTGGATACACAGGTGGACCCTGTGGGTTTGGGTGTTCACACCACGGGTTTCTGCTGCGTAAACCGACATGAAGTGCGTAGGAAGCAGGCCTGGACTGGGAGTCAAAATAGGCCCTGTCATTCTAAGTACACAGAGGCCCAAACAACGCCCTACCAGCCCACTATATGGTAACTTTCTATGGAGTCGTACAGCAGCCCCTCTGGCATTTGCCAGAACCCACAGATTGTCAGTCAGGGCCTTGTATGAAGTCCGTAAACCAAGTACCAGCAAGGATTTAGAGATAACATCGTTAAAGTCAGGCAGTCACAGGTCGGGCAGAAGTCAAAACCAGGAATTCAATAATCAGAATCAAATGCTTCGGCAGGAACAGATAAACTGGAACCAGCTTGGGCAACTTCCAATATGGAGACTGGCCTAAGGAGTCTTTTGGCGACAAAGTTTCAATTTCGGCGCCAGCCAATGACGTCATAATGCTTGGCGACATGACGCAGGCTTGCAAGGGGCTTAGAAGGAGAGACGTGCCAGGAGTTAAGAGATCGACGTGATCTCTTACACATCTTCTAAAGCAGGGAAGGGAGGGTGGCATTTTGGTTTGAAGAAGCTACCAAAAGAGGCTTTACAATGGAGATTTTATAAAAACTTTAATATTCTCCACCAAGATTATAGAGGTTGCATGTACCAATACCTCCAAGAATGACTCCTGACAGGCCACAGATGTATAGTGAAACTGGGCTTTAATCTGATTTATAAGGATCTGTTGAAGAGAACCTGGTGTGAGACCAGCAATACCGAAGTGAACTGTAATTTTAATAAACTACTGGAGCCCAACGTGAAGCACAGAAGTTTCTATTAGAAGACTGGACACCCTTCCTCCCGTACTACAGATATATATAGATAATTGTGTAAAACGCGTGCTCTGCTGGGAGAAGCAAGGGGCTTATGGGAATAGTATTATATATACAAATAACATTGTGTGTCCCTTTCTATTCCTGCCTTGTCCAGCCTCCCTGCTGGTGTTTTTTCCCCTCTGCCAGGAACAGGTTTGCAGATGCACATTAATCAGTTCCTTGTCCAAATCCCACACCCAAGCACATATTTTTACCAAGCACAGCTGCCTTGATAAGCAAAATATCTGGAATATGCATAACAGAGGGCAAAACAGACAGAATTAAAAATTGTCTTTCCTGAAATTTGTTTTTAAAATGAACATCCTGAAAAAAAATGGTGGTTGGAAATACAGCTTCATGCAGGACAACAATATACGGTTGGGGGGGGAGACAATGCAGGAAAGCTGGCAGGGTCGGACTGGGGGGCCCACCGGGACTAATGTCCAGGGCCCCCTTTGACCCCCCCTGCCTCTCTACTATGACGCGCCAAGCACGCTTGCACGAAGGTGCTGCTCGGCGCGCCTGCGTGTAGACGCCACTCCTCAGTAAAAGGTGCCGCGCGCATGCGCAAATGGCACTGCGCGGCACGTAAAAAAACCTTTTTTTCTTTTAAGTACGATCGAAACGGGGGACTGGCCCGGCGGGGGCCCATTAGGGGTCGGGGCCCACCGGGTTTTTTTTTCCCACCGGGCCAGTCCGACACTGAAAGCTGGGGCAGGAGGTATAGGGGGCACACAAGGCCCTAATTACTGAGCAATTTCAACATATATTGGTAAAAAGGTCAACCTCTGGATATATTTGGGGGCCCTAAAGTGCTGTGGGACCCAGTAACATGTAGTTACGCCACTGATGCTGTCAGATCCGCTGGCTCATGGGCATGAGAGGCAGAGGGTTGCTGTGACATGGAGGAGCGGTCCCAACATTTTTGTTTTGCAGGGGAACCTAGGAAGGTGATGTTGCGCCACTAAGTATTACCAACTTCAGTCATTTCTCAACATAAGTCCCTAGGTGGTTGCATTTTGATTGCTCTCAGACCTGCCTATGAGGAGCACCTAAGCGCGCAAAATGCGTAAGGCTTTTTTTATGTCCACTATTTGCCTAAAATAATATCTGCAATTCTTCTATGATACTGACATCAGTCTGCGGGATCTGTGAGTGCCTGGTGTTCTTTCCACGGTGTCAGGCGTGGATTTCCCCAGAGGGCGCCTGTAGGCCAGTGTCCTCCGTCCCCCCCCCTCCAGCAAGCTTGCGGGCATGCAAATATTTTATTAGTGGATCGCTAAGTGCCTATCGCTTAGTGCTCCGGGATCGAGGTGATCAACCCTGCAGCTGGGCAGCATGCCGTCCCTTAATTTTTGCCGCCCTAGGCCTGGGCCTATGCGGCCTTAGCGCAAATCCGCGCCTGCAGGGTTTGTGCCCAGAGATACCTTATTTTACTCATCTGGCCACCGATTAGGTATGTAGCCACCCAAATGCAGATGTAATTCTCAAAGCCAATTGCTTTGTTTTGCAGTGTATGTCCAATTACACGCCACATTGTGGTCAGATATTACATAGAATGCTGCTATATAAAGCATTGGTGTTGGGTGCCTTGGAGCCTGCAGACGGACCACATTAAATCCAGCCTCTCAGTGGCTGCACATCCAAAGTATAGAACTCAAAATGGGCGAAAGTGCTCTGCTGCTTCGATGTTCCGGTAATTGCCGGGAAGAGAGAGATAAATTGTTTTTTCTCCCCTGGCTCCTATCTCTTACTTTCCCTGTAATATCGTTAGAAACAATTGGTTCCGCACATTCACTGGAGTATCAGATCCCATTATCAGAAGGAAGGAGAGGTTAAGAAACATGTATAATGAGTGTATGATAATGAAGTATATTATTATGCTATTTTAAATAGGGATGCACCGAATACAGGATTCGGTTCGGGATTCGGCCAGGATTCTGCCTTTTTCAGCAGGATTCGGATTCGGCCGAATCCTTCTGCCTGGCCGAACCGAATCCTAATTTGCATATGCAAATTAGGGGCGGGAGGGAAATTGCGTGACTTTTTGTCAGAAAACAAGGAAGTAAAAAATGTTTTCCCCTTCCCACCCCTAATTTGCATATGCAAATTAGGGTTCGGATTTGGTTCGGTATTCGGCCGAATCTTTCGTGAAGGATTCGGGGGTTCGGCCGAATCCAAAAAATCATCCTAATTTTAAATATAACATTTAGGATCAGAAGAAAAGGCCTGCGCATGCTATGGATGGACGCACGGATGCCACAGACATCATTCATTCCCTAATCCTTCCACCTAACTGGGGTACTAACCTATTCTTTCTGAGTGATTCATGAAACCATTTTTCAAATCTGACTGGGTACAAGGACTTCCCAAAATAAAATAATTCAGTTGTTCTTGTATAAGTCTCCCATGAAAACCAAGGGTAACATGAGGGGTGTAACTACAGAGGAAACAGACCCTGTGACTGCAGGGGATCCAGGGGTATATGGGGCCTGATGAGGCCCTAATTAAAAAGCAATTTCAATATATATTTATAAAACAAGACAACCTCTGGATATGTTGGGGGGCCCTAAAATTAATTTGCAGTGGGGCCCAGTAACATCTACTTACACCACTGGGAAGCATTCTGTTCTAGAGCTTCCCTCCAGTCCTACAACACCTCAACCCCTACCTGCTACAGACAAACTCAGGCAAGAGGAGGGTGAGGAGAACCAAGAAGGTGGTCTTACCAGAAGGTGCTCCTATAGTGTGCGGCTCTGTTGGACGGTGTGACCTCTCTGCCCACATTGAATGCACTCCATCTCCATCATTACTTGTCCTCTTGTCTCCTCATTAATCTCCTTTGATCTGTGCCTTTGGTTGCTAGCTGTTGTCTTCTACAGACTTAAAGGAACAGGTTCAAATAAAAACTGGGCAAATAGTGCAAAATAAAAAAAAATGTTTCTAATATAGTTAGTTAGCCAGAAATGTAATGTATAAAGGCTGGAGTGACTGGAGGTGTAACATAATAGCCAGAACACTACTTCCTGCTTTTCAGCTCTCTAACTCTGAGTTAGTCAGTGACTATAAGGGAGGCCACATGGGACATAACTGTTCAGTGAGTTTGCAATTGATCCTCAGCATTCAGCTCAGATTCAAAAGCAACAGATATGACCCATGTGCCCCACCCCCTCAAAGTCAGTGATTGGTTACTGCCTGGTAACCAATCAGTGGAAACCAAGAGAGCTGAAAAGCAGGAAATAGTGTTCTGGCTATTATGTTACACATCCAGTCACTCCAGTCTTTATACATTACATTTTTAACTACTTTTGCAAACTATTGACCTAGTTTTTATTTTTATACTGAACGATTCCTTTAAGGAAAAGCACAATAATTGTTTCTGTTAAAAGAAGAGGATGTGAAGTTATCCCTTTCACATATTATAAACCACTGACCATAACTTCTCCCTTTCCTTCTTGTCTGGAGAGACACGGCATCTATTTATCATTCGATATACATTGAGTATATACTGTGTGTCTGCCCTTTCATTATATGGCATCTATAATATACCCCAGAGGGGAGCTTTGGATACTTATCCATCTCAGCAATGCAACTTCAGCTTTGCAAGTAATATACTGAGAGCCTGGCTATTTTATGTCACCTTTCAACTTAATGAGAGGCAGATACCTGATGGAAATAGATTGGCTGCTGTTTTGCTGTGCATAATGCAATGTGCTTGGCATTTATTTCCCAAATTAGGTTTCTTTTTTTTTTTTTTTACAGCTCAGGTAATGGTTGTAGAGAAATGCTCACTCACAGGGTCTCTCTCCTTCAAGTACATCTTTTGACATTCAGTCGTATGAGCAGTAACATAACTAGAGTAGGCCCAGGATCAGCCGGGATCTCCAAAGAGATATAAAAAAAATTGCATTTTATGGTATATTAGAACAAAAAAATTGAACACATGCCTGTCCAACATCAAATTCCAGAACCATGGGTGTCAAAATTAAGTTGATCCTCAATACAATTTCCACTAGATGCTGGATCATTGTTTGTAGGATTTTCTTCCATTTATATACAGTATATGCGAGAGGTTGGGAGTAATGGTGGCCATAGACGCACAGATATCGTACGAAACGAATTTTCATCCGATATTCGTTGCGTGTATGGTGGAAAAAGAGCCGACCGATATCGGCAGAAGACTTGGATATCGGTCGGCTCGTCGATCGGGCTGGACGGAAAATTTTGATTGGGTGCCTTTGAAGGGACCCAAACATCGCCCATTGTTAGTGCTGAATCTACACGTGTGTATTCAAACGAACGATCTTTCTTGGAAAGATCTTTTCCAAGAAAGATCGTAATTGTTACGTCTATGGCCACCTTAAGATGTAGGGAATTAGGTCTGTCTGACATTGGTGGTCCAATGACTCCCATAGGAGTTCAGCTGGGCTGATGTCAGGTTTTTGTGCAGAGCAGGAAAGTTCTTTGACTCCTATCTCTAAAAGCCAATTATATATGGACCTTACTTTGTGCATGGGGTTATTATCCTTCTGGAATAGGACAGAACCTTCCCCAAACTGTTCCACAAATTCTTGAAAGTTGTCAAGAATGCCATTGTATGATGTAGTGGCAGGTGTGTTGGCAATGATCATTGTGGCTTAATCAGCCAATTCCAATCAGTAGAAACTGTGCCCACAGACTTTTGTCTAGATAGTGTAGCTGACATGCTTTAAATAGCATTCTGTCACACTATTAATAGACCTAGAACCCACCATAGATCACATGTTGAGATCTTTATCTTAATGTTACCAGATTATTGGAAAAAGATCAATCAGTTTGAAGTCTTTTCAACCCGCAAAGGTATCAGTTATAGTCAAAGAGAGAAGCCCTATGAGATCTAGCAGATCTTATCCCTCCACGGGCCACAAGTGTGATCATTCTATTGAGGCAAATTCTAGTATATTTGCATGGTTATTCCTCATCTTCAGGTGCTGGTATCGGTTGAGAGTCAGGGTATAATGATTGATCTGCATGGATCATGTCT
The DNA here is from genome assembly GCA_038501925.1 of Xenopus petersii. Classification (NCBI taxonomy): domain Eukaryota; kingdom Metazoa; phylum Chordata; class Amphibia; order Anura; family Pipidae; genus Xenopus; species Xenopus petersii. Next base: position 17,786,695 of record CM076675.1, on the reverse strand, counting down.
TCGATTCTGCTCATTAGAAGATACAAGGTCCATGGAGGCATGGTATCTGTGGAATAACTAGAGGGTACTGGACCCTCAACAAAGTCATTTGGGAATAAGACATTCTTCAGGAACATGTACTGAAATTGCTTATTGGTCATTGACACACTGGGTCATCCAGTACTGCACATGCATGGAGACACCAGGGAGACATATCAGGGGATAATTTAAGTTCTATTATACAACAATTTCATTACAATATTGCCGTACCTTTTTAATACCAACAAAATCTTCTGGGATTGTAAAATAAATCAAGAAAACTAAAATGCAATTACATTTTTTTCAGCTTGCTTATTGTTTTCAGCCAGTGTGCAATCTGCCAATCTGAAAATTAAACAGAGGCTCACAGGAACGGTTAAGCCCTGGGTAACAAAACTCCTTTTCGACTTTCATACGACTCATTTAGAATTGTAAATAGAATAGAAATGGAAACACATATTTATTACTGGAACTTTTGCTGGTGCTACATGAATGTAAGGTTAGATGGAGCTGCGTCAATGTAAGCATAATGCAGCCACATAAAAGTAAGGCTGCATGGAATGGCTAGATGGAGCCAGATAAATGTAAAGCTAGATAAAGCACCATAAGAAATGGATAGAACCGCATTAATGTAAGGCTGGAAGGAAGCGCACTAATGTAAGGCTGGAAGGAAGCGCACTAATGTAAGGCTGGAAGGAAACGCACTAATGTAAGGCTGGAAGGAAGCGCATTAATATAATGCTGAAAGGAAGCGCACTAATGTAAGGCTGGAAGGAAACGCACTAATGTAAGGCTGGAAGGAAGCGCATTAATGTAAGGCTGGAAGGAAGCGCACTAATGTAAGGCTGGAAGGAAGCGCACTAATGTAAGTCTGGAAGGAAGCGCACTAATGTAAGTCTGGAAGGAAGCGCACTAATGTAAGGCTGGAAGGAAGCGCACTAATGTAAGTCTGGAAGGAAGCGCATTAATGTAAGGCTGGAAGGAAGCGCATTAATGTAAGTCTAGATGGATTCACATAAATATAAGGCCGAATGAAGCCACATAAATGTAGAACTAGGTGTAGGCACAAATTGTAAGGCTAAATGGAACCCCATACATTTAAGGCTGGATGGAGCAATATAAATGTAATGCTGGATGGAGCCACATAACAGTAAAGTTGGATAGTGCAACAAAAATGTTAGTCTAGATTAGAGGTCCCCAACGTTTTATACCTGTAAGACACATGAAATGCAAACAGTTGAGAGAGAGTTCCTGGGGGGTTGCCAAATAAAGGGCTGCCATTGGCTATTTGGTAGCCCCAGCCTATACAAACTGATATTTTTGTTAATGACTACATGGTAACAAGACCACCATGGAATGTTTATGGAAGTTGTGCTTCATCCAAAGATGAGGAAAGCTAGTAGGGTTTCTGTACATTGTGCTCATGTTCTTTTATTAGTATTACAGTGTTCAGACTGAAGAGGTTACTTAGGGCACTGCTGCTAATCATTTACTGTCCGGCACTTTCACTGTGTGATACCAGCTCAGTACCTGCTGCTCATAATATCATTCTTCCTTCTGCAATAGTCTACGTTTTGGAGAAAAAAATCGATAGTGTCCAACCTGCAACGTTCTAGCGGATATTAAAAAAAAAAAATCTCAGTAGCCTCTGAGGTTACAGGCCAAAAGCCATATTCCACCTCTGCTGTACCCAAAAACTGGCCATTTCTTTTGCCCTCTTCTTAAAGGGGACCCAAGGGAAGCTGGGTTAGGGTCGGTATGTGATTCGGGGAAATCCTGCCCCGCACATCACTACTAAGCAGGGTGCATTGTCCCTTTAAGAGCCATACACATTTATTTGCAGTGTGGCACATGGAATGTTTATGCTGTACATCTCTATGCAAATGAGCTGGCGTCTGAGCCACTATTGAGAGAAAATAAAGGAAAAACAGCGCCAGTCACATGACATTCACATGAAAGTCCACTCAGTTTCTCTCCAGAATGTTCTACTGTATTTTTCAGCTGGAGGAACAGCAAGGCCAGCACAGTTGTATTTACAGTAGGGGGGCGGGGGGAGAATTTGGTCAGATGCACTGGAACAAGGTTGTATGTGGGATACCGTTGCTCTTATTAGTGGTGCTTGCGAAGCTTGTGACGAAAAGCCATGCAATTTCTTTCCCGCCTAATTTGCATATGCAAATTAGGGTTTCGCTTTAGTTTGGCCAGGCACAAGGATTCCCCCGAATCCTGCTGAAAAAGGCCAATTCCTGGATTCGGTGAATCCCCACTCTGAACACAGGTGTAGTTAATTACCTTACTTTCTTAATGATTTTAATTCTGTCCTATCAGCTGCCGGGAGGGTAGAGGATAACCCACGATTCAGTGCTGCCGTGGATTACCAGGAAAACGCCATTCTGCAGAATTTAATTTTTCCTCTAAATCTCCCGTTCCATTCGTGGGTATTTGTCTCATGTTAATGCATATATATATATATATATATATATATATATATATAAATAAACTGGCCGTGTGCAATCCAGCCAGGAGCTCCCAGCATGGCTGTTCAAGAGCTGACAAATTTACAGGAGAGATCATCCAATTGGTTTCACAGTCGTGGACTGTTATTAGAGGGCCTGCCGTTGTGCTGAGTGCAAGAGATACACTTAATGGGAGAAAGCTCTGTGCATCTCATTGCCCTGCTCATCCAACCAAAGCTCAATATAGATTTTACTCTCCTGATAAAACGGCCTGTGTTTTATTAAAATACATTATTGCACATTGCTCATTTACACAGCTGGACTTTCTCACCTTTCAACAGATAATTGTGATGCTGCAACAGTGACATCTCCTGGACATGCCAGAGACTACAGCTTTTTATCATTTGTGGTTTTTGAGTTATTTAGATTTTTATTCAGCAGCTCTCCAGTTTGCAATTTGAGCTGCTAGTTGCTAAATCTGGTTCCTAAGGGTCCAAATGACCCTAGCAACCATGTATTGATAGGAATAAGAGACTGGAATATGAATAGGAGAGGCCTCAATAGAAAGGAGTAATAAAAAGTAGCAATAACAATACATATGTAGCCAAACAGAATCTTTGTTTTTAGATGGGGTCAGGACCCCCCCCCCCCTATTTGTAAGCTGGAAAGAGTCAGAAGGAAAAGGCAAATTTAAAACTGCAAAAAAAAAAAAAAATTATGAAGACCAATTGAAAAGTTGCTTAGAATTAGCTATTCTATAACATACTAAAAGATAACTTAAAGGTGAATCACCCCTTTAATTCTGACTTTGGGTTCAAGAGCAATATCATGTATAGTAGGACTACATGTGGTCTGCTGGGCTCAGCCAACAGAACTTTATGAAATAATCAATTGAAAAGCCCCTTTAACTCACTGAATCCATAAGGAATGTTTAGTGAATAGGACCCTCCTTGTAGGCCACGCCATTCACAAAGGAGCAAAACGGCGTGTGTACGGAAAGCTCGTGTTTGGCACGTTGTACTTTGGAAAGGAGACTTGAATACTGGTAGGCAAATAATATTTTATATTACCCTGTAAATGTACAATGAGATGAAACTCCAGCACACGGATGCTTAAGGGTTCATAACCCGTGTTTATTGTCAATGCCAAACAGGAAACAACGTTTCGGGGGCGTACCCCTTCGTCAGGTCACCGGTGAGAATACCGAGAGACCAGGTGTGCTACTGCTTCTATTTGTTTGAACTGTAAATGTACAATGCATAGAAAAATAGTTACAATTCAGCAATAGAAAAAAAAGTATTTATACAAATAATGGGGAGGGGGTGTATAAATCAGGGCTACATATCAGCTTCAAAGCAGAGGAAAACAAAGACCTACTTACATAGAAGCTCGTTATAACATTTAGGAGCAGATTTATCAACAATGTTTTGAGCATTTCGACTATCGAATAGGCCAAAATTCAATTCAAATTTTAAAAAAAATTTGACTTTGAATATTGAAATTTATCATGTACTGTCTCTATAAAACTTTGACCATTCGCCGTCAAAAACCTGTCGAATTGCTGTTTCAGCCTATGGGGGACCTCTTAGAGACTATTTGGGGTCATATGGTGGACTTTAAAAATTTAAGGTTTTGGGGCAAATACTTTGTTTCGAATTCGATCAAATGCGATTCTAACAATTTAGAATACAGCCTATTCAGCCGCAGTTAATTATTATTTTTTTTTTAAAATAAATTTCGATTGGTCTTTTTTTATTCAAATTTCGAATTTATGGGAGTTCAAAAAAACTCCCCATTACTTCGAAATTTGACCCTTGCTAAATCTACCCCTTAGAGGCCCGTTTATCAATGGTCGAATTCATGTGAATTTTTTTTTTTTTATTCCGCCTCTCTCCATTCATTTCTATGGGATTTTTAAAGGTGTATTTATGAAATGGTGAACTTTGACTATCACCTTTGGATAAATACGCCTTCCCATAGAAATAAATGGAGAGGGGCGGTTTTTCACTCTAGCAGACTGTGGAGATCTCTAACTTCACTCTTTGATAAATCTACCCCAGAGACTACTGTAACAAGGAGCATCTCCCAACTCCTGCTTTTCTTTGGAACCACCGCATGGAAATGGCTGGGGGCACTGCCAGTTATGTTGAATAGGTTCAAAGAGAAGCAGTAGTTTTTTTTTTTTTTTAGTTTTTAAGATATTCACAGTTTTTACAACACAAATATAATACAGTTAAAAACAGCACCTCCTTTTTCTTATTTTGCCCAACTGTGGAAAACGTTGGTAGGAATGAATACACTGAGGCAATTTGCAGTTGGTCTTTCTTTGTGGTTTATGAACTATGTCGATTTTTAATCAGCAGCTCTCCAGCAGTTTGGAATGTCGGCAACTAGTCCAGTTTCACCTAATGGTTTGAACGAGAGACTGAAAGTTGAATAGGAGAGGGGCTGCATATAAAGACATGAAACACACATTAATCAAATTGCAGTCTCAGAAGAGTAAGGCAAATATTTTAAACAGTAAACAATGAAGACCAACAGAAAATTTGCAAATAAGTCATTCTATAACATACAGCTTAAAAGTGATCTACCTCTAAGTTAGGCAAAAATAAAGTGATGTTGCTCTGTTTAGAAAATGAAATTACAGCTCAAAGAAAAGCCATTAGACATTGCCTGGATCAGTTGTAAGCAGTGCAACGTAAGACTGCTCTTTTCTCACTCACTTGACTTTCTACCCACTGTCTTCGTTCGTCCGAAATAATTTGCAGGTGGCGCGGTTGTTTCAAATTTCCTTTGATTGACAATACACATGAACTTCACTATATGCTAAATTCATAAAGGCCGTTGAGCACGTATAGTACACTAAAGGGAATGAGTCAAAAGTGTTAAAAGGTCGTTGGTATTAGGGAAAAAAAGCGATGATACAAGTTATCCGCCAGTTTAAATGGATACAGAGTGCTGGTACACAGGAAGCACTATATAAAGAAAAATATACATTCATACATACATATACCCAAGGCAACAAATCAATCAAGGGATTAAAGAAACAGTTCAGTGTGAAAACAAAAACTGGGTAAATAGATAGGCTGTGCAAAATGTTTCTAATATAGTTAGCCAAAAATGTAATGTATAAAGGCTGGAGTGACTGGATGTGTAACATAATAGCCAGAACACTACTTCCTGCTTTTTCAGCTCTCTAACTCTGAGTTAGTCAGCGAATATAATGGGCACAACTGTTCAGTGAGTTTGCAATTGATCCTTAGCATTCAGCTCAGATTCAAATGCAACAGGTATGACCCATGTGGCCCCCTCAAGTCTTTGATTGGTTACTGCCTTGTAACCAATCAGTTGAAAGCAAAGCAGGAAGTAGTGATCTGGCTATTATGTTACACATCCAGTCACTCCAGCCTTTATACATTACATTTTTGGCTAACTATATTAGAAACATTTTTTTTATTTTGCACAGCCTATTTTAATTTTACACTGTTACAATGAACAATTCCATTAAAGGAGAATTCAACCCGTAATAAAAAAAAACCCTCCCCCCTACCCTGGGTAGACCACACTCACCCCAGGCTACCTGCCACCCCCCCCCCCCAGGCAAATGCCCCTAATTTTTTTTACTCAGCCCTCCATGCAGACTCTGGCCCCTGGAGTTCAGCCATCTTCTTTCTTCATTATTTTTCCGACGTTTGGGCGCTTGCTTTTTCGGAAATTTTCATGACTTTTGTCGCATGCACAGTGGTTCGGGACCAGAAATTTACACCAACTGCGCAAAAAATGCCGTCATGACACAAAGATTATCAGAGAAGAAGAAGATGGCTGCCGTGACCTCCGAGGCCAGAATCTGCACGGAGGGGTGAGAAAAAAAGGAGGTGCATTTTCCCAGGGAGAGGGAGCAGGTAGGTTGGGGGCGGGAGGAGGGAGGATCTACCCAGGGTTAGGGGTTTTTAATTACAGGTTGAATACTCCTTTAAGGGAAAGTGAACCATAGTAAAACTAATATCACCGGTACTTTCTACTTCTGGAAGCTGGATTAAATTGATATTGTTAAACAAAAGAAACACAAAAATTCTGCAGCTATTCAATTTAGAATTTACACCTCTATCTGGTTGCTAGGGCTCCGTGCTTCTAGCTTTTTTTTACCCCAGGCCAAGAGCACTGTGCCACCATCTTGACTCAATTATCCAAGGATAATTCCTGAATAACAAGGTGAAGATGGCAGCGCACCGATATAAAGCACCTAAAACTTGAACATTTTTCAACAGAAGAAACAGACCTGTTGTCTAATTGCAAGTGCCAGAGACAAAAGCTAAAGTGTCAGTAAAGAAAGACAAAATAAATCACTTGGATTAGGTCTGTGCCCCAAATACTAAAGATATGGCAGAATAGCTAGATAGCAATGTCAGCAAACTAATATAGAACTTAACTGGCCTCTGAACATAACTCATAACATACATCATTCAAAATATTTGAATGACAAAACATTTAATAAGCAATAAGATAAGCCCACTTGTAAAAAAAGTGAAATGCAAAAAAAAATAAAAAAAAATAATGTAAATATGAACACAAAGCCAAGGGAAAAATATGTATATTCACTTGAAATGGCAAGAAATCTTTTACAAGGAAAAGAAAGCTTAGGCAACATATTGAAGCAGTTTATTTTTACTGCCCTCTGCAATGTTCCAGCATTTGTAGGACAATATTCAAAAATATATATATACACATGTATTGTATAGTCAACGCTAAGCAAATAGTCCAAATAATCAGGAAACAAAGAAAAATATTAGGAGGGAAGCATGAAGGGACATCCAGTCGTAAATCTAGATCAGAAAGGGTTTGGCTTTCCAAAATGTATAAAAAGTTAATATTTCTCTCTGCGTACTTTTCTAAAATGCCAATGTATAACCCTAAACCTCGCTCGATAGGTTTATCAGTTGGTTGAGGTGACTCCTAGGGGCCGATCCACTAACTTCGAGTGAAGGATTCGAAGGTAAAAAAAACTTCGAATTTCGAAGTTTTTTTTGGGCTACTTCGACCATCGAATGGGCTACTTCGACCTTCGAATCGAAGGATTCGTAGTAAAAATCATTTGACTATTCGACCTTCGAAGTACTGTCTCTTTAAAAAAAACTTCGACCCCCTAGTTCGCCATCTAAAAGCTACCGAAGTCAATGTTAGCGTATGGGGAAGGTCCCCATAGGCTTGGCTAACTTTTTTTGATCGAAGGATATTCCTTCGATCGTTGGATTAAAATCCTTCGAAACGAACGATTCAAATGATTTTATCGTTCGATCGAAGGAATTATCCTTGGATCGAACTATATGCGCTAAATCCTTCGACTTCGATATTCGAAGGATTTTAATTCCTAGTCGAATATAGAGGGTTAATTAACCCTCGATATTCGACCCTTAGTGAATCGGCCCCCTAAGTCTGTCCTGTGATCAGCAGACAACTGCCTTTAATTCATGGCCAAGAAAAAGAACTGCTCTGCTTTACTAGGTGTGCATTATAGTGCAACAATCGCAAAAATGAAAATTTAATATAGGCTTCAGCATACTGAACTTTCTAAATACAGAATTAAAGATGCTGCATAATTTCTGAAATAGTCAGGTTTATCTTCACTATCGCTCTCTCAGCATCTGTTTCTCTTCATTCTGTCTTCATTCAGCAGTTGGGTGTCAGATGAATGATCCAATATATCTTATAGGGGGGCTCCTTTTGCCTAGAAGATGTATTAGAGCTCACTCTATTAAACTTACCAGACATGATGTCTCTCTACATGCAGAATTTGTGCAAAAGGCAGTTATTTTGTTAGATTTTGTTTGTACTGGAAATCAGTTATTTGAGTAAGCTCTAATACATCTGATAGGAAAGGAAGCCCCCCTATAAGATATTTTGGATCTGTCAGTGAATATCTGACACCCAACTGCTGCATGAAGACAGATTGAAGAGAAACAGATGCTGAGAGAGGGATTGTGAAGATAAACTTGATTATTTCAGAAATTATGCAAAATATTTGTAGAATGGTTTGTATTTAGAAAGTTTCTTATTTCAGTATGCTGAAGCTTATAATACATTTTCATGATAGTCCCCCTTTCATTTTTAGCTCATGATGTTGGTCGTTGGTTAGGACTTTATTCTGGTGGACACAATGAAATTCCCCAGCATGCTCCAGATCTGACAAACTGAGGTGTACTTATAAAAACACTTCTGTATTTGAAAGACAGAAGAGGTTTGTCAAACAAGGAATCTGCATTCTGCAGAATGCCAATTAATAAGTACAAATAAAACCCCCACAGGAGCCTTAAGGATCAGAACGGGCTTTCTTAGGTGTAGATGTTTTTTTTTTTTATGGTGGAAAAAGAAAAGAAGGTTTAACCTCACTAGAAAGAGCTCATTAAAGGGGTGGATCGCCTTTAAGTTAACTTTTAGAATGTTAAAGAACTGCTAATTCTAAGCAACTTTTCAATTGGGCTTCATTTTTTTTTTTTTCTATAGTTTTTTATTTATTTGCCTTCTTCTTCCGTCTCTTTCCGGCTTTCAAATGGGGGTCACTGACCCCATCTAAAAAAAAACAAATGCTCTGTAAGGCTACACATTTATTGTTAATGGTACTTTTTATTACTCCTCTTTCTATTCAGGCCTCTCCTATTCATATTTCAGTCTCTTATTCAAATCAGTGTATGGTTGCTAGGGTAATTTGGACTGTAGCAACCAGATTGCTGAAATTGCAAACTGGAGAGCTGCTGAATAAAAAGCTGAATAACTCAAGAACCACAAATAATAAAAAATGAAAACCAGTTGCAAATTGTCTCAGAATATCACTCTCTACATCATACTAAAAGTGAACAACCCCTTTAGGTTCATGTTGTATATAAGCGGTGACTGTAAACAAATCTGTTACCCAAAGAGTTACAAGTGTGCGGAAGAAAAACCACAAAAAAAAAAACATGCCTTATATTGTGAGGTCTGAAAGTAAAAATGCATCAGAATCCAATAAATGAGGACCTTGCAATGCACAGATTGAAAGTATCAGTTTGAGTTCCTGCACAATTAGTCTTTTTCTGTCTGAAGAGAAGCAGTAGCCAGTGTGACTGCTGTAACAGGCTGCCCAATGCCATGTAATTGAATCTTTGCCATTTTCTTTTGTTCACATTCTGCCACCAGTCGACTCAGTTCTGCTGCGCTGTAGCCGATTAGGGTCTTGAGATCACAAACAAACTTATAAACAAACCTCTTTCCTTGAACTTTACAGATCATATCACCATCGTAGTAATACCTACATGGGGGAAAAAAAAAAAAAAAAAATTGTCACCAATATTCTCCAACGTAAATATTGCCAGTATGAAATATGTAGCATTCCTCATGGTGGAACTCCTGTACTCTGCAACCCCTTTTTTGTGTGCCAGCAAATAAATAGGGATTCACCGAATCCACTATTTTGGATTTGGCCGAATACCCGGATCCTTCGCGAAAGATTCGGCCAAATAAATGTTATTTGCATATGCAAATTAGGGGTGGGAAGGGGAAAAAAACGTCTTACTTCCTTGTTTTCTGACAAAAAGTCACACGTGCTTTCCCTCCCGTCCCTAATTTGAATATGCAAATTAGGATTGCGTTTGGCCTGGCAGAAGGATTCGACCGAATCCAAATCCTGCTGAAAAAGGCCGAATCCCGAACCGAATCCTGGATTCGGTGCATCACTAAAATAAATGGAATTAATTTTACAATTATTTAAATATAAATTATTCCATAATATTAGGGATGAACCAAATGCAGGATTCAGTTCAGGATTCGACCTTCAGGTATTAGGTAGGTAGCTATTACTACGATGGTGATATGCATATGCAAATTAGGGGTGGAGAGGGAAGTTGCATTACTTTCTGTCACAAAACAAGTAAAATGTTTTTCCCTTCCACCCCTAATTTGCATATGGTTCGGTATTTGGCAGAATCTTTCACAAAGGATTCGGGGGTTTGGCCGAATCCAAAATAGTGGATTCGGTGCATCCCTACATAATATTAACCGTATTTGCTTCCTTTTAAGCTTGTTTTTTACTCTTACATATATATTGCAAGATTCAGATCCTACCTTAAAGCACGGCTAAGCTTTTCATAATTCATGGTGGGTTTGTTTTTCCGCTGTCCCCATTTCTGTGCCACCAGTTCTGGCTGGTTCAGTTTGAATTCTCCTTCGTCGCCAACCCATGAAATACAGTCTCTAGCGTCTTTGTCAGTGAGCAATTCTAAAAGAAACTGCCATAACTGTATCTGCCCATTGTTCCCTGTAAAAAAAACCCAAAAAATACTGGATATACACATCAAATATATGGAAATAGTACATTTAAGAATGCAAATTTGTAGGGGAAAAAAAAAATGTTCAAACTGGTGACTTTCCATAAATGGCCCTGCTGAACAATAATTTTTTATAAAGGATCATGTTTGCAGGCTAGCATTCTTTGTGTTAAAGGGGTTGTTCACCTTCAACCAACTAGTTGCTTTCCGATAGATCACCAGAAAAACGTCTTTTTCCAATTACTTTCTATTTTCTACGTGTCACAGTTTTTCTAATATTGAAGTGTAAAGTGTCTTTTTTCATCTTCTAAAGCAGGTCTGGGAGAGGGGGGGGGTCGCCGACATTGTAAACTGTTCTAAACTGTTACATTTAGTTAATTCATTTCTTATACTTGTCCCTGCTGAGCAGAATCTCTGGATTTCATTACAGGCAGCTGTTAGAATTGATACAATAGTTGCTAATACTCCAGAGATGCTGCTGAGAAATGTATCAACTAAATGTTGATAAATTGTAACAGTTCAGAATCTGCACCTGAATTACTGAGTAGGGATGGGCGAATTTGACCCGTTTCGTTTCGCCAGAAATTTGCCGCTGGCGAAATGACGCTGACGCCCATTAAAGTCTGTGGGCGTCAAAAAAATTTTGTCGCGCGGCGAATTTTTTTTTGTCGCGCGTCTTTTTATTTTGACGCACAACTCCATACAAGTCTATGGGCGTCATTTTTTCGGCGAAACTAGGCGAAAAAATTCGCCCATTCCTATTACTGAGCAGTCAGGCTCAAACACCAGAGACACGAACATTCAACTTTAAACTTAGATTTTGGAAAAACAGTAAAATATAAATAATGGCAAGTAATTGAAAAGTGTCTTTATTTCTGGGGAACAATCTGAAAACAACTGAATTGAAAAAAAAAGTGTTTGGAAGGAGAACATCCCATTTAACGATTTATCATTTTATTCACGGTACAATCTGTCATGTGATCTATGGTGGGTATAAATATTTAGGGATGCACCAAATCCACTATTTTTGATTTGGCTGAACCCCTGAATCCTTCACAAAAGATTTGGCCGAATACCGAACCAAATGCAAATTTGCAAATTAGGGGTGGGAAGGGGAAAACATTTTTAACTTCCTTGCGATTTCCCTCCCGTCGCTAATTTGCATATGAAAATTAAGATGTGGATTCAGTTTGGCCCGGCAGAAGGATTCGGCTGAGTCCTGCTAAAAAAGTTTAGAATCCTGGATTTGGTGCATCCCTAAATAAGGATGCACCGAATCCACTATTTTGGATTCGGCCGAACCCCCAAATCATTTGCTAAAGATTTGACCAAATACTGAACCCTAATTTGCATATGCAAATTAGAGGTGGGAAGGGGGAAAACATTTTTTACTTCCTTGTTTTTTGACAAAAAGTCACGCATTTACCTCCCCGTCCCTAATTTGCATAAGCAAATTAGTATTCGGTTTGGCTGGGCAGAAGGATTCAGCCGAATCCTGGCCGAAGCCCGAACCGAATCCTGGATTCAATGCATCCCTATCCCTAAAGATAATATTTCCTTGCTTTTATGTCTGCTTTGAACTAGGAGTAAATGGTAAAATTACCTGTTCTGTTTCCTGGTGAACTTCTGTCTTCCCCAGAAATGCGTGGCGCCCTTTGTATTTTTGCTACTTTGGTTTGACTGTTTATTACTTTAATGGTTGTTTGGGCTGCAGGCTGGATTGATGCTGGTATAATCTGTACAGCTAAACAAAAAAAAAAGAATTAAACCAATGAGAATGTAATGTTCTCCCTATTAAACTATAAAATAAAAAAAATGCTGCATTGCAATAGCAGTTACACACAGTAAGTACAATCATGAAGTCTTAAAAAAACCTTACACATCTAAAAATGCATAAGGAAAGGTGATCTTACGGTGATCAATGGTAACTGTTGCAATTTCGCCTCCCTGTTCCTGACTCGCCAAAACATCTGAAAGAGATATTAAAAAAATGCTGCTTAGCATTACTAGGTTAAATGGACATTCATTCATTATTGCGAACAAGAGTGGGCAAAGAATAAATAAGTAACGTGACAGGTGATTCTACTTGATGGGACCAAACGTGTCAGGTAAAAGTTTATTAGATGAACACAAAATTACTTTTACCAGAACAAGCAAGTTTCAGTCAGAGTCACATGGTCTGAAGCACATCTAGATATCAGGAACAGCTCACATAACCTGTTTACTATGGCTTCAACTTGTAGATTAACCTTGCTGAAGAGATCCAGACATGGGGAGGCACATTTATCAATTTAATTCGAATAGATTCGAAATTCGACAAGGGGGTTATTGATAAAAAAAAAAAAAAAAAAAAAACCTGGACAACCAACTCGAATCACAATAGAATTAGACTAAACTCGATTTGAGTTTCTCAGAAAAAAAAACTTTAAAGGAAGGCTAGTAACATGTCCATATTGGTCCCTGGACCTCTCCCATCGACTTTTACTCGAATTTAGCAGGTTTTAGGTGGCGAATAGTCTAATTCGAGTTCTTCAAAGGCCAGAGTATGAAATTTCAAATTCAAATTCAAGTTTGGATAATTCAAAATTCAAATTTGAGAGTTTTGACCGAAAAAAACAAAAATAAAAAATTGGAATTCAAATTTTCAATTCGACCTTTAATAAATCTGCCCTAAATAAGTAGCTCAGTAGTGATGTGCAGTCAACCCAAACCCAACCTGCACTATTATTTATAGTGAGCCAAACCACACATCACTATAGCTCAGGGTTTTCTGGCAGTGAGCATCAAACAAATAAGAGTAGATACTGGGAAGGTTCTCACATTTCCGAAGAAGCTCCAAATGACTCCACAAAATTTCTCCTCTGGGGACTCTCTGGAAGAAATCTTCTTGGTTAAGGTTGCAGAGTTCTCTTCCCGTTATACCGAGGGAGTTCACATTTATATCAGTCAAACCGAATTCCTTCATTACCCAGAGCACCCAATGAAGAACCTGATCTACAGACCATTGAAGTGGATCTGAAAATATTTAAAATAATATCACATCACAAAATTGCTGAATAATCATTTGTATAACATATAGGCAGTCTGTGTCTTCAAAAAAACAGTTACCGTATATACTCGAGTATAAGCCGAGTTTTTCAGCCCCCAAAATATGCTGAAAAACTCTACCTCGGCTTATACTCGGGTCAAGCGCAAAAACGGTCGCCGGCGCCTAAGAATAGTAGCCGGCGCCTAAGAATAGTCATCCAAAAACGAGATTGAAACTTACCAGAAGCTGCTGCATTTCTCACCCTCGGCTTATACTCGAGTCAATAAGCTTTCCCAGTTGTTGGAGGTAAAATTAGGTACCTCGGCTTATACTCGAGTATATACGGTACATTTTAGGTCAGGGCACACAGGCAGATTCAGGAAACAAATCTCCCCTTATTTGGGGCGACTAATCTCCCCGAACTGCCTCCCCTGACTTTCCGCCGGTGATTTACACGTTAGCCGGCGGGAAGGCATTCATTTTCCGAAGTTGCCTCACGAGAAAACTTCGGGCGACTTCGGAAAACGAATTGCGTCGAGTGCCATACGGCCGGAGATTTACATTTTAGGCAGTTCAGGGAGATTAGACTCCCGGCGACAAATCTCCCCTTATTCAGGGCAACTAATCTCCCTGAATCTACCTGTGTGCCCTGACCCTAAGGATATTTGTGGTTGATAAGATATTGGATTTTTAAAACTACAATAAACAAACTATGTAATCTCACATTCTAAAAACAGCAGTTCAGAAGAACCCGATTTTAGTGACCGATCTTCTTCAAAGGTGATAGATGAGAAAGAAGAAAATACAGGGGAAGTATATGAAGTGTTCGGCTTAATGAAATTACTACAAGGTATTGGAAAGGTTTTTTACCATATGGAATGCCTAAGCGTTCTTGCTCTTTCCTGTAGCCTTCCAGTGCTGCTGCCCACCGGGTTACTTGCTCGGATGTTTCATCAGAAATTGTTGTTATATGTTTTGATCCATCCAGAGTTATCACCTGTGCTTCCTCCACTAGTTCAGCTTCCATTGCATCTTCATGGGCATCTGGGTCGATTACCACTTCAACAGTTTCAACTGGCTTCACAATTTCCAGGATGTTTAGTTTTGGCTCCAGTCCTTAAAAAGACAAATAAATATCAAATATACCTCCACGCAAATATAGCAATAACAAAAAAAAAAAAAACTCGCAAACTGGACACAACCATTACAATAATACATCTTGTGGTCGAAGCAGAAATAATAAAGATAGAATCATTTAAATATGAGCACACAACCACTTAAATGGAACAATGTTGCGGACCACTGCTTTGATGCCGAATGTGCACACACACACAAGAGTATGACAAACAGATTGCTACAGGGTGGTAGTCCACAAGGGGACTAACAAAAAGCCAATCAGAAACGATATATGGCAGCCCTTGGAAACCTTTATCACACTTCCTATATTTGAACGTAGCTCATTAGTAATAAATGAGATTTATTATTAACAAAGCAGCTTCCCTAAACCCAGCTATTCTAGTATTCCAGGTCATAAGAGCAATCTAAAATTTAACTGAAACAGTTAGCATTATAAACTGGAAAAAGTACTTTTTCCCTATATATGAATTATAGTTAATAATCAACACAGAAGGGCTTTTATCTGCTAAAAAGAACTTTGTTGGGGGCACTGAAAGCTGTATGGGCAATTTTAAATCCAGTATAGCTAGAAGATAAACTAGCACAGGTAGAATTCTATGCAGGAAGACTTGCAAGTGATGTCTTAGAGGTCCTTTATCTATGATCCCTGCATGGATCACCAGTAAACCCTCAAAGTAATGCTGCTCTGAGCCTCAGTCTTTTCCTTCTATTGTGTACACATGGACTTCTGTATCAGACTTCCAGTTTTCAACTTGACCCTACAGGGCTAGGGCTTGAGCATGCTCAGTTCCCTCCTCTCCCTGCTGCAATCTGAGCCAAGAGTTATGAGTGAGCAGGGAGACTCGGCTGGAAGTGATGTCACACCAAGCTAATATGGCAGCTGCTATCCTAAATAAACTGTGTCTAGAGCGGTATACTCAGGTATAGTAAAGCACCCTGCAGAATAAATATAGTGTTATAGCTTGCAATATTGTGGCTAATCCATTGGCAATAAACTGCTTCTTTAGCTTTCCTTCTCCTTTAAATGTTAACTACCTCTTTTAACACAAGACTTTCTGAAGTTGGTTTTGGGGCATGCTCAGTGTTACTCCACCAAGTCAACTAGTGAGCAGCTGCAGCACAGATACATGCAATATCTCCCACTTTCAAGCCTGTGATTCCCAATTCTATGGAGTATGTCAGATACAGGCAAAATTAGAGTTCTAGTTGCTGAAAAATTCAGCCACCAATAAAAAAAAACCAAAAAAAAAACCAAAAACTAAAGGGAAAAAAAAGTTTTGAGTTAGGTTCAAATCCAGTCTAAAAACAACCCTTGCAATGAGTTTGAAGCGATACTGTATAGGAGAAAACATATTGCTGCAGCACTTCCGTGCTGCAAAATGGAAAAATGTGATTTTTTTTAGGTCAGTTACGTTTTGGCTGTATCTTGCCCTTTATGAAGTCCTTATTATACATGTATTACTTTTAGCGCAGCAGATGCAATAATAAAAAAAAAAAATTCACGTATACACTAACCTTGCTGGGAGATCACCTGAACACTGAGCTGTACTGATCCATCTGTCTTTACTCCTTGGTCAAATAAACTGCGATCAGGATCAAGCTGTTAAGAGGAGGGAGGAAAAGGCTCATTGTTTACCTATACGTCACAGAACAGCTTTAGGGTGTTTTACAAATCTACATTAAGGGGCCGATTTATCAAAATGTGAGATTAGAACTCACCACAGAAAAACTCACCCATGTTCTATTCATTTCTCAATTGAGTTCACCATTTGATAAATATAATTTTAAAAATCCCATAGGAAGAGAGAGTAAGTGAGTTTTTCTGTGGTGTGTTTTAATCTCACACTTTGATAAATCTGCCCCGTAAACATTGAAAAGCACTCCCAGACAGCAAATAAGATTCAACAGACTCTTAGAATCTAGTTCATTTCAATGAAATAATGAAACAAAAAGTGTCTCTCAATTCTTAAATGGTTAAGGAGATTCATGGTTTTGCAAACAAAACCAATGTTTGACACCCAATACAAGGGAATGTTATACTAGCGTGATCAAAAATACCCAATATGGCTGTCAGTGTTGGCCTGTGTTCAGCTTCTAGCTTACTTTGCCAGACAGGTAAGCAGAGAATGGAAGACAAATACAGATTGAATATATTTTTCTCACAGAAGCATTAAAGGAGAACTAAAGCCTAACTAAAGAAGTAGCTAGAAATGTTGTACATTATATTTTGGGCTTCTGTACCAGCCCAAGGCAACCACAGTCCTTTAGCAGTAAAGATCTGTGTCTCCAAAGATGCCCCAGTAGCTCTCCATCGTCTTTTCACTTACTGAGCTTAGCGACCCACTCACAATATACAGTACACATAGAATAGAAATGTCACAATATAAGGCTGATTAGTAATTAATACACATAATTACTACATGGCAGCACAGAAACCAGTGCAATTAGCATCAGAATTTAATAATCAGCAAACCTGTAGCATCAGCTTATATTACAGCCAGGGAAGCTCATTTTCTGCTGGATAATTAGTGACGAGCCCTAAGCTTAGCTTCTCAACAGCCAATCAGAGCCCACTGAGCATGTGAGTGTCACAGACACTTTCCAAGATGGTGACCCCCTGTGATAAGTTTGAAGTCCTGGATCATTGCTGCTATTGACAAGCTGAAACTTGAGGCTGGTGCAATAAGTTCAGTATATAAAATATGCAATTTTAGCCACATTCAATTAATTCTCCTTTAATAGGTATAAAGTTTATAAAACACAAAATGTATTGATACCTGGATATCTTGCAAACATATTTCATGTGCATCAAGTGAACACTGAAGTCTTGGCTCTAGCAACTTCTTGAGATTGCCAATTGGCTCATTGATGTCAATAGACTGACTTATAAACTCTGCTGTGCTATACGTGTGTTCTATAATGCTAGAAGACAGAAAGTAAAACAGCCAAGTTAGATTAGCAGATAAACAGCACAGTGCACATAAGCTGAACACTGCATCAGCTGCAGATCAAGGTTAAAATATATACCAGAAGAATACACAAATAATTAAAATTAAATGTCTCAAACAATTCCTTCCCTGCGAAGGCCTCTCTGTACCTGTGCAGCAAGGGCAGCGTTTTTCAAAACAGAGCAAGGAATTCATACTAGGGATGCACAGAATGCACTATTTTGGATTCAGCCGAACCCCCGAATCCTTCACGAAGGATTCGGCCGAATACCGAACCGAATCCTAATTTGCATATGCAAATTAGGGATGGGAAGGGGAAACATTTTTTACTTCCTTCTTTTGTGACAAAAAGTCACGTGATTTCCCTCTCCGCCCCTAATTTTCATATGCAAATTAGGATTCGGTTCGGCCGGACAGAAGGATTCGGCCGAATCCGAACCCTGCTGAAAAAGGCCGAATCCCGAACCGAATCCTGGATTCGGTGCATCCCTAATTCATACATTACAAATATATTTGTTGTGTCATAAGCTACAGAGAAAGTTATAGTGAAACCAACAATACATAAATGACCCGTACCTTTCTTCTGTGCATTCGGTCTTCTCTGTGCCATCAATTTCTATCTCTATCAACTCCTCAGCCTCTCTTTTTGTCATGGCTACAATATAAGTAGTTCTGCAAAACACAGAAAAAACACCAGTAATTACTTAAGAAATAAGCACTGTCACAGCTCTGGATATAATGGGGCACATACACTCAAAAGATGTCCTAACATAATTCAAGATGAAGAGCAGCTATGAAAAAATTTAAAGACCTGGGTCATTATTGGTTATATGGCTGTTGAACCTCTCAGTTGTTAAACAGTGGTATACATACTAACCCCCCCCCCCCCCCAAATGAATAGATTTTTCACACAGAGTTATCCTCTGAGCACTTTTGTAATTTACATTTATTTATAGCCTTTTTTTTTTTTTTGACAGCATAAGTCAACTAAATACAGAAAATTCTTATAAAATGCATAGACACCAAGTCTTCTATTATCTGTCTCAGAAACCACTTAAAATAGCAAATGAATACAAATGTAAGTGCTAAGAGAAACAGTATGATTAAGTTTACATCAATTAATTTGTGGGGTTTAGATCACTTTTACTCAGACCTCAGTAAGGGTCTGCATTCCTGAATACTTTACCTGCAGAGATGTCAAACAGGCATTTGTAAGATGCTCCCTGGATTGCTTCTGATCCAGTTTGGCATCTCTGCAGGTTGTCACACCAACCTTGCCCCCTGCTCCACTGCTTTTGGAGATACTGGAGACACCAGTCGGACTAGCCCACCAGGATACCAGGATAACTCCCGGTGGGCAAAGGTGTCAGTGGAACCTCATGCTGCTAAACATTTGGCCTATTTCATGGCCTTTCCCTATTTCTATGAGAACAAATAGGCTTAATAGATGGAATAATAGATTATAGTAAAGAAAAGAGACTAGAAAAATAAAGGTTGAGTGAGAAGAGGAAGAAAAATAGTACTGGAAGTCTGCCCCCGCTCCAAGCTTGTGGGGCGGGCCCCCGGTCTAAGCTTGTGGGCCCCCGGTCTAAGCTTGTGGGGTGGGCCCCTGGTCTAAGCTTGTGGGGTGGGCCCCCGGTCTAAGCTTGTGGGGTGGGTCCCTGGTCTAAGCTTGTGGGGTGGGTCCCTGGTCTAAGCTTGTGGGGTGGGTCCCTGGTGTCGCAGTCTGACACTGGGAGTGGGTAAAGTTTAGGAGGCAAATTACTGACAGGTAGATGGACCTATCACTGGGGAGGGGAGCCAATACCCGTCTCATTCCTACACAAGTCTCATTCCTGCAGTTGGATCCAGGAACAAGCGAGACATGTGATGTAGATTGGAGTGCAAATAAACTATTTGGAGGGGGAGAGGAAGAAAATGATAGTACATCAGTGATATTTAGAATACAAGTTACTGCTTTTTAAATCCTTATTTTCTATACAACACACAGTCCCCTTTAAACAGATGCTGACACAATGGCACTTCTGTGTGGAGTTGTTGCAGGATGGGGAGGGCTCTACCTGTAAGTTTCCACTACATTAAAGTATAAACACAACAAAGGTATTGCTCAGGAAAACGGGTGATTTATTTAGCCATAAGTATTCACAAAAAAAGCCATGTTTCAGGCCTACACGGCCCATAAGCCTAGGCATGATTTTGTCTTTGCTGTGGAGATTGAGAGCTCAGGTCCCACTGCAGCAGAAAGTGACAGGTATGAGCATCATCACACAGACTCTAGATTAATGTAGAGCAGCTCAGATAGAAGAAGAATAACTCCAGGGAGCACGAGGTAAATCCAACCAAATAGATACTGAACTACAACTCACAGCCGAAGAAGCTGTAGAAGAGCAGAAGCTAATGTAACAAGTTTTTTCTATAGGCTAGTGAGGAGCACATGGCGAGTCCAGGAGAGTTTTCAACCCCACCGATGGTGTTCGACGCCTTCTCTCCACTTACCTCTCTCCGTGCTTCCGTTTCCCCCCTGCACTTTCTTCTTTCAAACAACCCCGGCCTCACACGCGACGGAAATGAAGCCGCGGCCGACGGAAACAAAACACTTCAGAGGGCGGAAAAAGAAAGCCGCGATTTGCTCCTGCGCCACCGGAAGCAGCCGAGCGTCATTTCCGGTCGGCCAGACTGCTTCACTCGGCGGGAATGACGTCCTGGGGCGGGGCTTGGAGTGCGGAGTTGGAAGAAGGTTTCTAGGAGGGGAGGGGGAGTGAACTGGTGTTTGTGATAATTAAAAACATTTTACACTACATTATGTAGTGTAATTCTATTCTCTCTTCAAATAGATATTAAAGGGGAACTACACACAAGCATAACTTTTTGAAAAGTAAACACAATTTCAAGCAACTTTGCAGTATACATCAATTAAAAAATATGCAGACTTTTCATGATGTTTAATGGTTTCTGACAGTTCCCTAAGCCTAGCCCCCTGCTCTCCTGCTGATTTGTCCGACTACTTTGCTGAGCTGACCGACTACTGTTACTTTGTATCAACAGCCATCTTCCTCAGCTGCATCCTCCAAACCCCACAATTCCCTGCACATGTGATTTCAATAAGGAATGGAACATCCCAGTGCAATGCATTGTGGGTTATGTAGTTCCTGCATGCTGTCTGTAAGCTGTGGAGAAGTTGTTACAATTTGTAACCTCAGTGTTTTAGTCCCTCCTTCCCTGCCAGGATTTTAAAAGAAGCAGAAAGAGAAAAACTGTTAAACAGCTGGATTTCAGCATAGAAAATGCCATTTATTCAAACTTTTTGAAGTAACCAATAACACTGATCGGTATATTAGGGGTCTCTGTGTTATGTGGGCCTCTTTATCACATTTTGGTTTGGAAGCCGGAGTTCCCCTTTAATTACTTTCAGTAGGACCAGCATTTACAAATAATTGTATAAACAGTGAACTTTTTAGTTGTATTGGAACATTACTTAGAATGAGCCGTGGTTATTGCAGAGCTGCTTTCACTGTACGATATCAGTATTCAATGGCAGATACTATCTAAGCAATGCTGACTTTCTAATCATGACTGGATTTATAATCCATAGCTTGAATTGTATGAAAGAGAGGGTGCTGTTTACAGAAGGAAGGATCCCAGAAATTGCAGGGTCAGGGCCTTATTTATATATAGTGTTGCCACCCGGCCGGTATTTTACCGGCCTAGCCGGTAAAACACCAGCCAAGGCCGGGGGCCGGTATTACAAATTTACCAGCAATGTAGCTGCCGGTAAATTTGTAATACACATAAAAAAAGCCCGTGGACTGCCCCCAGCCTGCTCAAAACTAAACTTTTTTCCTGGGCTTCTTGCCAAACTCGCACATTGGCTCTGCCCCCTTTGACATCACGACCCGCCCAGCCAATAGCGCACCATGGCCGCCCCTTTAGTGTCACAACCAGCCCTTTAACCCCGCCCTCTCCACCTGCCGGTGAAGATTTTTTTAAAAGGTGGCAACCCTATTTATATATAAGCCCCCGAGGGCCTGTGCCTAGGGCATCACGGTTTTGTGGTGCCTATTTTTTAATTATATTTAAACGTCACTAACACGGGGCGCTGATGTCACTACCGCTGAATACGTCGAGTGATGTCAGCGCACATGACGTAGGCGCGTGTTTAGGTCCGATGCCTAGGGCGGCATCAGACCTGAATACAGCTCTGTGCAGGGTATCAAATCTATAGCCCTCCCCACAGACACAAAGATTTCTCTTTACAAACGACAGATTTTAGCGGTCCGACCAATCCATCGAAATTATCGTGCGGTTAGTGGGATTCGAAACGATCAAACATCTTATGATTTTTCAGCCGACATCTGTCAGGAAATTGATCGGCCAAGTTATAAAATCGTTCCGAGATAATCGTGGTCTCACGATGATGATCGGATCTTTTAAAAATCTCAACATCTATGGCCAGCTTTACTCTGGATCAACTGGCAACTAGGCAGGTTATATATAAACATAAAAGGTTGAACTTGATGGACGTGTGTCTTTTTTCAACCTAACTTACTATGTTACTATGTAAATCAGTTTCCCCTCTAACTTTATGTAAATCAAATTCCCCCACTGTGATTCAGTAGCTAATTGTCCCTGGAAAATAATTTTAAGTTTTGGCAACTGTGAAATATGATAATTGTCACCGTTTGTAGCATGAAATAAAATTACACGATTCTGCTGCTCTGCCTTAGAGGGACACTGTCATTAAAATAAAAAAAAACAAAATGTTGCCTATATGTGAAAACAAAGGGAGGATGTAGAGTGCAGCTGATTCTTCCTGCACCCTGCGGCACTTCCTGGCATGTTCACAGTATATGTTGTGCCACAACAGCATTGCAGGAACAAGGACTGTTTATATCATCTCTCCTTCCACAATTAAAAGAAAATAATGCTACAAACAACTTTTCTATCCTTCTATAGGCTTTTGGACAGGCACTATCTTTAAAGAAGAACTAAACCCTAAAAATGAATATGACTAAAAATAAATTTTTTTAATATACTGAACTTATTGCAACAGCCTAAAGTTTCAGCTTCTGTGATATATGCTGATGCTACAGGGTTGATTATTAAATTCTGATGATAACTGTGCTGGTTTCTAAGATGCTGAATTATTTAACAATCAGCCTTATACTGTGATATTTATATTCTATGTCTACTGTATATTGTGAGTGGGTCCCTAAGCTCAGTAAGTGACAGCAGCACAGAGCATGTGTTGGGAAACAGCAGAAAAGAAGATGGGGAGCTACTGGGGCATCTTTGGAGGCACAGATCTTCCCTGCTAAAGGGCTGTGGTTGCCTTGGGCTAATACACAGGGCCACCATTAGAAATCACGGGGGCCCTGTCTGTGTGAATCAAAATGTTCAAGGGCCCAGGGCCACCCCAAGCCCCATCCCAGATCCCACCTACACCACAGTTAAAAGACCACACAGACATCAGTGCTAAAAACTGTAACCCCTCCCCTACACACACAAGTTATAAAAAGCTATTGATGGCCAGGACCTCCCTTAAAAAAAACTGTGGCACCAGGGCCCCCCAAAAAGATTTTTTTAAAAAACAATTGGTTGTCAGGGCCCCCCTACAAGTTAAGAAAAACATTGGCGCTAGGGCCCCCCTTACAAGTTTAAAAAAGAGAACATTTTTTTAAAAAATATTGGTGGCAGGGGCCTATAGAATATTAAAATGATACATTGGTGGCCAGGGGTTTAAAAACAAAAAAAAAAAAATAGGGATGCACCGAATCCAGGATTCGGTTCGGGATTCAGCCAGGATTCAGCCTTTTTGAGCAGGATTCGGATTCAGCCGAATCCTTCTGCCCGGCCGAACCAAATCCGAATTTGCATGTGCAAATTAGTGGCAGGGAGGGAAATTGCATGACTTTTTGTCACAAAAGAAGGAAGTAACAAATGTTTTCCCCTTCCCACCCCTAATTTGCATATGCAAATTAGGATTCGGGGGATCGGTATTTGGCCGAATTTTTCTTTTAGGATTCTGGGGTTCGGCCGAATCCAAAATAGTGGATTCGGTGCATCCCTAAAAAAAACACACACATTGGTGTTGAGTAGAACTGAACTTTTGGCTTCAGGACTTCAACTTCGGCTCCTTTCATCTTTTCGCCACTTCAGGACTTCAGTTTCGCCTCCTTCCGTGACCTAGGGTCTTTTCGTGGCTTCGGCTGTTCAGAACCTCAGGAAAGGCGGCATGGCTTCTGCGCTGTCAAGGAGGGCCCGGCTATTTTGAAAAGTCAGCACAGCCGGCCCCCCCTTTAGGACTGGGCCTGGTACAGCAGTACACTCTGTGCCCCCCTGATGGCGGCCCTGCTGGTACAGAAACCCAAAACATAATGTACAACATTTCTAGCTACTTCTTTAGTTAAGCTTTAGTTCTCCTTTATCTCAGCCCTCTTGTTGCCTGTGCTTCTCTAAAGACATGTCACATGGCATTTTCAGTTTTCGCAGTCTTTTGTAAAGTTGTCAGTGGAAAATTATCCAAACACAACAGGGCACCAGGGGGGTGGGTGTTGCCGTGTGCTTATTCTTTTGTACTCCTGTTTTTTAAGCAGGGTGCTCTACTCACTTCCTGTTAGAAGGCCACAATGTTCTTTGGCAGTGAACAGAAGGAAATGAGTGCAAGATAACATGCTTCATTGTGCTTCCAATGCGCTAACCATTGTGGATAGGGAATCTACAGTATAACCAGACAGACAGTAATTAGCCTAGCTCCATTTGACAGAGAAGCAGATCAGACTGCTCCTTTATAAGCACCAGCCCTCCCTGAATGGCACATGTGGCAATTACTGAATAGAAGGTTCCCCTCTCCCCCAGCTAAGGTTGCCACCTTTTCTGGAAAAAAAATACTGGCCTTCCTATATATTTAACTTTTTCCATCGGGATCAGCCATCATTTTTACCGGCCAGGCGAGTAGAATACCGGCCAGATGGCAACCCTACACCCAGCTCTTCCACCGGATTGGGCTACCAGGGGGGATTTTCTTTTTAAAGGAGATACATAGCATAGTTTTCTTGGCAATAATGAATAAAATATGGTGCTGGTTTCACTCTAAGCTAATGTGTTTGGGGTGGCAGTACCCAATCCCTCAATTGTATATGTTTAGGGGTGATGTTACCCCCATTATAATCAACACTAACACTAACACTCGCCTTATGTAGCGTTGGATGCAAGGCTGCTGCTTACCTCACTGCCATGAGAACTGTACAATTCTGAAAATAATTCAGACATAAAATATCTTTTCAGCGTATATTGGCTGGTGAACAAACTACTTGGAAAATTTACTCAGCAGGTAGGAGACTACCAACTGCTGTGACGTGTTGTATAAAGTTTTTGAATGTCTTGGTGCATTACCGGAGCAGGCCAGTGGATGGCAGTGCTCTGCAAGAATTTTGTAACAATGTATGCCAATGTGTCTAGCCACATGGGGGAATGGACACACTTGTTTGTAATTTTTGGCTTTTTTAAAAGGTGAATTGGGTTATGTGCACCCGGGGAAGGATCATTTGATCCGAAACATGTTGTGCATTTCTAAATAAAGTCATTACTGACTGGTTCTCCACAGTGATATCTACAATGTGCACAAATAAAGTACCCACTGTATAAAGTGCTTAGGAACCCAGTAGCTACTGCTTCTCTCCCTTTATATGTGCTGGGGTTGTCAAAACCTACTGCCTCTCACTGCAAAATATAGTTGTGGCTCCAGTACCCACTGCTTCCACTGAGTGTGCTCACTTGTCTGAGATCTGCCTGCTGTGGTGCAACTAGAAATCAGACTGTTCCAAGCAGTTGCAGGGTCAAATTCCTCTAAAGTTACGCCCTTGATTGCTGGGTATGAAAGTTATTACACAGGCCAGTCAATATCCTACCTTATTTCAGACACTGTTTTTAATTAGAGAGGCCAACTTTATTTCAGTGTTCTTTGTCCATGCCCCTGCTCTGGACAAACATTTCTCTATTGCAGGTAGTTGTAGGCGAAAAACTTCAAAATTAAGGTATAGTTCTTTTTTTGGCCGAATAGGTCAGTTTTCGATCGAATAGGTCCGTATTGGGCCGAATTCGAATCATACGAATTGAATTAATAGTGCAAAAAAAAAATCTTTGATTTTTGAAAGTCCACCAATTGACTCCAAATAGGTTATAGGAGGTCCGCCATAGGCTAAAACAGCAATTTGGCAGGTTTAAGATGGCGAATTGGTAAAGTCGAATTTTTAAAGAGACACTACATGATAAATTTCGAATTTACAAATTCTTTTTCAAATTCAAATTGAATTAGGACTATTCCCTAGTCGAGGTACACAAAAATAGCTAGAAATTCAATTTTTTTTTTCATTCGACCTTTGATAAATCTGCCTCTAAGAGTAAAATTAGAACCAAATTATCTGATGAGCACCGTGAGAATTCACTGAGAATTGCAACTACTTCCGTTCAACCAGATATGGATACATTAGTTTCTCAAACACAATGTCAAAATCCCACTAGGTTTATGATACCCTCTTTTCTTCTACTTTTACAATAAAATAAATCAAAAGCTAGCGTCAGTGTTTGTGTGTATTTCGAGTGTGGCCCCGGAACATTTTTCTTCTTCCCAGAGAAACCAAAAGTTTGGACACCCCTGATATAAAGTGATCGTGAGTACAAGCCATAGGGGACATTGGGTGCCAGGGAGAGGGGGGTACTGAAGCCATATGGGGGAATGAAATGCCTGGATTAGGGTTACCAGGTCACTTTAAAATTTAGGGACATGTTGCACAGTTTGCAATAAAATTTAAGGGGTTCACTTTTTTGTATGTTATAGACTGTCCAATTGTAGGCAACATTTCAGTTGGTCTCCATTATTTATTTTGTGCGTTTTTTTTCTAATTAATTGCTTCTTCTAACCCTTTCCAGCTTTCAAATGGGGGTCACTGACCCCATCAAAAAACAAATGTTCTGTATTGTTCATGCTACTTGTATTACTTACCTTTCTATTCAGGTCTCTCCTATTTATATTCCAGCATGACCGGAACTAGGGGTAGGCAGGGTAGGCACATGTCTAGGGAGCAAACCTGGGGGGCACCAAGGCACGTACTTTCTCTGCCTCCTACCTCCCCTCTCTCCTCACTCTGCTGCCTTCCTCTATATTTATATTTTTGCCTATTAATATATGGGTCAAGCTTAATTTTTACCAGTCAGGCCGGTATAATACTGGCCAAATGGCAACCCTAACTTGACAGCTCAACTTGCAGTCCAGCTTTTGTACTGAAAAGTCCTGACTTTTTCTGCACTGAAGAGCCAGAAAAAGAAACAAAGTTTCTAACTTAATTGGCTTTTGGCAGAGAGCCCAGAACAGCCACCAGCTGCAGCGAAGATACTTTTGTAACAATTTTGAGAAAAGCAAATAAGTATTTGCAACAATTTAGATAAGGAGGTCCCTTGGGAAAAGTTAGACTCAGTTTAGGGTAGAGACACACTTGGAAAATCGGGGAGATTAGTCGCCCAGCTACAAATCTCTTCTTCTTCAGGCGACTTATCTCCCCGCAATGCCTTCCAGCCGGCTGGAATGTAAATCACAGGTGGGATTACACTCGGAGTGCTTCATTTTCCAAAGTGTCCTCGTGAGGCAACTCCGGGCAACTTTGGAAAACAAAGTGCCCTGAATGCCATCCCGCCGGCAATTTAGATTCTAGCTGGCTAGAAGGCTTTTCGCGGAGATTAGTCGCTTGAAGAGGCGATTAATCACCAGGCGACTACATCTTCCTGAAACACCGAAATATGTTCAGACTTTCACAACCTGCCGAATTTTGGAAAATGAACATGGTAATGACGCGGGTGTGGCCACAAAAATGGGCGTGGTCAAATACTTCATGAATAAAGCTCTCCATAGACGCGGCGATTCTTCTTGCCAAACTTCCGTTTTTAGCGAAGTCCGACCAATCCTTTTAAATTATCTTGCGGTTAGTGGGATTCGAACCATCGTTAGTTACGATTTTTCGGCCGACACCTGTCAGGAAATTGATCGGCCAGGTCAAAAAATCTTTGTCGGTCCCAGTGCAATGTATCTATGTTTGCAGGGCCAAGCAGGCAGCTCCCCTTTGTTTTCCTGGCAAATTGGTCTTGTTAGTTGATGGTCAATGCATACGATCATTCTGAGAAAATCGTGGTCTCGCGATGAGGATCAGATCTTTTAAAAATCTCAACATCTATGGCCAGCTTAATGGTAGAACTTGGAATAAACAGCAAATTTTCATTTATTTTACCAGTGTAAAAAACTGCTGTTTATTCCAAGTTCTACCATAATTCGGGAATACTTTTTTGGGGTTACACAGACTGGTACGTTCGAGGCAGCGTTTCGATCTGCGTC
This sequence comes from Xenopus petersii, assembly GCA_038501925.1. Classification (NCBI taxonomy): domain Eukaryota; kingdom Metazoa; phylum Chordata; class Amphibia; order Anura; family Pipidae; genus Xenopus; species Xenopus petersii. The sequence goes on along the minus strand of CM076675.1, from coordinate 17,758,430 downwards.
AAAAAATTCACCACTTTTTTTGTCCCTCTTTTTATTTCTAAAACGTTGGGAGGTATGCGCATCTATTAACGCGTGTTCGTCTATTCAGCGACTTGGGCGTCTGCCCGGTCTGGCCCAGCGATGTATTCCAGTCTCTTATTCAAATCAAGGCACGGTTGCTGGGGTAATATTGACCCTAGCAACCAAATGGCTAACATTGCAGGCTGGAGAGCTGCTGAATAAAAAGCTAAAAAAAACTCAAGAACAAAATACAAGAATATAAAAACCAAATACAAATTGTCGAAGAACCGCATCACCGAATTTTCCATTTTATGCCTGAACTAAAATAATGTTCTTCAGTTTAAACAATTCTACTGTTGTTTATACTTTGAGTCTCTCTGTCTCTTTGTCACTGAATGCTCGCGACCATAACAGGCGCGTTACTATCTAAGGATCATCCACTAGCTGATCACGTGCTCATTCCCCGTCACTAGCGGGGGCGGGGCCTTCGCGGCGTGAACTAGTGTTTGCGTCATCAGTGTGAGACGACTGTGACAGGGGAGCAAGGTGACCGCTCTGTTGTAGCCGGAGAGAGGTGAGCATCAGTCGCGGCCCGTCGGTATCTTTATTAATGGTATAGTGCTTGAGGAAAGGGAAAAGAACGGCACAAAGGGCTTCCACTCTTTTACTCCCTGCGTGCCGGCCTGTTGCTGTGTGAGTTCTGTGCTCTGCTCCCTCTTCTCTCACTGTAGAGCCTGTACTTCACTTTCCTCAAGGGTTTCTGTCCATATGCACGCATAGCTATAGCAATAATCGCTATATATACATACATATATATGATACACGAAATCCATCAATATCCTGACAATTATAGCCTTGTAATCTGTGTTTAGTGATGTCATCCATTGCTTAGTGATGTCATTCATTGCTTAGTGATGTCATTCATTGATTAGTGATGTAATTCATGTCTTGTTCACCCCCTGGCTACCATAAATAATGTTCCTCCTGTTGCAACTTTTAGCACAAACGAGAAGATTACAGGAGATTTAGTCGCCTAGTTGACAAATCGCCTCTTCTTCGGGCGACTAATCTCCCCAAACTGCCTCCGTGCCGGCTAGAATCTAAATCGCCGACGGGGTGGCACTCTGAGCTCTTCGTTTTCCGAAGTCGCCGGAAGTTTCCTTGTGAGGCAACTTCTGAAAACGAAGTGCTCTAAGTGCCATCCCAGCCGCGATTTAGATTCTAGCTGGGAGGCAGTTCGGGGAGATTAGTCGCCCGAAGAAAAGGCGATTTGTCACCGGGCGACTAATCTCCCAGAACCTTCTCGTCTGTCTGCCCTTAAAGGAGAATTCAACCTGTGGGAAAAAAAAACCCCGTACCCCCCCCAAGGGTCGAATAGTAAAGTCGAATTTTCGAGTGTCAAAATCGACACATTCAAATTTTAATCCCCCTATTTGAATATAAATGTGAGATTTATCACACCCCAACAATGGAAACAGTCCTAATTTAAGTATTCGCCGCCTAAAATTTGCCGAGTTGTACAAGTCAACGGCAGAGGTCATTTGGAGATGTTAATAGCCTTCCTGACATTCAAGGTTTTTTTTCCGGGGAGAAAAACTCGATTCGTACAAATAAAAATACGGTTCGAATTTTCGGGTCAGAACTATTCGATCAAATAGTAGCCATTCAAAATTTTTCTTTAACCTGCCAGTTGAATTGTGAGTATATTTGAATTATAAAGAATTCTTATGAATTCGTAATTTGACCTTTGATAAATGGGCCTCCCTGTGTACCTCTGTGGCAACTGCATGTAATTTTTAAGATAGCCTCCTATGGGCTAATTTATGGCATATCTAAATGGTTGTCCTCTGTGTCTTCAGTTCATTTAAGCCTGGGTTTATTATCCTATGTTCAGATACAATGTGGGTCTCCATGCTGGATTTACATGATCTACATTTAAAATTAAATTGAACAGCTAGGTTCAGTAATTCCAAAATTGTTGGGTTGCCCTCTCTCCCCCCCCCCCCCCCCTTTTCTCTGGTAGGTTACGACAGTAGAAGAGTTTGTGGAGGACTTATGGGAAAAATCAGTTCTCCTTGAAGGTCGTTTAGAGTAAAAAAAATGGAACAATAATTGTTTGGCTTCTTAGAACTATAGCTGATACTCCATACCTCTGTACAGGTGCAACTTTGTTACAGGCTAAGGATTCTGGGGGGCCTAAAAAAATCTGAAAAGAGGTGGCCCGTGGCTTACTATGAAGAACTGCTGCTTTGCAGTGCTCAAAGGTCTAGGTTTGATTCCAATCTGGGCACTGCAGCAGGGAGTTTTTATCTGAGGTGTACACAGTGTTATGTTTGTGCCACACATTGGCCTTCCTGATTGTGAGCAAACTTCACTCTATAGCAACAAAGTGCTTTTTCAGTGATCTATAATGTAATGTGACTATCCTGCAAAAAAAAAAACCAAATGGATGATTGATGGGAAAAAAAAAATAATAATATAAATGCAAGTTATACACTAAATGGCAGTTTGTTGGGAGTTTCCTTAAATGAGAAGGATCTAGGGGTCTTTGTAGATAGCACGTTGTCTAATTCTGGGAAGTGTCATTCTGTGGCTACTAAAGCAAATAAAGTTCTGTCTTGTATAAAAAAGGGCATTAACTCAAGGGATGAAAACATAATTCTGCCTCTTTATAGGTCCCTGGTGAGGCCTCATCTGGAGTATGGGGGCAGTTTTGGACTCCAGTCCTTAAGAGGGATATAAATGAGCTGGAGAGAGTGCAGAGACTAAGTGCAACTAAACTGGTTAGAGGGACGGAAGACTTAAATTATGAGGGTAGACTGTCAAGGTTGGGGTTGTTTTCTCTGGAAAAAAGGCGCTTGCGAAGGGACATGATTACACTTTACAAGTACATTAGAGGACATTATAGACAAATAGCAGGGGACCTTTTTACCCATAAAGTGGATCACCGTACCAGAGGCCTCCCCTTTAGACTAGAAGAAAAGAACTTTCATTTGAAGCAACGTAGGGGGTTCTTCACAGTGAGGACAGTGAGGTTGTGGAATGCACTGCCGGGTGATGTTGTGATGCTGATTCAGTTAATGACTATAAGAATGGCTTGGATAATTTTTTGGACAGACATAATATCAAAGGCTATTGTGATACTAAGCTCTATAGTTAGTATAGGTATGGGTATATAGAATTTAATTAAAAGTAGGGAGGGGTGTGTGTATGGATGCTGGGTTTTCATTTGGAGGGGTTGAACTTGATGGACTTTGTCTTTTTTCAACCCAATTTAACAATGTAACTATGTAACTATGGATAGATGATTGACACGTAGATGATGGATAGATGATTGATAGATGACTGGATGGATAGATATGATAGATGGATACATATAGATATATAAAGTAACGTTCTGCTTGTTATCTGTATTATATATATATATATATATATATATATATATATATATATATATATATATATATATTTACAAGAGTCCTCAGCATTCAACCCATTATCAATATATTTAAGACAGCGACATTTTGTGCATACTGCTACTGAAAAATGCCTTACCCTTTAAACAAAACAGGGATTGTTTGTCCATATATTGCAGTATATTTAAGCTGACCAACTACGTCAAAGTCATCCCATATCTGGCCAGTCCTACACTCAATTTTCATCTGATTCATTAAGAATTATATAGTTTCATTATACATTTTATAAAAGGGACGAAAACGTTTTACCTGCAACTTACTCGCTGCTTTCAAAGTAAAACTCCCAACCTTGGCTGCCCTTTTATTAGACACCAGTGGGATCACCTGACTATAGCTGGAGAGGGTGGGAGCTACAACATGGAGCTGGTCACTGCTCCTGTAGAACTATAACAAACAAGAGAAAGTTGTGCTGGCCAGATATAGGATGACTTTGACGTAGTTGGCCAGCTTAAATATATTGCAATATATGGACAAACAATCCCTGTTTTGTTTAAAGGGTAAGGCATTTTTCAGTAGCAGTAGCACAAAATGTCTCTGTCTTATTATATTGATAATGGGTTGAGTGCAGAGGACTCTTGTAATTGTCAATATGTATTTTGTGGTCACAGCCTCATTGCACCCCCGCCTAATGGTTTTAAAAACTAGTGGTGAGCACAACTTTCCCATGTATGTATGTATGTATGTATGTATGTGTATATATATATATATATATATATATATATATATATATATATATATATATATATATATATATATATATATATATTAGGGATGCACCGATTCCAGGATTCGGTTCGGGATTCGGCCAGGATTCGACCTTTTTCAGCAAGATTCGGATTCGGCCGAATCCTTCTGCCCAGCCGAACCGAATCTGAATCCTACTTTGCATATGCAAATTAGGGGCGGGGAGGGAAATCGCGTGACTTTTTGTCAGAAAACAAGGAAGTAAAAAATGTTTTCCCTTTCCACCCCTAATTTGCATAAGCAAATTAGGGTTCGGATTCGGTTCGGTATTCGGCCGAATCCTTCGTGAAGGATTCGGGGGTTCGGCCGAATCTATCTATATATATATATATATATATATATATATATATATATATATATATATATTATATATATTATATATATTATATATATTATATATATATATAACAAAGAGGCTAAATTTAAATGTCTATCCTGTGATTTTGCTTTACAGGCGAACCCCACATCACATCATGATTCTTCAAAGGCTCTTCCAATTCTCGTCCGTTTTCCGCACTGCGGTCTCTGTTCATTTGCGGAGGAACATCGGACTGACAGCCATCGCATTTAATAAGGCAAAAGAGCTTGATCCAGTGCAAAAACTCTTTCTGGACAAAATTAGAGAATACAACACAAAGAGCCAGTAAGTTCCGACTACAAACAAACACAAGGACATTCCTTTGTGGGAGGATTAGAAATGTTTTTTTTTTTTTTTTTAAAGGGTTGACTTCTGTTTGTAATCTGGTTGCTAGCATCCTGTTTACCCTCAAACCTGTGACAAACTAAAATATGAGTAGGAAAGGCTCAATAGTAAGTAATAATAACACTGTAGCCTCACAGAGCAATCATTTTTTTTTGGCTGCTGCCGCAGTCGGTGACTCCTATTAGATAGTTGGAAAGAAGCAGAAGAGGAAGAAACATAATTAAAAAAAAACCTATGAATCAATTATTATGATTATCAAATGAGATAATTTGCAAAGTATTCTAAGAATAGGACATTCTATAACTGGCAAAAAAACAAAAACAAAGGGGTTGTTCACCTTTGAGTTATCTGTTAGTATGATGTAAAGAGTGATATCCTGTGAAAATTTGCAATTGGTTTTTATTTTTTATTCAGCAGCTCTCCAGTTTGCAGTTTCAGCAATCTGGTTGCTAGGGTCCAAATTACCCTAGCGACCATGCTTCGGTTTGAATAAGAGACTGGAACAGGAGAGGCCTGAACAGAAAGATGAGTAATAAAGCAATACATTTGTAGCTTTACAGAGCATTTGTTTTTTTAGATGAGGGTCAGTGACCCCCATTTAAAAGCTGGAAGGGACTAGAAGAAGAAGGCAAATAATTAAAAAATAAATAAATAGGGATGCACCCAATCCACTATTTTGGATTCGGCCGAACCCCCGAATCCATCACAAAAGATTTGGCTGAATCTCGAACCAAATCAGAATCCTAATTTGCATATGCGAATTAGCGGTGGGAAGGGAAAACTTTTTTTACTTCCTTGTTTTGCGACAAAAAGTCACACAATTTGCCTCCCCGCCCCTAATCTGCATAAACAAATTAGGATTCAGTTCGGCCGGGCAGAAGGTTTCAGCTGAATCGGAATCCTGTTGAAAAAGGCAGAATCCTGGATTCGGTGCATCCCTAAAAATAAATAATGAAGACCAATTGAAAAATCGCTTTCATTGGCACTTCTATACCATACTACAAGTTGACTTAAAGCTGAACCACCCCTTTAATAATTTAAAAACTCACCCAAAAGTTCCTTTGCATAAGACAAAAAAAAAAAATCTAATTCTAAGCAACTTCCCAGAATAAACGATTTTCATTAAATGAAATTGCAGTCTTTCTTTGTCCCATTTCTCCTCCTTTACAAGAATCCCTGCAACGCCTCCCATGCTTTTTTCACAAGTCTCTTAATTACGTGGACTGTGCTACATTGTTTCAAGAGTCAGACCCAGCAGATACGGCTTTCAGTCCCAACTATAAAAACACTGACAAATATGATGCTTCTTTCATTTTGCAAACTAACGGATGATCCCTAAAGTATCAGGGAGGAAGATCAGAGCGTGTCCTTGTTATTATTTGCCACAAACTCTATGGAGGGAATTCACAAAAGTGGGGAGAGTTCATTTTTGGCGTAAAAGTGGTGGTAAACTGGAGTAAAATACTTTCTCCATATTCACAAACAGAAATCTGCCTAAATTCCGACTCAGCCGCCACTTTTCATTTTTTAGTGAAAGAAAGACAGTTTACAGACACTTTTGTGAATTGGTCTTTCAAACAACATAAAAAAGTGGAACAAAAAACGACATTTTAAATGACATTTTCTCCCGACATTTTAAAAATGGAGTAAAGCTCAGTATGACTCTTCCCCATGTGTTGGATCAATTCTAATATAATCTGCTCTGTTTTGGTTCAGCCAATTTTCATTTCACACCTCTTGTAGGTGCCCCATTGGGGAATTATTATCATATTAATAGGGATTAGCATTTGATAGTCAGGGCACAAGTTTGTTTCTAACCCTATAGTAGAGTCCTGCGCGGGTCCATTTTTTGGAACCCGTACCTGCAATCCGCAACCTGGACCCGCATTCTTACCTGCTTGGACCCGCTACCCGACCTGCAAGTACTTTATCCGCGTCCCGGACCCGCTGACCATCAAGAATGAGGAAGCGCTGTCATTGTAAAGTAAATTGTAAGTGATATCATCGGAAGTAGGCGTGATCAGAAAAAAAGGAGTAAAAATCGCTATTGAGAAGACCTGCGTCTATACCCACATCTGGAACTTCAACCCACAGGGTACCACAGGTTTTTGCGGGTAACCTGTGGGTACCTGACCCACTGCAGGACTCTACCCTATAGGTGTAAAAGCCTCTTTAATAGGGATGGGCGAATTTGACCCGTTTCGTTTCGCCTAAAATACGGCGCAGACGAATTGTCGCAGACGCCCATTAAAGTCTACAGGCGTCATTTTTTCGGCGAAATGAGGCAAAAAAATTCGTCCATCCCTACTCTTTAACAAAACAATTAAAAACACTGATTAAACAAAAAAGTGTATTTTATATCATTTTAATTTACAGTTGCGTTATTTTACTCGTTTGAGCTTGATGAATGAGGCATTATTAGCAACTTGAGTGAATCCTATATAATAAAGTTGAAGTGTCTCTGCGTCCAGTCCCCGTCTCTGGCGAAAAAACTTGAAGTGTCTGACTACATATGTTCTAGCTAGGGATGCACCGAATCCACTTTTTTGGATTCGGCCGAACCCCCGAATCCTTCATGAAGGATTTGGCCGAATACCGAACCGAATCCGAACCCTAATTTGCATATGCAAATTAGGGGTGGGAAGGAGAAAACATTTTTTACTTCCTTGTTTTCTGACAAAAAGTCACGCAATTTCCCTCCCTGCCCCTAATTTGCATATGCAAATTAGGATTCGGATTCGGTTTGGCCGGGCAGAAGGATTCGGCCGAATCCGAATCCTGCTGAAAAAGGCCGAATCCTGGATTCGGTGCATCCCTAGTTCTAGCGCCCGTTAATTTAACGGGCTTAATGTCTAGTATATTATAAACATCTAAAGCCTCCCAGTCAATTTTTTTAGTTTTAGCAGCACTGAGACACTTGACCTAAGCTAATAAAATACGAATCCCTATATTATGCAAAAATAGCATTTTTGTGTTTAGACCCTTATATCTTGTTACAGAAGTTGAATTACACAAACATGTAGGCAGATTTAGAAAGCCCAGGTTATCCTGAAAAAAAATGTATAATTTTCTTAGGTAAAATAAACTCCCTCGCCCGGAAATTCCAATTTCATGGCTGACTGATAGTAAGAGCAAAAGACAAATTCAGAAGAAAATGTTGTGCGAAAGTCAATATGAAAACTGTCTGTTTAAAAGACAAATTTACAGAAGTGCAGATAAAGGTTTGTGAATTGGGTGGGAAATCCGGCATTTTTATCTCCATTTTTATTTTGTCTCCGTATCACCACTTTTGTGAATTCCCCATTATGTGTCGGTATACATGAAATGCAGCAAACTGCCGATGTAAGATACACACAATTGTTCCACTTCTCTAACTGGCGTATTCATTTTCTTTAAAAGGAAAGCCGGTGGCCCTGTTGATGCTGGCTCTGAGTACCAAAAGGAAATGAATGAAGATATCAGCAAGCTTCAGAGGTTATATGGAGGTGGAGACCTAAACAAATTCCCAGACTTTAAATTTGAAGGTAAATTCATCAGCTAAAGGGAAATTGGAACAAAAACACGTTTGCTGTAGCACTCTCTCCACACAAATCAGATATTACACACCTTGCTTAGTGACAAGAGCAATGCTCAGGACCTGGGGTTTTCCGGATACGGATCTTTCTGTAATTTGGATCTTCATACCTTAAGTCTACTAGAAAATCATGTAAACATTAAATAAACCCAATAGGCTGGTTTTGCTTCCAATAAGGATTAATTATATCTTAGTTGGGATCAAGTACAACCTACTGTTTTATTACACAGAAAAAGGCAAAAAATTTAAAAAATTTGGATAAAATGGAGTCCGTGGGAGACGGCCTTTGCGTAATTTGGAGCTTTCTGAATAACGGGTTTCCGGATAACTTTGGACGATGGAATAATATTTACTGGGTTTATGATTAGGTATGCATCAAATCCGCTATTTTGGATTTGGCTGAATCCTTCGTGAAATATTTAGCTGAATACTGAACCAAATCTGAATCCTAATTTGCATATGCAAAATAGGGGTGGGAAGGGGAAAACATTTTTTACTTCCTTGTTTTTTGACAAAAAGGGCACGCGATTTGCCTCCCTGCCCTAATTTGCATCTGCAAATTAGGATTCGGATTTGGTTCGCCGGGCAGAAGGATTCGGCTGAATCCTGCTGCAAAAAAAAAGGCAGAATCTCTAACCGAATCCTGGATTCGGTGCATCCCTGTTTATGATTAAAGAAGCAGTATACCACCTTTTTCAATCATTCTCCAACAAATAGGGCATTTATATATTTACAGATTTTTTGACAGATTTTTAATTAAGAAATCTGTGTTTTTGTTGTTTTCTGCACTGGACAGGGCAATAACTGAAGTCTCATTCCAATGCCCTGATTTGTACAAGCAGCTTATAGGATAGGTAAACATATAAAATAAGTGAATGTAACATTGACGGGAGTGCTATTATGAGAACTTTTGCAATTTACATTTAGGGGCAGATTTATCAAAATATGAGTTCAGATTTTAATAAATAAAAACTTGCCCATTTTCTATTCATTCTTATGGGATTTTTGGAAGGATATTTATCAATGGCTGAAAATTATAACTCACAATTTACTAGGGATGCACCAAATCCAGGGTTCGGTTGGGGATTCGGCTTTTTTCAGCAGGATTCGGCCGAATCCTTCTGTCCAGCAGAACCGAATCCTAATATGCATATACAAATTAGGGTCAGGGAGGGAAATGGCATGACTTTTTGTCACAAAACAAGGAAGTAAAAGATATTTCCCCTTCCCACCCCTTATTTGCATATGCAAATTAGGATTTGGATTCGGTTCGTTATTCGGCTGAATCTTTTGCAAAGAATTTGGGGGTTCGGCCAATCCAAAATAGTGGTTTCGGTGCATCCCTAATAAATACGCTTCCAAAAATCCCATAGGACATTGGTGCGTTTTTATTTATTAAAATCTGAACTCTGAAATCTGAAAATATTTTGATAAATCTGCCTATAATATAGGTTTTATTTTGTTATTCCAAGATATTAAAGAGATACTGACACCTGAAATTAAACTTTTTTTTACATCTATTATAATATTGGCTTTGCAAGCTACTTCTAACTTTGCCATAAAGTATTTGCATGATGCTTTTACATTACCTGTCTGATCCCCCATGTTCCTGTATGAGGGGGCTGCCATATTTGTGCAGCAGGAGTCCGTTAGCATTAGAAACTGTAACTAACAGGCTGAGATGGGACAGTCGGGTTGGCAAAGTCAGAGTGTCAGAGAGTCAGGCTTAGGAAATTCAACTAACAATTATATACAAAAACAAACTTCTCAGCAAAAAATGATCAACATGACCTATAGGTAACATTTAATTTACGTTCATATGCCAAAATTCATTTTTTAGTGTCATTATCACTTTAAGAGATACATGTGCTGTTTATATGAATGAATTTTGTTACAACAGCGCCACCTAGTGGTCAGTTTCTCACCAGTCTGACCACCAAGTAGTCAAGGAAGTTGTTGAGTTGAAAGAGGCTGCTCTGATATTCATATCTCCATCACAAAGAAGTACTATTATCTTGCTGATGGTACTTCTTTTTGGGGGAGGTATGAGATTATTACTACACAGTCTTCTCAATGAACACAAAATGATTCTCAGGATTCATCAGTGAGACTCCTGTCTGCTCTACGTACAATCATCTGTTCATGTGAGACATTCAACATTCTCTTCTCTCTAGTTTTGGGATGTAAAATATTTTTTTTTTTTTTTTTTTAAACTTCATGATTTTAGCAGTTTCACACCGCTAATATCATGGAAACATATAGCTTGCAGAAGTGCTTGGAGGAGAACTGAGCAGCAATTTGACATTGTTAGATATGTGGGTTTATAGCCCCTTTAAATATAACATTTTTCTGCTTAATGAAAGTTATTTCATAGTTTAGACAGGGTTACAGTAGGACATACTAAATTTTCTGTATTTATATTTTTCAGAACCTAAATTTGAGGAATCAACCAAATAAGCAACCCACCTGGACATCGATTGGAATATCCCTTGTTTCCTGGACTCTTATATCACCCTAATAGTAACTTAATAAACCACGCTGGTGAATTTTCCGTATCTGGTGGATTCATTTTTTTTAAAGGGGTGGTTCACCTTTGAGTTAACTTTTAGTATGACAGAGAGAGTGATAGTCTGAGACAATTTGCAGTTGGTTTTCATTACTTTGTATTTGTGTTTTTTTTAATTATTTCACTTTTATTCAGCAGCTCTCCAGTTTGCAATGCCAACCATTTAGTCGCTAGGGTCCAAATTCCCCTAGCAACCATGCATTGATTTGAATAAGAGACTGGAATATGAATAGGAGAGGCCTGATTGGGAAAAATAACTAATAAAAAGTAGCAATAACAATACATTTGTAGCCTTACAGAGCTTTTGTATTTAGATGGGGTCAGTGACTCGTGTTTGAAAGCTGGAAAGAGAAGAAAAAGGCAAATAATTCAAATTCTATTAAAAAGAAAAAATAAAGACCAATTGAAAAGTTGCTTAGAATTGGCCATTCTATAACATAAAATTGCATATAAAGGGTGGACTGAAAAAAGTAACATTTAATTGGTATTGAGACCTATTCCAATCATATATTGGACCTGTTATCCAGAATGCTTGGGACCCGGGGGTTTCCAGACAGCAGATTTTTACGTAATTTAGATCTTCATACCGTAAGTCTACTAGAAACCATATAAACATTAAATAAACCCAATAGGCTGCTTTTGTTTCCGATAAGGATTAATTATATCTTAGTTGGGATCAAGTACAAGCTACTGTTTTATTATTACACAGAAAAAGGAAATCATTTTTAGGAATTTGAATAAAATGGAGTCTATGGGAGATGGGCGTTCTGTAATTCAGAGCTTTATGGAAAAAAGGGTTTCTGAATAACTGATCCCATACCTGTATTGGCGGCAGATATTTCATTTACTCGTGTAGACTTCGCTTGTGGCAGGTAGGAAACTAGTGCAGGAATTTGACCCCAGCTGGTGAAAATGGTCAAACCAGTACATTTAGGTGAATATTTTGGCTAATCCCAGGTTGCCATTGAGATTTTCCTTAGCTCACATGGGATAATGATTTGGTTTATTTCAAATGGCTCCATGGGATCAAAGATTTGCTTACAATTGGGCAAAGACTGCATATCCATAAGTGCAATAAATACTAATATTCCCTTGTGAATTGCATTGATTGTTATTATATGTGCTCTCATATTTGGGAAGCAAATCCCCCAGCAGACAAAATTTGCTCTACAGTCATATGAAAAACTTTGGGAACCCCTCTCAGCCTGCATAATAATTTACTCCACTTTCAACAAAAAAAAAGATAACAGTGGTATGTCCCAGGAAAATCTGAGTACTGTGGTGTTTTCTGAACAAAGATTTTTAGTGAAGCAGTATTCAGTTGTATGAAATGAAATCAAATGTGAAAAACTGGCTGTGCGAAAATTTGGGTACCCTTGTAATTTTTCGAATTTGAATGCATGTAACTGCTCAATACTGATTACTGGCAACACCAAATTGGTTGGGTTAGCTCGTTAAGCCTTGAACTTCATAGGCAGGTGTGTCCAATCATGAGAAAAGATATTTAAGGTGGCCAATTGCAAGTTGTGCTTCTGTTTGACTCTCCTCTGCAGAGTGACAGCATGGGATCCTCAAAGCAACTCTCAAAAGATCTGAAAACAAAGATTGTTCAGTATCATGGTTTAGGGGAAGGCTTCAAAAAGCTATCTCAGAGGTTTAAACTGTCAGTTTCAACTGTAAGGAATATAATCAGGAAATGGAAGGCCACAGGCACAGTTGCTGTAAAACCCAGGTCTGGCAGGCCAAGAAAAATACAGGAGCGACATATGCGGAGGATTGTGAGAATGGTTACAGACAACCCAAAGATCAACTTCAAAGACCTGCAACAACATCTTGCTGCAGATGGGTTGTTGTATACAAAAGCTTATTTACACAAGCCATCTTGTTGAAGTTGCTACTTGGAAAGCTCAGCCAATGATAAACAAAACTCCAAAGAGGGGTTCCCAAACTTTTTCATATGACTTTATAACTCCCCCCAGTAATCACAACATCACGTTTTATCTTTATGCTGCCCATCCAGTTGGTACTACAGGTATGGGGCCTGTTATCCAGAATGCTCGGGACCTGGAGTTTTCCTGATAATGGATGTTTCTGTAATTTGGATCTTTATACTTTGTCTACTAGAAAATCATGTAAACATTAAATAAACCCAATAGGCTGGTTTTGCTTCCAGTAAGGATCAATTATATCTTAGTTTGAGACTGTTTTATTATTACAGAGAAAAAGGAAACTTTTTTCGATTGTTTGGATAAAATGGAGCCTATCGGAGAAGGCCTTTCCGTAATTTGGAGCTTTCTGGATAACGGGTTTCTGAATAACTGATCCCATACCTGTACCTAAATTCCAAAATGCTTTGACTTGCATGTGTCAGAACAATTAAAGCCGTTACTTTATTTATTTGGAAATCGTATTTTGTAGAAATGCTGCTCGCAGGTCTAGTCGGGGGCACAAAGATGTCAGTTTGCGGGATACCTGTTTGGGTCAGTACACCAATTATTAGCTGCAAAGTTCACGTAGAATCTCCAATACTTGTGCTGCAATGCTTTCATTCTATGTAAAGTGAAGATTTTTGGCATTTTTACATTGGGTCTGTTGCCTGAAGATCTGTCTGTTCTGTTCAAGCTTCTCTTTGGATCTTGCTAGAGCCATGGCCAGTGTATAAAGCTGGGACCTGGCTGGCAGTTGCACCATTGAGAGCACTGGGTTTTTGTTTGCAGCTGTGCCCTTGAATACATATGGCTGCCCCCATAGGAGAAGACACATTTAAGGTGCCTTCACTGTATTTCTCCTGAGAACCAGAGATGTTGGCTAATTCTAATAGCCTTATTTGCTACTGTTTGATTCTAAAGGTGGCCATACATGGAGAGATGTCGCCAAACGAGCGGATCTCCCTCCGATATGCCCACCTTGAGGTGGGCAATATCGGGCTGATCCGATCGTGGGCCCTAGGGCCCAACGATCGGATCCTAACGATGCCTAAAGGGCGGTCGGATCGCGGGACCGCATCAACGAACAGATGCAGCCTCGATTTTTAGTCCCTTCCGATCGAGATCTAGCTGACTGTCGGCCAGATCTCGATCGGGGAAGCCCGTCGGGGGGCCCCATACACGGACGAATAAGCTGCTGACTAAGTCTGTCGGCAGCTTTTATCGGGCCCTGTATGGCCACCTTTAATCGCTATTTAATAGATCCATGAAATAAGTGTTGCCGGTGGCGTCGTTGAGCAATAGCCAGAAAGCCGCTGGTTTGAGGTCCCTGCACCCCATGAATATTTGGGCAAACTTTTTAAGATCCGCTGGTATCATTGTATGACTGTTGCCTTTTAAGGCTGCCAATCTCATACGTTAAATTCACAGGGGCCCTGACGTGCTAAAAATAATAAGGTGGCCTGCGTGAGACGCCAGTTATAGAAGTAGGAGGAGTTGCTGTATTTATTAGCGTATTCATCTGGCAGTTTGAGAATTCAGGCCAAGCAGCGCATTTATACAAGGGCTGTGATCCTTGGCCTAAGAATAGCCAACTATGTGGCACTGTGTGACATTTGTATTGTGTCGTCTGCATTTTACACTATAAGATCTCAGGATATCTTTCATCTACGGGAAAAATTTCACTTGCTGTGCCATTCGTTTTGTACCAAGAGCTGCCAACATTTCTTACATTTAATACCTTCTCTGGGCTAAAATGTTTAACTTGTGCCTAGTGAAACTTCGTTAACACACTTACGCATAGGTCAATTTGAATAGGGTGGGTACATATACTGTAGGTCATATAGGCGTCTTTATTAGAGATGTTGGTGGCCACTTATCATTACAAATGTCCAAGGAAGCAAAATAGATCCTCTATTGTCTTACACATGAGGCCACCCTAAAACAAATGTGACATGCCCCTCAAATGAATAATTTTGGCAAGCACGCCATTAGGGATGCACCGAATCCAGGATTCAGCCTTTTTCAGCAGGATTCGGATTTGGCCTTCTGCCCGGCTGAACCAAATCCGAATCCTAATTTGCATATGCATTAGGGGTGGGGAGGGAAATTGTGTGACTTTTTGTCACAAAACAAGGAAGTAAAAAATGTTATCCCCTTACCACCCCTAATTTGCATATGCAAATTCGGGTTCGGTATTCGGCCGAATCTTTCGCGAAGGAATTGTGGGTTCGGCCAAATCCAAAATAGTGGATTCGGTGCATCCCTACACTCCATATACCACTCGGATAAAACAATGAACTTTATTTCAGCAGTTGAAAAACAACAACATCCCGTCGCGTTTCATATCCAAAGATACAGACTCTTTGGATGCGAAACGCGTCGGGATGTGGATGTTTTTAAACTGCTGAAATAAAGTTCATTGTTTTATCCTACGAGTGGTATACAGAGTGCTTACCAAAATTCTTTGATTGCATCTCACCTTCAGGTTCGGGGCGATGCCCCCGGACCACTTGTCACAATTGGTGAGTTTGTTCTCCTGTTTAAGATCCATGCTTTGTTACATTATATGCGAACCCACAAGCGCAGGACCTGGGGTATATAAACCCAAGTCAAAGTTTGGGTTGGGTGAGCTGTTAAAACTATAAAGAAAATTTATCGCTAAACAAATAGCATGTCCATAAATTACGTTGATATCGTTAGCGATACTGTTTCTTGAAAGTGCAAAACGAACTGAGCTATAAATAATTTTTGATTTAATGCCCCTCAAGTGATTGAAAATAATTTATTGAAAAAAAAAATATTTTTAACAGTTACAACTTTTAAACACAACCCCACTTTAAAATATGAAAAAAAAAAGCCAGAGGTTTTTTTTTTTGTTTTTTTTTTATGACTTTTCGGCATACAGGATATGATGTCGCTGACATAAGATTGAGGAGGATGTGGCTTCATCTTTTTAGTTCACCAGGTATAACCTGGCAAAGCAGACTCTGTAATATATTGGAAGATTTGCAGAGAATTTGCGGAGAAAAATTCACCTGGCAAAAGGGCGGAAAACTTTGTTAGTGCTGAGCTCTTTCACGAGCGAATTCTCTTCTACGCCTGTTAGTAAATTGGCGGTTTTCCTGCGGATTGTCTTTCTGGTGAATTTTCGCTAGTGATGGCCATTTCGCCCGTTAGTACATTTGCCCCTCTGACTGAACCCTCTCAATAGGTTTGGAGAGACCGTCTATCGTGAGCGCAAATGATTGGCCTTTATTAAAGGGATACGGTCATCGGAAAACATGTTTTTTTTCAAAACTCATCAGTTAATAGTGCTACAGAATTCTGCACTGAAATCCATTTCTCAAAAGAGAAAACAGATTTTTTTTATATTAAATTTTGAAATCTGACATGGGGCTAGACATATTGTCAATTTCCCAGCTGCCCCTGGTCATGTGACTTGTGCCTGCACTTTAGACGAGAAATGCTTTCTGGCAGGCTGTTATTTCTCCTACTTAATGTAACTGAATCAGTCTCAGTGGGACTTGGCTTTTACTATTGAGTGCTGTTCTTAGATCTACCAGGCAACTGTTATCTTGTGTTAGGGAGCTGTTATCTGGTTACCTTCCCATTGTTCTTTTGTTTGGCTGCTGGGGGGAAAAGGGAGGGGGTGATATCACTCCAACTTGCAGCAGTGGCGGAATTACCGGCGGAGCAGGGGGTGCGAGCAGGCCAGGGCCCGCACCCCCTCAGGGCCCCCCCGGCAAGTCCGCGCTCCGCTGCGCATATCCTGGACAGTTTCTGGCTGTATGGACAGGGCCCGCCCCCCTCTAGTTACGCTTCTGACTTGCAGTAAAGAGTGATTGAAGTTTATCAGAGCACAAGTCTCATGACTTGGGGCAGCTGGGAAATAGACAAAATGTCTAGCCCCATGTCAGATTTCAAAATTTAATATAAAAAAAAAAATGTTTGTTCTTTTGACAAATGGATTTCAGTGCAGAATTCTGCTGGAGCAGCACTATTAACTGATTCATTTTGAAAAAAACGTTTTTTTCCCATGACAGTATCCCTTTAATATCAGAAGTCTCCAACATCTCTAAACAGTAGGCAAGTAGTCCGATCTTGAAGGAGAATTCAACCCTAACATTGTGTACAGCTAAGTATCTCTAGTCAGTGTCAGACTGGCCCGGCAGGAAACCAGGAAAAAACCTTTCAAGCAGGCGCACCACGCGCTCGTCGCATCAAGGTAGGGGGTCGGAGTGGGGCCCTGGACAGTAGTCCCAGTGGGCCCCGGGCCCCCCAGTCCGACCCTGTCTCCAGCCTAGTGGAACCTTACACAGACACAGGGATGGAAACCGATGTTGTACCTGTTATACCGTGTATGTATAGTGAATAAAGTACCCCCTATTGTAAAATATAAGGATATTATAAGTAGGGAGGCAAGTTCGGAATAGGCCTTTTTCAGCAGGATTCGAATTCGAAACCTTCTGCCCGACTGAACCAAATCCTAATTTGCATATGCAAATTAGGGGCAGGAGGGAAACCGTGTGACTTTTTCTCAGTAAAATATGTTTTCCCCTTTCCTCCCCTAAATTGCATAAGCAAATTAGGATTGGGTTCGGTATTCGTCTGAATCTTTCGCGAAAGATTCAGGGGTTCGGCCTCGTGCTTTTATACAGGTCATGGAACTCCGAGGTTACTTCTAATATCCTCATATTTTCCAACAAGGGAAACTTTATTTATTATAATACACAAGTTTCAGTGAGTCATGTGACTCATGCCACCGTTTATAACTGATGACATCACTAGTCATCGTTCGGAAGGATATAATTTACAGGATATTCATGGCTCTGTGTATTATATATATATTTATAGCACATTAGTGATAAACAGCAGCTGATCTGTACTATACTGACTAAATAATCACTTCCACCACCCACAGCTGCTCGGGGTTATAGTTCAGCTACATCTTGTCCACTGGTGAAGTTCTCTCTGACTCTCCCACTTCCATCAGCCCAACTCATTTGTCTACTTATCCCTTCTGACTGAGAGCAGTGACATTATCAGGCTCCGTGCTTTTATTAATTTTGCTCTCATTAGCTCTATTTTAGGAAGGGATCTTCAGGAAACCTTTTCCTACGTCTAAAGACTTATCCCGTGTGACAGCAGCTAACCATCCCTTGTCTTATCTGCTTATCTGCATCTGCTCACTGACCTCTCTGTCTAAAGAACTCATACGCTCCAGCCAGGATAGTCATTTATTTACATACTCATCTGCAATCTGTACTCCAACTATATTAAAGGAGAACTAAACCCTAAAAATGTATGTGGCTAAAAGTGCCATAATTTATACACTGAACTTATTGCACGAGGCTAAAGTTTCAGCTTGTCAATAGCAGCAATGATCCAGGACTTCAAACTTGTCACAGGGGGTCACCATCTTGGAAAGTGTCTGTGACACTCACATGCTCAGTGGGCTCTGATTGGCTGTTGAGAAGCTAAGCTTAGGGCTCGTCACTAATTATCCAGCAGAAAATGAGGTTAGTCTGTAATATAAGCTGAAGCTACAGGTTTGCTGATTATTAAATTCTGATGCTAATTGCACTGGTTTCTGTGCTGCCATGTAGTAATTATCTGTATTAATTACTAATCAGCCTTATATTGTGACATTTCTATTCTATGTGTACTGTATATTGTGAATCAGTCCCTAAGCTCAGTAAGTGACAGCAGCACAGAGCATGTGCAGTGAATCAGCAGAAAAGACTATATGGAGCTACTGGGGCATCTTTGGAGACACAGATCTTTACTGCTAAAGGGCTGTGGTTGCCTTGGGCTGGTACAGAAGCACAAAACAAAATGTAAAAACATTTCTAGCTACTTTAGTTAGGCTTCAGTTCTCCATTAAAGGGATTCTGTTATGGTTTTTATGATGTCTTTTTTTATTGCTAAATTACACTGCAAATAATTCACTCTACAATATAAAATATCATTCCTGAACCAGCAAGAGTATTTATTTAGTTGTAAATGTGCTTTCAGAAAGAGCCAGCACTTTAGGATGGAACTGCTTTCTGACAGGTTGTTGTTTCTCCTACTCAATGTAACTGAATGTGTCGCATTGGGACTTGAATTTTACTATTGAGTGTTGTTCTTATATCTACCAGTCAGCTGTTATCTTGTGTTAGGGAGCTGTTATCTGGTTACCTTCCTATTGTTCTGCTGATGGGCTACTTGGGGGGGTGATATCACTCCGACTTGCAGTACAGCAGTAAAGCGTGACTGAAGAGCACAAGTCACATGACTGGGGGCAGCTGGGAAACTGACAAAATGTCTAGCCCCATGCCAGATTTCAAAATTAAATATAACAAAATATGTTTGTTGTTTTTTTGAGAAACAGATTTCAGTTCAGAAATCTGCTGGAGCAGCTCTATTAACTGATGTGTTTGGAAAAAAACATTTTTCTCAAGATAGTATCCCTTTAACTGCCCATATATATTGCTAAAATGTAATATAAGCTTCATCTTGCTGAAATAAGAAACTTTCTAAATATAAACAATTAAACATGTTGTACCATTTATGAAATGTTCAAGTTATTCTTCACTCTACCAATCTGAGCAACTTGTCTGTCGGTCATTCTGTCTTCATGCAGTAGGTGGAGTCAGTTTTTGAGTGACAGTTAGGTCTAATGTATCCTTATGGGGGGGGGGGGTTGCACCCTTAACCCCGGTGCTCACTGTTTAAAAATAACCGCCTCTGATGGAAATCCTGTTTCTCTGCGTACAGGGTGTTTGCCAGTTATTTTGGTACCTTTTGTTTGTGCTGGAGTCGGTTATTTTAGTTATCCTGCTAAGAAAGAGAGCCCACCTAAAAGACGTATTCAATCTACCTGCCAATCAAAATCTGACCCAGACCTCAGCATGAAGAGTGACGGGTAGGGATGGGCGAATTTGACCCGTTTAGTTTTGCCAAAAATTCGCCGACGCCCATTAAAGTCTATGGGCGTCAAAAAAATGTTGATGCGCGGCGAAATATTTTTTTGTCGTTCATCTTTTGTTTTTTTTTGACACACACAGCCATACCAGTCTATGGGCGTCAATTCTGCTGTGAAACAAGGCTAAAAAATTCGCCCATCCCTAGTGACGGGTTATGGAGAGTGAGATACTGAAGACTAACTGGATTATTTCTTCAAGGATAAAGAATTTTTACTTGATTGTATTTAGAAAGTGTTTTATTTCAGTGAGATGACGCTTATATTCGATTTTCATTTTTATGCGATAGATCCACTGTAAGGGCTGAACTTTTAATTGTGGCCTTCTACATAGTTGTCAAGACTCAACTCAAGTCAGGCAATGGGCTAATAACCTAGGCCCCCTATGGCAGGGACCCCAACTTTTTTTTTTTTTATATATACCATAGTCACATTTAATTGTAAAATGAGTTGGGCAGCAACACAGACATGAAAATTTTTTTGAGGGTGTAAAATAAGGGATGTGATTGGTAGCCCCTACGTGGGCTGGCGGCCTACAGGAGACTCTGTTTGGCAGTACACATGCATACCTCACCGCTGACCCGTTTTTCGCAGGACAGTCCCGAATTGACAGCTGACACCTGCAGTCCCAGGTTTGTTACTGAAATGTCCTGACTTTCTCTTTGATCTCCTGCACTGAACAGCCAGAAAAACATACAAAGTTACAAACTTAATTGGCTTTTGGCAGAGAGCCTCTTGGGAGACTCACAGCTTAAGGGCTCTTACAGACGAGCGTTTTTACCTGCGCTCCCCTACGTTCCGTTTTTCTGCGTTCAGCCGCAGGGGAGCGCAGGAATAGACGCATTACATTTTTTCCAATGGGGCTGTACTCACACAGGCGCGTGTAGGCGCCGAAAGCAGGTTGAGACGCAACATGCTGCATTTTTCCTGCGTTCGGCGCCTACACGCGCCTGTGTGAGTACAGCCCCATTGGAAAAAATGTATTGCGTCTATTCCTGCGCTCCCCTGCGGCTGAACGCAGTACAACGGAACGTAGGGGAGCGCAGGTAAAAACGCTCGTCTGTAACAGCCCTAAAGGCTAATTCACAATCATTAACAACACCGTAATAACACATAAAAACAAAAGAAATGTGTTCAAACTTTCATAACCTGCCAAATTTTGTAAAATGAACATGGTAATCAGGGGCCACAAAATGGGCGTGGTTAAACAATTTCCGGTGCACTCCATCACAGCAAATCTTTTTGTGCCCTTTGCTATTTCCAAAATGTTGGGAGGTATGCACGTGGTTTTTATGCAACCAAAACTTGCCTCCAAGCCAAGAATTCAAAAATAAGCACCTGCTTTGAGGCCACTGGGAGCAACATCCAAGGGGTTGGTAAGTAACATGTTGCTTGTGAGACACTGGTTGGGGATCACTGATATATGGGAAAGAACCTGCTAACTAAGTAGCACAGGCCCTATGATTCCTTATGGAAGCCCTGCATTGCTGAACTCTATATTCCAATCAGCCAGACTAAGGGTAGAACTACACGCGTTTTGAGATGCGATAGCTTCCACTCCGACGCAACGAATTGGCGGAGTCACGTCTGATGCGCCGAATCTAAGGTGAGTAATAGGAATGTTGGACGTTGTCGCAAAAACCTGCGGGTTGCTGGTAGAAGTTTCGGGAGTGGGTATAGACGCGGGCCGGCGGTTCTCTGGGTTTGTGGGTCGCGGTTCCGGCTGTGGGTCTTCACAATAGTAAGTTTTACTCCTTTTGTTTCTGATCACGCCTACTTCCAATGATGTCACTTCCGGTTTATGACAACACTTCCTGTTTCTTGATGGTCGCGGATCGGGTAGCGGATAAGGTACTTCTGGTTGGGTAGCAGGTCCAAGCGGGTAAGTACGCAGGTTGCGGGTCGGGTTTGGGTTTAACAAATTGGTTTCGCGCAAGACTCTACTGCGTGCATCCGACACAACAC
Organism: Xenopus petersii; assembly: GCA_038501925.1. Taxonomy (NCBI): domain Eukaryota; kingdom Metazoa; phylum Chordata; class Amphibia; order Anura; family Pipidae; genus Xenopus; species Xenopus petersii. The sequence continues at coordinate 17,736,510 of CM076675.1, read as the reverse complement.
ATCTGTCGAATGAAGACGCAACATGCAGCGTTCGCATCCGACAGTCGAGTCGTTGGCAACAACATCCGACATTCCTTTTACTTACCATAGATTCGGCACATCCGACGTGACGCCTGCACTTCCTCATGTCGGAACGGAAGCTGTCGCATGTCAAAATGCCCGTGTAGTTCTACCCTAAGAGTGGAACCTTTTTTGTGTTGTTCTCTGCACTTTTGTACCCAGGGCCGGATTTATGTCCGCAGCGTCCCGTGGCCTTGCGGTCCTACAGCCTGCAGTCCACGCGCACCCCCCACGCACAGCACAGGAACACTGCGGCTGTCGGCATGCTGCCCCTAGAATCTCCCTGCCCTAGACCCGGGCCTTTGTGGCCTCTTCACTAAAGATGGGTGAATTTGTCTTGTTTCGCCAAAAATGCGAATTTTGACGCCCACGTCAATTTTGAGGCCTGCGTCAATTCTGATGCTCGCGTCAATTTTGACGCTGGCATTAAAGTCAATGGACGTCCGAATAATGTTGATGCAAGAAGGCTTTGACGCAAGCGACTTTTCCGACATGCATCCAAAAGTTTTTGATGCCAAATTTTTGTTGCCAAATTTTCGCAGCAGTTTCGCTAATTTATTTGCAGGCAGACAAATCCAGGCCTGTTTGTACCACTCACTTTGCAGCCTCTCACACAGAAATAAATCACTCAGGGCAACAAAAAACACAAGTTTTTATTGGTTTTTTTTTTTACCCTACATAAAAGGTTAAAACGTTAAATATCATACAAAGATGAAAAGTGCAATAAAAGCCAGAGCTCATTTAAAATGTTTCCCCCCCCATCGACAGTGTTACTATACAGACATGCACAGTGTTCTCTGCTTGTCTCAGATCAGATCTGGACTCCACATCCGCTGCTGCACATTAAATCACTGGAGTCAGTATTAGACTTATGGCCAAAAATGGTGAAGGAATCACCAAGGCTGAAGCAAGAGCGGATCCTTATCTTATCACACGGGGGGGGCACCAGATTTCTGTGTATGTTTCTAGAACAAATTATCATTTACAGAATTAAAGGGACACCAGCACAAAAAAAAGAAACAAAATACATATAACCCACGTCAGCCATGGCTAGCCTGCCCACTGTCGCTGAACTCCAACTCTCAGCATTCTCAGCGGGACAGTTCAGGGACAGTTGAAGAGCAGCAGTTTGGCTTTCCCCACTTCGTATAGCAAAAATATAAATAAAATTTACATTCTTCAATGGTGATTTTTTTTTTTAAAGACACAATACTGGCAATCTTCTTTTCTTTCTTAGAGTTGATAGAATTAAGAACATTTAAACATTGTGAGGAATGGCATATATTTCTACTGAATTTCAGATTTAAAGGTACCCAATAACGACTCCCCGAAACTCATCTCCTGGTTCCAGTGTTGGTGCCTCTGCATTTACTCGTGCCCATCTAGACATGTATATGCCATCACCATGAAACCTATTGAGCTGACCAACATGTTAAAGGGATACTGTCACGGAAAAACATGTTTTTTCCAAAATGCATCAGTTTATAGTGCTACATTCTGCACTGAAATCCGTTTTTCAAAAGAACAATTTTTTTTATATCTAATTTTGAAATGAGCTGTGGGGCTAGACATTTTGACATATTCCCAGGTGCCCTCGGCTCATGTGACTTGTGCTCTGGTAAACTTCAGTCACACTTTACTGCTGCACTGCAATTTGGAGTGAAGTCATTACCCCTACCCCTTCCACTATCCTTTAAAGGATAAGTAAACCTTAAAAATAAGTGAATGTAAAATTGACGAGGAGGCTATTTTAAGCACTTTTGCAATGTACATTCATTGTTTATTGTTTTTTAATTCCAAGATATTAAAGGATACATGTACTGTTAATATGAATTCATTTTGTTACAACAGCGCCACCTGCTGGTCATTTCCCCACCAGTCTGACCACCAAGTAGTCAAGGAAGTTGTCAGGAGAAAGAAAGAGGTTCTTCTGCTTAGGAAAGATTTGGGTTTTTTTTAATTTTATTCCTAAGCAGAAGAACATGAGAGCAGCCTCTTTCTTTCTCCTGACAACTTCCTTGACTACTTGGTGGTCAGACTGGTGGGAAAATGACCAGCAGGTGGCAGCACAAATAGTAACACCATAGGGGGACATCACACACAGTGTACACGTAATATACAAAATATATTTTAATTGACCAAGGCAAAAAACAGAATTACATTACATATTTTTAAGTTCTTTTTAGATAATTTTTAAATAACCTGATATTTATTAGCACTGGCACCTTAATTAATAGATGATCTAAAATTAATTCATAATTAATTGACAGTATACTGAAGCACAGGCACTTTAATCAATGAAACTGATTAAATTAATTCATAAATTAACTGATGGTTGTATCGATAAATTAATTGGTTGTCACGCTAGCATTGAATTGATTTCACAAATTACCAATCACTAATTGATGCGCCTAAAGGGTAATGTACAATTTTAAATCAACTTTGGAACAAATTAATCAGATAGTGTGGGGTTACTACTGTCTGTTTTTTATTAATTGTCGTTTAGTAAATATATACCTCTACACAAATCTGATCAACTAATTCAAAATTAAAATAAACAATAGGAATAATCTTTTGGTTTTGCAGAATTACATGCGTAAATTACAACAATGCGACTACTGTTGAATTACAGGGGGAGCTATAAGGGGTTTCCAATTGTTTTTCCCCCCGACCCACTGGCCATAGTTTTAGCGGCAGGGACTCGCCTGCTTCTGAAAAATATCCTGCAGGTAATTTGGAATTTTATGTAAGAATAAAACATAAAAATATGAAAAGTGGAGCACGCATCAAATTCACCCAGAACACGTGATATTTTGCAAAACATCGGGAAGTCGTAGCCATTACGAACTACGAGATTAAGAATAAGAACTTTTCTTGATTTTATTTTACAATCTGGCAAGGCGTTCCAAGTTCATCATCACTCTGGGAATTTTTCATTCATGTAAGTAAGGCATTGATGAAGAATTTTGCAGCATATGGCAGAACTTTACAACCAGGAAAGGGAGAGCTCTCGCACACCCGTATTTACAATTAAATCTAAAGTTGTCTGGTGCCCCGTGATAGAGGTAACGGCAACCTCCAATATTCTGTAGAAAGCAAGCACACTGGCACACGAGGCTGCTGTCGCAGGTAAAAGCTTTTATAAAAATGTTTAATGCAGAAGTGCAATGTGCTAGACAAAAAGGTGTGCCCCGAAACGTTGCAGTTCCGCATTAAAAAAAATTGCAAGTTTTTACCTGCGACAGCAGCCTCGTGTGCCAGTGTGCTTGCTTTCTACAGAACTTTACAAGTGACTTTACAAGGCAAGGGATCAATAACCCGGAACATCATCTGGTAGATCAGAAACTCAAACTCTCTCTGAAAAATGCAGAAAGGCAGCAGAACAATACCAAGATATATTAAGCTCATACTTTATGTCTGATCTAAAAAAAAAAGGGGTGACATAAGATGTCATGGCAGGTGTCTTAAAGTAGAATGAAACTCCAATCCCCAGTTTTAAACTGTTACCTACACTTGTCCCATAGAGGCTAGAGATTTCTGCAGAGGGGTTAGTCGATGCTATCTTCATGTCAAGTCTGATTTCTGGCTCCTAAATGGCAATCTCCAATGAAAAGCAGGGCCAGACCTTCTTCCAATGATTATGCTCTAGGTTGGCGAATACTGTCTAGAAGCCAGAGGCCATGGGCAACTCTGCAGATTGAGCACTGGCCTGCAGGAACCTTTAAAGCAGTGATCCCCAACCAGTAGCTCATGAGCAACATGTTGCTCTCCAACCCCTTGGATGTTGCTCCCAGTGGCATCAAAGCAGGTGCTTATTTTTGAAATCCTGGTTTGGAGGCAAGTTTTGGTTGTATAAAGAAACCAGTGTACTGCCAAAAAGAGCCTCCTGTAGGTTGCCAGTCCATATAGGGGGCTACAAAACAGCCAATCACAGCCCTTATTTGACATGCCCATTGACTTTTTCATGCTTGTGTTGCTTTCTAACTCTTTTAAATTTAAATGTGGCTCACGAGTAAAAATGGTTTGGGACCCCTGTTTTAAGGGATGGCCACTATAAGATTCTGGTGACGGTAGGAGGGCCTCTGCGGAGATGAATATCAGTTTAAAATGAAGGGCTGGGGGGTTGTTCTTTAAGCTGAGCTTACACAAACTTTCTCATTTGGAAACGACCCACAAAGTGGGTCAGATAGGGCTGATCCAATCATTTAGCTCTCGTACTAACAACCTTCTCATAATGCAGGCCTATGCAGACCCACTGGGAGACAAGCTCATTAATTGGGGTCTTCACTCATGCCCCACAGATATCTGTCCAGATAATATTTGGGAAGGCCTTAACCCCACATGACCAGGTCTGGAGTTATGGTAATATCAGCATGGGCAGCTTTCCCAGTAGTTGCATCTGCCTGCCATACTCACCTGGCAATGCACACGGGCAGTACTCCTTGTGTTTCCCAATGTCATTAATACAATTCATCATTTTTTAATAAAGTTAGAACTCATATGTTTTTTTTTTTACAAAACTAATACTTAGTTAAAATGCTTATACAACACTCTAAGGTAACAGCAGTTTCTAAGAAGCTTTAAAATGGTAAAAATAACCCTCAACGCTGTGGTTTCAGCCACAGAACTGCAACTCGCAGAATGTTTCTGGTAGAACGTCTGCTTCATGCTGGAGACCCCAGCTCCAAGCTCCCCAATGTTTGATCACCCCTCACCACATCTGTTCTGTAACAGGGTATATCTATATAACATATTCTGAAGCACTAATGCAACTATGCAAATTAGCTACAATTGCATGGAACTATTTTAGTTTAGGAACCAACAATCTACCCAAGGATAAGGCCACAAAGTGTCCAGTGGGCTACTGCTGCAACTGCCAATTCCACACAAAGGCTTGGGCTGTTACTGGATATAAAAACAATGGTCTACCAGCTGAAGTACAAACCAAAGTTAGTCCACATCATTGAATCTCAGTTTGTCTGCCTGGCCCTAAACGTTGAGCACTTTGCTTTATATACGTACAAGTGAGCCTGGAGTGGTTCCATGCAGCACATACAGTACGTTTCCTTACAGGCCTCCTCGTGGTTTGGTACAGATGGATCATAAGTACATTGTTTGTCCAAGAGATTCAAAATAAAGCAAAAGAACAGCTCATAAAGCAACATTTTCTTCTGGATTTTGTCTTTAATGCAAAAATAGATAATCTTCCAGCCCAGTCTATACTATTCACAATCGTGTCCCGTCCGAGAGAAACATGAAGGCAGTGGTCAGTACGTCTGTCCTCACTATGTCTTCTCATATGACAAATGACTTTGTGTGCTTGAATTCCTACAGGCAGAAGATACACACACACATTACTGTCAATGGTCAAAGCAGCAAGTTGAGTATGGATTGACTTCTACACAACTGTCCTCCATGTTATCCATATTTATTGCACTGCCAGAGAAAGTGCTCAATGGTCTCAAGGGTGGCTTCCCCCTTCATCTGACTCTAGACATCTCAAGCGTGGCTTCCCCCTTCACCTCACTCTGGACATACAGAATGCACAGTAACTGCCAAAATATCTATACTAGCACTAGAACTGTGGGGTTGGACACCCTAGATCAGTGGTGGGAAGGGGCCCAGTCTCAAAACCAATTGAGTTATGGAAATTTCAAGATAATGCCTATTTGCTCATCTAGATACTACTTAAAAGTCCAACTTGAAGCTCAATTACAGTAGATGTGAAAGTTGAGGTAAAGGCGTAGATTTCCAAGATACTCTTGGAACTATGACTGATAGAATAAAGTTTTCACGGGTCTTTAGCCTAGTAATGAGCTAAGAGGGGTGAATGATGGGTGTCAGAGGGTGGCTTGAAGCTGCAAAAATACTTCTTCACAACAGGGATAACTGCTTGACTCCAATAATACAGGTGGAATAAACTAGGGCACAATGTAATATTATTCCATTTGAAACCAGTAGGACATTTTTAGCCAAGTGTCTCCAAATAGGAAAGACCTAGTACAGCTCTTAACTACTGTGAGGTCATCTGTGAGATCACAATCTACTCATAGGTTTATCAACAGCTAAGGGCAGGCTCTGTAAAGGAGTACTAAACCTTAAAAATGACCGTATTGCACCAGCCTTAAGTTTCAGCTTGTCAATAGCAGTAATGATCCAGGAATTCAAACGTGTCACAGGGGGTCACCATCTTGGAAAGTGTCTGTGACACTCACATGCTCAGTGGGCTCTGATTGGCTGTTGAGAAGCTAAGCTTAGGGCTCGTCACTAATTATCCAGCAGAAAATGAGGTTGGTCTGTAATATAAGCTGATGCCACAGGGCTGATTATTAAATTATTATGTTAGTTGGAGACACAGATCTTTACTGCTAAAGGGCTGTAAATCTGAATTAGGATTCAGATTCGGTTCGGCCGGGCAGAAGGATTCTGCCGAATCCAAAACCTGCTGAAAAAGGCCAAATCCTGGCCGAATCCCGAACCGAATCCTGGATTAAGTGCATGCCTAGTACATAACCTGCTTTCAGCTTTCCTGATAACGGGTTTACGGATAACGGATGCCATACTTATATCAGCATGATGGGATGTTAATTGCTTAATAAGCTCAGGAATCCCACACTTGCTGGAAAATACATGTCTTTGATTTGAACTCTTTGCTTAATCTTTATATTGTCAGTGAGCTGTTAATTACTATATATACTGTAGGAATACATTAATTACTATATATATATATAGATATACATAACAGAGAAATCTATAGGCCTCTCGTGTGTTAAATGAGTTAAGGTACAACACAATGAATCCTTATTTATTTTAGACACAGAACTTACATTCTCATTCTGCGAAGCCATCTTCTGAGAACCTTCCTTCCTGTAAATGACAAAGAAATCAGCATTTCTCAGAGAGATTTTTTACTTGAACAGCATACATAATGTATATATACTACTGGAATATGGATTGTTCCTTTTATATGATGTGGTGGAATTACTGTGTATAATATTAACACATCATTATAACTGGCAGCTTGGCCATTTGCACCAACCTGGAAATGATTTCCTTACAAGGGGTGTGTTCTGACATCAGAACATGGAGTATATAACTTAAAGGAGCAGTTCACCTTTAGGCTAATTTTTAGCATGTTATAGAATGGCTAATTCTAAGCAAGTTCCTTTATTTTTTATTTTATTTTATAGTTTTAGTATTATTTCCCCCTCTTCTAATTCTTTCCAGCTTTCACATGGGGGTCACTGACCCACATCTAAAAACAAATGCGCTGTAAGGCTACACGTTTATTGTTATTGGTACATTTTACTTCTTTATCTATTCAGGCCTCTCCTATTCATATTCCAGTATTTTATTCAAGTGAATACACGGTTGCTTGGGTAATTTGAAATTGCAATCTGGAGAGCTAAATAGCTCAAAAAACACAAATAATGAAAAAATAAAGCCCAACTGCAAATTATCTCAGCATGCCACACTCTATCATACTAAAAGTTAATTTAAAGGTCAATAACCCCTTTAAAGAGAGCAACACTAATAGGCTCTTGCATATATATATATATATATACACATATACATATATATATATACAGGTACGAGACCTGTTATCCAGAATGCTCAGGACCTGGGGCTTTCCAGATAACAGATTTCTGTAATTTGGATCTTCATACCTTAAGTCTACTAGAAAATCATGTAAACATTAAGAGAAAAAGGAGATCATTTTTAAATATTTGGATTATTTAGATAAAATTGAGTCTATGGGAGACGGGGTGGGGGGTGGGGTACATAATTTAATTCATTTTAATCTAAATTACAGTTACTTGAAGGAAAACATGAAGGAAAATCCACCCTAATGAAAAGTTTCTGCTTTTGGAAGCTTACAATATAGTTGGTTATAGTCAGTGGCGTACCTAGAGTGCGCACTCCACTCCCCATCCTCCCGCCCACTTCCCGTCACCCCTCTGCCCCTCCCATGTTCCTCCTTTTCCCCACCCATGCCACACCCTGACTCCGCCCACTCCCCCTGACTTGCTTTCCACTTCTTTGCCAGTAAGAGAGAGCGGCTGGGAAGGAGGGTTTTTTTTTTTAGCTATAGTGGAAGCAGACCCCGGGCTGATAGTTATGTCACTGGTTATAGTAGTGAGGAAGATGAAGAAGACAAAATGCAGTAACTTAACACATCCAGGCTGAAGGTCACTGTAGAGGCAATAGCTAAATGAAGTTTCAGCTGAAATAGAATCCCTATGATAGTTACTAAACCGTTTCTCCATTTCTAAAGGACTCTTACATAAATCTTAACATCATTATATGTTTATGAAAGTTTTATTAATATTTCCCTGCTCTCGGCCGTGGCTAGAAGCATCAGTGAAACTACATTGTGCGCACCCGGCATAACTGCGACTCCAGGCAGTCAGTCAGCGAGCAACGGTAATGTGATTATGCCACAAATAATTAAATGAAAGGCGGGATACTCACCCAGATGTGTTTCCTTCTGGAAAGAAAGAGAAATTAAAAAAAAAAGGGAATTAATGTTCTGTAACATATTCAAACTAAACACAGCACAATATATCCAATTAAGATGAAATAAATGTATGCAGAGATACTAATATATGCAGCGCTGTAGGGAAACATATTAGAACACTATATTATGTTTAGTGTAGTTTCCCCTTGAGTGTTTTTTGGTGCAGTGGCATTGGCTGGCGCTAGTGATGTGCAGATCAGGAAAAACCCACAAAGCCTTAACCCTAACAAAGAAAATGTTGCCATTGTAGGACCCGTGCCCATTCCGTACCCGCGTCTTCTTGCTCTGTATGCTACTTCTGTGAATGCCTCTGTTTCCAAGTAGGGATGCACCGAATCCACTATTTTGGATTCGGCTGAACCCCAGAATTCTTCGCAAAAGATTCGGCCGAATACTGAACAGGGGAAAACATTTTTTACTTCTTTGTTTTGTGACAAAAAGTCACACGATTTTCCTCCCCGCCCCTAATTTGCTCATGCAAATTTGGATTCGGTTCAGCCGGGTAGAAGGATTCGGCTGAATCCTGCTTAAAAAATGCCAAATCCTGGCTGAATCCCGAACCGAATCCTGGATTCGGTGCATCCCTAGTTCCAAGATATGAAATATTTGGCTGTGCCAACTACAGACGTGTGAGTTGAGCCATAACCTGTGGGGAACTATGGGTTTACCTCCACTCAGGTGGGTTTGGGTTGAAATTTGGGTGACCATTGCAGGTTAGGGTTGGATGCAAGAAAGACTTAGGAAGTACACTTCTCTGCACCCAACCCTGACCTGCAATGGTTCAACCCAAACCCACCCAACTGGCGGTAAACCCAAGGGTCAAACATCATTGGTTGGCACAGCCACGTAGCATTTCTTGGATGAAGACAATATTCAGCAATAAGGCATTGTACCTGCAGGAACCATGAGTGCAGAAAAAACAGGTATTTATCAGTTTATTTGTATACAAAAAGTTATTTCAGCAGCACTTCGATTTAGTGAAAAAAATTTAAATTTTATCTGTGCCTCGTGCTTGAGGCACAGATAAGGCGGTGAGAGTGTTTGTGCGGCATTACTTTGTTTTTATCAGTTTATTTGTGTTTAGTGTCTATCTCCATGCCCATGGGTGCAGAACCATATAAATAAATGGGACAGATTTCTTTTTTTCCTTTCTAGATTGCACTGAAACCCATTGATGAGCAGTGGCCCCTGCCAACAGCAGTAATTGGGTACCGCAAGGCTGAAGGCACTTGGGCTGTATACTTTATTGGCACATTGAAGCCTGCCCCAAATGCCTGGACCTGTGCATTTTTGAGGCTGAGAATCAACCCACTGGTGCTTTTAGATGGTTGGCATGACAGTCAACAGGAGGTGGAAGTACTTCTTGCCCCAGGTGTCTTGAGGCTATGTAGCCATGTATATGCAGCAATAGAACAACTAAAGTATAACTAAAGAAGTAGCTAGAACTGTTGTACACTCTGTTTTGGGCTTCTCTACCAGCCCAAGGCAACTACAACCCTTTAGCAGGGAAGATGTGTCTTCAAAGATGCCCCAGTAGCTCCCCATCTTCTGCTGATTCACTGCACATGCTCTGTGCTGCTGTCACTTACTGAGCTTAGGGACCCACTCACAATATACAGTACACATAGAATAGAAATGTCACAATATAAGGCTGATTAGTAATTAATACAGATAATTACTACATGGCAGCACAGAAACCAGTGCAATTAGCATCAGAATTTAATAATCAGCAAACCTGTAGCATCAGCTTATATTACAGACCAACCTCATTTTCTGCTGGATAATTAGTGACGACCCCTAAGCTTAGCTTCAGAGCCCATTGAGCATGTGCAGTGCCGCTGACACTCCTAACAAAATCCATGATGGCTACACTTAAGTCCTGGATCATTACTACTATAGAGATGCGGAACCTTTAGGCTAGAACTAGACGAGCGTTTTCCACAGGATTCTGCCGGATCCGACGCACTTTGCCAAAACGCAGGTGATAAGTCATATGTGACAGAAAACAAAGTAAGAAATACAAATGTCGGTTGGTGTCGCAGCGCAGATCCGACGCAACACAACAGTCAGATGCAGGCGCTGCACACTGCATGATGCGATTTTTCCATCGCATCATACATTTCCCAAAAACTTGATTGTAAGTACATACGAGCCCTTTGACAATTGCTTAGTCACAAGAAACCAACATCAGATCATTCATAACAAACCATGAGATAGAGAAACTACCTACTATTATATGGTGGGGCTTTTATAAAGGTGGTCTTTTTCATGTCATCAATGGTGTATACTAAGGATGCACTGATTGGGCTGATTCCCAAATCCTTCATGAAAGAATTAGCCAAATACCGAACCATATTCATATTTAAATCAGAGTCAGGAAGGGTTTAAAAAATGTAAATTCCTTGTTTGTGTGATGAAAGTCATGTGATTTTAAGGATCCAGATTCGGTTTGGCCAGGCACTTGGATTTGGACGAATCCAAATCCTGCTGAAAAAGGCTAAATCCCGAACTGAATCCTGGATTCGCTGCATCCCTAGCACTTTGTGAACTCTCACTCTTCCTCTCTCATTGCAGTTATTTTGGAATTCAGTGGCAGCGGCACAGCAGAAAAAATGGATCAAAAAAGAAAGAAATGCTTTTGTTATTGCCACCAGCAGAGGGTGCATGTCACTCGTTTTAACAATGAAGTCAGGAAACGGTTCTGGCGAGGCTGGAAAAACGTCTAAAGAAATAAACGGTGTAGTTCCTGTACGAGGAGCAGCATCGCTCACTTCCTTTGTGACAAAAATAGAAAAGCCAATGTAAACACCCTTGGAAAAAAATGCTGCTGCAGCACCTCTTAGTTGCAAAAGCGAAAAATGTAATTAATTAGGCACACAGGTAAACACTCTTCGCCGGATGGAAATGGTGCCGGAAACTGCTAACCGGCAGCACTTCAACTAAAAACTACAGTTCCCAGCAGCCCTTTATAGCCAGTGCTGGGGATCAAAACTGTTGGAAGGTAGGAGGACAACACTCACTGCTTCCAGGGTTGGGCTGGAATGTTGGGGGGGGGGTGAAATGAGCTGTTTTAGGCAGCGGAGGTGATTTCCCAGTGTGAAGCAAGTGGGGAAAAAACTTTAGTTCCCTCTCTGGTTTAAATGATTGATCAGTTCTCCGGAATAATAACTAAATAAAGGGACACATTTAGTAAAACCCCATAAAAAGGACAAAAAAGACCTTCTGTTTCAATAGTTTTAAATGATTAAGATTACGGTACACGTTCCCCATTAAAGGGAAAGTAAAGTTAAGTTGCAGATGATTCCATAAAAAAAACAGTGTTTATAGAAATGCAAACAGTACAGATCAGTCATTCAGCCACAGTTCCAAGAATATCTAGGATAGAAACTATGGGCTCAACCCTCATCTCATCATCTCTGAGACGCTGCTCCAGGCACCCCTGGTGGCGACAGCAACATAATTTGGATATTGTTACTTTAGACTGGGTATTCACCAGATGGAATTTGAACCCTAATTAGCAGGTTCAAATTAGGGAAACTTTTAAAAATTGGCATCGCTTGAGAACAAACTATTGTGTTCAGCGTTAGAGGCGTGTAGGTGCCGAACGCAGGAAAAATGCAGCATGTTGCGTCTCAACCTGCGTTCGGCGCCTACACGCGTCTGAGTGAGTACAGCCCCATTTGAAATAATGACATGCGTCTATTCCTGCGCTCCCCTGCGGCTGAACGCCCAAAAAACGGAACGCAGGGGAGCGCAGATCAGAACGCCAGTGAGTAAGAGCCCTTAAAGGGATACTGTCATGGGACAAAATCTTTTTTTCAAAACGCATCAGTTAATAGTGCTGCTCCAGCAGAATTCGGCACTGAAATCCGTTTCTCAAATGAGCAAACAGATTTTTTTATATTTAATTTTGAAATCTGACATGGGGCTAGACATATTGTCAGTTTCCCATCTGCTCCTAGTCATTGTGCTCTGATAAACTTCAGTCACTCTTTACTGCTGTACTGCAAGTTGGAGTGATACCAAACCCCCAGCAGCCTAACAATAGAACCATGGGAAGGTAACCAGATAACAGCTTCACCACTTGTTGGTTCAGGAATGAAATTTTACATTGTAGAGTGAATTATTTACAGTGTAATTTAGAAATAAACACGACATCCGCTAAATAGAAAGCACCGTAATAAAAAGTAATAATACAAGGGTAGCCTCACAGAGCCATCGTTTTTATTGAGTGTCAAGGTCAATGACTCCTTTTAAAAGCTAGAAAGAAAATAATTTATAGTTATTAAAAAATGAAGACCAATTGAAATGTTGCTAAGCATAGGACATTGCTAACCCAAAGATGGGTCAAGGGTTTGAATTTGAGCTAAACTCAGATTTAGGGAGAGGAAAATTTAGTAGTTTTAGAATTAGCATTTTTTTTCAAAATTGAAAAAAAGCATTTGCAAAAAAAGGGGGTGTTGAATGTTTTAAACTAAGAAAAATCTTGACATTTTAATTAATCTGCTGGCCCCCTTTGGCCCAAATCCTGAATTCTGTACATCCCTACCTTAGACTAATAACTAGGTCTGTTCTCTCCGCTGATCTGTATTTATATATATAAATAATGTACATACATATACACACTGTATAGGGGCTAAGAATTTTACTGGAATCTAACAAGTTAAATCTGAAAGATTTCAAATATTTCAGTTCTGTAAGAGGGAGAAAGCTTAAATAGCAGCAGCAGGTATCTCACATTTTATACCCTCTGCAGGGAGTCCATTCCATGTACCAGGAAACAGTTAAACCCAACAACTTCTCATATTATGGCTCAGGCCTGAGCTTCCCAGGAGAGGCACAATATTTTACTTTGTGTTTTCTTTGCTCTGTTTCCTTAAATCAAACACATAATTCTGGCCCCTGGGTGTTGGTTTTACCGTATAGAACTATAAAATAAATATGGATTCTGTTTTGAATCCCTGAGCTGTTTTGCTGGGCACAGAAGGCAGCAAACACTTTATCTCATTTCCTCCATTTGTCTGATGATGTCACAGAAGCAACCGGGAAACAGGAAGGGTCCATTGGACGTGAGTTAAGTGTAAGTGGGAGGCAGCAGGACACCGTCAAAAAACATCCAGCAAGCACAGATGGAACATTCCCGTACAGCATAACGACAATTAACAATACTTTTTACTACACGTTTCATAATCAGCTCTTCTATGGCAGATGTAACCATGCTCTCTTCTCTTATGATGATGATTCCCCCCCTGCCCCCTAAGTTTAGCTTCTCCCAGAGCACACTGAGCATGTGCAGTGCCACTCCAAAGATGGCCTAACAAGATCCAAGATGGAAAACTGCTATGGACAGCTTTGAAGCCCTGGATCATAACTGTTATAGGGCTGCTAAACCTCTGGGCTGATACAGTAAGTTCAGTAAATAAAATAAAACATTTCACCTGTTATTTTTTTCTAGGGTTCATATCTCCTTTAAAACGTTGTTATATAAATTATTGTGATGCATCTAAAGGCACAAAATGTAGAAATAAGCCCTACATCTTGTACTTCACCCCTTTTACATTCTCACACATACTCCTTTAGTGTGACCACTGTAGTTATCCCCCAGTAAAGAAGAGTCATGTATGCAGGGCCGCCATTAGAAATCATTGGGCCCCCCATAAAAGCTTTTTAAAAAAATATTGGAGCCAAGGCCCCCCCTTACAAGTTAAAAGAAACATTAGGGCCCCAGAGAATATTTAAAAAAAAAAAAAAAAAAGCAGTGTTGGCAGGAGCCTATGGAGTATTAAAATAATACATTGGTGGCCAGGGGTTTAATAAAAGAAAACAAAAAACATTGGTGTTCAGTATAACTGAACATCAGCTCCTTTCACAGCTTCGGGACTTCAACTTCAGCTTCCTTCGTGGCTTTGGGTCTTTTTGCGGCTTCAGGACTTCAACTTCGGCTCCTTTCGAGGCTTCAGGTCTTTTTTTGCGGCTTTGGGACTTCAACTTCAGCTCCTTTTGAGGCTTCGGGTCTTTTTTTGCAGCTTCGGGACTTCAATTTCGGCTCCTTAAGTGGCTTCTGGTCTTTTTTTGGCTTTGGGACTTCAACTTCGGCTCCTTTCATGGCTTTGGGTCTTTGTTGGCTTTGGGACTTCAACTACAGCTCCTTTTGTGGTTTTGGGTCTTTTCGAGACTTCAGCTCTTCGGGACTTCAACTCTTTGACAGTTTGGGACTTCGGCAGCTGCGGCGCAGCTTCGGCGCTGTCAAGGGGGGGCCCAGCTATTTCAAAAAGTGCAGTCCCAGTACAACAGTACCCCCTGTGCCCCCCTGATGGCGGCTCTGCATGTATGTGAAGCTACTGCATGGTGTGTTCACTGTAGAGGAAGAAGGGGTAGGGAGTGGGACAGCAGATCATGCTTGCTGCAATGTGACCCCTATTATTATTATTATGCCAGGGCTTTTATGTTGATGGCATTGAAGAATTTATTTATTTCCCAATAATGTGACTTGTCCTTGTGTCAGACAGCAATCTGGTCTTACTTTATGGCCCAACTCCTGATATGTTTTATAGCAAAGCATATAGACAGGCAGTAGTCAAGGCTACATCAATGATCCGGGAAATCCAGGCATTCCATCATTCCCAGAACTCAACAAACTGATACGTAAAAGGAACCATAAGACCTATTTATTAGCAGCGCTCATAATTACTTGACTTCCTCTATGTGTTCAGATCATAGACTGGGAGTGGGAGCTACAGTTACTTGAGAGCACAGGCAGCACAAAAGGCTTATTCTGGTTATATCCTCGCACCAAACACATGCCCTGAATAGTACTATTGTAGCCGAGTTTAGTTAGCACCCACTAAATCATCCCTGTTTTCCTTTCTGATTCCAGACTGCCATTGTTTAATTCATTGGGCGATGACTCCAAATGAAGAAGAAGAATACATTCAGCCCATTCAAAATGGCCCTTTCAAAACAGGAAATTGATTGTGAATTTTGCAGCAAATGAAACACAGCTCTGGGTGGCATGTTCTGCGCTGCCTACTTTTTAATTAACTGCCTGTTCTAAAACCTTTCCCTGGCCCTTTGGCGGAAGAAGGGATCAATAATTCCAGAGAAGCAATTTAATCATAAAAAAAGACAATTTGTGTAGCAAGGAGGACACTTTTAATTGGATCAACAAATCACTCACTTGTTACAACCGGAAGCATGTCTTCATTACACTAAATCTCCCCCAAACCAAGTATGGAACAGGCTGAATTACACTGAGAAATAAAACCAATATATGGGATTTCAGGCTAAACATCCCCTTCACTGACTCGTTACAAACGATTTAAATGACAAAAAAAGGGTGAATTTCTGTCCCTCTGGCTGATCTTTAAGACAAAATAAAACCTTGGATCATTAAAGTAAAGAGAAGCCTGTGGGCAGCCGTATAAATAAAAGTGATTCACTTATGACACAATCCCTTAAGTACAGTTAAAGCAGCCAATGTGGAGAAGCCGTGGCTCACACAAGCCTGGGGGCTTGAAAACCTACTATCATCACTAGCCTAAATTTAATCCTGCACTTCAGAGGCCGGCGTTCCTCTTCTCTTAATAACATGCAAGTACTTTACATTAGGATGGTGCAAACTTTATTTGATTTTCCCTTGTGCTGCAGGTGAGCAGTAGGGTGATGTAGAAAACTTTGTGTGTGCACCAGCTGAGGGTGAAGCAAGGGATCTCTGGGAAAATGAAAGAAATTTTTATTTTCAAAAAAAACATAATTTTTTCCCAAAGTCAACACTTCTTCCTTAAACTAGAGGAGAAGGAAACATAGAATCACTGGGAGTACCAAGTTGTGGACCACACCCCGTAGATTCTAGATGTTCTCCTCCTACCCTGGGCTGGTTCTTCTTCTTCAAAATATAATGGACCATCCCGGGGTACTTTACTTGCAAGCACAGTACCTCTATGTCCCAGGAAGGTGGTAGCGCAGGGCAAGAGCACAATTTATTATCCCAGAGGATAGTACGGTGTGCTCTTGCCCTGCTCTTCAAAACCTTCAAAGAAGATTATGACACAAGTGGGCTATGGGAGGAGATATAAAAAGGTTCTAGACAGGCACAAGTCAGTAATACCTTCATGCATGGCAGAGAAAACCAAAATAGAGGCAAACAACCATACATTCCCCCCCTTACTGTTTATATTTATATATTATATATACATTCAAAGGTGCGTTCTGGCTATTAACAAAATTAGGGGTTATGGAGCCCAATAAAGAAACATAAATTTAGGGATGCCCATCCTATGGCTAGTTCTACAACTGATTTATAAGTACCTTCACCACATAAGAGAAGATTCTTAGGAGGGTTGTTGTCACACCTTTTCTTTGTCAAACATATTTTCTGACCAAGGACACCCACCTAAGTACAAAACTCTCAACCACACTCCAAAACTGGCTCTGTCTGCAAAGATGGCAGCCCTACTGGCCAGCCCAGTCAGCAGGAGTCAATGGGATTTCTGGTTAGGGATGCACTGAATGCACTATTCTGGATTCCGTAGAACCCCCAAACCCTTCACGAAAGATTAGGCCGAATATCAAACCAAATCCTCATTTGCATATGCAAATTAGGGGTGGGAAGGGGAAAACATTTTTACTTCCTTGTTTTGTGACCAAAAAGTCATGTGATTTGCCTCCCCGCTCCTAATTTGAATATGCAAATTAGGAACCAGATTTGGTTTGTCCGGGCAGAAGGATTCGGGTGAATTCGAATCCTGCTGAAAAATGCAGAATCCTGGATTCTGAATATAGCAATACAGCGCTCCCAGCTTCCCCCTCCTGCGCTGCTCCGTGTATTCCTTGCTGGGTGCTCAGTCTGCAGCGTCCCCAATGCTTGTCACACACCAAACCAAAATGAATGACGGCACTCCATTCAAGGAAAAGGCTGGTTTATTACAGACCCCACAGGGACCTCAAGCCCTACGCGTTTCGGGACTCAATCCCTTAATAATAGGCCTATGATTGAGTCCCGAAAAACGTAGGGTTTGAGATCCCTGTGGGGTCTGTAATAAACCAGCCTTTTCCTTGAATGGAGTGCCGTCATTCATTTTGGTTTGGTGTGTGACAAGCATTGGGGACGCTGCAGACTGAGCACCCAGCAAGGAATACACGGAGCAGCGCAGGAGTTTGGTGCATCCCTAATTCTGGTTGATTTATTATTGGGGTAACCCCCTTCCAGAGTACAGTTCAACAATATCGCAGCCATCAGGTCCACCTATAGCTCTCCAGCTGTTGCTAAACTCCCAGCACCTTCTCTGCCAGGGCTGCTCAGAGTGGTGCATTAATAAAGGCCGGAAACCTGCAGGTTCTAGATCTATGCAAGGTTCCAGAGTACCCAAGTGTCACTTACTTGAAAAATATCCTTTCCTCTGAGCATAGAAGACACCAAGTCCACAAAATAACATGACAAGTGCCACAACCACCACTCCTGCTATGATTCCAGCTACATTCAGGTCATCTGCAGGAAAGAGAAACACTCTACATAAGTTACATATCCATTGAACGTGAAATGAATGATGCGTAATTGGAGACCTGAGCTCCAGGGGCGTAACTACTGGGGGTGCAGGGGGTGTGGACGTACCCAAGCCCGTACCCCCTTAGGGGGTGCCTCAGATTCGAAGGCATGCGGAAAACTGCATCCAGAGGGGGAGGGGTCTGAGATACCAGCGTTGCCTCCAGTGATAAAACAGCACCTCCGGTTAATCACCCCTCCCACCTTTAATTCAAAATAATTTCAGGTTTACCACTCACCGACTTGCAGTTGCCTCACAGCACATTTCTGGGACTTGCCGATGCCGTTGCTGGCTTCACAGTAATAATCCCCTGTATCCATTCTTGCAACTGTGTTGAATTGCTAAATGGTGGGACACAAACCATCGTGTTATTCCAGCTTTGTAAGCAACTAAAGTTGAAGTGTCTTCAGGGTATAGAGGGGTATCTCAAGGCAAAAGTGTAACAAAGAGCACAATTCCCCAATTTTTTTTAAATCTAGAATTAATATTAATGGGACTAAAGTACTACTTAGGGATGCACCGAATACACTATTTTGGATTTGGCGAACCCCTGAATCCTTTGCAAAAGACTTGGCTGAATTACCGAACCGAATCCTAATTTGCATATGCAAATTAGGGGTGGGAAGGGAAAACATTTTTTTCCCTTGCTTTTTTTTTTCATATGCAAATTAGGATTTACATTTGGTTTGGCCAGGCAGAAGGATTCGGCCAAATCCGAATCCTGCTGAAAAAGGCTGAATCCTGGATTTGGTGCATCCCTAGTACTACTGGATCGTTGTTCTATTTTAACCCTTACTACCTCCTGGAATCAGGAATGTTTTGGTCTGTGACCCGCCATTCTGAACTAATGATGAGGTTCAACTACAATGAAAAAACTATAATCCACCATATCTGACTCAATTTCCTACACTAACACAGAGCAAACCTCAGGGGTAATATCTACACAACATTAATGTTTGCCAAGAGATTTAATCATTGCAGCAATGTCTGGGGTGATTAAATGTCAAGGCTGACTGTGTGACAAATTGCTCTCTGCACAGAGGGATTGTCATATTCAATATTAGAAGGCTGATATATCATCCTTCAGTTAAAAGGGTATCATACTGAATAGCGTACACCGTAATAAGTATAGCAGCAACAGATAATAATTAGTGATGGGTGAATTTCTCCCATTTCCCACGAAAAATTCACGAATTTCCCACAAGATTTGCAAAACGGCGAAAAATCTGCGAAAAATCGTGAAATTGGAAAGTTCCCGGAAAAAAATTGAAATTCGAACGTTTTCACAAAAAAAATCATGCAAATCGGATGTTTTCACGCAAAAATTGTGAAATTAGAAGGATTCCACTAAAAATCATGAAATTCGAAGGATTTCACTCATAAATCGTGAAATTTCCAGGTTTTCACTTAAAAAATCGTGAAAATCAGACATTTCACTCAAAAATCTTGAAATTTGAAGGATTTCACTCTAAAATCGTGAAATTCGAAGGTTTTCATGAAAAAATCGTGAAATGGACGCATGCAAATTTTCACGGGAGATTCGCGAATTTATTTGCTGGCGGCGAAATGTGGAAATTCGCCGCAAATTTGTGACGGTTGAATTTATTCGCCCATCACTAATAATAATTCAAATCCAAAGATTCTATCGCCCACACATATAGGGGGCCTTTTTCCTTCATTATAGGGGGCCTTTCCCTTCACAAAGAATCACTAATGCCGGGAAGGTAAGCTTAAATGTAAGGTGTTTCTCAGCCGCTCACCAATTACATCTGTTGGTTCGGTTGCACTCCACCCCCAACCCTGCGCTCAAAGCGAGGAGCAGTTCCCTCTTGAAAAACACTTTAAATATCGTTCAACAAATTTTTCGCTTACTAGATCGGCACCCTGACCCGTGTGGAGCCACCCGAGTCAGTCGCTAAAAAAAGACGGTAATATCCAGAGCCTGTAGTTGTGGCTGCGTACTCCGGACCTCCACAGATATCGCCAACTCCAAAATTTCGTTTAAAATGGTATATGTTTTAATTAATACATTAGATATACAAACAATCGTCTGAGGTCTGACGCGTTTCGTGTCTACGCAATTCCTCAGAGACCTCAGACGCTTGTTTGTATATCAAATGTATTAAATAAAACCCATACCATTTTAAACTAAATTTTGGAGTTGGTGATATCTGTGGAGGTCCGGAGTGCGCAGCCACAACTATAGGCTCTGGATATTACCGTGTTTTTTTTAACGACGGACTCGGGGATGCTGCACCCGGGTCAACTACAGGCTCTAGCAGCAAAAGCTACCATTGGTTTTCACCCATGATCATCATTACAGGGCACAAGGGGCAAAGTGATTCCCATTCTGTACAGCGGGAAGTTCATGTCAGTGGATTATGGTTATACTATATTAGCCAAAAACCAGATGCTGCAGACTAAAATACATAATATGGAAGACCACGTCCAAAAACGCTTTTTGCCAAATGACATTGAACAGATGTTACCAGCAGCATCTCAGCAGCGCTTACCAAAGTGCCCGAGGCGGAATTGACGGTGTAAGATGAGTTTGTAAGCCTGGCATTCGGAGCAGGGTTTACCGCCAGGAGGATGCCATTTTTATACCACCGGTATTCCGATACAGGGAATCCTTCGCTTTCTCGACATTTTAGTTCCACTGCAGTGCCGCTCATTGCTGACGGAGGGACGTCGCACACAGGAACACCAGGTGCCACTGTTGTGAAAATAATAAAACAGTAGCTTGTAGTTGATCCCAACTAAGATAAAATGAAACCTTATTAATAACAGCACCAGCCTATTGGGTGTATTTAATATTTACATGATTTTCTAGTAGACTTAGGGGGCAGATTTATCAAAGGTCGAGGTGAATTTTCGAATTATAAAAATTCAAATTTAGAGCTATCTTTGTGTACCTTGACTAGGGAATAGTACAAATTCGATTCAAATTTGAAAAATATTCAAATATCAAAATTTATCATTTGCCTAAATTCGACTTCAACCATTCGCCATTTAAAACCTGCCGAATTGCTGTTTTAGCCTATGGGGGACCTCCTAGAACCTATTGGAGTCAATTGGTGAAAAGTTTTTTGTGAAAAAAAACTTTGATTCGAATGAGCTATTACTTCGATTTGTACGATTTGAATTCGGCCAAATACGGACCTATTCGATTGAAAACTGACCTATTCAGCCACAAAAAAACTTCTACTTAATTTCAGTTGGTCTTTTTGAATTCAAATTTCGCATTTTTTCAAATTCAAATCCGACCCTTGATAAATATGCCCCTTAAGGCATGAAGATCCAAATTACTAAAAAATTTGTTATCCGGAAAGTCCCAGGTCCCGAGCATTCTGGATAACAGGTCCCATACCTATATATATATATATATCTATATATTCATCGCTTCTATTTTAAGCGTTAAGTTGAGTTATCGCACTCATGGAAAATACCTTAAAGGATAGAAGAGTATTTTCCCCTGAAACTCAACACAACATCTGGATGTTCTCTAAAGATAAAAAACCAGGATGAACTGCCTAAGAGGAAAGAGAAACAGAGCCAATTCCGTATACTTTATGGGGCTATAAAAGATGAAAACGGACTTTTGCTTGAGGAATGCACCGAGAATGAATTAAACAACATTATATATATATATATATATATATATATATCAGGTTATGCACCGCTTCCTTGCTGTAAATAACCTATAGAACTTTAAGTTCTATAGAATTGTTTATTCTCTTTTTTTTCTTCTGTAAAATATGTGCAATGAACCAACGTATATCAAGCCTAAAAACATGCTGTAGAAGCAAACTGTATGATTTTTCTCATAACTGACTATGTGAAGGCTATGAAGGCTAAGTACCTGGCCTTTACTGGACACCAGCATGTCCAGCATGAGAATTAGTCTAGCTCCTGGCACTTCTCTGTACCACCAAATTCCACCTTAAATCCATGCTTTGCAGCTTCAACTTCATTCCGTCTCAATTCTACACCTTTCAGTTAATCCCATCCATGGTTTTGACACAGTCTATATGATTTAGTCATCGTTCCACCAAACTACCCTAGACCATAAATATTCCCAGGTTTAGCACTTCCTATTTTGGAGATAAGAGAGTTTGCTCCAGTGAATGTCCTGAGACTTTCCCTGACAGGTATCCCAGAGAGGTAACCAAGTGGTGGACCATTGGTAACGGTAACTCAGAGGTTGACCATTGCGCACTTGGTACTTGGAGGCAGGTTATATCTGTTAGGAAGATAAACATTTTTTTAGTTTTTTACTATAAAATCCGAATTTTTAGAGAAAAAAATCTCAAATTTTATCATACTTCAAGGCTGCAAAAAGTCAGAATCTGAAAATCCACCATCTCAGACTTGCCGAGGTTGTTTATAAGTCAATGGGAGAGGTCCCTATCGCATTTGGTTTCCGTGGTCTGCGCTGGAATTAGCCCGAAAATCCGACCATTTCGGACAAAAATCTGTAAAATTTGGACTTTACGGGGAAAAAGCCAGAATAAATGAAGCGATTTGAGGAAAAAATCAAAAAACATATCAGACGATTCAAGTTTTTGCTTGATTTTATCAAGTTTTTCCCAGATCCGATTAAATTGAGCTTTTTTTAATAATAAATAAGGTCAAATCGTGGATTATAGTTTGGCCGGAGTTTTTTTTAATTAAATAATCAGAAAAATTCAGATTTTAATAAATAACCTCATGAGTTGTTCATGCAACACACCGTTAAATATTCTCTTACCTAAAACCTTCAAATCGATGACAATTTCCTGAAATGATTTGTTGTCTTTAGGGGCAGTAACTTCACATCGATATTTCCCCGAATCCGCTCTGGTTGTGTTCTTAAACCAGATGCTGGACTCAATCATCCCCGCTCGGCCCCGCAAATTCGCTGTGGAATCAAGAGAAGTGATCAGCACCTGTAAGTGCATTTTTTGCCACTGGATGCTAAAACAAGGTTACTAAAGGATAACATTAAGGGGCAGATTTATGAAAGGTCGAAGTGAAAATTCTAATTTAAAAAATTTGAAGTTTGAGTTAATTTTAGGGGCATATTTATCAAGGGTCGAATTTCTAATTGAAAAAACGTTGAATTCAAAAAGACCAATCAAAATTAAGTCAAATTTTTATTTTGGTGAAATAGGTCTGTTTTCGATCTAATAGGTTCGTATTTTCATTTTTTTCAAATTTGATCGAATTTGGATTATTCCCTAGTCGAAGTACATAAAAAATAGCTTAAAAATCTAATTTTTTTCATTCGAAAATTCACCTTTACCTTTGATAAATCTGCCCCTTAGTGTACTTCAACTAGGGAATAGTCCAAATTCGATTCGAATTTGAAAAAAAAAAATACGGACCTATTTGACCAAAATAAAACTTCGACTTCATTTTGATTAAGGAATTCGAAGTTTTTTCAATTCTAAATTCGACCCCTGATAAATATGCCCCTAGAATTAACTGAAAATTTGAATTTTTTAAATTCTAATTTCAAAATTTATCATGTACTGTCTCTTCAAAAATTTTATTTCGACCATTCACCATCTAAAACCTGCCGAATTGCTGTTTTAGCCTATGGGGGACCTCCTAGAACCCATTTGGAGTCAGTTGGTGGACTTTGAAAAATCAAAGGTTTTTTTTGGAAAAACTCCAATTCGAATTAGATCGAAAATGGACCTATTCGATCGAAAACGGGCCAAAAAAACCCTTCAATTTAATTTCGGTTGGTGTTTTTGAATACGATTTTCAAAGTTTTTTAAATTTGAGATTCGACCCTTGATAAATCTACCCCACAGATAATACATGATCATGAAAATTTGAGCCTGGAACATCTGATGACATCTCTGAACTTGACTCTAGCTAGCCTCCTGAAATTTTACATTCTCCAATTAGTTGTTGTACCCAATGGTGAGGACTGCAATAAACAAAACCCTTGCAGAAGGTTGCTTTGTCCCATGTATGACCATCTTAAGTCAATCCGTGTCAGAAAAGACATTAGAACTATTTCATAGAAGCCTATTTTTATAGAAGGTGAAAATGTAAAGTTACCTGCTAGTGTGTTATTATAGTAGATGAATGAGATATCGCCGTTGGGTACCACTTTCTTCCATTCCAGTCTCACAGGGTGTTCCTTCTCCAGTTTATACTTGCAGGAAAGGATCGCCTCTGCCAAACCAATAACATGATGTCAATGCAGTGAATAAACACAAACAGCTGCAGACGGTTACACTATACACAAACCACACATTTGTTTAAAGATACAAACTGCAATCCCCCAGCTGCTGTCAAACAACACTTGCCAAAAACTCTCTCAACTTAATGGAAAGCAAAAGGTTGAGGAGCCAATGCTTTCCACGGGTCTCTCCTACAATCACAGATTTGTTGCTGGACCAGTATGGGACCCCTTATCCAAAAGCCTCAAGGGAAATAATTGTAAAGTTGTAAATACTGATAGAATACATTTGTTCCAAACACTGGCAAAGGAACAGGATCGGGTAGCGGATAGGTTTGGGCGACATAATTATCCATCCTCTGACAACATTCAACATTTAGAGGCCCATTTATCAAGGGTCGAAGTGAAAATTCAAATTGAAAAAATGGAATTTTCGCATTTATTTTAGTGTAATTCAACTAGGGAATAGTTAAAATTCGATTTGAGTTGTTTGAATTTCGAAATGTATCATGTACCAGCCCTTTAAGAATCTGAATTCAACTATTCGCCACCTTAAAGGAGAAGGAAACATAGTCGGCGCAAAAACCCTACCCCCCTCCCGTGTGTTGCCCCCCCTCCCACCACCCCCCTGGCCTACCCATCCCACTGGGAAAATGCCCCTAACTTGTTACATACCCTTCTGCGCAGGTCCAGTCTACAGAGTTTATCGACGCCATCTTCTTCCAAGCGATCTTCTTCCTGCTTTGACCGGCGCATGCGCAGTAGCAGCATTTCGCCGGTACGATCTACTGCGCATGTGCCAAAAGTCACGAAGTGAAATCGGAAAACTTCGTGACTTTTGGTGCATGCGCAGTAGATCGTACCGGCGAAATGCTCCTACTGCGCATGTGCCAAAACGCCGTTCAAAGCAGGAAGAAGATCGCGTGGACGAAGATGTCGTCTGTGAACTCCCTGGACTGGACCTGCGCAGAAGGGTACGTAACAAGTTAGGGACATTTGCCCAGTGGGACAAGTAGCCAGGGGGGAGGAGGGAGGGTGGGCAACACACGGGAGGGGGGGGGGTTTGCGCCGACTAGGTTTCCTTCTCCTTTAAACCTGCAAATTGCTGTTTTAGCCTATGGGGACATCCTAGAATCAATTGGGAGTTCTTTAGAGACATTATGAAGATTTAGTTTTTCTTGGTGAAAAAAATCGAATTGATTCATTTCGAATTTGATTTGAGTTTTCAGGCCAATCCCAATCATCCGAATTTGAAAAATTCTATTTTTTTTTTGAACTTTGAGTTCATGGGAGTTTTTACAAACTCCCAAGAACTCAAGATTTGACCCTTGATAGATCTGTCCCTTAGAGGCATATTTATCAAGGGTCGAATTTCAAATTGGAAAAACGTCGACATTTGAATTCAAAAAGACCAACTGAAATAAAGTCAAAGTTTTTTTTTGGTCGAATAGGTCCGTTTTCGATCAAATTGGTTTGTATTCGGCCAAATCCGAATCGTACGAATCGAAGGAATAACGCATTCAACTGAATTCGATTCAAAGTTTTTCGCCAAAAAAAACTTTGATTTTACAAAGACTCCAAATGGGTTCTAGGAGGTCCCCCATAGTCTAAAACAACAATTTGGCAGGTTTTAGATGGTGAATGGTCGAAGTTGAATTTTTAAAGAGACAGTACATGATAAATTTCGAAATTCTAATTTTTTTCAAATTCAAATAGAATCTGGACTTTTCCCTAGTCAAAGTACACAAAAATTAGCTCAAAATTTGATTTGTTTTTATTTGAATTTTCACTTCAACCTTTTGTTAAGTCTAAATGCTCATCTCTTATTCAAGGTTAAAAAAACGAAATGTTAAAATATGTGTTGTTGGCCGACTACATGGAAATGTCATTATTAATGGGGGCTCCAGCTACAAAAACATATTTAATTTCTCCACACAGGTGTTTTAACGCATTTGGCCAAAAGTGATGAAGAAGGAGTATGTAGTAGAGTGCTGCTGGATGAACCTACCTCCAAACTCGTGCACTTCTACATTACTGTTATCTGACGAGACATAAACGCCACATGTTTCCTTGCCTAAGAGAAAAGGGGAAAACATCTTGTAAACATTGTGTTGGTACAAAAAGTATCAGTGCACAACTATAAAAACATGCTGGTAAATTGAAATGACTATTGATACAGAGCACATTGTCTACTATACTTGGCAGCAATTCTTGGCACATAGAGGGCTGTCTCCAGTACCTCATTGTTTAATAGAATTAACTTCTATTAATAAACTACATTACTACAACTCCCTTTACTCCCTCCTTCCAGTAAGTGGATACTTGGATACTACAGTATGTTGCACTTCCATAACAACAAAAGAGCATCACTTGGAAATATTTAAGTTCAAGTCCTACTTTGAGGTCTAGTATTTGTTGAGGATCCCCTAAACTCATTATAAGACTACAGGCATAACAATATTAGTGTACCAGCCATTCAGATATAGTTCTAAAAATACCAAAGACAACAATAAAGGTCAACTTCTATAATATGTACGGTGATCCTACTATAACCCCTATCCCACAGCCACAGTATTTTCCCAGACACCATTATCCACTGTTACTATAGGCACCATCTCTCCCTACTATACCTGCTATCCCACAGCCACACTCCCTTCCCAGAGACTATTATCCACTGTTACTATAGGCACCATCTCTCCCTACTATACCTGCTATCCCACAGTCACACTCCCTTCCCAGAGACTATTATCCTCTGTTACTATAGGCACCATCTCTCCCTACTATACCTGCTATCCCACAGTTACACTCCATTCCCAGAGACTATTATCCCACTGTTACTATAGGCACCATCTCTCCCTACTATACCTGCTATCCCTCAGTCACACTCCCTTCCCAGAGACTATTATCCACTGTTACTATAGACACCATCTCTCCCTACTATACCTGCTATCCCACAGCCACACTCCCTTCCCAGAGACTATTATTCACTGTTACTATAGGCACCATCTCTCCCTACTATACCTGCTATCCCACAGTCACACTCCCTTCCCAGAGACTATTATCCACTGTTACTATAGGCACCATCTCTCCCTACTATACCTGCTATCCCACAGTCACACTCCCTTCCCAGAGACTATTATCCCACTGTTACTATAGACACCATCTCTCCCTACTATACCTGCTATCCCACAGTCACACTCCCTTCCCAGAGACTATTATCCACTGTTACTATAGGCACCACCTCTCCCTACTATACCTGCTATCCCACAGTCACATTCCCTTCCCAGAGACTATTATCCCACTGTTACTATAGACACCATCTCTCCCTACTAAACCTGCTATCCCACAGTCACACTCCCTTCCCAGAGACTATTATCCACTGTTACTATAGGCACCATCTCTCCCTACTATACCTGCTATCCCACAGTCACACTCCCTTCCCAGAGACTATTTTCCCACTGTTACTATAGGCACCATCTCTCCCTACTATACCTGCTATCCCACAGTCACACTCCCTTCCCAGAGACTATTATCCACTGTTACTATAGACACCATCTCTCCCTACTATACCTGCTATCCCACAGTCACACTCCCTTCCCAGAGACTATTATCCACTGTTACTATAGGCACCATCTCTCCCTACTATACCTGCTATCCCACAGTCATACTCCCTTCCCAGAGACTATTATCCACTGTTACTATAGGCACCATCTCTCCCTACTATACCTGCTATCCCACAGTCACACTCCCTTCCCAGAGACTATTATCCCACTGTTACTATAGGCACCACCTCTCCCTACTATACCTGCTATCCCACAGTCACACTCCCTTCCCAGAGACTATTTTCCCACTGTTACTATACCCTACAATAAACTTCAGTAGCATAAATAAAATTCTCAGCAGTGGTAAAAAAATGTGATGTTTATCCAAAGTTGCGTCAAAGGGGAACTTCAGGTGACTTACAAAAAAACAAGTGTTTTACCACCATTCACTTTATCGCTGGTGGGAAAGCATTTGGAAGAGATTAGTTACTAATTTGCTCATGTGTCATTGCCCATTGTACATGTTCTCCACTGACAGCCATGCACAAAGCAGCTCTCTGCCAATTATGGATGGAGGAAGGCCAGCCTCTAATTTCAAAAACAACCTTTTCATACAATACGAATCCACTTCGCCAGAAAATTTCTTTCATTGATACCTTTTTTTTAATTCATAATAAGGATGCCCAACCTGTGACCCTCCAGCTGTTGCTGAATTAACAGCAGCTGGAGGGCCACACTAGTCAACCAGGGCGGATGTATTTTATTCCCTAGAGTTATGGAACCAGCCTTCATGCATTTCCCTAGGGGCCCCTTCCTACATAAAACTCTTATCCAACATGAGAAAAATGATGTCCTTGAACAAGAACATCAGCTTCGACACCTGGATTTTAGGACAACAGCCTTTTATAAATGAGGCCCAGAAGCCTCACATAATCCTTAAATTTCAGCTGTTGACAGCTGCCAGCTCCAAGGCCTCTGAGTTTCCCAGTGCCAAAGCAAAAGTCGAAAGATGCAGATAACTGATTGGAGAAAGGCACCAAAGCAAATATTCACGCTTCATAAGCCACCAAGCAAGCATGTGATTGAATTAAGAAGACCTGTCATTCACAAATTCAGCTGCAAAGTTTTACTGTGAATTTCCACCTTCGAGAAACCCATCCAATCGATTTGTTGCTGACTCTGATGTAGATTATTGCATCAATAAAATTCCACATTTGATGTTCTGAAACCATCAATCACATAAATATCCAGGCTTCTTACAAAAGCTTTTGTTGAACATAAATTCTCATTGTTCCTTAGGAGCTAAATGGTCATAATCTAGTCTAAGAGGAGGACCATGCTTCCAAATTTTTTTCCACCACCTTGCACCAAGTCAAAATGATTCCAATACTGTATCTCAATAATAGCATAGGTGTAATAGAAATTAAATATATAACAAACAATAGATTTTTTTATAACATTTGTCGGTGTGAGTCATGTAAAAATTGCAGATGAATACTCAGGCTAGAATAGACTATACTAGAATAGCACTCTGCAGGTTCAAAGCTTCTTTGGTGTAGACCTGCTATGTCGCTAATTGTAGGGCAAAGAACGTTCTGATACTCTTATTGGTTAACAGGCTGGTGTAGACCTGCTAAGTCTCTATTGGTTTGACTGGCCATAAGATGATGTAAGGCCAAGAAAGTTCTTATCTTCTCATTGGTTAAAAGGCTGGTGTAGACCTGCTAAGTCTCTGATTGGTTTGACTGGCCATAAGATGATGTAAGGCCAAGAAAAATCTTATCTTCTCATTGGTTAAAAGGCTGGTGTGTAGAACTGCTTAGTCCCTATTGGTTTGACTGTCCATAAGATGATGTAAGGCCAAGAAAGTTCTTATCTTCTCATTGGTTAAAAGGCTGGTGTAGACCAGCTAAGTCTTTATTGGTTTGACTGGCCGTAAGATGATGTAGGGCCAAGAAAGTTTAAATTATCTCATTGGTTAAAAGGCTGGTATAGACCTGGTAAGTTTTTATTGGTTTGACTGGCCATAAGATAATGTAGGGCCAAGAACGTTCTTATTCTCTCATTGGTTAAAAGGCTGGTGTAGACCTGCTAAGTTTCTATTGGTTTGATAGGCCATAAGATGATGAAGGGCAGGGGTGCCCGAAAGGTAGAACAGGATCTACCAGTAGACCTTTAGCTGGCAATGAGTAGATCTCAAGACACTGTCAACTAACAGCTTGACTTAATTTCTTTCCCCTATTTAATTATTTTCATTAAGATGTTTACAGTTTATTTATTAACGTTTTATAATAAATAGTTGTTAGTTAAACCTAGCAATATACAATTGCTCATAAATCAATATAATATTTAAGTAATGTTTTTATTGGAACAGAATGCTAACAATGTTTTCATGGATGTAGATCATAATGGGACAACATCACTAAAAGTAGACCTCACATGAGTAAAGTTTGTGCACTCCTGATGTAGGGTCAAGAAAGTTCTAATCTGGTTAAAAGGCTGGTGTAGACCTGCTAAGCTTCTATTACTCTTACAGGCCATTAGACGATGTAGTCCCGAGAAAGTTATGATGCTCTGATTGGATAACATGCTGGTGTAGACCTGTTAAGTTTCTATTGGTTTGACAGGACATAAGAAGGTGTAGAGTCCATTAAGTTCTGATTCTAGAAATAATTATGATGTAGAACCAAGAAGGTTCTGATTTTTTCATTGGGCAACAGGCTGTTGTAAGACCTGCTAAGTATCTGCTGCTCTGGCAGGCCATAAGATGATGTAGTGCCATGAAGGTTCAGATTCTCTGATTGGATAACATGCTGGTTTAGATCTGCTAAGTCTCTATTGCTCTGACAGACCACTAGTGCTGAGGAGGTTCTAATGCTTGGAATGGAACAGACTTGCGTAGACCTGATAACCATCTATTTTGTCAGGCTATAAGATGATGTAGTGCCAAGAAAGTTCTAAAACTCTGACTAAAATGCATAAAGGCTCTACTGCTCTAAGAGGCTATAAACTGGAGTAGCCATTATAAGGGCCTGATTTCAAAACACCTCTTGTTATTGTTTTGGAAACATACATACATACATCCATTCAAGCTAGCCATCATCCCAGCAGGAACACCACAATTTAATCCAGGTAGCCTCACCCACACTGAGACCCAAAGAAATCTCAGTTGACAAATCAAAAAAAAAAACTTGCATTTATTCTTTTCATAAAACCAGAAAATGTAGTATTACAGGGACCCAGTTTGACTTCTTCATCCCATTCATATGCAGTTACTGGCAGCTGTTAGTCACTGGGGAGGCTCCAGCCTCAATGCTGAAGAGCAAATGAAATTACAAGCCTGAAGTGTGCCCAGAACTCAATTAAAAAGTCACGGCCTGATGAAGCTGTGAGAGAAACCTTGTTGCTTTTGCTCAGGAGCCTTAATAGTATTGAGGAAAGTGGGGCAAGTACTACAGACAAGGTTTATAAAGGATAGTGGCTTTTCCCTATAGAGGTAAAGGCCCTCGTTTTGTCAGACTCTCTTTAAAAAGCTATATTCCCTAAACAAGTGGCGCATTATTCAGACAAGCAGACTAAGCACCATCAAGGGATGGAAGACATAAGAGAACCATACAATTATCGCTTTTTTACCTGGGGCAATAATAACCAAGTCTGACTTCTAAAATGTTCATTGGTTCTGTCTTGCATTCTTCCATTGATACAGCTAATCAAATTAACAAGCATTCTCTAAAGAAATAACATATATAAGTGTCAGGCTCTGCTGGGTTTCTGGCTCAATGCCTTAACCATTTGGCCAGTTGAGCAGCCTGTAGGGTTGCTCATTATATGTTACCTGGCCTTTGCAGCCCCAGCCAAGCAGCAGTCTGATTGGTTGCAGTCAGCCAATTAAGGCTGACTCTGCCCTATTTAAGGCCAGCCCTCTGAACACTCCTTGGCTGAGCATTGTCCCTAGCTTCAGGTTCCTGTTCTAGCATCCTTCCTATTCTGCCTTGCCTTGTTTTGTCTGAACCCTTCCCTGTCTTGTCCTGCCTGGCTATGAACCTTGTCCTGTCTTGATCTGCCTTACCTTCCTGCACTGGTCCTGCTTTAAACCTTGATCTTTCCTTGCTTTAACCTTGCTGTGACCAGAGACAGCCATGCCGGCTGGGCGCCCTAGGCAACCCAGCCAGCCAGCTCGCCCCCTTCTTCTCCAGTGGATCGGTGGTGCGGCAACACTCGCCGACTCCTTCTCCTGTGGCTGCGTGCGTATGGGCTGTAACATTTTATGCGCATGCGCAGTGACGTCACACGCGTGTGTGCGCATTGACGTTGTGCGCGTGATGGAAAGGGGAGCGGGCAAGCTGGCAAGGTGCGTCCGTTCTAGAGGTAGGCAGAAGAGGCAGCTGCTCAGCGCCCCTCAATCGTTGCGCCCTAGGCAGCTGCCTCTTCTGCCTACCCCTAGTTCCGGCCCTGGCTGTGACCTTGCCCTGCCTAGCTTTCCTTGCTATTCCGAATCTTGCTCTGCTCCTCGCTTCAAACCTGATCTTGACTTAACCTTACCTGACCTTGTCTTTCTTGTTCCGGCTTTCTGTTACGTTCTGACCTGTACCCTGTCTATATCTTCCCTTGTCTTGCTCTGCATCTTGCCCTGCTTTTTCCAGTTCTCTCCTGCTATTCTGCTCTAGTCTCCTTCCACTATCCAGTCCTCCTGATCTACGCCTACCCTAATCCAGTCTGTTCCTGTCCTGACCTTCACCCTCTTTGTCCTGTTCTGCTCTGCACCTGTTCCAGTCTGACTCATTGCCCTCTTCAACCTGTTCCTGCCTTCCCTTTACTTGTTCCATAGGCACATACAGCTCCTGCCTCAAAGACTCCCCCTTGCCTCATCAATCTCCACAGTGCCCCCTACATAATTTTTGACAATAAGATGTCTTCTTTATAAAAAGGGAATCTTTTCTTTCCCCAACTGTTCAAGAAGCTTCACTCTTGATAGGAGTAAAAAATAAACGGCTTGGGGTGTGTGCTCAGTTGACACAATAAACAAACCTCAAAGACACAACAACAACAACAACAACAACAACAACAGATTCCTCCGAATCCTTCTGCCCGGCCGAACCGAATCCAAATTTGCATATGCAAATTAGGGGTGAGGAGGAAAATTGCATGACTTTTTAGCACAAAACAAGGAAGTAAAAAATGTTTTCCCCTTACCACCCCTAATTTGCATATGCAAATTAGGATTCGGTGCATCCCTACTGAAAATGCATTATTATTATTTGTTCTGTTAAAAGGAATGACCAGTTAAAAGGCTCAGTGATATTCATTTCAGTAATATAAGAAAGAAGTTACTGCAGGGAATACCTCACCAGTTATAACAATTAGGGTAGGACTTTACAGACGATTTCCGCGGGATCCTCCGCAAAAATGCAGGCGTCAAATTGGATGCAACGGAAATAAGGTAAGTGAATGCATTGTCGGATGGTGTCGCATCGTTGACGCGTCATGATACAGTCATCCGACATTTCCATTACTTACCTTATTCTGTTGCATTCAACGCAAGTTTTTGCGCAGTGTGTCGGATTGCATGGAAATCGTCCGTGAAGTCCTACCCATATTGATTTTGGATTAGTCAAATCTTTCAAAAAATTATATTAGGATTATATTGTAAAATTAGTTAATAAGGTCTATAGCCTAGAGAATATATAGTATAGGTCCAAATGATTTTGCTCATTGAGTTATGGTTCTGTCATCATCTCACCACTCCTATATATCAGTCTGCACTCTCTCCCTGGAGTTTGTATGTTCTCCCCATGTTGGACTCCACCCCATGGTTTATACTGTATTGATGCCCTAGGGGAGCCAGGCTACGGGTGATGCACATGTCCATAGTTGATCCAGATGCACTCGTGCACACAAATATCTTTTCATATATTCTGCTGAATCAGCTTGTTGTTCATCAATCACTACCCATTTGGAAACCATCATGTACTCCAGCATGTTCCCGTCTGCAACTTCTATCCACAGGCCCAGCTGCTTTACACACTAAAGATATTTCATATATGGAGAATGCCTGCCTTGGAACGCTCTGTTATGTTGTACTTGCTCTGTAACATTACATCGGGTGCACTTCCCGCTTTGATGTTGCCATCAGTCGAAGTCTTTATCGTCTGTAGAGGCACAACTGACAAAATTATTTGGAGGCCAGGTGGCAACTCGAGCTATGCTGGGCTAAATGTATTCTTGGCTTGTACGGAATGCATCAGAATGCTGATACGAGTTCCTCACAGTTATGTGGTATGTGGTGAAGTCATGGAATGCAGGGAAATAAATAGGAACAAATCACTGTAATAATGTCTTAATAATGTCTCAAGGCTATCTATCTAACCTAAAATCTATTTATCTAATCTATCAATCAATCTATCTATCTATATATCTATCTACAGTATCTATTTATCATCTATCTATCTATCTACAGTATATATTTATCATCTATCTATCTATATATCTATCATCTATCTATCTATCTATCGATCTATCTACAGTATCTATTTATCATCTATCTATCTATATATCTCTCTATCTCTCTATCTATCTACAGTATCTATTTATCATCTATACATCTATTATCTATCTATCTATCTATCTACAGTATCTATTTATCATCTATCTATCTATCTATCTATCTATCTATCTATCTACAGTATCTATTTATCATCTATCTATCTACAGTATCTATTTATCATCTATATATCTATTATCTATCTATCTATCTATCTATCTATCTATCTATCTATCTATCTATCTATCTATCTATCTACAGTATCTATTTATCATCTATCTATCTATCTACAGTATCTATTTATCATCTATACATCTATTATCTATCTATCGATCTATCTACAGTATCTATTTATCATCTATCTATCTATCTATCTATCTATCTATCTATCTATCTATCTATCTCTCTCTCTATCTCTCTATCTATCTATCTACAGTATCTATTTATCATCTATCTACAGTATCTATTTATCATCTATATATCTATTATCTATCTATCTATCTATCGATCTATCTACAGTATCTATTTATCATCTATCTATCTATCTATCTATCTATCTATCTCTCTCTCTCTATCTATCTATCTATCTACAGTATCTATTTATCATCTATCTATCTACAGTATCTATTTATCATCTATCTATCTATCTATTTATCATCTATCTATCTACAGTATCTATTTATCATCTATCTATCTATCTATCTATCTATCTATCTATCTATCTATCTATCTATCTATCATCTATCTATCTATCATCTATCTATCTATCTATCTATCTATCTATCTATCTATCTATCTATCTATCTATCTATCTATCTATCTATCCCTTTATATCTATTTATCTATATATCTTAGGGATGCACCGAATCCACTATTTTGGATTCGGCCGAACCCCTGAATCCACTATTTTGAATTCGGCCAAATACCAAAACGAATCAGAACCCTAATTTGCATATGCATATGCAAATTAGGGATGGAAAGGGCAAAACATTTTTTACGTCATTCTTTTGTAACAAAAAGTCACGCCCCTAATTTGCATATTTGGTTCGGCCTGGCAGATTGGGTTCAGCCGAATCCTAATCCTGCTGAAAAAGGCTGAATCCTGGCCGAAGCCCAAACCGAATCCAGGATTCGGTGCATCCCTAATCTATCTATCTATTATCTATCATCTATCTATCTATCCATTTATATCTATCTATCTATCTATCTATCTATCTATCTATCTATCTCTGTCTATCATCTGTCTATCTATCTATCTATCTATCTATCTATCTATCTATCTATCTATCTATCTATCTATCTATGCCTTTCTGAGGCTACTGTAAATTCACACAGTGCTTATCCTCCCCCTAGAGCTCACAGACATCGGGGGAATGTAACAGCTGCTCAGGCTTAAAAATGTTTTAGTTTTTCTTTGTTTTGTGTTTAAATTTAGGAGCTGCATGTGTCATCACTAGGTCTGCAATAAGCTCCGAACATAGGCGGGACCCTAGCAAGGCCACAGCTATGAAAACGCTGATAGAGCATCAAACACAAAATTATATATCTCTCTCCCCTATTAATTTTTAAATATATTGTTCTTTACAGGGTATGAATGTTTAAACCTAACATTTTTTAATATTAGAGAACGATGAATATTTTAGTATTGTACAATATGTCGATAAATTATTTAATATACCTGCATTTGATTATACCGGTATAGGATCCAAAATCCATAATCCAAAAAGCTCTGAATTACCAGAAAGCCATCTCCCATAGTCTCCAACTTCATCAAATAATTAACACTTGTAAACACGATTTTCTTATTCTCAGTAATAATAAAACAGTACCTTGTATTTGATCCTAACTACAAAATATAATCAATCCTTATTCAAGACAAAACAGCCCTATTGGGTTTAGTAATGTTTTATTCAGTAGACTTATGGTATGGTATCGGCAAAACCCCCGGTTCAGAGCATTCTGAATAACTGCAAGCCTTGTTATTACTGAATTGAAGCCCCTTGAGCTAGTTTGTATTTACAGTAGTTCTGAGCAGGGGGACATCAGGGGGGACAGGGGGTACGAGTGTCCCAGGCCTGAAGGGGGGCCCGGCAGTACTGCACTTTCAAAAGAGCCGGGCCCCCTTGACAGCGCCGAAGCATGCGGCCATTTTCGAGGTCCTGAAATGCGAGCCGAAATGCGGAAATGCCGAACAGCCGAAGTCCCCAATCGGCGGAAAGACCCGAATCTATGAAAACAGCTGAAAAGACCCAAAGTCACAAAAGGAGGCGAAATTGAAGTCCTGAAGCCACGAGTTCAATTCTACTGAACACCAATTTGTGTTTTGTTTTTTTAATCCCCTGGCCACCAATGTATTATTTTAATATTCTATAGGCCCCTGCCACCAATGCTTTTTTTTTTTTAAATATTCTTTGGGGCCCCAAATTTTTTTTTAACTTCTAAGGGGGGCCCTGGCGCCAATGTTTTTTTGAAAAATTATCTTAGAGGCCCCAATTTTTTTTAAATTGTAAGGGGGGCCCTGGCGCCAATGTTGTTTTTAAAAAATGTTCTTTGGGACCCCAATTTTTTTTAACTTCTAAGGGGGGCCCTGGCACCAATATTTTTTTTTTTTTTAACGTATAGGGGGGCCTTGGTCACCAATTTTTTTTTTTAACTTGTAGGGGGCGCTGACTACCATTTTTAAAAAAAAAAAAAACTTTTAAGGCGGGCCCTGGCACCACAGTTTTTTTTTTTAATTTATAAGGGGGCCCTGACCATCAATCACTTTTTATAACTTGTGTGTGTGTGGGGGGGGTTACCTTTTTTAGCACTGATGTCTGTGTGGTCTTTTAACAGTAGTGTGGAGTGGGCAGGATCTGGGGTGGGGCTTGGGTGGGCTGATTTTGTTGTACGGGGCCCCGTTATTTTCTAATAGCGGCCCTGGCTCTGAGCAAAGTACATTGACCCCAAGCACATCCCACCATTGTAATACAGTGACCTTATAAGCAGCCCTGATCCCTGTTACTTCCCTTTTAGACTGCAAGCTCTGTGGCTCAGAATGGTAACATATAGAAACCCCTGCAAAAATCGTCAAAAGGGCCCAGAGCACTCAGATCCCCATCCTCCCACCCACTTCTTGTCCTGCCTCCACCCCGCCCACATCCAGCCTCCACCCCACCCACTCCCCACCCCAACTTGCAGCACAGGTAAGAGAGCGGCTGGGGAGGTTTTATTAGCTATATTAGATCTATATATCCGCCACTGATAGTGATGTTTCTGGATCCGTACTTTTCCAAGAGTGCACAGACAGCAATGGATGAGTCCAAAGCTGGAGCAGGGGGGGGGTAGGGGGATTCCATTAGCATCCTCATTAATCAAACGACGGGATTTGCGCCACGTGTTTTGGATTTACAATGAATTAAACCTCGCATGTCAAACATCTCTAAGTTTGTTATGACAAGTTCATGTAAGTATTTACTTTGTTAGTGTCTATATGCATCCCGCCGTTATATAGTACAGTGCACTCTGGGAAGAGGTAAAAACAATTAAGAGTGAGTCGGCCATGAAACGTGACACTCTAAACCTTGGCAGCAATTCTATTTTACACCGAGCCTTATATCCCGGCCCTATATACATATATTGCACATTTTTATTGCACTCGTAAAGGCAACATTAAGAAAATGACGAGCTTCTGTGTCAGTTAAATATGATTATTATGGGACTGTAACTTTATCATATAAACCATTGCTCCATATTTCAGTCACTGTCCAACCATTATGAAGTAATAGCAGGGCACTCAAGTAAGATACCTTATTAGAATAACATGTCAAAACCCAGCGCGGTTCGATCAAACCACAAAAATGTGTCAGGTAAAAGCTGTTGGGGTCTAATAGAAGTCGCTTGTGTAAAAAATTGTTGCCTATTGACTTCAATGTGTTTCGCGATTTTGTTAAATTTTTTGGCGAAGCAAAACGGGACAGATTCACTGATGACTATTTAATCATTACTACACAACCCATCAACCACAACCCACCCCAGCCTATAAGAGGGTCTCACCACAAAAGGCCACATAGAACGAACTCTGCGTGGCTTCATGATTTAGCTGAATGGAGTTGGGTACACAGTGATTATTTGTCATTAATGCTCACATATTCCTATCATTAGGGGCATTAAAGGGGTTATTCGCCCTTAAATTAACTTTTAGGGGCATATTTATCAAGGGACAAATTTCGAATTGAAAAAGACCAACCAAAATAAAGTCAAAGGCTTTTTTTGGTCGAATAGGTCAGTTTTTGATCGAGTAGGTTCGTATTCGGCCGAATTTGAATCGAAGGAATAGTGCATTTGATCGAATTTGATTCAAAGTTTTTCCCCAAAAAAACCTTAGATTTTTCAAAGTCCACCAATTGACTCCAAACAGGTTCTAGGAGGTCCCCCATAGGCTAAAACAGCAATTCCGCAGGTTTTAGATGACGAATGGTTGAAGAGACAGTACATGATAAATTTCGATATTCGAATTTTAGAATTTTTTTCAAAGTCAAATCAAATTTGGACTATTCCCTAGTCAAACTACACAAAAAATAGCTCCAAATTAAATTTTTTTTCATTAGAAAATTCAAATCTGCCCCTTAGTATGATGTAGAGAGTGATATTCTGAGACAATTTGCACTTGGTTTTCATTTTTTATTATTTGTGTTTTTTTGAGTTATTTAGCTTTTTATTCAGCAGCTCTTCAGTTTGCAATTTCAGCAATCTGGTTGCTAGGGTCCAAATTACCCTAGCAACCCATGCATTATGATTTAAATAAGAGACTAGAATATGAATAGGAGAGGCCTGAATAGAAAGATGAGCAAAACAATGTATCAATAACCATAAATATGTTGCCTTACAGAGCATTTGTTTTTAAGAAGGGGTCAGTGACCCCCCCCATTTGAAAGATGGAAAGAGTCAGAAGAAGAAGGCAAATAATTCACCTCGACCTTTGATAAATCTGCCTCTTAGTATTATGTAGAGAGTTATATTCTGAGACAATTTGCACTTGGTTTTCATTTTTTATTGTTTGTGTTTATTGAGTTATTTAGCTTTTTATTCAGCAGCTCTTCAGTTTGCAAATTCCGCAATCTGGTTGCTAGTGTCCAAATTACCCTAGCAACCCATGCATTATGATTTAAATAAGAGACTAGAATATGAATAGGAGAGGCCTGAATAGAAAGATGAGCAAAACAATGTATCAATAACCATAAATGTGTTGCCTTACAGAGCATTTGTTTTTAAGAAGGGGTCAGTGACCCCCCCCCATTTGAAAGATGGAAAGAGTCAGAAGAAGAAGGCAAATAATTCAGCAACTATAAAAAATAAACAATAAATTCCAATTGAAAAGTTGCTTAGAATTGGCAGCTCTATGACATACTAAAAATGTAATTAAATTAAAAATTAAATTAGATTAAAATTTAAATTAAATCTGACTTCAAGTGCAAGTCATACTCCACAACACAAACATCGAATAACTTTTTAAAAATTAAAATTTGCCCACTTTAAACTGTAAGGATCCAGGAAAGACGTTAGGAGAGAGAAAGGTTGGGATGGAAACTGAAAGAATAAGGATCAAAAGTGTCAACAAGTTGCTTTAAATAGGATTTTGAATGTAGTAAATGCAATAACCTTCAAAACAAACCTTCAAAGGCATCAAAACTAATGAGCCAAGCAATGTGGAAACATAGAAAACAATCCTTGAAAATACAGAGTGATGATCCCAAATGCATTATTAATTCAGCGCTAATTAGAATATCCTATAAATAGGATTTGCATTCGTTGTGTTGTTATTGTACTTACTGACATTATCTATGTTTTAGGGGTTCAGGACTAGAATAAAATGTTGAATGCCTTCAGGAGAGCAAGAAATTCATTGGAGAACCACCTTGCATCAAATGGGCTGCTGGTATTGGACGACTTGGAAATTCTGCTTCTTTAAAGGGTGGGGGGGGGAACATGTTGGCAGAGAATTATGTTTGTGAGAAAAGGAAAGTCTTGTGATCGTGAGCTGCTTAGAAAATTGAGTTAATAAGTAGAGAAGAGTCTTCTTTTCTCCAGTCATTTCTAAGCAGAGCAGCTTAACTTACCTTTTCTTACGAATTTAATTTTCTACCGACTGTTTCCAGTTGGCTGAAATTAATTACCGGGAGTGCCGTGGTTTCTGATTCATTATAATTTATTAAAACATCCATACCTGTTATAAACTTGTTTAAAAGTCTCAGCTGTCAATCATACATTGCCTGCCCCGCCTCTATGCCTGAGGCATAGAGGCGGGGCAGGCAATTACTTTCATTCTCCATTCAGCACTTCCTAGATGTCACTGCTTTCCCAACATTCTCCCTCCCTCCTCACCATATAATTGTGCAGTCAGTGCATGGGCATCAGGTGCTCCATTCTGGCACATAAACAAGATTTTGGCATGATGCAAATCTTGCCTTAATAACAATGTTAACAAAATGGCTGCTGCCTACTTGCTGTGATTGTGAATTCCAAGACAAAACAAACCAAGATTTAAATAATTTTTAAAGTGCAAGTGAAGTTTATATTGCTTGACTAACATCATACAATAGGATTTGGAATTATTTCTTAAGGTGACAGGTTCCCTTTAATATCTTGAAAACTAAAAAAGAATATTTGTTTGTATATACAAGGATGGAGGTTACTGTATTATGCCTTGACTACTAGACCTAAGACTTATGGCTTACGCAGCAACTAGAGGAACTCTACCTGCTGCTTGTTTTCCCAGTACAAACCATGGCGCCAAAATGTCCAAAATTATCACAAACCGCCAACACAAATCCCAAAAATGATGGATGATTTTTATGCAGTTACCTTACCTTTTGGAAGATATTTCTTTCTAATGCATTGTTTCTCCAATACAGGAGTAGCCTAATTTTTACAAACTTTGTACTTTGCTGGTTAGGCACTTTTACACCCAGGCTATTGTTAAATGAAACCCTTAGAGGGCAGATTTATCAAGGATCGAATTTCGAGGTGATGGGAGTTTTTTTAAACGAATAAAAAAAGACCAACCGAAATTTATAGAAAAATAAATAATTAAAATGTTTTAACTTCGGGTGAATAGGCTGCATTCGATCGTTCGATTCAAATTCGGATTGTATTCCTTCGAATTCTAATTGAAGTATCTTCCAAAAAAAAAACCTTTCATTTTTCAAATCACTTTCAAATATCAAGGGTCGAATTTCGAATTGAAAAAGCTGAAAAAAACTACGAAATTCAAATTCAAAAAGACTAACCAAAATTAAGTCAAAGGTTTTTTTTGGTCGAATAAGTCCATTTTCGATCAAATAGATCCATATTTGGTCAAATTCGAATCGTACGAAGCAAAGGAATAGGCATTCGATCAAATTAGATTCAAATTTTTTCCCCAAAAAAACTTTGATTTTTCCACCAAATTACTCCAAATAGGTTCTAGGAGGTCCCCCATAAGCTAAAACAGCAATTCGGCAGGTTTTAGATGGCGAATAGTCGAGGTTGAATTTTTAAAGAGACAGTACATGATAAATTACGATATTCAATTTTTTTTTTTCAAATTCGATTCGAATTTGGACTATTCCTTCCAGTCGAAGGGATTAACTCGAAATTCGAATTTAAAAATTAGAATTTTCACTTTGACCCTTGATAAATCTGCCCCATAATGTCTAGGGTGGGAATCCATGTCCTGCCATGGGGTGGGGCTACTAGGGTGCAGGGTCTTAGCCATGTGGCTTAAAAGCAAGTTTCCTTTTTCTTAAAAAAAACAAAAAAACAGCAGCACATCTCAAGCAGTTCAGGACAACCCCACAATCTCATCCAGCCACACAAATTCCATGGACAACTGATACAACTGAACAATGTTTTCGTGTAGGGGGTCCTTTATCTCAATGTCCTCAATGAGTGTTGCAAAATGTGAGTCAGATGTTTGTATATTTCTCTACTAACAGATTCCTCTTGGCTAAGTCACACTGGCCACTTTGTGCCCCACTCCTTATCTACACAGAGTCGGCACATTCCAGTCACTTCGGCTCTCCATTCTTTAATTTGAGGTTTTTTTTAAAATCACAATTCTGGTTATTTCCCTGGTGAGACAGAAATCTGTCTTGATTTTAACCCAATTTTTCCTCATTGTGTTAATCGTGCTTCTTCAACGATTTACATAGATCTTATGTGTCACTGAGCATGTAGAGCTTGGCTTTGTTTGTATTTTTACTATATCTAAGCAAAATAAACCTGCAAATTGAAAAAAAAAAAAAAAATTCCCTTAGCATAAACTACTGTGCACAAAAGCTTGATCTGGGTTCATCAGTGATATCATGGATGAGACTGGTGAGATGGAAACAATTGAGGGTAACTGAAGGGATAGATACTAGGGATGCACCGAATCCAGGATTCGGTTCGGGATTCGGCCTTTTTCAGCAGGATTCGGATTCGGCCAAATCCTTCTGTCCGGCCGAATCCATATGCAAATTAGGGGCGGGGAGGGAAATTCCGTGACTTTTTGTCAGAAAACAAGGAGGTAAAAAATGTTTTCCCCTTCCCACCACTAATTGCATATGCAAATTAGGGTTCGGATTCGGTTCGGTATTTGGCCGAATCCTTCGTGAAGGATTCGGGGGTTCGGCCGAATCCAAAAAAGTGGATTCGGTGCATCCCTAATAGATTCAAAGTAGTGATATGCGGGTCGGGCTTTTCCTGACCCACACCCACCCGCGCCCGACTTCCGGGTTCCCTTTATAGACCCGCCCCGCCAATGTGGTGACGTCACAAAAGGGACGGAGCTTCCAAATGCTGGTTTCCGAATTCCGGTTTGAACTTTTATAGACGGGCGCCGTCTATAAAAGTTCAAACCAGAATTCGGAAACCAGCATTTGCAAGGACCCGGAAAAGGGGTGCAAGGTCGGCCTGGACCTGCCCGACCCGTGGGTATCAGGCCGGTCAGCACATCACTAATACAAAGTGCAGATTGTTAGGGCAGCTATAACTTAAAGGACCACTAAATCCTTAATATTTTCTTGAAGGTTTATGGTTAATAAATAAATATATTATGTAGGATGGAATAGTTATGCTTATACCTCCCAACTGTCCTGTTTTTTACGGGACAGTCCCGATTTTGACAGCTAAACCTGCAGTCCTGGATTTATTACTGAAATATCCTGACTTTCTCTTTGATCTCCTGCACTGAACAGCCAGAAAAAAGTACAAAGTTTCTAACTTAATTGGCTTTTGACAGAGAGTCCAGAACAGCCACCAGATGCACTTGGATACATTTGTTACAATTTAAGATAAGCAAAGAAACAATTGTAACAATTTAAGGCAGGTCAGCAGGTCTCTTGGGGAAACTGTGTCTTGCAGCTTAAAGGTTAATTCACCTTCATTAGCAAAACTATAATAACTGGAAAAAAACCCACAGAAATGTGTTCAAACTTTCATAACCTGCCAAATGAACATGGTAATTAGGAAGTGTGGCCACAAAAAATGGGCATTGTCAAATAATTTTCACCTGCGCTCACGAAATCTTTTTGTCCCTCTTTCTATATCCAAAATGTTGGGAGGTATGGTGTTATATCTTTATAGACAGGGAATCAGAAAACATGGGCCTGCTTCTGCTGATCCAATACTGTATGGAAAATCACTGCTGAATAATTTCGGCTGCATGTGACCTCAAAGATATCAAGCCATGTGT
The DNA here is from genome assembly GCA_038501925.1 of Xenopus petersii. Lineage (NCBI taxonomy): Eukaryota > Metazoa > Chordata > Amphibia > Anura > Pipidae > Xenopus > Xenopus petersii. The sequence goes on along the minus strand of CM076675.1, from coordinate 17,692,435 downwards.
CCCTGGGATCTTAGGCCACACCCCTGTTGGCTCCTTGATTAGGGCCCATAAAAGAACTCCAAACGATACATACATCTAAAGACAACCCTTGCACCTCTACATTGGGTGCAATGCATTTAAGTCAGGAGTATCGCTACTTTGCAGATGCAATTACCAAGGAATCATGGGAAAATACTATGGGTAAAAAAACATGGCGACTTGCAGCCTAAATTCTGCTTTGCACACTGGGGTTGCAGTCGTATTACCCCTTATAACTCAATAACTGGGCTAGTGGAGGTAAAAAAAGGTATGATTAACTAAAACATGTATGGGACCTGTTATCCAGAATGCGCTGAACCTGGGATTTTCCGGATAAGGGCTCTTTCCATAATTTGAATCTCCGTACATGAAGTCTACTAAAAAACAATTTAAACATTAATTAAACCCAATATGATTCTTTCCACTCCATTAAGGATTCATTTTATCTTACTTGGGATCAACCACGAGAAATAATGTGAATTTGTTTTTATGGATAACAGATCCCATATCTGTATTGGCACAACGGCTGCTTAGTTAAGCTGGGCCAGTGTCTTCTTCACAGAAGCAACAGATTAACACTTAACAATTAGATTTAATATTCCCGTTAGACAAACAGAAACGCGGAATAATAACAGTAAAGTGCCCCCGTGCATCACTACTAAAAAAACGAAGTGGCTAATTTCACTGCATCTTAATTTGCCCTTTAGAGAAAACCCTGTCTGAAAGAAATGTACAGCAATCTACTTCCCTATAAACACTTTTCATAAAATTTTAGTTTAGTAATAAAAATACCAGGTTCAAAATAATAACTGGGGTGTTAATTATAAAATCCGTATGAGCGGTTTAGTTGGTAGAGGAACTTTTTATGGAGGCCTGGAAACATTTATGCCTGTGATGTTACAACTTGCCCTTGCAGTTTATAGCAGGCTGTAATTTAGCTCTTATTTGGCCTTTATTCCATCTTGTTATTTTTTCTTTATGACTATGATGCATTGCAGCGGGAAATGTTAAAAGCAATGGTAAAGGAAATATTCATTAGCAGCCCTCCTACGAGCAAATCAGATAAGACCACAGTCTATGAAAAGTATGTGCTAAGTACTAGGAGAACTCTGTACTGGATAGTTCCTCCGAATTTATCTCAATATTTTCTGATACAAACTCCGATCAAATTCACCCAAAAATTTTCTTTGCGAGAAAAAATCTGATTTTTCATCCGATTTACACAATTTTTTGGATTTTTCACCTGAATACTCAGATTTTTGTCCGAAAACTTCAGTGTATTGCACAAAACCCAGTGCACATCATAAAAACATTGGGACTTCTCCCAATGACTTATATGCAACCTCGACAGGTCTGAGATGCTGGATTTTCAGATTATGACTTTTCCATCCTCTGGGTTTAATAAATTCCGAAGAAATTCGTGATTTTTTAAAAGTCCGATTTTATAAAAAAAAAAAAAATCACGAATTTTTGGTGATTTTTGCATTCAGAGTTTAGTACATAACCCCCTAAGTGTGCTCAGTGTGCTCCAGTAAAGTGATTTGAAAACTGGTCTACGGTTGTTACCTTTCCAGCCAGTAGCTACAGGTGGGGCAATGATATCACAGGGGGCGGGCTGGTGACACTGAGGGGAGTTGATTGGCCAATCGCCACATCAATCTTAGGGAATCCTGCCCAGTTTTCCAATAAGTTTTGACCCCTGAAAGCCCTCCCGAAAACCGGACAGGTAGCAACCATAGGCTGGTCCCTCCTGAGGGGGCCTGGAACAGAAGCAGGTGAGCCTAGAGGTCACTTTGCTTGAGATTATTGAAGAATACACATTTTCTTTCCTAAATATACCTGAATGCACCACTTGAAGGTCAACCGGGATGTGTCAGGAGTGCTCCATTGTATATGCTTCGGATCCAAGATGGTGGCTCCCATTGCCATGGAGTGACATCATCCCCTCTGGTGTGTTTCAGGGAAAAAAATCAAAACAATTGGACGCCAAGGACCCGGGTTCAATGTCTAAATATAGGTCCTTTTCGCTAAGAGTTCCTGGGTGCTAATTTAACTTGATCTACCGGTTGTTGATCTCCTGCTTCGACCTTGCTTCTTTCTGCCCGCCCTGATTGTTTGCCTGGAAATTGACTATGAAGCTCTCTTAAAGGAGAAGGAAAGCTACGGAGGCATTTTATTGCCAATAGATTAGCTGCAATAGTGCAAGCTAGAATGCTATATTTATTCTGTAGAATGTTTTACCTTAATACCTGAGAAAACAGCTCTAGACACTGTCTCTGTTTGTTTAGGATAGCAGCTGCCATATTAGTTTGGTGGGACATCACTTCCTGTACGAGTCTATCCCTGCTCACTTATAGCTCTCTCAGATTACAGCAGGGAGATAGATAGGAGCAAACTGAGCATGCTCACGCCCGGGGCAAGGAGGTTTATGCTGAAAACAGGAAGTCTGATACAGAAGCCCATGAGTACACAATAGAAGGAAAGAAATGCTGTGTTTCTTTTGACAGAGGACTCAGAGCAGCATTACTTTGAGGGTTTACTGGTATATTTAGGTGGACCTTACTGATAAGGCTTACTTAGTTTTAACCTTTCCTTCTCCTTTAAATCTTTGTACAGACTTTTCTACAAGCAGCTTCCTCCTAGGCCTCTACTCCAATTTTCCTGAGCCATTATGCCTGACAGGGTGTTTATTTAGGTTAAAAGTGTAATTGCTTTCCTAGATATTCTTGGAACTGTTGTCCTCCTATATCTTCAAACTTGCAAAAAGTTCTTTAGCCTTTTTGTTGGACTTTAATCATTCAAGTCTTCCTTGGAGGTTCATCTTTTCGTCAGGCCTTTAAGGAAAGGCCTGACCAAAGGATGGACCTCCAAGGGGTTCATGAATGATTAAAGACCTGCAACCACTGCCCTTCCACTCCAAGCATAGATGTAAGCATAGAATCTGATTCTGCCTTGTAATGACAATGTTCCAGTGTTGTCCCTCTAATTCTCATTAGTAGCGATGGGCGAATCTGTGCCGTTCGCGAAATGAATTGAAGTCGATGGGCGTCAAAATAATTTTGACGTGCGTCAATTTTGACAATTTTTATACGCGCGACTATTTGGTCCAAATACATTAAAGTCAATAATTCTGATGCGAGACATTTTAATGCGTGCGCCAATTTTGATGCACGTCTGGGTTTTTTTTTGACACATCAGATTTTTCGCCGCCGATTTTTCTCTGCAGTTTCATAAATTCATTTGCTTGTGGTGAAACGCAGAAATTTACGCAAATTTGTGTCTGGCAAATTTATTCTCCCATCATTAGTTCATCACAGTAGTGATGGGCGAATTTGCGCCATTTCGCTTCGCCGTGAAATTCGCGAAATGGCAAAAAATTCGCGAAACGGCGCCGGCATCTCGTTTTTGATGCCGGCGCCAGTTTTTCCGACGCCGGCGCCCATTTTTCCGACGCCGGCGCCCGTTTTTGACGCCGACGCCCGTTTTTCGAAAAAAAAATTCGCCGATCACTATTCATCAGTAAGCCCTCTACAAAAACCTACAATGTGGGTGTGATCTAGATGTGAAGGGGGCATGGGCAAAGCAAATGCCAAGCAACTGGAAGGACTGGCAGTATTTATACCAACTACTCAAATGCTTTTGTGAACAAATGAAAAGATGTTTGTGCAGGTCTAGTAACCCATAGTAACCAATGAGATGTTCTGTTTGAAACAGGTGCCCAGTAAATGCTACTGTACCTACTGATTAGTTGCTTTGGTTTCCAAAACCCACATAAAACCTTGTCCATGTTATTACATCACCCTCAAGCACTGGAGACCTTCTATGTCAATTTAAAACATCATCTGACATCATCGTCCCCCCCCCCCCAGCTTGTACCGATGTTAGAGATAAGTAAAATATTAGACTATTTAAAACATATCTTGGAAAAAAAATATTATGATAGAACCCCAGATATTATCCTAACTGATTTCTGACCAAGTTTTAGGTCTGGAGAAGACTAGCTTTCCTAGCAAATGGCAGCAGGATATCAAAACCGTCAGATCCCGCGGGGAGAATTCTATTCGTACAGCGAAAAAGCAGAGAGGCTCAGACCCATTTTAAGACTGGGAGAAGGTATGAGAAAACCTCTAGGAACGGCAACAACCAAATACCAGTGCCTTAAATAAATCTCCCTCCCTTGGCCAGAAATTCAGCAGCTATCCATGCTAAGCCTTGATTTGAAAGCAAGCAGCTCTATCAGACACTAAAACTTCTTCGCACTCGGATAGGTGCTAAATTAACATACATTATGGAAATGACGGTATAAACAAACTAAATATAAACCGCAAATCTCCCGGTGTCGTTTTCATTTACATATTTATCTATTTTCCATGGATGCAAGAAGAGATTTAAAATAAAAAGTTTCACCTCGAAACAACCTTCTTCAAAGAAACCAGGCATGGGGGGGGTGATATTTTCTGGTATTTTCGTTTTTTCGACCTTCACAACTGCGTCGCTTTGAAGATTATAAATTAATAAAGTGCCGCCTTTATGCAACCATGGAAACACGTGCATGCTTAGAAATTGTACTCGTGTATGCAACTTCTTGTTAATAGTATCAGTCAAAGGGGTTATTCACCTTTAGTATGTTATAGAATGGCCAACTCTAACCAACTTTTCAATTCATTATTTATTTTTTATAGTTTTATAGTTATTAGTCTTTTCCTTCTGACTCTCTGCAGCTTTCAAATGAGCGTCGCTGACCCCCTCTAAAAAGCAAAAGCCTTGTAAGTCTACAAATGTATTGTAATGTACAGTATTGTTATCTCCTAAACATAGTCCAGTCTCTTATTCAAATCAGTGCACGGTTGCTAGTGTAATTTGGGCCCTAGTTACCAGACTGCTTAAAATGCAAACTGAAGAGCTGCTGAATAAAAAGCTAAATAACTCAAAAACCTTAAAGGAGAAGGAAAGCTACCAAGGAAGTTTATTGCTAACAGATTAGCCACAACAGTGCAAACTACACAATTGTTATTCTGTAGAATGCTTTTCCATACCTGAGTAAACAGCTCTAGACACTGTCTCTGTATGTTTAGGATAGAAGCTGCATACCTCCCAACTGTCCCGTTTTCAGAAGGACAGCCCCTCTCTTGACAGCTCAACACACAGTCCCGATTTTCTCTGCACTGAACAGCCAGAAAAAGAAACAATGTTTCTAACTTAATTGGCTTTTGGCAGAGAGCCCAGAACAGCCACAGCAGCAGATAAGATACTTTAATAACAATTTGGAGATAAGCAAATAAGTAATTGTAACAATATAAGATAACAGGTCCCTTGGGAGAAGTTAGATTTACAGCTTAAAGGGCAATTCACCTTCATTAGCTAAACTGTAATAACTGGAGAAAAAAAAACACACAGAAATATGTTCAAACTTTCATAACCTGCAAAATTTTGTAAACTGATCATTAGGGGGTGTGGCCACAAAAATGGGCATGGTAAAAAATGTTGGTAGATTTGCAGCTGCCATATTTTTATATTTGCAGCTTGGTGTGACATCACTTCCTGTATGAGTCTCTCCCTGCTGCTCATAGCTCTGAGCTCAGATTACAGCAGAGAAGGGAGAGGAGCAAACTGAGCATGCTCAAACCAAGCCGTGGAGGTTCAAGCTAAAAAAACAGGAAGTCTGATACAGAAGCCCATGAGTACACAATAAAAGGAAAGAAATGTGGTGTTTCTTTTGACAGAGGACTCAGAGCAGCATTACTTTGAGGGTTTACTGGTGTATTTATATAGATCTTTCTAATAAAACTTACTTAGTTGTAATCTTTCCTTCGCCTTTAAATTATAAAAAAAAGAAAACCAATTGCAAATTGTCTCAGAATATCACTCTCTACATCATACGAAAAGTTATCTCAAAGGTGAACAACCCCTTTAAAGGGGACCTGTCACCCAAAAAAATTATTCCAAATTCATGTTCGTCAAGCAAAATAAACTTTAATTACACTGTACAAATTATTTAATTCTTGGTTCCTTCCACCTGGGAATTCATAACTATAGCAAGCAGGAAGGAGCCATTTTGTACACACTGTTATTAAGACAAGTCTTGTATCATCTCAGAATCTTGTTTGTGCACCAGAATGGGGGACCTGATGTCCATCCCCATGCCCTGGCTACACAATTAAATGGTGAAGAGAACGGGGGAATGTGGGGAGAGCAGTGACATCTAGGAAGTGCTGAATGGAAAGTGAAAGTAATTGCCTAAGGCATAGAGGAGGGGCAGACAATATTTGATTGACAGCTGAGAATTTTAAATGAGTTTACAACAGCTATGAATGCTTAAATATAAAACAGAATTTGGATTCCATGTTTAATTTGACAAGGACTTTTACTATACAACTTTTTATATCTGGGTGACTGGTCCACTTTAAGATATAAGAAATCAAGTTTAGAAGAGTTTATCAATACTATAGATGTAGGGGGGCCCCCACAGTAGCAAATGGGGCGGCATCAGGTAAACTGCCTCAGGCCAGGATCTGGTGAGATCAGGATATGCCCTGTTGCAAGGAATCCATACTGAGGTCCTCTAGTTGTTTTTCCAACAACTCCCATCAGCATGAATTAGAAGCTGTGCCGCAGGTTTAAGATTTTTTTTTTTTAAGGGGACAAGCTTTCCTGCATTGCCCATAAATGAATAAAACATCAAGAATCAGACTTACGGGCAGGGCAAAGAGAAAACTCATTTTCCTGAATACTTCAGATATTAACACCACCTTTCACTAAGATATTCTCTGCTATTTTATGCTCTCTCTCTCCCTCTGTAAATATTTAAATTTACAATCCTGAAGAAATATGAGATTTTCCGCTGGTAAAGCCTAGGATCAACCTGCGCACAAGTGGAAAAACAATGAGAACCTATGTGCACGACCAACACTATACAATGGAATGCTCGCCTTTAGTGATGGGCGAATTTGTCCCGAAAAATCTGAAAATCGCCGATTTTGATGCTAGCGAGCATTCTCCGGCGTCAGAATGGCCACTGGTGTCAAAGTTTACGCCATCGGCCATTAAACTCAATGGGTGTCCGTTAATTGTTGCCGCCGTCTGAATTGTCTCCGAATAATTTCAGGAATATGACATGAAAATTCAGCGGCGTCAAGGTTATTTTTTTTCTTATGCCTGCGACGGAATCGACACCGGCGACAATTCAGACGCTGGCGACGATTAACTGACACCCATTGAGTTTAACGCGCCTGCCGAATAAATTCTCCCATCACTACTCACCTTTCCTCTATGCAATTGCTCCAAAAAAACAGTGCTGGAGATTTTTTTAAAAAATCCAATAAGCACATGATGACTAGGATACAGTATACAGGGAGAGCGCATGATGCACAGAGGGTCGGCGTTAATCAGCTGTCACATACGTGTGACCTTACATGGAAGCATAAAGAGGAGACCTGTTCAAAAAGGGCATCAACTACCCTCCTTAAAAAGAAACTGAACCTACAGTTAATTAATGAAGCATATGTTTCCTTCTGTAAACAGTAAAACCTGCTCCATGTTAATAGCAGAACACAGACCAAATGTGAGTGGATTCTAGGAGTTGTAGTTCAGCAACATCCGGCACGCTGCCAGTTGCGTATCTCTTCTTCCCACAATTGTAATAACTCGGGACGACCAGAAAAAAAGAAATCATCAAATTTATATAATTAATTGACACTGACACTGATTTTTATCCTGTACCCTACCCTGTATATACAACAAAAAGTCCTGCCCTGGTGTAGTGCTGTGTTCAGTACATGTAATGCAAAGTACATTAATACTGTTAAATGTAAATTAGTATTGGTTATTTTAATAATTCTGATTTTGTTGGCCTTTTCAAGGAACAGTAAAACCAAAAAATAAAAATGACAAAATAATGTACTGCTGCCCTGCACTGGTAAAACTGGTGTGTTTTCTTCAGAAACTCTTAGCACACACTAGTAAAAACTTTATGTTTGCTTCAGAAACACTACTATAGTTTATATAAACAAGCTGCTATGTAGCCATGGGGGCAGCCATCCTAGGCTCAGGTTACACAGTAGATAAAAGTACTACTATAGTTTATATAAACAAGCCGCTGTGTAGCCATGGGGGCAGCCACCCAAGCACAGGATACACAGTAGATAACAGATAAGTACTACTATAGTTTATATACACAGTAGATAACAGATAAGTACTACTATAGTTTATATAAACAAGCTGCTGTGTAGCCATGGGGGCAGCCATTCAATCACAGGATACACAGTAGATAACAGATAAGTACTACTATAGTTTATATAAACAAGCCGCTGTGTAGCCATGGGGGCAGCCACCCAAGCACAGGATACACAGTAGATAACAGATAAGTACTACTAAAGTTTATATAAACAAGCTGCTGTGTAGCCATGGGGGCAGCCATTCAAGCACAGGATACACAGTAGATAACAGATAAGTACTACTATAGTTTATATAAACAAGCTGCTGTGTAGCCATGGGGGCAGCCATTCAAGCACAGGATACACAGTAGATAACAGATAAGTACTACTATAGTTTATATAAACAAGCTGCTGTGTAGCCATGGGGGCAGCCATTCAAGCACAGGATACACAGTAGATAACAGATAAGTACTACTATAGTTTATATAAACAAGCTGCTATGTAGCCATGGGGGCAGCCATCCTAGGCTCAGGTTACACAGTAGATAAAAGTACTACTATAGTTTATATAAACAAGCCGCTGTGTAGCCATGGGGGCAGCCACCCAAGCACAGGATACACAGTAGATAACAGATAAGTACTACTATAGTTTATATAAACAAGCTGCTGTGTAGCCATGGGGGCAGCTATTCAAGCACAGGATACACAGTAGATAACAGATAAGTACTAGTATAGTTTATATAAACAAGCTGCTGTGTAGCCATGGGGCAGCCATTCAAGCACAGGATACACAGTAGATAACAGATAAGTACTACTATAGTTTATATAAACAAGCTGCTGTGTAGCCATGGGGGCAGCCATTCAAGCACAGGATACACAGTAGATAACAGATAAGTACTACTATAGTTTATATAAACAAGTTGCTGTGTAGCCATGGGGGCAGCCATTCAAGCACAGGATACATAGTAGATACCAGATAAGTACTACTATAGTTTATATAAACAAGCTGCTGTGTAGCTATGGGGGCAGCCATCCAAGCATAGGATACACAGTAGATAACAGATAAGTACTACTATAGTTTCTTACAGTATACTTTCTCTTCGATCTCCTGCACTGAACAGCTAGAAAAAGATATAAAGTTTCCAAAACGTAATGGGCTTTTGGCAGAGAGACCAGAATACGTGGCAGGTGCATTTAGATTCTTTTGTGATAATTTAAGATAAGCAAAGAAACAATTGTAACAATTTAAGATAAGCAGGTCTCTTGGGGAAACTGTGACTTGCAGCTTTAAAGGGCAATTCACCTTCATTAGCAAAACTGCAAGAACACATAAAAACCACAGAAATGTGTTCAAACTTTCATAACCAAATTTTGTAAAATGAACATGGTACTTAGGGGGTGTGGCAACAAAATGGGCGTGACCAAACATTTCTCCGCGCTCCGTACAGCAAATCTTTTTGTCCCTGATTCTGTTTCCAAAATGTTGGGAGGTATGCAATTCCCCCAGTTAGTGTCTGGCATAAAAACAGGTGAAGCTATATTAGGACGGGGGTGGGAATAGTAATATTTTTTTAGGTTTGCCTCCCTGCTGGGGTTCATTGGTACTGCAGGGGTGCAGAGTCGCTTGTGCATCTAAACTAATTCCCTGCTTGTTACAAAAGATAATAAATTCCCTTTAAACCACAGCTGAAAGCAGACCGTGACTTATCCATTCAGAAGTAAAATGTGCTCCGTTAAAATATATCCTTATTCTGGCAGACGGGCCTCGAATGCTAATTGACTAGATATCTGATTATGGTAATAAATTGAAGTTCCCCAAATGTATTAATTAAAATCCTCAAACCAAAATGTAAACTGCTGACCCGAAAAGCATTCAACAACTGTCCCTGATTGAATTATTTGCACTTTCCTTAATTACTGCAGGTGTATGGATACTGGCAACACACTCTCCCTGGGAGCAGCCCTACCAAAGTGCCAAGTGAGGTAATCTGCTAATCCCAGCAAATTAGACCCTTGCGTTTGATATAGAATGATTCAGAGCTCAAGCAACGGCCATGGTGTGTGTCACTTGTGCGGCTTTCTGCTGAAATGAAAGGCAATAAGAATAGACTTCTAATTAAAGGGGCTGAAAAGCCTCCAGAAATACAGAGTGCTCCCCTGAGACCGTTTGCAGTTTCTTAAAGGAGCACTAAAGCCTTAAGAAGAATATGGCTCGAAATGCTCTATTTTATATACTGAATTTACCCTAATACAATAGAAGTTCAGGAGATCTATGTTAGTCAAGATCTGTACCTTGAAAATTGCCCACAGCACCTCGCCATCTTGGATCGCTTTAGCATCTGCACATGCTCAGTGAGCTCTGGGCTGCTGTTGAGAAGCTAAGTTTAGGGGAAATCAACAAATCATCAAAACAATAGCAGTAAGTGAAGTTACCTCTGGCACAGAAGTTGATTAGAAGGGTCTATTATTACTAATCAGTAGGGGTGCACCCAGGGCCGGATTTGCTATCCAGGCGCCCCTAAACCAGCTCTGATGGCACCTCCCCCTTCTTATTCTCCGCCTCCTCCTCCACCCATCTCCTTCTCCTCTCCGCCCCCTCCCAAGGTCTCCTTCTCCTCCGTCTCCTCCTCTTCCCAGGTCTCCTTCTACTCTCCAACCGCTCCCCTTCCTGGTTTCCTTCTCCTCTCCGTCCCCTCCCCTTTCTCGTCTCCTTCTCATCCCCTTCCTCTCCCCCGGTCTCTTTCCCCTCCCCTCCGACCGATTTCTGGATTCTGTGCATCCCTACTATTCAATTCTGATGTAGAATGCACCGGTTTCTTTCCTGCCATGTAATGTGAATTTTGAACGAATTACTAATAAGCCTTGTATCATGAATTTAATATTGTGTACATACTGTATATCCCATGTGCCATGGCTCTTAGGATTTGTGGTGCTTAAAGGAAAAGGAAAGCTACTGAAGCAGTTTATTGCCAATAGATTAGCCACAATAGTGCAAGCTATAACACTATATTTATTCTATAGAATGCTTTACCATACCTGAGTAAACAGCTCTAGAAGCTCTCTCTGTTTATTTAGGATAGCAGATGCCATATTAGCTTGGTGTGACATGACTTCCTGCTTGAAACGCTCCCTGCTCATTCATAGCTCTGGTCTCAGATTACAACAGGGAGGGAGGGGGAAAGGGAGGGAGGGAGAGAGGAGCAAACTGAGCATGCTCAAGTCCTAGCCCTGGAGGTTTAAGCTGAAAACAGGAAGTCTGATACAGAAGCCCAAATGTACACAATAGAAGGAAAGAAATGTGGTGTTTCTTAAGACAGAGGACTCAGAGCAGCATTACTTTGAGTATTTATATTTTATTTTTTTATATTTGAGTATTACTTGTGTATTTATATAGACCTTACTGATAAAGCTTTAAAGGAGAAGGAAAGGTTAAAACTAAGTAAACTTGGGCTTAGCATGCTCAGTTTGCTCCTCTCCCATCCCTGCTGTAATCTGAGCCAGACCTATGAGGTAGCAGGGGGAGACTCAGGCAGGAAGTGATGTCACACCAAGCTAATATGGCGGCTTCTCCCTAAACAAACAGAGACAGTGTCTACAGCTGTATACTCAGGTATGCTAAAGCATTCTACAGAATAAAAAAAAGTTCTAGCTTGCACGGTTGTGGCTCATCTATTGGCAATAAACTGCCTTGGTAGCTTTCCTTCTCCTTTAAAGCACTTTACAGCAATCAAGGCAACCAACTGTGCAAGCACCAAGAATGGTGACATGGAACGAGTAACCCTCAAAAGCTGAATGAATGTAAATTTTCAATCATCACACCAATAAATTCTTCTTGCTGTTCGGTTGCTATCGGTTACTAGACTTGTGGAAAACCTGTCCAAGGTCAAAAGGAGCTGTCTGCCAGTGGAATCTGAACAAGAGTTCATGAAATCAAGGGCAGACACATGGCATAGGTCCCATGGGTTTGAGTAGCCTCGAATGACATTTGTGGCTAAAATAAAAGTCAGTGATTTAGTGACACTTCCGACTTTTGGGCGTTGACTATAGACCAGTACAATGGATATGTCATGGGTGGGAATATGCGTCACTCTGTTCTGTTCAATAGCAAACGCCTAGGAGATTGGCATATAACAAGGAGAGCCTCTGAGCTGGGGGCTTCCCTACACGTTTACCTTTGTTCTGGTGACACAAAGAGCTTCAACAAGTTCACATTCCAGGAGATGTGAATAAAGCGCTGGTAGTCATCGTTGGCAAACTGGCTAACAACAAGGGAAAGTGGCAACGTAATTATTACATTATTTCAACAGTCAACAAGAAAACCCAACAGGGTCATCGGCTGTACTGGAAGAGACAGACAGAAATATTGACACTGTCAGATCCAGACGGCTTCTAGAGTGTTTGGTTCCACTGCAGAGGCCACGTCTCCATAAAGATATCAGTGGCTGTGCACAGGAGTAACTAACACTAACACTTGGGGGCACATTTACTAAGGGTCGAAGTGAATTTTCCGAAATTCAAAAACTTCGAATTTCAAAGTAATTTCTGGATACTTCAGCCATCGAATAGGCCAAATTCGACTTCGATTCGAAGTGAAAAACTTCGACTTCGAAAATCGAAGTACTGTCTCTTTAAAATAGTTCGACTTCGACACTTCGCCATCTTAAACCTGCCGAATTGCTGTTTAGCCTATGGGGGACCTCCTACAACCTATCTTGAGTGTTTGGGCAAGTTTTGAGAAATCGAAGGATTTTTGGTAAAATCGTACGATCGTACGATTAAATCAATTCAAAAATCCTTCAATTTCGTATGTCGGACTACCCTATTCGAATTTAGAAGTTTTTTGCACTTCGAAATTTGACCCTTAGTAAATGTGCCCCCTAACACTATAAGGCTATGTTCTTAGAACGTGGAAGGAAAAGATCAGTGGAAGAGCAGAAGAACTTGTTGGTCTTTTTCGGCTGTAACATTTCTATATTTTTCAGCAATCAGGCAAATAAACCAGCAAAGTCACCCACCCAGTCTGGTCTAGTCTGGTCTATATCTGTGGCACGTGGTTGGGTCGAGAAAAGTTGAGGGAAGAAAATATGCAAACGACGGAGGAAGAGGTGATGGGTGGGCCATTTGAGAAAATAGAAAATATAAAAATATCAGACATGTAGGAATGAAGCAAGGCTATGTATTCTTCAGGGAAATGCTCAACAGCTGGTGGCTATTGAGTTCTTCAGAGCCTCGAGGGAGGTATACTAATATCTTGGGGGTATAAATATACGTATATATATATATATAGTGGTGAATGTCCCCCTGCTGTAATTCATCAGGAAATTAGAAGTCATGAAGCGCAAAGGCCAATGTCCAAGCGGCTAGTGAATTACATGAATTCTGGAGGCGGTACACTCCCTCTATAATACGCAATGTACAGATATTTAAATACACATTTAGAATTGTAAATCCAACCCAACTGTCTATTTAAAACATCCTCCTCTTCTCCTATGCCAACATGTGCTCAAAAGTGCTTTGGCCTGGTACACATGAAGACTACATGTCCCATGATGCACGTTGAGGGCTTTGCTTGTAAGCGCTTGTAATGAGACCATCACACCAGTCATAGTGCTATTATGTCAAGAGGAGCACTAATTAGGGTCTTAAAGAGAGAATATCTTACAGGAGTGCTCAGACTCTCACACAGCAATAGGGGAGCTGACAGGAATACAGTATGTCGTTGTGTTGTCATAAATCCCCACTTATAGATTATATTAGATAACATACCCACTGTGACCTGTATAAGGGTGGTGACAAACACTAAGATTCCGGGGAGATTAGTCGCCCAGCGACATCTCCATACCTCCCAAAATTTTGGAAAGAAAAAGAGGCACAAAATTGTTGCTGCGCGTATCGAGGTGAAATTTTTTGACCACGCCCATTTTGGTGGCCACCCCCCCTAATTACCATGTTCATTTTACAAAATTTGGCAGGTTATGAAAGTTTGAACATATTTCTGTGTTTTTCTTTTCAGTTATTACAGTTTTGCTAATGAAGGTGAATTGCCCTTTAAGCTGTGAGTCTAACTTCTCCCAAGGGACCTGTTATCTTATATGGTTACAATTACTTATTTGCTTATCTCCAAATTGTTACAAAAGTATCTCATCTGCTGCTGTGGCTGTTCTGGGTTCTCCAATTAAGTTAGAAACGTTGTTTCTTTTTCTGGCTGTTCAGTGCAGAGAAAAACTGGACTTTCCAGTACAAACGAGGGACTGCGGGTTGCGCTGTCAAAAGAGGGACTGTCCCTCTAAAAACGGGACAGTTGGGAGGTATGGACGAATCTCCTGTTCTTCAGGCGACTAATCTCCCCGAAAAGCCTTGCCGCCGGCTACAATGTAAATCGGAGCGCTTCATTTTCCAAAGTTACCTCACAAGGAAAATTCGGCGACTTTTGAAAACGAAGCGATGCGAGTGCCATCCCGCTGTCGATTTACATTTTAGCCGGCGGGAAAGCTTTTTAGTCATCGGTGGGTGACTAATCTCCTGGAACACTTGGCTTGAGGCCTCAAGACTTTATATGATCATGGAACTGCTTAGTAGGGATGCACAGAATCCACTATTTTGGATTTAACTGAACACCCGAATCCTTTCGACCGAATGCCGAACCGAATATGCATATGCAAATTAGGGGTGGGAAGTGGAAAACTTTTTTTACTTCCTTGTTTTGTGACAAAAAGTCATGCGATTTCCCTGCCCGGCCCTAATTGGCATATGCAAAATTAGGTTTCAGATTCGGTTTGCGGCTGGAATGGGCCTCCCTGTCCGACCCTGTGTGAATACCTTATCATTATATATGGAACTTGATCTCATACATGATAGTATAAGTCAACACAGCGTTCCAATAGCTTTATAAAAGCAATCGGCCTGCAACCTCGTCTTTTCACTGAACTCCTCAGTGACTTCTAATACACAGGGGTACTTTTATTTCTTGTATAATACACAAGAGACATTATTATTCTGTAAAATATGTCATAATGCTCCTTAGTGATGTCATCAGTTATAACCATTGCTTAAATATGGCATTGTATTACATGAGTCACTGACACGTGTACAAGTATGGGACCTTTAATCCAGGATGCTCGGGACCGGGAGAATTCCATATAATGGATCTTTTCGTAATTCGGATCTTCATACCTTAAGTCTACTAGAAAATCATGTAAACATTAAATAAACCCAATAGGCTGGTTTTGCCTCCAATAAGGATTAATTAAATTAGTTGGGATCAAGTACAAGTTACAGTTTTATTATTACAGAGAAACAGGAAATTATTTTTAACAATTTGGATAAAACGGAGTCTATGGGAGACAGCCTTTCTGTAATTCTTAGCTTTCTGGATAACGGGTTTCTGGATAATGGATCCCATACTATTTTACTTGTATGTTGCAAAAGAATTAGATACCTACCGTAACAAAGCACAGCAACAACACTGCATCTACATTCTTTTTGTAACTGTTACAGAACTTCAGAAATCAATGCATGGTTGCTAGGCTAATCTGGACCCTAGCAACAAGATTGCTGGAATTGCAAAGTGGAGAGCTGCTGAATAAATAGTAAAATAAGTCAAAAACACAGAAATAATGAAAAATGAAAACCAATTGCAAATTGTTTAGGAATAGCACTCTCTACATCATACTAAAAGTTAGTTTAAAGATGAACAACCCTTCTAAATTGTTTAAACGAGGTACAGGTATGGGACCTTTTATCCAGGATGCTCGGTACCGGGATAACGGATCTTTTTGTATTTTAATCTTCATCGCTTACATCTACTAGAAAATCATGTAAATATTAATTAAACCCAAATAGGCTGGGTTTGCTTCCAATAAGGATTAATTATATCTTAGTTGGGATCAAGTACAATGTACTGTTTTATTATTACAGAGAAAAATAAATCATTTTTAACAATTTGGATTATTTGGATAAAATGGAGTCTGTGGGAGACATCCTTTCCGTAATTCAGGATCTTTCTGGATAATGAGTTTATGAATAATGGATCCCGTACCTGTACTATTTTACTTGTATTTTACAGGAGATTTCGATACCATGATACCACGATTATATCTTCTGTTTTTAGGGATGCACCGAATCCAGGATTCGGGCTTTTTCAGCAGGATTCAGATTCGGCCGAATCCTTCTGCCCGGCTGAACCAAATCAGAATCCTAATTTACATATGCAAATGAGGGATGGTGACGGAAATTGCGTGACTTTTTGTCGCAAAACAAGGAAGTAAAACATGTTTTCCTCTTCCCACCCCTAATTTGCATATGCAAATTAAGATTCAGATTGGGTTTGGCATTCGGACGAATCTTTTGGGGGTTTCGGCCAAATGCAAAATAGTGGATTTGGCGCATCCCTATCTGTTTTACAACAGCCCAGGACTAAAGAATGAAATGAAAAACATAAGCCGCACCCCAACAAATGTTCCTGCTGGAATGTCCCAGCCAGCACCTACTGTAACAAAGCACAGCAACAACACTGTGTCTACATTCTTATTTTTTTTCTGCTTATTTCAGCAGGATTCGGCCGAATCCTTACCCGGCCAAAACCCAATCCTAATTTGCATATGGGAGGTAAACTGTGTGACAAGGAAGTAAAAAATGCTTTAGCCTTCCCACCACTAATTTGCATATGCAAATTAGGAGTCGGATTCAGTTCGGTATTCGGCCGAATCTTTCACAAAGGATTCGGGGGTTCGGCCGAATCCAAAATAGTGGATTTGTTCCATCCCTACCAGAAACCTTGATAAACGGAAGCAGCCCATGCGAGGAGCTGCTGGGGTGTAGGAGACATGTGATTTACTGGCAAAGGCTAAATATCATCCAGGAGACGTTCAGTGGCCAAGGAAACACATTCCCGTGTAGAGTGCAGGCCTCGCAGGCTTAGGAAACACTGGTAACAATGCAGCTCGGCCGTACAAAGGCTCAGCCTAATAATGACTCATTTATTCTCCGGCTCACTCAGGGGGCCACATGGGGGGGTGAACACAGCATCTCAACAACATTCCAAGCTTTTACCCTTATGGCTTTTGTGAAATACCAATACACAATCACAGGGGATTATTCCTGCCACAGTACAGGCTCCTATAAGAGAATAAAGCACATAAATATAACTGCCTGGCTCCGAGTCCTTCCAGCTGAAAGTCTGACTCAGAGATTTCTAGGGGTCATACACATGGGCGTCTCTCTGGGTTGTGTTGTGTTGTGTAGAGCATGACTATGAATCAATAGCCCACACAGCGTTGCCCTATTACTTCCTTTTTTAAAAGAACCTTTAGCAAACTAGGCAACTTTTTCATTTATTTTAAGGGGCACTCTTTCCAGAAAAAAACGAAAAAAAACGGAAAGGAAAGGTACTTCTAAGCCGCTTCCCAATCAATTAAGAAATGTTTTAGGGCTCTTACACACTGGCGTTTTTCCCTGCGCTCCCCTGCATTGCGCTTTCTTCAGTTCAGCCGCAGGGGAGCGCAGGAGTAGACGCACTCAATTATTGTCAAGGGGGCTGTACTCACACAGACGCATGAATGCGCCAAACGCAGTTGAAATGTAACATGCTGCGTCCCATCTATGTTATTGACGCTTACATGCATCTGTGTGAGTACAAAGAAGAAAGCGCAACGCAGGGGAGCGCAGGAAAAACCGCCCGTGTATAATAGCCCTTAAAGTGATTAAAGGGGTTGTTCACCTTCAAGTTAACTTTTAGTGTAATGCAGAGAGTGATATTCTGAGAAAATTTGCAATAGGTTTTAATTTTTTATTATTTGTGGTTTTTGAATTATTTGACTTTTTAGCTTAAAGATGAACCACCCCTTTAAGTATGTAATAGAACGGCCAATTCTAAGCAACTTTTCAATTGGTCTTCATTAGTGATGAGTGAATAAATTCGGCAGGCATGGAATTTTTGATGCAGTTTCACCAATTGTGACGTCCACAATGCACTTTGCGAATTTTCGCTGTTTTGCGATTTTTTTTTTTGTTGCCATTTTCAGGACAGATTCGCCCATCTCTAGTCTTCATTATATATGTTTTTCTAGTTTTTCAATTATTTGCCAACTTCTTCTTCTGACTCTTTCCAGCTTTCAAATGAGGGTCACTGACCCCCATCTAAAAACAAATGCTCTGTAAGGCTGCGAATATATTGATATCGCTAATTTTTATTACTGATCTTTCTATTCAGACCCTCTCCTAATTATATTCCAGTCTCTTGTTAAAATCGAGGCATGGTTACTAGGGTAGTTTGGCCCCTAGCAACCAGATGACAGAAATGGCAAGCTGGAGAGCTGCTGAATAAAAAGCTAAATAACTAAAAAAAATCACAAATAAAAAATGAAAACCAATTGCAAATTGTCTCAGAATATCACTCTCTGCATCATACTAAAGGTTAATATACAGACAAACAACCCCTTTAAGGTATGGAGATCCAAATTACAGAACAAGCCCTTATTCGGAAACCCCAGTTCCTGAGCATTCTGAATAACAGATCCCATACCTTTACCTGTACTGGAAACCTGGAACCACAGGTCAACCCAAATTTTTTACCTGCTAGGACCCACTACCAGATCTAACATGCAACTGTCTTATCTACAACCTGACCCACTGCGAAACAAAAGTAGCTGCAAACCAGAAGTGATGTCATCACAAACTAAAAGTGACATCATCAGAAGGAAAAGAAGACAGACACTTGTACTGAGATCTATGACCTGACCTGCTGACCCACACCATATCCACAAGTGCTACCTACAACCCTCAAAATACCCACTATTTGCTAGTAACATGACCCGAGGCAGAACTCTACATTGTGACGTCACCTATAACATTTTAGGAGTAGGCAAACTGCATGGAAGTCATAGAGCATACCATGACACTCCCTAGAAAAAGGATGAGCGATGCAAGAGCATGTGATGGGTCTGCACCATGTGGGATAATACACATTCCATAAACGCATACAAGTTATGTCTGTGATGTCTGAAATCTAAAAGAGGGACAGAGCTGCTCTCAGTCCTCCAGGTGTTCTTCCGCATAGCTGAACATTAATGATATAGTATATTATATAGAAGGCTTTCCTATAGGGCTGAAACACAGCAACGTTCTTATTCTACTACATTGTCTTCTATGCTCAGCCTGCTACATTCCTTAAATGACTTGGATCCTAGAGTGAGAAGAGGATTAATTTATAACCACAAACCAGTTGTTTCCTTTTAAACCAGCAAATACCCCCCCCCAACCCCAAGCAACATGAGGGTGAGCCATCTGTAATGTGTCTGGGATGATCTATGTCTAATTATTTGCCTTCATTCCCCAGCTCGGAATCCTGCAGATGGTGTTAAGCTTGTGATCAAATTCCCAAACAGCATATATAGGATCAGAGATAAGCGAGTGAGAAATATTAAGCAACTCAGTGATTATATTATGCCCAGAGACAGACGTCACATTGCTACGCTGCAATAAAGTACTGGCTCTAATACATCTGGTTCTAGATCAAATAGGAACAATCACTAGGCCAGGAAGTTTATTTTTATGAACTAGAGTTAAAACAGAGATGCCCAAACTGTTGTTGACCTTCAACTCTTGGCCAGGGGACTAGCTGTTATACTGTCATTTAGGCTGGTCCATAAGAAGAGTAGTGTGGCTATGGGATTTGAAACTAAGGTTGACCAGACCCTTAGGAACACTTTGTCCTTGGACTTGGGTTATTCAAGTTTAACTGAAGAAACCGAGACTGGAGATGGTTATTTTTAAGTCAAGGCTGAGACTTAAAGGGACATGGGCCTAAAACTAACTGAAGTCCAAGACAAAGATATGGCAAGAGTAAAAGAGTAGTGTGGCTATGGGATTTAAAACTAAGGTTGACCAGACCCTTAGGAACACTTTGTCCTTGGACTTGGGTTATACAAGTTCAAGTGAAGAAACCAAGACTGGAGATGGTTATTTCTAAGTGATGGCTGAGACTGGAAGGGATGTGGGCTTAAAACCAACTGAAGTCCAAGACAACGGTATGGCAAGTCAACTTAGGAACCCTAAAGGTGGCCATACACGGGCCGATAAAAGCTGCCGACAGACAGAGTCGGCAGCTTATTGGCCCATGTATGGGGCCCCCGACAGGCTTCCCCGATCAAGATCTGGCCGACTTCGGATGGGACTAAAAATTCCGTCGGATCGCGGCCGCATCTGTTCGTTAAAAGACTGTAAAGCCACAGTTAGGATCCGATAGTTGGGCCCTAGGGTCCACGATCGGATCAGCCCGATATTGCCCACCTCAAGGTGGGCATATCGGGGAGAGATATGCTCGTTTGGCGACTTCGTCAAACGAGCGGATCTCTCCGTGTATGGCCACCTTTAGTCCTTGGACTTGGGTTATTCAAGTTCGATTGAAGAAAGTAAGACTGGAGATGGTAATTTGTAAGTCAGGGCTATGGGATTTAAAACTAAGGTTGACCAGACCCTTAGGAACACTTTGTCCTTGGGTTATTCAAGTCCAAGTGAAGAAACCTGGAGACTGGAGATGGTTATTTCTAATTCAAGGCAAGGACTACAAGGGACGTGGGCTTAAAACCAACCAAAGTCCAAGACAAAGAAATGTTCTCCTTTAAGATATTTTTGGAAACGTCAGCCCTTCCTTTCCAGAAATGGACTTCCCAATCCATGGTCACAGGGTCGTTGTCTCCCATGGCAACAAATGACGGCATGCTGGGAGTTGTGCCTCATATCCCTGCTCTCTCTTGTACATAAAGATAAGAGCAATGCCATGACTGGAGATCTGTGGCTTTTACAAAGTTTAGGGACAAAGCAAACATCCTGTACGGCAGGGATCCCCAACCTTTAGAACTCGTCAGCAACATTCAGAAGTAAAAGGAGTTGGGGAGCAACACAAGCATGAAAAATGTTCTTGGGTTGCCAAATCAGAGCTGTGACTGGCCAATTAATAGCCCCTATGTGGATTGTCAACCTACATTGAGGATCTGTTTGGCAGTGCACCTGGTTTTTATGCAACTTGCCTCCAAGCCAGGAATTAAAAAATAATCACCTGCTTTGAGACCACTGGGAGCAACATCCAAGGGGTTGGAGAGCAACATGTTACTCACGAGATACTGGTTGGGGATCACTTCTGTACGATATCCTGAAAATCAGAATCAAACCCCATGGTCTCCTGCATTTTAAGCAGGGTCGGCCAGTCACTCACGCACATGTGAATGAGGCATGGGTCACACAAAGCAACCTGTACATACAGTATATGTGAGACAAGAGTTACTCGTAGCAACCTGTACATATATGAGAATGAGAAGCGGGTCACTGAAAACATAACACAAGTACATATATGTGAATGAGAAAGAAATCACTCAGCCTGAATACATATAAACACGTGTGAAAGAAAAATGAGTCCGTCGCAGCCACTTGTACATACATGTGAATGAGAAATAGGTCACTCACAGCAACCTGAATATATATATATATATATATATATATATATATATATATACACTGCGTGTGTGAGAGAGATACGGGTCACTAGCAGAGAAACTTTCAGAGACCGGATTTAGAAGCAGCGTGTCCCATGTAATCCCCCTGTCACACACTTGTATTTATTTCCCTAATGGCTGGAAACAGCAAAGTCATTTAAACCTTGTGATCTGCTAACAGTCTTCTTTATGTTTACTTGTTTATTTGCAGGGTTAAAGGGGCAAGCAATGTACCCCAGACTCATGTTTGACTTGCTGGCCCCCAGTTGTCGCTGAACTGTAACACCCAGTGGCTCAACTACAATCCTGGAAAGGTTATTCTACATCAGACAGAACTCTAATGATGTCATACAAAATCCTAAAGTCAGAAAAACAATTATTTACATCAGACAGAACTCTAATGATGTCATACAAAATCCTAAAGTCAGAAAAACAATTATTTACATCAGACAGAACTCTAATGATGTCATACAAAATCCTAAAGTCAGAAAAACTATTTTCTACATCAGACAGAACTCTAATGATGTCATTCAAAACCCTAAAGTCAGAAATATAATATTCTACATCAGACAGAACTGTAATGATGTCATACAAAATCCTAAAGTCAGAAAAACAATATTCTACATCAGACAGAACTCTAATGATGTCATACAAAATCCTAAAGTCAGAAATACAATATTCTACATCAGACATAACGCTAACCGATGTCATACAAAATCCTAAAGTTAGAACTATAATATTCTACATCAGACAGAACTCTTAGGCTAAGGCCACACTAGGCGATAGCGCCGCGATTTGACTCTTGAAACTTTTGCGCTGGTGTCTATGGGGAATCGCGAAAAATCGCCAGCGTAAAAACACACGCGGCGATCTTTTTTGTATTGTCGCTCGAAATCGCCTAGCGAGGCAATTTCGAGCGACAGTAGAAAAAAGATCGCCGCGTGTGTTTTTACGCTGGCGATTTTTCGCGATTCCCCATAGACGCCAGCGCAAAAGTTTCCCCAGCGATTGCGGCTTAAAAGTCGCCGCGAAAAGTCGCCGAGAGTCAAATCGCGGCGCTATCGCCTAGTGTGGCCTTAGCCTAATGATGTCCATCGAGTTCAACCTTTTTTTTTTTTTTTTTATTAACTACCTATCTGCCAGTTGATCCAGAGGAAGGCAAAAAAAAAAACATCTGAAGCCTCTCCAATTTGCCTTAGAGGGGGAAAAATTCCTTCCTGGCTCCAAAATGGCAATGGGACTAGTCCCTGGATCAACTTGGACTATGAGTTATTTCCCATAACCCTGTATTCCCTCACTTGCTAAAAAGCAATCCAACCCCTTCTTAAAGCTATCTAATATATCAGTCTGTACAGAACTCTAATGATGTCATACAAAGTCCTAAAGTCAGAAAAACAATATTCTACATCAGACAGAACTCTAATGATGTCATACAAAATCCTAAAGTCAGAAAAACAATATTCTACATCAGACAGAACTCTAATGATGTCACACAAAATCCTAAAGTCAGAAAAACAATATTCTACATCAGACAGAACTCTAATGATGTCATACAAAATCCTAAAGTCAGAAAAACAATATTCTACATCAGACAGAACTCTAATGATGTCATACAAAATCCTAAAGTCAGAAAAACAATATTCTACATCAGACAGAACTCTAATGATGTCACACAAAATCCTAAAGTCAGAAAAACAATATTCTACATCAGACAGAACTCTAATGATGTCATAGAGAAAGCCTTGTAGATGGAACAGGGAATAGTCACGTGTAGCCCATAGGGGGTTTGCAGAAAGTATGGGAGTGAGGGAAGGGTCCCTGGAAGCCTCAGTACAAAGGCTCAGCCCGGATTTCACAATCTCCCCCCAACATACAGAGTGAAGGCAGAAAGCGCACAAACAGCGGAGATTGAGTAAAGAGCCGGGAAACTTACAGCAAAGCGCCGCAAAGTAGCCGAGAAAGATCACACAGGCTGGAGACCGCATCCTCCGACTCCGTTAGATGAGCGAATAAGTGCAGATCGCGTTGCAGTCGCAGCAGAACAGAACTAATATGAGGGGCCGGCACCTTGCTCTGGAACTGGGAGGTCTGACCAGGCTGAGGAATGTGCGCAGCTCTGGCGCCCCCTCTCGGCACAGCCGCTAACTGTCCCACAACCACTGCTTGTTGTTCATCCCATAATCCACTGCTTGTTGTTCATCCCATAATCCACTGCTTGTTGTTCATCCCATAATCCACTGCTTGTTGTTCATTCCATAATCCATTGATCGCTGTTCATCCCATTATCCACTGCTTGTTGTTCATCCCATAATCCACTGATTGCTGGTCATCCCATAATCCACTGCTTGTTGTTCATCCCATAATCCACTGATCGCTGTTCATCCCATAATCCACTGCTTGTTGTTCATCCCATAATCCACTGCTTGTTGTTCATTCCATAATCCACTGCTTGTTGTTCATTCCATAATCCATTGATCGCTGTTCATCCCATAATCCACTGCTTGTTGTTCATTCCATAATCCACTGCTTGTTGTTCATTCCATAATCCATTGATCGCTGTTCATCCCATTATCCATTGCTTGTTGTTCACCCCATAATCCACTGATTGCTGTTCATCCCATAATCCACTGCTTGTTGTTCATCCCATAATCCACTGCTTGTTGTTCATCCCATAATCCACTGCTTGTTGTTCATCCCATAATCCACTGCTTGCTGTTCATCCCATAATCCACTGCTTGCTGTTCATCCCGTAATCCACTGCTTGTTGTTCATTACGTAATCCACTGCTTGTTGTTCATCCCATAATCCATTTATTGCTGTTCATCCCATAATCCACTGATTGCTGTTCATCCCATAATCCACTGCTTGCTGTTCATCCCGTAATCCACTGCTTGTTGTTCATTACGTAATCCACTGCTTGTTGTTCATCCCATAATCCACTGATTGTTGTTCATCCCATAATCCACTGATTGCTGTTCATCCCATAATCCACTGCTTGTTGTTCATCCCATAATCCACTGCTTGTTGTTCATTACATAATCCACTGCTTGTTGTTCATTACATAGTCCACTGCTTGTTGTTCATCCCATAATCCACTGATTGCTGTTCATCCCATAATCCACTGCTTGTTGTTCATCCCATAATCCACTGCTTGCTGTTCATTACATAATCCACTGATTGCTGTTCATCCCATAATCCACTGCTTGTTGTTCATCCCATAATCCACTGATTGCTGTTCATCCCATAAAACATTGCTTGTTGTTCATCCCATAAAACATTGCTTGTTGTTCATCCCATAAAACATTGCTTGTTGTTCATCCCATAATCCACTGATTGTTGTTCATCCCATAAAACACTGCGTGTTGTTCATTACATAATCCACTGCTTGTTGTTCATTCCATAATCCATTGATTGCTGTTCATCCCATAATCCACTGCTTGTTGTTCATCCCATAATCCACTGCTTGCTGTTCATCCCATAATCCACTGCTTGCTGTTCATCCCGTAATCCACTGCTTGTTGTTCATTACGTAATCCACTGCTTGTTGTTCATCCCATAATCCATTTATTGCTGTTCATCCCATAATCCACTGATTGCTGTTCATCCCATAATCCACTGATTGCTGTTCATCCCATAATCCACTGCTTGCTGTTCATCCCGTAATCCACTGCTTGTTGTTCATTACGTAATCCACTGCTTGTTGTTCATCCCATAATCCACTGATTGCTGTTCATCCCATAATCCACTGATTGCTGTTCATCCCATAATCCACTGCTTGTTGTTCATCCCATAATCCACTGCTTGTTGTTCATTACATAATCCACTGCTTGTTGTTCATTACATAGTCCACTGCTTGTTGTTCATCCCATAATCCACTGATTGCTGTTCATCCCATAATCCACTGCTTGTTGTTCATCCCATAATCCACTGCTTGCTGTTCATTACATAATCCACTGATTGCTGTTCATCCCATAATCCACTGCTTGTTGTTCATCCCATAATCCACTGATTGCTGTTCATCCCATAAAACATTGCTTGTTGTTCATCCCATAATCCACTGATTGTTGTTCATCCCATAAAACACTGCGTGTTGTTCATTACATAATCCACTGCTTGTTGTTCATTCCATAATCCATTGATTGCTGTTCATCCCATAATCCACTGCTTGTTGTTCACCCCATAATCCACTGCTTGTTGTTCATCCCATAATCCATTGCTTGCTGTTCATTACACAATCCACTGCTTGTTGTTCATTACATAATCCACTGCCTGTTGTTCATCCCATAATCCACTGCTTGTTGTTCATTACATAATCCACTGCTTGCTGTTCATCCCATAATCCACTGCTTGTTGTTCATTACATAATCCACTGCTTGCTATTCATCCCATAATCCACTGATTGCTGTTCATTACATAATTCACTGCTTGTTGTTCATCCCATAATCCACTGCTTGTTGTTCATTACATAATCCACTGATTGCTGTTCATTTCATAATCCACTGCTTGTTGTTCATCCCATAATCCACTGCTTGTTGTTCATCCCATAATCCACTGCTTGTTGTTCATTCCATAATCCACTGCTTGTTGTTCATTCCATAATCCATTGATCGCTGTTCATCCCATTATCCACTGCTTGTTGTTCATCCCATAATCCACTGCTTGTTGTTCATCCCATAATCCACTGCTTGCTGTTCATTACATAATCCACTGCTTGTTGTTCATCCCATAATCCACTGCTTGTTGTTCATCCCATAATCCACTGATTGCTGTTCATCCCATAATCCACTGATTGCTGTGCATCCCATAATCCACTGCTTGTTGTTCATCCCATAATCCACTGCTTGTTGTTCATCCCATAATCCACTGATTGCTGTGCATCCCATAATCCACTGCTTGTTGTTCATCCCATAATCCACTGCTTGTTGTTCATCCCATAATCCACTGATTGCTGTTCATCCCATAATCCACTGTTTGTTGTTCATCCCATAATCCACTGTTTGCTGTTCATTACATAATCCACTGCTTGTTGTTCATTACATAATCCACTGCTTGTTGTTCAAACTGTAAATTATATCCTTATCAACGGTGAGTCCCTAAATCAGTGCCGCCCTTTATGAGCTAAAGAAATCGCTTGCCCCAAAAAAAGAACAACAGGGAGAAAATGTCATCAGCAAGGGGGCAAAAGCAAAACAGCCTTAAAAGTGCCATTTTGTATCAGATAGAGCCAAGCCAAAACACTGTATATACAAGGGACACAAAAAATGGTAGATTATAATGCATAATATACTACTTACCTATTGTAATTTATATAGATAGAAGTCACCTTGGAGTTAGCCTTGTACATTTATATGGTCACATAACTCCTTGTCACTAATAATATCTTTATAAATTACAGTAGGGGGTACAATATTATTATTATAATTATTAACATGTATTTTTCGAGTGCCATCATATTGCGCAACGCTGTCAAATAAATGTGCTTATACAAGAAATCTCATACATAGAATATACAGAGTTACAAATAAAACAACGAGGGCTGGTACAAAAGGTGAGGGAGGCTCTGTGCAAGACAGTTTACAATCTAAAGGGGAAGGGAATGATCTGATATATATATATTTGTATATATATATATATATTCTTTAGGGCAGAGACACACGTGGAGATTCTTGGAGATTAGTCGCCCGGCAACAAATCTCCTCTTCTTCAGGTGCCTAATCTCCCTGAACTGCCTTCCCGCCGGCTTGAATCTAAATCGCCTGAAGTTGTCCCATGAGAAGTGATTCATTTTCCGAAGTCGCCTGAAGTTGCCTCACAAGCAAACTTCGGGCGACTTCGGAAAGTAAAGCGATCCGAGTGCCATCCCTCCGGCGATTTAGATTCTAGCAGTTCGGGGACATTAGTCGTCTGCCCTTATGTTTCCTGGCTCTTTTCCTTCTGATGTTGTCAGTCGCTCTCCCTTCTCCCACCCATCCCCCTTCTGCCCCTCTCCCCCCATACAAATGTACAGGAGTCGGTGGTGCAGAGCTTTCCCAGACGGGGCCTGTAATCCTACTGTACAGGAGATGCCCTTCCCCAACAGCCACACTCCCCCACTGCTCACTAATGTTCACTGATGGGCAAAAGCCTTATGTCTTCCTCCAGGCCCGGACTGGCAATCTGTGGGTTCTGGCAAATGCCAGAGGGGCTGCTGTTAGGGTTGCCACATATAGAAAGGTTTATATCAAAAAACTATATAAGTCCCAAGGCTTCTTCAAGTAAAAAATATTAATTTATTGTTGTTCACATTAAAAAGAAGTAACTAGTACATACTACCCCCCATACCCCACCTTACGCGTTTCGCACCCTCCGGCGCTTAGTCATAGGCGTTTCGCATAGGTGTATCAGATACAACTATGACTAAGCGCCGGAGGGTGCGAAATGCGTAAGGTGGGGTATGGGGGGTAGTATGTACTAGTTACTTCTTTTTAATGTGAACAACAATAAATTAATATTTTTTACTTGAAGAAGCCTTGGGACTTATATCGTTTTTTGATATAAACCTTTCTATAATTGATTGCCTTTTTGAACTGGGGCAGGTCCCGTGGGCTTGGTTGAACAACTACATGGACTCCCGACTTTGAATAGAATTATGAGGGTTGCCACATAGCCGTTATTTTACTGGCCTGGCCGGTAAAAATGATGGTTGATCCCAATGTTATTAATAGGGAAAAAAGATAAATATACTGTATATAGGGTT
Source organism: Xenopus petersii (assembly GCA_038501925.1). Taxonomy (NCBI): domain Eukaryota; kingdom Metazoa; phylum Chordata; class Amphibia; order Anura; family Pipidae; genus Xenopus; species Xenopus petersii. The sequence goes on along the minus strand of CM076675.1, from coordinate 17,664,039 downwards.
GCCACCTGGCCGGTATTTTACTGGCCTGGCTGGTAAAAACGATGGTTGATCCCAATGTTATTAATAGGGAATAAAGATAAATATATAGGAAGGCCGGTATTTTTTTCCGGAAAAGGTCGCAACTCTGATTGCTGTAAGATGCCATTGAAAGTGACTATTCAGTGGGCTGTTTGGGCCTCTGTGTACCAGGAACGCCAGGGCCTATTTTGAATCCCAGTCCAGCCCTGTCTCCCTCCCTCCTTTATGGAAAGTAGTAGTACTAGCAGGCACCCGCCAATCGCCTTTCCACTGCACGGACTCCCAGCAGGTTCCCAGTATACAGTGTAACATTAAACAGACTTTGAATATTTACATGTTCTGTTATTTTTTTGTTTAAGATATTTCTTTGAATATTTACAACTTCTCAGCATAAAGACCCACTTGTTTGGCAAGGCCAATCTCATTGTTTGACTCAAGATTCAATGATTGGATCATAATGGGGGGGGGGTCTATAAAGACCTATTGGGAATAAACTGCTAAAATATTCTAGCCTGCCCCAAAACTAGTATGGGTTCCCTATACATAGGTCAGATAATATTACGGATAGGTTTACGCAGGCACAAGGAATTTTCCCCATTTCCCACCATAAGCAGTAAACCCAGCACTGACTCCAATAGATTTTCTCAGCTTGTCAGAAGGATTAGTACATCATACAGGGGGGAAGAGCGTTCTTTTTAAATCCCACTGCCTAAAGGTCAGAATGGTGTGAAAAGGTGAGAAGTGGCATTTCTGTCCCTGAAATCCTCACTTTTTTTTTGTTTTTTTGCTCTTTTTATTTAACCAGGTACATTTTGGTAATTGTAAAGGGGTTGTTCACCTTTAAATACATTTTTAGTATGATTTAGAGCTGGGGCCCCCAACTTTTTTTTTACCCATGAGTCACATTCAAATGTAAAAATAGTTGGGGAGCAATACGAGCTTCAAAAAGGTCCCTGGGGATGCCAAAAAAGATGTGCGAAAGGGTATTTGGTAACCCCTATGTATGTGGACTGGCAGTTTCCAGGAGGCTCTGTTTGGCAGTACACCAGGTTTTTATGCAACCAAAAAATGTTTCCTAGCCAGGAAGTCAATAAAATAATCACCTGCTTTGAGGTCACTGAGAGCAACATCCAAGGGGTCAGAGAGCAACATGTTGCCCCCGAGCCACTGGTTGAGGATCACTGATGTAAAAAGTGATATTCTGAGATATTCTTTGCCCTCACCGTGCCCTGATATTAGGGTCTATCAGCTCTCTGTTCATCTGTCAGCCCTTCCATGAGTTTTGCTCTTGCAGTATATAAAGGATAACATATCCCACTATTAAACGCTATTAGAAATCATCTCTCCTCCTTAGCCAGAGCTCAGGATTTTGAGGGCTCTTTGTCCTTCCTATGACTTTCTCTTCTTCCTTTTTTATTAGTGTAGTTTAGGTCCTCTACTCCCATGGACATTCCCCATCAGATGTCTCTTCACATTGTCTCACTGATGTTCTTCATCACCTCGTTCAAGAAGATAGCTGGAAATTGTATCCTTGGAAGTGGATAAATTATCCCTCCCAACTGTCCTGTTTTCAGCGGGCCAGTCCCGCTTTTGACAGCTCAAACTGCAGTCCAGCATTTGTATGGAAAAGTCCCGACTTTATCTGCACTGAACAGCCAGAAAAATATGCAACGTTTCTAACTTAATTGGTTTTTGGCAGAGAGACCAGAATTCTTTTGTAACAATTTTGAGATAAGCAAATAAGTAATTGTAACAATTTAGATAAGGCGGTCCCTTGGGAAAAGTTAGACTCACAGCTTGGGATAGAGACACACTTGGAAATTAGGGGAGATTAGTCACCCAGTGACAAATTGCCTCTTCTTCGGGCGACTTATCTCCCCACAATGCCTTCCAGCTGGCTATAATGTAAATTGCAGGCAGGATGGTACTCGGAGCGCTTAGTTTTACGAAGTTTCCCTGTGAGGCAACTCCAGCCGTAATTTAGATTCTAACTGGCGAGAAAGCTTTTCGGGGAGATTAGTCACCCAAAGAAGAGGTCACCAGGCGACTACATTTCCCCGAACCACAGAAATATGTTCAAACTTTCACAACCTGCCAAATTTTGGAAAATGAACATGGTAATTAGGGGTGTGTGGCCACAGAAATGGGTGTGGTTTTTATTTCCAAAATGTTGGGAGGTATGGGTAAATGACTTTACCTTGTGGACCATTCAGCATTTGCATAGCTCTTCAGTAGGGATGCACCGAATCCACTATTTTGGATTCGGCCGAACCCCCGAATCCTTCACGAAGGATTCAGGCGAATACTGAACCGAATCTGAATACTAATTTGCATATGCAAATTAGGGGTGGGAAGGGGAAAACATTTTTTACCTCCTTGTTTTCTGTCAGAAAGTCACGCGATTTCTCTCTCTACCCCTAATTTGCATATGCAAATTAAAATTCGGATTTGGTTCGGCCGGACAGAAGGATTCGGCCGAAATCCGAATCCTGCTGAAAAAGGCCGAATCCTGGCCGAATCCCGAACCGAATCCTGGATTCAGTGCATCCTTATCTTCAGCATCTTCCACATGTTACTCTTAAGGACGTCTATAGCCTTTTTTAAAGTCTAGAGATTGGCCATGAATTGGTTGCACTGATCAATAATGATCCAAAGTGATCTGATCTGTGTATGAGAAATTGCTCCTGAAACTAGCAGGTTCCTTGTGCAGTCACTTCTCAACCCAATCTTTGATTTGGCTCAGGATACCTCAGGTAAGTACTTGCCTTTCCAAATGTGCCAGGTTGAAGTGTCTACTTTCTTTGGCAGTTTCAGTAGACATATTTCTCTACTGTCTTTCGGTGCGCTCTTCGTGTCTCAAACCCTCCTGAAAAGTGGACACAGAAGTTCTCAGTTGACATTGCATTTACACTGCATTTATCCTGCCATCTGTTTTTGGGTTTTATACATGCAATTTGCCATGGGAAGCTATGTAGGCTTCTGCTAAGAAAATGTGTTTAATTAGCCTCCCCAAACACTAAAATCACCTTTCGCCTATGAGTGAGTCGGTGGCTGGTTAGACAATGCTGCAGTAAGTAGCTATTGCTACAGTTCACTTATTTATCTAGGACAGGTTGACAGACAAACAGATCTTTGCCTAATTTGACCACTCAAGGTGAGGTGGGATGATCCAATTGTTAAACCCTCAGTAGAGGTCTATGCAGAACCCTTGGAGGAGGATCACACCCATGGCTTAATACAGTCAGAATTTGGAAAATTATCAGATTTATCAATCTGGCATTTGCATTTTCCCACTGAATTTGGCCCAATTTCCCATCAAACTGAAATTGGCCCAATGTGTACAGGATTTATCAGATATATGGCTTTAATTTAATTGCAGTTTGGGGTACACTGATCTAGTAAACAGAGCCCAGTAAAACACATCAACAATAAATGGAACAGAGAAGAGAATGGCACATAAGGAGGAGGGAATAGAAGGAGTGATACAGGTTAGAGAAAGGGGCAGATACAGTAATTGAGTGACGGTACAGATGCCACCCTGGTTGTATTATAAAGTGTGAGCAGCCACCCCCCTATTCTGTTCACAGGTACCCATCCATTCCACCCAGGCAAAACCCCCGACCACCCTCCCTGCTTTGCCTGTTTTGGATGATTTCAGACAACTTTTCAATGGTGGTGGTGGGCAGGGCTACAGTCAGGTGTCCCATGGCAGAGGGGCCCAAAGAGATATAAAAATTTAATTTAATGTTTGCAAAGGGGGTGGGGCTGGGCCAGAACTAGGAGTAGGCAGAAGAGGCATGTGCCTAGGATGCAAAGCTTGGGGAGTGCAAGACACTTACCTTCTATGTTGCCTACCCCTAGTCCAGCTGAGCGAGCTCCACGCTTCAACTGCAAAGCACATGAATGCCTGTCTACAATAGTTTGTGTGCATGTGCGCCCTCGTCTGTGCACATACGCAGGGGTTGAGACAACACAAATGGCCGGGTTGCCTGGGGCGCCCAACTGGCCTGGTCCGGCCCTGAGGTGGGGAGTGCAGGAGTGGGCAGCATTTTGCTTGGACATAGTTGTCGTTTTGGGCATGACTGGGGTGGATCAGGGGCATGGATGTGCATGGATTTGCATGGATTTTTTATATTTAATTTTGAAATCTGAAATTGGGCTAGACTTATTGTCAGTTTTCCAGGTGCCTCCAATCATGTGACTCTGATAAACTTAAGTCAAACCCCCCCCCCACAGCCCATCAGCAGAACAATGGGAAGGTAACCAGATGACAGCTCCCTGGTAGATACAAGAACAGCACTCAATAGTAAAAATCTTTGCAAAATATTAGGGGCTGCATGCCGCCCAGCCTCTTTCCAGGGAGCACTGGGGAGCGAAGTTCTGGTGTAGATGTGCAGGCATGCATGGGTGCTCACAGGGGGTATACGGACGAGCAACAGGAACGCGAGGCTGGGCACCAGGACCACACGGGCTCGGGGTGCCCACCCACGAAGTCCGGTGCTGAATGTTACAACTAAAAAAATGCACTTGTTGGGTTAGGAAGGAAATTTTACATGGTAGAGTGAATTATTTGCAGTGTAAACAGTGTAATTTAGAAATAAAAATGACATCATAAAAATCACTACAGAGTCCCTTTAATAATTGGGGCCATTTGTAGTATGGGGTCTCTAGATCTCTGAAGAAAGTCCTGGCTGCTTGTGAGTAAATTCTGGCAGTAGGGACAGTGGAGTGGGGCTGACTAAGGAAGCTATACAGTATGTGGTCATAGACAGGCTTTAAATGATATACTATGAGAAATGTTAGTGGAGGTGAGGGAAGGTAGAGCAATTACAAATGTACCCACAATTACATTGCAGCTAAATAATTAATTTAATATTGACTTGACCCTGGCCCTAGCGGTGATTTACCATCTAGGGTAGTTAAATACCAGCAACCTTCGTAAGGCTCCGAGTGCTATCCCGCCAGCGATTTATATTCTAGCCGCGGAAGGCTGTTCAGGGAGATTAGTTGCCTGAAGAAGAAGCAGTTTGTCGCTGGGCGACTACTCTCTCGAAATAGCAGCGTGTGCCTTTACCTTAAGAGTATTTACTTGTATTTTACTATGTGTATACTGAAAACAGTTTCTATACACACTGCGTTGTATTTACAGTCCCACAAATACACAGTGCTTTACAAGGTGACAGAGAGACTAAACTGTACAGCTAGTATGAGGTGCCTGCCCTGAAGAGCTTACAATCTATTATAAAGAGGAGGGAGAAACAAAATGGAAAGGGGAACATAACAGATTGCAATACAATTATCCTTCTGAGGACATTTCCCCTTTAATCATATTGAACTCATAGAAAGAACATGAGTTATGCTAGAGTGGGCTGCATTACAATGCTACCTCTGTGCACAAGTGGAGCTCGCTGCTCACACCTGATTGATGATGGCTTTTAGAGAAAAGTATTGATTTATAGACATAACGAAGGCCTTGGAGAGAGTAAATAAAGACGAGCCAATTGTCTGGGGTGTCACCTTTACTGCAGATCCATTAACAAGTTCTTTTATATTTGCAGTCTAATAATGCAGTTTACATGCAAAGATATGAAGACGTGAATGGATTAGTAATAGATGTCAAGCCTGCAGCCCTCAAGCTGGTGTTGCAATAATCTCCTAAATAACTAAACTGCAATCTCTTTAAGACTGGCCAGAGGATGCTGGGAGTTGTAGTTCAGGGATAGGCGTATAGGATATTGTATTTTAAGTTCATACAGTTGCAGAGACATGCTTATGCAGTTATCCTTGTTTCTACTGTTTACACTAGGGTTCCCCAACCTTTTTTACCCGTGAGCCACATTCAAATGTAAAAAGATTTGGCAAGCATGAAAAAGTCCATTGGGGTAACACATAAGGGCTGTGATTGGCTGGCAGCCTACAAGAGGCTTTACTTGGTACTATACTTCGTTTTTTATGGAATTAAAACTCGTTTCCAAGGCTGGAATTCAAAAATAAGCACCTGCTTTGAGGACACTGAGAGGAGAGCAACATCCAAGGGGTTGGAGAGCATCATGTTGCTCAGGAGCTACTGGTTGGGGATCACTGGTTTACACCATATCCGACGTATTTATTCCACGTATAAGAAAATATTTGTTTTATCGCTTTCCCAACAACCTGTCATAAAAACATTTTGAAGTCGACAACAATAGATTATCCCAGGACTGATAGCGAGTGTATCGTTATTTCTCAGTAGCATTTCATCATATGGAAATAATGTGCTGAGGAATAATGTTACTTTTCATCACATGTGACCGACGAGCTTTTAGAAGGAAGTATTGATTTTCAGATACAACTAATGCCTTGGAGATGGTAGGGCTCATTTATCAAGGCAGGGCAATCTACAACAAAAATTGTGCAAAGTGAAAACTGTTCTTTTTTATTTTCGTTCGACCAGAGGATAAACTAAAGAGGAAGCGGGGGAGATTCAGGAGGTATAGGGAACCTAATTCATATACAATTTCAGTAAATTTTGGTAAAACAGGTCAACCACTAGACGTTTTGGGGGTGGGGCCCCATAATATCTACTTATGCCACTGCACTCACCTTACCCCTGTACTACATTCATGTTGCACTTGCAGAATGGTGTCAAGAGTTTTTTTCTTGATTTGTTGTTCTTGATTAGTTGTGTTGTGCTGCAGTTATAATCGGGTCAAGAGGTAGAGTGTAGCTTGTACAGCTTGGACTAGAGACCCAAGGACCCACTGGATGACCTGACCCACAGGGCACCACCACCACTGGCCACCCCACCTGCCCCAGCAACCCCCCATCCTTCTCCAGGTGGTCCAGTCCAGTCCAAAGCTGCACATAAGTGTTCTGTATGGGTTCTGAGAGGCACAATATTGCACCTCTTATTACTTCAGCACTTGTGAGCCCTCTAGAATTAGTTCTACCTTATTTATCTAGGTTTTTATAAATATAGAACTTTTCACTAACTATGAGGATATAGCTCAAGATAGTGTAATCAACTTATTGCATCCTCATGCATTTGATTAAATAATGTTTCTGGAGCCTCCCATTATCTCAAAACCTTGTTCGAGCTACCTGGAGTAAAATGCACTTAAAGGAGAAGGAAACCCTAAAAATGAAGAGGACTAAAAATGCCATGTTTTATATACTGAACTTATTGCATCAGCCTAAAGTGTCAGCTTGTCAATAGCAGCAATGATCCAGGACTTCAAACTTGTCACAGGGGGTCACCATCTTGGAAAGTGTCTGTGACACTCACATGCTCAGTGGGCTCTGAGCAGCTGTTGAGAAGCTAAGCTTAGGGCTCGTCACTAATTATCCAGCAGAAAATGAGCTTCCCCTGTAATATAAGCTGATGCTACAGGGCTGATTATTAAATGCTGATGCTAATTGCACTGGTTTCTATGCTGCCATGTAGTAATTATGTGTATTAATTACTAATCAGCGACATTTATATTCTGTATACACAGTATACAGTGAGTTGGTCCCTAAGCTCAGTAAGTGACAGCAGCACAGAGCATGTGCAGTGAATCAGCCAAAAAGAATATGGGGAGCTACTGGGGCATCTTTGGAGACACAGATCTTTACTACTAAAGGGCTGTGGTTGCCTTGGGCTGGTACAAAAGCCTAAAACATAATGTACAACATTTCTAGCTACTTCTTTAGTTTAACTTTCCTTGTCTTTAAGAGTGTTTCTCTGAGCCATGTGCACCAGGCAAATATTCAGCTTTATTACTGTAAGAACAAGTGCATCAATTCCAGTATTTGTATTTTCTAGAGGGGTACATAGGGAAGCTGGGTCCAAAATAATATTCAGTCCCTTGTGGAGAAAAGGGATCTCTTATGGACTGAACATCAAAACCATGTAAATGTTGAGACTGGGAAGTGATTGTTTTAAAGCACAGTATAAGTACAGTACATTACATGATTTTATAAATATTTAAAGTTTCTTTTTACACTATGGGTGATACAGTTCTGTTTTAATCCATTGATAGAGTGCTGCTAAGCATCCATGTGGGAAGCAAATTAATTTACTGATAAGCATCTGAAAAAGTGTAAAGTTGTGAGTAGGAAATTTGGCTGAATGAACTGGTGCTGTCTGTTTTTGGCAAATAGGATACTGAGTGATTGAAGCCCTCATATTATAACTTGGACTCTATAAGGGTTTAAAGGTTAACTTAACCCAAACTTTTTTCAAGGCACACACAACTGATTGGCCCCAAAGGGTGAATTGAAACTGACCAGCAGGTGGCACTGTTGTAACAAAATTAATTCATACTAACAGCACACGCATCCCTTAAGCTGGCCATAGACGCAAAGATCCGATCGTACGAATCGTGGATTCGTACGATTTTTGGACCATGTGTGGAGAGTCCCGACATTTTTCGTCCGTCGGAGATCGGTCGTTTGCTCGATCGGACAGGTTAGAAAATTTCTGTCGCCTGCCGATAATATCTCTGCGTGTATTGCCGATCGTACGATTTTCAGAGGGAGACTGTCACTAGTGTTGTCAGACATAACTATTGTACGATTGCTGTCAGGGGCAGAACATTGGCTGAACTTTTCTTATTTGATCTGAATGGTTAGTGGAGGGTCGGGAGATGGGAAAGTCCGATCGTACGTTGATTCGTACGATCGGATCTTTGCGTCTATGGCCAGCTTTAGGGGCAAATTCACTAAGCGTTGGGCATTTTCGTTGCTTCGCAAATTCACTAACGAACGCTGGCGTAAATTCGCTAGTGTTTCTAAGTCCCGAAAAACGCTAGCGTTTTTTCTATATTATGGGTGATAGGCTGAAAAAGATCGAAACATTTTTTGGGGCTCTCCTCCTTCCCCCCTACATTTCCTGACTCATGGCAACTTAACTATACAGTGGGCACATGTGTAGGGCAAAAAAAACATTTTGTTTGATGTTTTGAAGGTTTCCCAGGCATTTGTAGTGATTGTACGTATTCCTCCATTGAAATTTGAATTTGGCGCCGTATGCAAAGTAACCATCGCTAGCGTAACTTCGCTTATCGAATCAACGCTAGCGCAACTTCACAACCTTATGCTACCCCTGTGCGCAACTTCGGATTTTAGTGAATTTGCGGAGCGCTGGCGAAACTACGCCTAGCGAAGTGTGGCGAAGTTACGCCTGGCGCAACTACGAATCTTAGTGAATTTGCCCCTACATATCTTGGAATAAAGACAAAATAAATAATGAATGTAAATGACAAAAGTTCTTAGAATAGCACTCTCATCAATTCTGCATTTATTTTAAAGGTTTACTTATCCTTTAAAGGCATCTGTTAGAATTGATACAATTTTGCACAGATACTGCTGAGAAATGGATCAACTAATGGAGCAAATTGTAACAGTTCAGAATGTGCCCCTGGATCACCGAGCTGCCAGACTGAAACACTGACACAGCCATTAAACCAGACATATTATGGGAAAAAAAGAATGTGCCAGTGCATTCAACGCTTTCAGATATAGAAGATGTATGCTTTAAACAGTTGTGTTTCGGGTTACATTATTGAAAATTAAGTAACTTCCTGCTCCCTGAATTCTCTGTTTAAGGGTCCGATTTTTTTAAAGGGTATTTTTTACTAATGCACATTGTAGGGAGGGAGAGGGAAGGGGGTCAATGCCAGAAAATGTGTGTGTGTGTGGGGGGGCTTTTGATGGGGAAGGGTTTAGTTTTCCATTAAAGGTGAACCACACCTTTAACTTTTTTTTTTTTTATTTAAATTTTTATTACTTTTACAAATTTTATAATTTACCATTAGATACTTTAAAAATATCAGCCAGAGGAAAAAAGAAGAAAGAAGAAAAAAAAAACAAAAAAAAAACTTTAACTTATGCCTCAAGAACATCTTTCTTGTAGCACTGTTCTCTGGAACTCCCCATTCCACCAGGGCCTCTATTGTGTTGAGCCACCCTCAGCCTCATGCTGTGCCAATTCTTGGGAATTCTATTGGCAATTAAAGGAGAACTAAATCCCCCGTTAATCAAAAATCCCCATTGCCCTCCGTCCATTGGCGCCCCTCAATGCTTTCTCCCTCCTTAGTAACTCAGTGGAAAAAGTATCCCTGTCATGTACCTTGGCATGATTATGCAGAATAGTGCAGCTCCATCTCCTGTATCCCTTCACAGCGTTGGACTGGGGGTCTGCTGCCCACCAGGGTTTCCACGTCAGTGCCCGCCTCCTCCCCCATGGCCCCCCTCCACAGCCACAACCCCTCCTATGCTAGCCCACCCCATCTCCCACTTACCTTTTTTCTTCTTGATGCAACACGAACAGGGCCAGTAGGGAAGGTCAGGGAGAAGCATGGGAAGTGGGTCTGGGTCAGCGGGGCCCATCTGTTTTTTTCCGGTTTCCCACCAGCCCAGTCCCTTCATTACAGTGGGCCTCTATGTTCCTGTATGTACCATGATCCGTTTTTACTGGGAATACATACTGTACTTATCCATTCATAAAGGGGTGACAACTTTAGATATACTGTTTCATATGTTTAAAAATTAAATAAACATTTCATTTGCATAAGCAAAGCCATGTTATGTTTCCAAGAGCACAGTCCACAAGGAACAAGAAAGAAATCAGTTTCACCCACAAACTTACAGGATATATCATTTGTAAAGTTTGATTTTGTATATACATTTAAAAAAACACACAAGCGGCTAAAAAACAAAAAAGTGATCATTTATCAGGAAGAAAGAAGCAAAGCTCACAGTTGTTTTCATTAGCCCAGATTACCGTGGACCGTGGACCAGCTCCGGGTCTGCCACAGTCAAGAGAATGATAAGATTTTAGCTATAATGTAACACAACCCTATAAGGAAACCTTAAGGAACCTATAAGAAAACCATGTGTACATTTTCAACATATAAAAGCTTTTAGACCATGTTTATATTCTTAGAGGAGCTCATCATTCCATTTGTATGGGACACTATGAATAACTGCTGCTATATTTAGTGGAAATGGTTGTAGTCTGATACTAGTTTATGTTAAGTCAAGCTCCCAAACAGCTAGGTCAGGAGTGCCCATACTTTACTAACGTGAGGTCTAATTTTAGTGATGTTGTCCCATCATGATCTACATTCATAAAATAATTGTTAGCATACTGTTCCATGGAAATTATTATTAAACTATTATGTAACCATAACATAATAAATATCTGAATGAAACAGGAGGATGAGCTGTTTGTTGACAGTGTCTTGAGATCTACTGGTCACCAGGTAAAGGTCTACTGGTAGATCCCGATCTACCTTTTGGGCACCCCTGAGCTACTATAGGTCGTGTTCATCCGACTGCCTTAAGCAAGACTTATTTGCCATACATTCTTTGTACATCTAGTGAAGTCTTGTAATAAGGAAGAAATGGAACAAAAATAATATAATACCCATAGTTAATATTCAGTCCTAGTTACAACAATATCAAGAATAGCAAATACAGCTTCACCCAAATCCCAAATCAGTGATCCCAAACCAGTGGCTTGCAATTAACATGTCGCTCACAAACCCCTTGGATTTTGCTCCCAGTGGCCTCAAAATTCTAGGCTTGGATGCAAGTTTTGGTTACATAAAACCAGATGTACTGCCAAACAGAGTCTCCTGTAGGCTACCAGTCCACATAGGGGCTACCAAATGGCCAATAGCAGCCCTTATTTGGAACCCCAGGAACTTATTTTTTATTCTTGTGTTGCTCCCCAACTCTTTTTCATCTGCCTGTGGCTCACAGGTAAAAAAGCAATGATGCTGCCCACATTCCAACTATATGTCATCCCATTTGCCCTAAAGGTTTGGACTCCCACAAGCTACTGCTCTGTGTATTTATTGAGAAGAACCACTGCTAATCTTCAGGAGTATCTGGAACATCAATGTGGCCCTTCATCCAAATCTAAACTTAACTTATATATAATTCCTTTATAATATAAGTACATTATACAGTATAATATATAATTATAATATGAGGACATTCCTTTAAGACACTTTTTGGTGTTACTTTTCCTTTAATACTGTTTCTAGAAAGCAGTAGAGAAGGTAGAGGAAGCAAAGAAGAAGGAAGAGTCGGTGAATGATGATTCATTTTAAACAATTAAATATGCCCGTACTCTGTACTTTTGGGTAATGTCAGACAGATGAATGGGTGGTGGTAAATCATATTTAGAAAAAGGGATTAATATGGCCAACCCCTTAAAGGAGAAGGAAAGGCTTAAATTAAGTAAGTCTATATAAATATACCAGTAAACCCTCAAAGTAGTGCTGCTTGGGAGTCCTCTGTCAAAAGACAAACCATATTTCTTTCCTTTTATTGTAGGGATGCATCGAATCCACTATTTTGGATTCGGATCCCCGGAATCCTTTGCGAAAGATTCAGCTGAATAACTAACCGAATTTGGGGTGGGAACGGGAAAACTATCTTTACTTCCTTGCAGTGGCGTAACTAGATATTACTGGCCCCACAGCAAATTATTTTTCAGGCCCCCAAAATGTTTAGAGGTTGAATTGTTTCTCTAATATTTATTGCAATTGTATATGAATTAGGGCCTCATGGGGCCCCTATACCTCCTGGGCAACCCTGCAGCCGCAGGGTCTGCTTCCTCTATAGTTACGCCCCTGCTTCCTTGTTTTGTGACAATAAGTCACACGATTTTCCAAATTAGGATTCAGATTTGGTTTGGCCAGGCAGAAGGATTTGGCTGAATCCGAATCCTGCTGAAAAAGGCCGAATCCCGAACGAATCCTGGATTCGGTGCATCCCTATTTTATTGTGTATACATGGGCTTCTGTATCAGACTTCCTGTTTTCAGCTTAAACCTCCAGGACTAGGGCTTGAGCATGCTCAGTTTGCTCTTCTCTCCATCTCACCCTCACTCTTCCACCTTCCTTGCTGTAATCTGAGCCCAGAGATATGAGTGAGCAGGGAGAGAATCAGGCAGAAAGTGATGTCACACCAAGCTAAAATGGCAGCTACTATCCTAAACAGAGAGCTTCTAGAGCTGTTTACGCAGGTATGGTAAAGCATTCTAAAGAATAAATATAATGTTATAGCTTGCATTATTGTGGCTAATCTATTGGCAAAAAAATGCTTTCCTTTTTCTACTTATGTTTAGATTAAACAGATCAACAGTTGCCTCTATGATAAAGATAATATGAAGTCTGAGCTATACCGGATCCCCATAAGATCAGAGAACTACAATGTACTGGTAATTACAGGACAAAGACCAAACCTTTCTTGGGATGTGCATGTACTAAAATTACATTCCATTATGGTTTTTCCACCATCAAAACAAAGTTCCCTCTGTTCTATAATTATGGAAGTAAGCGGTATGCCTCCGTATCAATCAAAGTAAGCCCTTCCACTAGCTGCAGCATAAACATAGAGTGAGCCCTATTGTATACAGTGTGACACAGACCAGGCATCTAGTTCTAATGTTTAAGTCATTTCTCAGAACGCGACAGCCTATTTAACATATTAACACAAACATCAAGGGGCTTATTTAAAGACATGAAGTTGCAGCACTTCACCTATTGGCTATAAAAACATAAGTAGCTCAGATGGCCAGATGATATGAGCACAGAAGCTTCTGAAGTGTGGGACAAAGAGGTATTATAAGTGTGCAGGATTTATACTACTAATCTCTGCATTAGTGGACACAAAATTTACACCATTTATGTGCTTTGCAGTTTAATCAATCAACATGATGAGCACATAAGATAAGAGATGGTTCCCTCAAAAATCTCCACAATCTTGATAATGTCCCAGGCTGGGTCCAGGGCTCGTTGATGAGTGTGACAAGAGGAGCCCAGAATAGCCAATGAACAGGTCAGGGCAGGCAAAACACCTAAAATTCAAGGACATGAACTGCCTGGAATCAAACCCCAGTTAGTGTGCTGAACTTTGTCTATAATAGCCTTCTCAGCCACTGGGTTTTTTTTCAGACTCAATGGGGTAAATTTATCAAAGAGTGAAGTTCCGCCACTAGAGTGAAATTCCGCAGCCCTCCATTCATTTCTATGGGATTTTGAAAGGCGTATTTATCAATGGGTGAAAGTGAAATTTCACCCTTTGATAAATACGCCTTTAAAAACCCCATAGAAATGAATGGGAAGCGGCGGAATTTCACTCTAGTGGCGGAACTTCACTATTAACTTCACTCTTTGATAAATATACCCCAATGTGGGTTGTTCACTTTTAAATTAACTTTTAGTACGATGCAGAGCGTGATATTCTGAGACAATTTGCAGTTGGTTTTCATTTTTTTTTATTTGGGGATTTTTGAGTTTTTTAGCTTTTTATTCAACAGCTCTCCAGTTTGCAATTCCAGCAATCAGATGGATAGGGTATACATTACCCTAGCAACCATGAACTGATTTGAGACTGGGATATGAATAGGAGAGGCCTGCTTAGAAAGCTGAGTAATAAAAAAGTAGCAATAACACTAAATTTGTAGCCTAACAGGGCATTTGTTTGTTAGATGGGGTCAGTGGCAATCATTTGAAAGAGTCAGAAGAAGAAGGTTCTAAAACAAACTAAAAGGTAACTTAAAGGTGAACCACCCCTTTAACATCAAGTGTTCTTAATATGTCAATTAAGGTCCTTTATAAGCCTACACCATGCAAGTTCCCAGTGGTTGATAATTGAAGCCAGATCTAGCGATATTCTTGTTCCAGTGATTCCCGTGCATGATTCCTGCCATTGTTCCTGAGTCCCCACTTGGTTCCCTGTTTCAGTGCCCTGATTCCTGTGCTCCTGTTTCCATCCTTGCCTGACTACTGTCTGAACTTCTGGTATTGACCTCCTGTTTACTGGACTTTCCTTTGTCTTCAGCCTGCCCTTGACCTCGGCCTGCCTACTGGACTATACTTGTCAAGACCTTCTGCTAGTTTACAGACTTGTTATTGTTTGTTGCCTGCTTCTGATCACTGGCCCAGTGTAAGGACTTACATATTCTTTTATCTTGTCTTCCCTATTATAATGCCTTCATCTTTGTCAACAAATCATACTTCTCTGTAACAATATCTTTTCAGCCTACCAACAAGTCAAAACCTCTCTTTAACCGTGTTAAACAGCACATAGGCTCCTACCTGCTAAACACTCACCTGTGGCTCTACCTGACAGTAAGAGTTCTAGTGAAGTTGTATAAACAAGGTTGAGAAAGGCTGGTAGTATATAAATCCAGAAGGTCAGACCAAGGGCAGTATCAGAAGGACTCATACTTAGACTGTAAGCTCTATGGGGCAGGGACCTCCTTCCCACTATTGGGGAAATTTACTTACCTTCGAAGTAGTGCCAGCGTTGTCTTCGTAGCTCGTAGATCCACTAGGGCTGCGCAAATTCACGAAGATCTGAATTTGCGCACAAGTAACAGATCGTTTTCAATGTTAATATCAGCGGTTTCGAATTTACGCTAGCGAAGGCTAATTTGCATACAGTGCAAAATTTAAGTTTAAATGGACGTGTATGCTGCAGCAAATACAGAACACTACAGAAACCCAGGGAAACTTAATAAAATTATATAGAGGTTTTCTAATGCCCTACACATGTGCCCACAGTATAGTTAAGGTGCCATATGTTATGAAATGTAGGGGGGCATCCTAGAAAAAAAATTCAATCTTTTTAAGCCTTTAAAAAGTAAAAAAACGCCAGCATTGGGGACTTAGAAAAATGTTCAAATTTTTTTTCAAACTCCTATCTACTCAAACTCAAACTCCTTTCTAATTTGGCGAAAGAGGTAACGTTCAGAAAAAAAAAAACTTCGTAAATTTGCGTAGTTTTGCCCCTTTGCCGGAGTGCAACTTCTTTTCGCCAGGGACACTGTTAGTAAATTGGCGAAGTGGCAAAATGACGTCAAGCTGGTGAATTTTCGCTAGCGGTAGCCACTTCGCCCTATAGTAAATTTGCCCCTATGTCTCTTACCACATAGCACTTAAGCTCTTGTCCTACGATTCTGTATATATTTATAATACACAAAAGCCATGAATTATATGCTTATAAACGTGAGTTCTGATGTCATTTCTGTCGCATCACTCACTGAAACTTGTGTATTATAACAAATAAAGTACCCCCAATTGCAAAATATGAGGATATTAGAAGTCACCTTAGAGTTCCATGACCTTCGGCCTCGTGTTCTTATATGGTCATGAAACTCCTCTGTAACTTACTGTATAATATCCTTATATTTTTCAAGAGGGGGTACTTTATTCACTATGTGGAGGGAAAAGGTTTGCAGGCCATGCTTGGCCCTCACATTCCTAAACCCCCCTCCGTGGTGGACTGCCTATTAGGCCCTTCTAGAAGCCGTTTCAAGACTACTCTGAGATTGTGTGCCATCTGAGTGGGTTCTTATCAGCATCCTGTATTGTTTATCTTTCTGTACCCAGGTGTTACTCCCTTACTTTTCTCATAACAACCTAAGACCAATTATCCCATCATAACGTCTATCCCTCATTAATTCCTAAAACTCCCCTTTTACTCTTTTACCTCCCTTCTCATGAATATTTGTGTACCAGAG
This sequence comes from Xenopus petersii, assembly GCA_038501925.1. Taxonomy (NCBI): domain Eukaryota; kingdom Metazoa; phylum Chordata; class Amphibia; order Anura; family Pipidae; genus Xenopus; species Xenopus petersii. The sequence continues at coordinate 17,647,517 of CM076675.1, read as the reverse complement.
GGTATATAATGTCTGATCAATCCTTTGTTCTCAGTTCTGTCTCACTTGAGTTCAGGACCCACGTAGGTCGTGTATGTTTATAAACTTAGTTAACCCTTTGTACCTCAAGTGATCTCTGGTCTTTGGATATTTCCCCAACAACTAAATTATGTGATTTGTCTCCCCCATGTATACTTTTATATATGTTGTACTTTTATGCAATGTACAGCGCTGCGGCTCCTTAACAGCGCTTTGAAAATAAAGTTATACACATACATACATGAGAACAATATAAACCAGGTCCGGGGAAGATCAACAAGCACTGGGGTCAAGGGGAGTAGGGGTATACAGTATATACGGGTGACCTGCCGGGAAAAATGATGGTTGATCCCAATGTAATTAATAGCATACCTCCCAACATTTTGGAAGTAAAAAGAGGGACAAAAATTTTTTTTGCATGTAGAACAGTGAAATTGTTTGACCACGCCCTGTTCTGTGACCACACCCCCTAATTACCATGTTCATTTTACAAAATTTGGCAGGTTATTAAAGTTTGAAAATATTTCTCCTTATCTAAACTGTTTTTTTGTGCCTCAAAATTGTTACAAAGTATCTTATTTGCACCTGTTGGCTGTCCTGTGCTCTCTGCTAAAAGCCAAATAAGTGAGAAACTTTGTTTGTTTTTCTGACTGTTCGGTGCAGAGAAAAGAGGGACTTTCCAGTACAAATGAGGGACTGCGGGTTGAGCTGTCAAAAGAGGGACTGTCCCTCTGAAAAAGGGACAGTTGGGAGGTATGTAATAGGGAAAAAATATAAATATATAGGAAGGCCGGTATTTCTTTCCAGAAAAGGTGGCAACCTTACGTATATACTAAAGTCTCATGATTGCAGAAATCTGGTGTGAGGTGGGGATTAGGGTTGCCACCTTTTCTGGAAAAAAATTCCGGCCTTCCTATATATTTATCTTTTTTCCCTATTAATAACATTGGGATCAGCCATAATTTTTACCACCCAGGCTGCTAACATACCGGCCAGTTGGCGACCCTAGTGGGGACATACGTTTAGGCAGTACATTGAGGAACATACTGACAGATTATAAACTATAATAATAATAATACTAACTGAGAAAGGGCTAGTGTTTGTTGAAAGGCAGTAGTAAATTACCATTACAGTAGATTTCCCTATAACATGTTGTCCCTCACTCTGTGTAATACAGGTATAGGCAAAATATACAGCCAACGCCGGTTTAATAGCCAAATGCATTGAGGAAAAGATGGTTATTTGAGAGCTATTAAGTTTCTTTGCCCTTTCCAATCATGGCGGCCATTATGTGCGTGCTTTGTCACGTGACGCTTGATACTGCTTTTCCGATTCACAGAGGGAGCGCGCCATCTGGTGCCTTTGCGCAGCGTTGCTAGTAGGGAACCGAGGTAGCGGCGTTTCCATTTCCCTGTTGGTGGGGGAAGGATTTGGCGGAGGACACACGTGCTCATGTGTAGTGCACTGACTCTGAATGTCACTTTGGCTGGAGGAAAATAGTTGCTGCTGAGGAGCGGAATGAGCCTGAATGTGGCAGGAAGATGCGCCGTGCCGGCGGCTGGTGGGAGTAAGTGCGGGTTAAGGCCTGGACTGGGAGTCAAAATAGACCCTGCCATTCCAAGTATACAGATGCCCAAACAGCCCACTGCACTGTAGGGTAACTTTCTATGGAACCATACAGCAGCCAGAACCCACAGATTTCCAGTCTGGGCCTGGCAGTGCAGCCTTCTATCTGCCCCAGGCTTAGTAACTACCCCAATCAGACAGTTATTGAGGATTAGGAATGTCATTTATTGTGGGGTCGCAGCATCTCATAGCTACAGTATATATATTTGTATTGTCACTTGTATTGTACTACTCCAGCCCCTGTTACAGTTGATCCCAGCAGCCTTATGACAGCTTTTAGTTTTGGGGGGTTCCTATATTGCCTGGTGCCCCATGCCCTGCTTTAAGTATAAGCCCCAATACCCCAGTTCTGAAGCCAGAAGTTGTAACTACTGGTGCCCCATGCCCTGCTTATGATATAAACCCCAATATTACCATTTATTTATATAGCGCCAACATATTTCGCAGCGCTGTACCCCAGTTCATTTATGTGCCCCCCCAGGGGTGTAATGAAGGGCCTATGAACCCATGGGCAAATTGACAACTTGGCCCAGCTCAATCACATGGTTTATTAGAAAACACAGCTTCTCAAACATGCAGGAGAGCTTCACCTTTAAAGACATACTGACACCAGAAATTAAACTTTATTTTACGATCATAATATTGCCTTTAGAAGCTACTTATAACTTTGCCATAAAGTATTTGCACAATGATTCTACATTACCTGCAGGTCCAATACCACCCTAGGCATTGGACCTAAACACACCCCTTACGTAGTGCGCGATGACATTACACGTCATGAACACCGATGTCACAGTCATGCGAACTGACGTCACGAGACGTATTCAGCGGAAGTGACATCAGTGCGCGTGACGTTATTTCCGCATTCTACCTCGGCCCCTCACCCCCTTAGCTCCGTCACCGGATTTCCTATGGAGGAGGGTTTAAAAAGTACAAAAAACCCCAAAGAAAATAGGCACCCCTAGGCACAGGCCCCCTGATACTGTGTCAGTATCACTTTAACAGATCCTATACCTGTACTAGTGGGAAATACCCAGTATGCTGCAAATATCTTACTTATGCTGGGAGTCACCGATTTTATTTACAGTGCATTGCGGTTTTTCGTGCATCTAAATGTGTTGTGACGAGCATGCCTCTAAACTCATGTCCCAGCTGATACAATTGACGTCCATAGATTTACCCACGAGAATTCATATCTATGTTTCGGTTGTGTTTTGTTTCTGTGCATTGTTTCAAAGGCAACACGTGGAACAAGTGATTTGCTTGTATTTTTTTTTTCTGGACAAAAAGTTGAACTCAATGATATTGTGTTTTTTAGTGGATATTGCTATGAAAATTACCCTACACCTGTTTTGATATGTAAGGTGAAAACGGGTCCTAGGTAGTACAGGTATGGGATCTATTATCCAGAATGCTCGGGACCTGCGTTTTTCCGGATAACAGCTCTTTCCGTAATTTGGATCTTCATACCTTAAGTCCACTAGAAAATCATGTAAACATTAAATAAACCCAATAGGCTGGTTTTCTTCCAATATGGATTAATTATATCTTAGTTTGGATTAAGTATAAGGAACTGTTTTATTTTTAAAGAGAAAAAGAAAAAACCTCTATGGGGGACAGCATCTCCATAATTTGGAGCTTTCTGGATAACTGGTTTCAGGATAATGTGTCCCATACCTGTACTCTATCCAATGCACATGTGCAAGAAATTGGCATGTTTTACCCATGCTTGTGTGAGTTTCCTCCCACACCAAAAAATTATACAGGCATCTTAAAGGACACCTATCACAGCCAAAATCAAACACATGTTAACAAGCTGATCAGTACAACCTAAACACATTTAATCAAACTACATATATAGTTTTTTGAAAAAAAACTGCAGGTTCTAAAAAATCCCTTTCTTTGTCAAATGGGTTCTTTCACTGAGGTAGTCAGTACAGTGACTATAACAGTGACTATAACATGCAAATTTCAGGAGCATGCTCAGATTGTTGCATTGCCTTGATTATTCTACCCAGAATGCCTTGTTTTAGTTAACCCCTCCACTAGAAGTATCACAGATTTCCCTATCTTGTCCCCTGTTGGTGATGTTATTATGTAAATGAAGGGCACACACTAACTTCCAGCAGGGGGCAGCACTACTGAACAGCAGCTAACACAGAGGTTTGGCTGATTTGAAAATAGCTTAGAAGAGTTGCTAAGCAACCAAGGAATTTCTACTGAGCATGTGCGAGATTTCAGAGCTGTGAAGATATAGGTAGGACAGGGATCCCCAACCTTTTGAACCTGTGAGCAACATTCAGAAGTAAAAGGAGTTGGGGAGCAACACAACATGAAAAATGTTCTTGGGGTGCCAAATAAGTGCTGTGATGCTGTGATTGGCCATTTAGTAGCCCCTATGTAGATTGTCAGCCTACCTTCGAGGCTCAGTTCACCTTGTTGTAATGCAGCCAAAACTTGCCTTCAAGCCTGGAATTCCAAAATAAGCACCTGCTTTGAGGCCACTGGGAGCAACATCCAAGGGGTCGGAGAGCAACATGTTGCTCACGAGCTACTGGTTGGGGACCACTGAGGTAGGAGGAGCCAGTGAAATCCAAGATGCCTGCCTCAGCTAGAACTGCAGGGGAGATAGGGGAGATCAGTGAGCTGATGTAAAGTAAAGTAAAGTTCAAATTCGAAATCATCTTACTTTCATATAAGAAATATTTCCAACATATAATGCTTTAGCACTCAAGATGCTGCCAGAATTCTAATTCACTCTCTTATCATATCACACATTGACAGCTGTAACTCTCAATTAACTGGCCTTCCTCTCCAGATACTGTCAATAGGCTCATATACCTTGGCAACCACTCCTGCTATGCCAATCTCTGCACTGACTTCTACTTACTTTCAGAATAAAATTCAAACTAATAACCCTGACATTCAAAGCAGTTCATACCTCTGCCCCTCCCTACATATTTTAACTCATCTCTAGATACTCTCCAAACTCTTCCCCTCTTTCATTACCTCCTCATATACCTGCATTCAAGACTGCTAGGTCTCTCTCTGCATTCTCTAGAATTCTCTCCCACATTCTGTCTGACTTTCTCCATATCTCTCTGCCTTCAGAAGATATCTTAAAACTTTTTCTTTATCTTTTCCTCGTGTAGCTTTGCATATCTTTATCATTCATTATATGCTGCTAAATGCAATGTCCAATGCCTCTTCTCTCTCCTTAGGGTAAGGCCACACGAGGAGATTCGGGGAGATTAGTCGCCTAATCCCCATAGGCTACTAATAGGCTACTAATCGCCTTGTCTTTTGCGCGACTATCTCCCCGAACTGCCTCAGCGTTTTTCCCCATAGGCTACAACGCAAAGTCGCCTGCGCTAATGCACACACGGCGATGCGTTTTCTATAATCGCCCGAAGTTGCCTCACTGAGGCAACTTTGGGCGACTATTGAAAACGCATCTCCCCGAATCTCCTCGTGTGGACTAGCCCTTACTGTCTCCTCATCTTGCCCATCCCCCACACATTGGATTATAAACTCTTTCGGGCAGGGCCCTCCTCACCTATTTTGCTGTTTATTGGTTGATTCTTATTAGGGATGCACCAAATCCACTATTGGGATTCGGCTGAATCCTTCGTTAAAGGATTCAATCCCAATCTGAATCCTAATTTGTACATGCAAATGAGAGGCAAGAAAGGAAAAAGTGGAAAAATATTTTTACTTCCTTGTTTTGTAACAAAAAGTAATGTGATTTCCCTTTCCGTCCCTAATTTAAACATACAAATTTGGATTTGGATCCTGCTTAAAAAGGGCGTATCCTGGCTGAATCCCGAACAGAATCCTGGCCGAATCCCGAACCGAATCCTGGCCGAATCCCGAACCGAATCCTGGCCGAATCCCGAACCGAATCCTGGCCGAATCCCGAACTGAATCCCGGGCCGAATCCCGAACCACATCCCGGCCGAATCCCGAACCGCATCCTGGCCGAACCCCGAACCTAATCTTGGCCCAATCCCTAACTGAATCCTGTATTCGGTGCATCCCTATTTTTATGTAAATGTGTGTGTTTAATTTATAAATCCATTCATTTTATTGTGCTGCGGAAAATGTTGGTGCTTTATAAATACATGTCAATAATAATAATATTAATTCAGTACAGTACAGGGAATCCCTGTGACATAGGCAGAGATGGTGGTGTGGTGTTCATAGCATTGTACCCTGGGGCCAACCCAAGGGTCTGTGGTAAGTGATTATTATATTCTCTCAGGGGTGCCTAACACATTGACACTCCTCACAGAGTATGCATTGTCTTTTAAACTTTTCATATCATCGGCCAAACCCCCGAATCCTTTGCAAAAGATTCGGCCGAATATATAAACGAATCCGAGTGGGAAGGGGAAAACATTTTTTACTTCCTTGTTTTGTAACAAAAAGTCTCCCTGCCCCTAATTTGCAAATGCAAATTCGGTTTGGCCAGGCAGAAGGATTCGGGCGAATCCGATTCCTGCTGAAAAAGGCTGAATCCCAAACCGAATCCTGGATTCGGTGCATCCCTAGATATAACTGTTCAGTGAATTTGTAATTGATTTTCAGCATTCAGCTCAGAATCAAAAGCAAACTGTTATGACCCATGTGCCCCCACCCATTTTTACACTGAACAATTCCTTTAATTAAAGTGGACCCGTCACCCAGACACAAAAAGCTGTATAATAAAATTCCTTTTTAAATTAAACATGAAATCCAATTTTTTTTATTAAAGCATTCATAGCTATTATAAGCTCATTCAAAAATCTCAGCTGTCAATCAAATATTGTCTGTCCCTCCTCTATGGCTTAGGCATAGAGGGGGGCAGGCAAGAATTTTCACTTTCCATTCAGCACTTCTTAGATGTCACTGCTCTTCTCACATTCCCCCCCATTCTCTTAATCATTTAATTGTGTAACCAGTGCATGGGGATGGACATGAGGTCCCCCATTCTGGTGCACAAACAAGATTCTGAGATGATACAAGGCTTGTCTTAATAACAGTGTCCACAAAATGGCTCCTGCCTGCTTGTTATAATTATGAATTCCCAGACTGAAGGAAACAAATAATTTATATAGTGTAATTAAAGTTCATTGTGCTTGACTAACTTGATAAAATAGGATTTGAATGATTTTTTTGGGTGACAGGTCCCCTTTAAGTGGCATATTTTTGAATAACTTGTTTTTAATTATAGACCGTTTCAGGCCAGGGGAAATTTGCTGTCACAGAGATTCATTTAGGCATAGGGGATCATTTTAAGAACAGTATTGTTTGTTATAGGCAACATGGTTGGAGGGAGAGTTTTTTAACTGATACTGAGGGGCAAATTCATCAAGGGTCGAATATCGAGGGTTAATTAACCCTCGATATTCGACTGGGGAATGAAAATACTTCGAATATCGAAGTCGAAGGATTTGCGCAAATACTTCGATCGAATGATCAAAGGAATAATCGTTCGATCGAACGATTCAATCCTTCGAATCGAACGATTCGAAGGATTTTAATCCAACGATCGAAGGATTATCCTTCGACCAAAAAAAGTTAGCTAAGCCTACGGGGACCTTCACCATAGGCTAACATTGAGTTCGGTAGCTTTTAGGTGGCGAACTAGGGTGTCAAAGTTTTTTCTTAAAGAGACAGTACTTCGATTATCGAATGGTCGAATATTCGAACGATTTTTAGTTCGAATCCTTCGATTCGAAGGTTGTAGTCGAAGGTCGAAATAGCCAATTCGATGGTCGAAATAGCCAAAAAAAAAACATTCGAAAATCGAACTATTTTTCCTCTATTTTGCTCTATTCCTTCACTCGAGCTTGGTGAATGGGTCCCTGAGTGTCCAGGTTACCTTATATTAGAGTATTGGGAGTGAAAAATAACATTGTAAATCCTACCTTTCTACAGCTACCATCAGGGACAATTCATACAATATTTTGGCTTTGCTGAACTAGAACACCCCAACAATTTGCTATGCCCCCCAAAAACAATTGAGTCTTGTATAGAGAACTTACTGTGTGGGTTGATAAACTGACAAATAATTGCACAGGTATGAGTTCTTTATCCAGAAACATGTTATCCAGGATGCTAGAAACACTGAACAAATAAGAAAAAAATAATTCTTGCTTGATATTCTTTTAATTAATTCTCTAATAAAAAGACAGTGGCATGTAAGGGCAAGTTCTAATGAGCAGCGCTCTTTTTTACCTCCGTCTATCAAACAGCACTGCAGATTATGTCCCTACTATATAAATTACTTGTTCATACAGATATGTGATCTGACATCTGGAAATCTAGTATTGAGAAAGTTCCATGCAGGTATCATAGTTTGGCCATAGAACCGGACATGATTGTTTGCTCTAATCACTATTCTGTTCCTTAACTTATGCAGAATATTTACAGTAATGACAAGGAAATAACACTAGAGGGAGCTTGCCTTCCATGGTTTTTATATCGGCTGTATGTGTGACCGGCATATCATTGTCTGGGTGTAATAAAAGCAGAATTAAAAGAAAAAACCTGACCAAAATATTGAAATATGCAAAAACAACATCAACTCTTGTTTTTTTTCTTGCATTTCTGCTTAATCTTTTTTTGGGCAGGGCTGGACAAGCTGTCGCCCTCCTGTTGCTGTGTAACTATAAATGGCATGGTGGGAATTGTATTTTAACTGCAGCTGAAAGGGCCAAACATTACTATAGGTCATGTCAATACAGGGACTACATATCCTTACCACTAGCTTAGTGTTAATATATATTTATTTTATATATATATATTTATCAGATAAAATGTTTGTTCATTGGGCATTATCCTGAAAAAAGTCCTGTTAAATGGCCAAAAACAGCAGAAAATGCTCCAGTATGCCTTTATAAATAAAGTGCTTAGTAACAGTTACCCAAATGAAAAGCTCGGCAGTTCACTTATGGCTTGAGTAAATGAATCTTAAAGGAACTGGCAATAAACTGTGGGCCCTCGAACTCTGGACAAGCTGTCATTCGCCGGGGCAGTAGATCCTGTCTGGATGGGCTTAAGCGATGGCCATAGATGTGATGATATTAGGGCTAGAGTCCCGCGGAACCAATTTCTAAGACCCAGACCTGATCCGAACACACAGCCTTCAACCCGAACCGCAACCAGCATATTTACCCACTTTTGCTACCCGACCCGCCGACTACCATCAAGCATGAAGTGATGGTGCTGCAAACCGGAAGTGGCGTCATCAAAAGTTGGCGGGAACGGAAACAAGTTTTGTAAAACTAGAAATTATAGACAATATTACATAAGATAAGAAATTTAGATGAGACCCATGACCTGCACACCCGCATCTATACCTGAAAATCCCCCCCCCATTCCGCAGGGTGCCAGCTTTGTTTGTTGGTAACCCGCAGGTACCTGGCCCGCTGCAGGACTCTAATTGGGGCAGTTAGGCTTATATTCCCCAACTTGCCCTCCCATATGTGCATGTATTGCCAGCATTACCTCTGCAATTCATATTACAGTAGAACCCCCATTTTACATTTTTCAGGGGACCAGGAAAAAATTATTTAAAATCCAGGAAAAGGTAAAATCAGGGAAATGCGTTAAAGTACCTTTTTCTTCAAGTACTGAAAGAATATAAGCACAGGAGTCCATTTTACTTTGAGATACAATATTTACTGCGTCAATAACAAGGATTAAACATTGCAGAGTTAATGTTACACTATGGGGGGCATGTGCAAGACTCACATGCACAACCTAAAGCAATAAGTGATTGGTGCAGGACTGTATAGGGGCAGACTAATTGGAATTGACCATTTACAGGCAGCACCATGGCAAAATATACATCTGACTACTGTTTTAAACCTCTTTATTTCATAAATATTAATATTCATAGAGGGAAAAAAGCATTTTTTTGGGCACATAAGGACAAAATTTTGATGTAAAATCCAAGAAACCATTACTTAAAATCAGGGAAATGCACCAATTGAAATTTAAAATGTAAAATGCGGGAAAACTTCAAACCAGGGTACTTAAAATCGAGGTTTCACTGTATCTATTTACATTTTGCAAAGCTTTCTGGACAAATGATGTGCCATCTAAAGCTCCAGTGGTGAGAACTGACCATTTGGGGCTTTGATCAGATAACTGTGTAGGGACCTATAGGATATCCTATCCCTATAGAGTTAATCCCCTACCCTTTTGTATGTAGTTCTCTTTTCCCTTGTTATTGGGCCAAGCCCTTGTAACTGGTAAAGTGTAACACTCACACCTATTGGACAAAGAGTGTAATGACACTCCCCTGCCACACTGCTTTATAGTGTTGTGCAGGGAGTGTCCTCTTCCTCTTTGGCTCCTGGTGCTGCTGCTAGGTGAATCCCCATTGAGCCTGGGATCACCATAGGCCCCAGTAAGCATTTACCCCAGAGGGACCTGACACCTTTGGTGCTAAGTCGGGGACCAGGTAACCCCGTGAACGAGGACCAGCTAAGATAGTAAGATCTTGTTATAGTCTCTCTAGGAGAGAAAGACAGAGAGGTGTAGCAGAAAGAGCAGTTGTCGCTCCAACGAGGATTGTAGAAGGAAGTAGCTTCCCACAAGGCCTGTTTGCCTTTAGAGCAGGGAACTCAGTTGATAGGCATCTAGGTGAGCAAAGGACTACCTGTACCCTACCTGATAGATCCCGATCCCCTCACTGTGCAACGTTGGTTGAACTGGGAATTGATGTACACCTATCTGCAGTATCCTTGGGAGTCGCACCTGTTTGACTGTGAACCTTGTACTGTCCAAAGGGATTCCACCTGCTGTGTCCTCAGTATATTTGTAAGTAAACCTGTGGTCATTTGCCTCTGGCATAATAAATCTGTGCTCCTGTTTACCTTTTTAAAGAACCTCCTGGCGTCCATTATTCTATTTTTGCACTTATATGCCAGTGAGTTGTAGTTCAACTACAGTTTAAAGGGGAAGCTTCCATTTGGCGAAGGCTCTGCCCTGGGTGAGGATTCGCAATGTAACCCATGCTCACTACCTAGCTGGTCACCCTTAACTCCTAATTGGCAGAATAGGCCAAGAAAGCGTTACAACTGATAACCACAATACTAGTGACCCTTCTTCTTAGGTTGGTGAGTTAAAAATCCAGCCTTTTCCATAATTTCCTTATTATGAAAACAATTTGTATACAGATGTGTGAAAGCTTGCTCTTTAAGCTTAGTATTCCATAATTGATAGTCTAGTGCTTATTATCCTCCGTCTGGTTCCTGGCAGCACTTTCCTGCTTTCCCTTTGTCGTGTTATCGTAACTATAGATAGTTCTTTTTTCTACCTTTAATTGATGTCTTATATATTCTTCCAAGGTTACCTATAATGGCTGCCAAGTGCCAGTTAGAATTGTTATAACCAGAACAATGAGCTTTGTAAATTACTCGCAACGTTATTGTGTTATTGCCACTTCTTACAGGAAGATTAGAAGGTTGTTATACCAGAGATAAGGACTAGTTCTACTATACCTGTATAGGTTATTCTACATAGGGAGCCACAGCCTTTAATGGCAATCTGCCCCCAAGTGTCCAATCCATCATTTTGAAACAAAAGGGCATAACTCATTTGGCTGTAAAATAAAACAACATATAAAGAAAATGGTGCAAAATGCCAATGAAAATATAAGCCCTCCCAAAGTATATTAAATACCAAAAATAAAAAAAGCAAGAATAATGAGAGAGAGAGAATACTCACAGTTCACCCCAGTCTATGGGTACATGTATATGAGGCTACAAGAATCGAATGCAATGGTGCTAAATATTTTCAAAGTCCAGCTGAGAGCCAGTGTTCGGCATTCAAGTGATGCGTGAACAAGAGGAATTCATCAGGAACTCTACAGCCTGGCCCGGAGGTGGAGGTAGCTCCAGGATTCCTCTGTGTCAATATGAGCAGCGGGGCTCAATTCAGAACAGGAAAGCAGTGGCTGCTAGTCAAGTAAATCAATTTCTGTTATCTGGAAATCCATTATCCAGAAAGCTCCAAATTACAGAAAGGCCATCTCCCATAGACTCCATTTTATCCAAATAATCCATATTTTAAAAAATGATTTCCCTTTTCTCTGTAATAATAAAACAGTACCTTGAACTTGATCCAAACTAAGATATAATTGATCCTTATTGGGAGCAAAACTAACCTATTGGGTTTATTTAATGTTTACATACTTAAGTTATGAAGATCCAAATTACAGAAAGATCCATCATCCTGAAAACCCCAGGTCCCGAACATTCTGGATAACCGTCCCATACCTATACAAGGAGTTAATTTTTTTGCGCTTTAATGAACAGGGTTTTGCATCTGATTGTTTGGAAATTGACCTACACGGAACTCAAGGGGCACAAGTTCTCTCCCCTGGGGGAGGGGGTTACTCTCAGCTGGTGCTCTGGTCATTGAAACTGAGCACCACTGAACGATCTTTTTAACAATAAAGCCCACTTTTTCACTCAATTACTCATGCTGCGACCAGAAGCCATTGAAGAAAGAAGCAGCGGAAGAACAGGATCACTTTTTTGGTGTCCTCCAGGCTGGTGCATTTCTTAGAAGCACCAGCCTGGGGAATCGGGTAGGTGATTATAATCATAGGGAAGGGTGCCTCACATTTGGCACCTCCACATTATTCAACCTTTCCTTCACCTTTAAGAAGAACTTGTGCCTCTGGGTAAGCATCAGAAGGAGCAGCTAGGGGGTGGGTGAGGGATGCCTACGTGGTACCCCCCTCTTGGATTGAGCACTGTCTAATGTGTGAATGTGTAAGGTCTGTAAACTGTAAGCTCCTCTGGGTAGGGGACTGATATATATAATCTCTGTAAAGCGCTGCAGAATAGGTCAGTGCCATATAAATAAAGAATATGAATAATAATAAAACCCATAGGAGAACGTAAATGCAGATACTTAGTTTGCATATCAGCCCACGGGGAGTTGGCCATTTAGTTTTGCACAGAGATAATTGCCTTTCCCTAAGGGGGTGATAAGACAGCTGACGTGTTCAGAGGTTGGGGTACCGACAGCTTCTCCCATCAAAGCGCCTTCAATCCAGCAGCATTACATGAATTTATATTATTGTTCTGTTTCATGTGACAGATTCCGGGAAAGCGTTTGCCTATGGGTCACGGGATAAAATAATTCCACCTGAAATGAGCAATTAAACTTTTATGTCCATTTAAATTGTTGCCCCGAAGCATTTAGGAATTTTTTTTTGTTTTGTTTTCACTGGGAAGCCATTAGAAGTAATGAGCAAGTTTTGCTAATTACCCCAGTAACCTGCAGGCTTCTCCCGAGTCCTGTGTTCCTCCGACAAGAAGGAAACATTTGCTTGGAGAACGCAGTAAATTATGTGTATAATAGGAAAGGGGCCACACTGGTGTGTATTCTGTTGGTTTATATGCAAGGAATAATTGGATGCAGCGACTCTGATTCATTAATTGAACCCAAAGTATTTTTAGTTTCATTTACGCTAATCTTGCATGTTGTCTCGGGACTTTCTCCTGATGTGAACTTTAAAGTGTGGAGATTGTGATTACGTGCCATAGATTCTGTGTTTTGGCTTTTATTTTCCATGTAATGCTTTGCCTAGGACGGTGTAGTGCTGTTTCCAGGCCTGAAAGGGTTAATTGTAGGTCTTGGTGGTTTTTGGACTGGTTGGGGTTCAAGCCCCATTACCTTATAATAAGATTACGTATGGGTAATATAATTACCTGGCTCTAGGGTTTCCATATGCAGAATAGCAAGTGAACTTTGACTTTAAACGTGTTTACCTGGGGCCCGAGGAGGGCCAGCCTCATCCTTTGGGTATCTCTGCTAAAAGCCTTGGGGGTTATGTATACTTTGTGCTGAACCATTTTTGATCTTGGCACATTTGTAGCTATCCAGGGAGATAGAATCCTGCATATTTTGGGTCAGCAAGACCAGTGCCCAGCCCTGACCCACAACCCATTATGTCCCCTGATCCAACCCTGACGAATAGTTATTTTACCTTCCAACCTTGGACCATTGAACACAGAAGTGACGCCAGATAAGATGAGTAATGGGAAAAGAACTTGCCATCCACTCGCTGAGGAGATCAGTCTCATACCTTATAGGGTTACCCGTGGATTGTCCTCATGGTCAGGGAATCTGGACTTTTTGCCCGAAACCCGACCACTTTGTGGGTATTCTGCAGGTACCTGAGCCAATGCAGCACTCTACTGTAGGGTGCCAAGTTGTTAGGCACCCCCAAATTTTGTTACCCCAGATTGATAATTTACACATGTGCCCTACTAGAAGTTGCTTAAAGTGCACCTGGGGGAAAAAGAAAAAGAAAATGGCGACAGAACGCTCAGTTAAAAAGTACCCTGGACTTTTTTGAAAAAGAGAAGGACAAACCTAGAACAACAAGTAAGCAACTAGGAGACTAAGCCACTTGATTATACGGTTCCTTCTCTTTTAAAAGGTTCCCTGATATAGTTGCAGACGTATCCAAGATAGGATGCAAGTATTTGCCTCAGCTGCTTCCTATTGTGGGGGAACCTCCAGTAGGTTTACGAACCTACAGTATATCCTAGTACTTTTCATATACAGGTATGGGACCTGTTATCCAGAATGCTCGGGACCTGCGGTTTACCAGATAACGGATCTTTCCATAATTTGGATATTCATACCTAAAGTCTACTATAAAATCATGTAAACATTAAATAAACCCAATAGGCTGGTTTTGCTTCCAATAAGGATTAATTATTTCTTAGTGTGGATCAAGTACAAGCTACTGTTTTATTATTACAGAGAAAATGAAAATCATTTTTTAAAAATCTGGATTATTTGGATAAAATGGAGTCTGTGAAAGAAAGCCTTTCTTTAATTTGGAGCTTTCTGGATATCGGGTTTCCAGATAACGGATCTCATCTCTACTGAGCTTCAAGACCCTCCTTTGTGGTCCAAAACTTGTTCAAGGGCTCTCTCACCTTGTGACACAAATACAGATATCCTGCAGCCTGTCCAGGAACTTTTAGGGAGGCCAAGCGTCCAGGCTTGGATCTGTAATTCCTAGTTTAATTCATATAACCCTCTTCTTATTATAAAACCAGTTCAATGCTGGGTCCCCAATGTTGCCCCTTTCTTAACCTCAGGTGCATAGGAATTCTATTGATTCAGTGACCCGTAGTAATGCAGCTTGCAGCCGAACATATCCCCCTTCATGTTACGTGTTCATAGTTCAATTAACCAGCGTTTTGTTAATAATACCAAATTAAATAGGTAGCAGCGATTAATTAAATGAACATTAGCAGAAAAAAAAATGCAATCAAAAATGTAATTTAATTTTCGTTAACCATATAGTAAACCTGCTCCGCTCGCAGTTTTTTTTTCTTCTTTAATTGCAATCACTTCAATCAGTTGCGAGCACCCAAGTCTTCCTGCCCTTTGGGGATTATTTGCGAGAGGATTTTATGGAAAGGCACTAATAAATGCCTTTGCTGTGCAGGAAAGACGGTTATAAAGCAGCATTTACGACTGATCTGTACAGACGCAATATAAAAACATTAAATCTCCGTAAATCAGCCACTGATATTTTTATCATTATGTCTGAAATGTGAAAAGTAAGCCGAATTCCTACAGAGCCTGCGTGGTTAAATATATGGGCTTGCGTTAATTATACATCTTTATGTTTGGATTGGGTATACCTGCTCTCTTACCAAAGGCATTCAATTATTAGACCACGTGGGAGGCTGCGCTATTAAGGGAGAAGGAAAGCTACCGAGGCAGTTTATTGCCAATAGATTAGCCACAATAGTGCAAGCTATAACACTTTATTTATTATGCAGACTGCTTTATCATACCTGAGTAAACAGCTCTAGACACTCTCTCTCTATTTGTTTTGGTTAGCAGCTGCCATATTAGCTTAGTGTGAAATCACTTCCTGCTCGAGTCTCTTCCTGCTCACTCATAGCTCTGGGCTCAGATTACAGCAGGGAGGGGATGAGGGAGGGGGAGAAAGGAGCAAACTGAGCATGCTCAAGCCCTAGCCCTGGAGTTTTAAAGGGCATGTAAAGGCAAAAAAATAAAATCCCATTTTTACTTTCTTTAATGAAAAAGAAACCAATATATCTCCAATATACTTTAATTAAAAAATGTGTACCATTTTTATAAGAAACCTGACTGTATGCAGTGAAATTCTCCCTTCATTTACTGCTGTGGATAGGAATTGTCAGACGGTCCCTAACTGCCCTGCAGGGAAACTGTCATACTTATGAACAGCAGGGGGAGCCCCAGTCTTACTTCCCAGCCGTGCAGAACTCAAGCAGCTTTGTTTGTTTTCCTGTAGAGCAGTCGGTGACTGTGTAGAGATTTATATTGGATTTTATTTTTGCCTTTACATCCCCTTTACTCTTTCCAACTCCAGCTGCAGGGACAAAAATCATGGAGCCAGATTTAAACAGATAAACTGGGATTCTATTTGGAGGATTATTTTGCTGCAGCCACTGGTTCTGCAGAATTGGAGAAAGTTTGTATTAAACAATACAAAAACTATAAAATCCACATTAGATTATATGACAACACAGTGCAGTCTGCCTATTCTGATTATTAATCAGTCTTGCTGTATTGGCTTTTGACAGCTTTTTTGTGCTGTTTTGATAATTTATGACGATCCCTAAGCAGCCCAGACCACACTGAGCATGTGCACAGTCTTGGTCTTGCAAAGATGTTTAACAAAGTTACAAGATGGTGACCCCCTGTAGCCAACTTTGAAAGCATAAATCATTTTTGGATTAGGCTTGTGGTGCAGTAAGTTCATGTTTAGTATACAAAATACAGCATTTCTTCTTCTATTTTAGACTTTACTTCCCCCTTAAGGTAATTCGAGGGGAACCGAGTGTCATAAAAGTGGGGATTGAAGTGGATCAAACTGAGTGGACCAGGGGTGGAAGGACAGGCATTTAGGCATCTCCCATCAGCAGGTAGGTTGCTGAAATACCAGCTGGGAGCAATGAAGAACTAGGTGGTTAGAATTTTGGTATGGTCCATCAGCATAACATATATGGCTACCTTCAGGTTCGTTAGTTGCTCTTATTTACTGCAATACCCATTATGCTTGGAGTTAATTCCAGAAGAGGAACTGATATGCATGGTAGCCTTCATGGGGTCTGGGTCTGAGTTCAGTGTTAATACTAGTAGCACACTGGGGGGAGCATATATAGAAATATTCCAACTGTTGGAATGCTGATGAATTCCCAGCAGTCCCTTTATGAGGCATTAGTAAAACCCTTCTGTACTCTTTATACACGGAGTACATCGTATGCCCTCAGCTTGTTGCTGCAGCTCCCTTGAAACCTCACGTTGAATTTGCATTCGGTTTCCATAGACTCATTTTAATTTCCAGTCATGTCACTTCGCTCTCAGCGCTCCCATAAATTATGCCATTTAAACTGGTCCAAAAATGTCCAGGTGCCTGAAACTGTGTGAGAGCAGAGGCTTCCGCGGGCTCGTTGTAAAAGGCCAAGAGCATCACTTATTAGTGTCTGGCATAAACAAGCAGCAGCATCGCACATAAAAAGCTAAATTTATTGTGGGGATGAAGAAATAGCTATTTTAATCATTGTTTGTGAAAGATGGTGAGCAGTTCCTTATTTATTGAAAAAGTATCATTCATTACATGTTTTAGAGTCATGATCATAAATAGGAGTGTTTAAATTGCAAATGTATTTCTTTTTAAGGGTAAGGCCACACGAGGAGATTCGGGGAGATTTTGTCGCCTGGCGTCATTGAGGCAACTTTGGGCGACTATTGAAAACGTATCACCGCGTGTGCATTAGCGCAGGCGACTTTTCATTGCAACCTATGGGGAAAAATGCTGAGGCAGTTCGGGGAGATATTCGCTCAAAAGACGAGGCGATTAGTCGTCAGGCGAGATTTTTTACATCTCTTGCCTTGAGCCATCATTTCGTGACGGTCTGTGTGCTGCCTCAGAGATCACCTGACCAGAAATACTTCAACTCTAAGGGGCAGATTTATCAAGGGTCGAAGTGATAATTGAAGTACTGTCTCTTTAAAAAAACTTACTTTAATACTTCGCCAAATTAAACCTGCCGAAGCCTATGGGGACCTTCTACAACCATTTTCTAAGTCTTTAGAGGTCGGATGAAAATCGTTCGATCGATCGCTAAAATCGACTACAGGTTTTTTGTAAAAACTTCAAATTCGATATTCGAATTCGAAGTTTTTTCATTCGACCCTTGATAAATCTGCCCCTAACTGTAACAGGAAGAAGTGTGGAAGCAAAAGACACAACTCTGTCTGTTAATTGGCTCATGTGACCTAACATGTATAGTTTGTGTGCACTGTGAATCATACGATCCCAGGGGGCGGCCCTTATTTTTTAAAATGGCAATTTTCTATTTCTGATTACCCAATGGCATATACTACTAGAAAAGTATATTATGATGAAAATGGTTTATTTACATGAAGCAGGGTTTACCATATGAACTTTTTTAGGCAATATCTTTTTATAGAGACCTACATTGTTTGGGGGGTATAGTTTTCCTTTAACTTGGTTTCTCAGCTCGCTCAACTTGTGTGTTCTCGTCATTCCATATTATTTTCCATCTCCCTTACCAGCTGGTGCAGCATGCACATACAAATGTCTCAGCCATACACTCGCCCAGATCTTGTGTATGCTGAGCCACTGGCCTGGGAACATAATTCAGATGGCATAGATGAAGTGCTGCCAACTAGGTGCCTTTTGTACTGGTGAATAGATCAACTCTGTGCACTGCTTAACACTAGACATACTGGCTATATAGACTCCATTGCTTCTCTAGGGTCTGTACTCTGTCCTACGAACAGAACTCCCCTGGGCCTTGGGCTGCTCCTCGCACAAGATTTTCAATACGGCATGGGGTGCAGAGCTTAGCATTCCTGGGGGTGCAAGTACTTTTTAGCTCTTGTGCTCCTTTGTGTTGTAACAGTTGCATCCTGAAGAGATATGAACATCCTTCTACTGTGCGGCACTGTGGAATATGCTGGTTCATGTATGGAATCCGTTATCCGGAAACCCATTATCAAGAAAGCTCTGAATTTACGGCTAGGCTGTCTCCCATTACACTCCATTTTATCCAAATAATGCAAATTTTGCAAAAGTATCTCCTTTTTCTCTGTAATAATAAAACAGAACCTTGTACTTGTTCCAAGCTAACATGTAACGATTCCTTATTGGAGTTTAAACAATCCTGTTGGGCTTATTTAATATTTAAATGCTTTTTTAGTAGACCTAAGGTATGAGGAAACACCGGAAAAAAGAGGTTGGCACGAGCCTGGACCCACGAAGTAGTAAAGCCGGAGTCAGATTGTAAAAGGTAAAAAATGTTTACATTTTATTCTCCATAATTAAGAACCAAGGCCTAACGCGTTTCGTGTCTACCAGGGACACTTAGTCATAGGCTAAATTGTCCCTGGTAGACACGAAACGCGTTAGGCCTTGGTTCTTAATTAATGAGAATAAAATGGAAGCATTTTTAACCTTTTACAATCTGACTCAGGCTTTACTACTTCGTGGATCCAGGCTTGTGCCAGCCTCTTTTCTCCAGCGTTTGCTCCCCTTGCTGAAGGTCCCACCGGGCCCACCGTGTACATCGGTAAGCTCACTCAACGTATTTAAACACAGCATATACTGGTTACATATCTTCATAGTAAAGGTATGAGGAGCCAAATTACAGAAGGATCTGTTATCCGGAAAACCACAGGTCCCGAGCATTCTGGATATTAGGTCCGTACCTGTACTTTTAAGTACATGATAATGACAAGGCTACGTGCATTGCACACGTGCAGCAACATTTATATATGTTTTTAATTGTTGTGGATTCCTGCTGTTGTGGAGAGAGAGCTGCAGTCCCGCTCTTTCTCTCTTTATTTCTCATTTTTTTCGTGATGTATAAATGTCTATTAAAATCCCCTTTCTGCTATTTAGCCCGGAGGGGTTTTTATGCTGAGATCTCAACCATTGATGTTTCTCCCTCCCCAGATGTGAGCTTCATTACCATTTGGCACCCCTTCCTTCCGTGTGAAGGGCCCAACGCCCCTCATTATAACCATCAGCAAAATGGTCTAATTACAAATTCTCCGACTTGTGTCTTTATTCAGCTGGTATTTTTTTTTTTTCCTTTTTAATAACAACATTTAAAATCCTGCTGCTTTAGTTCCTATTATTTGGCCTGTCAAAACAAACAGTCGGATGAGGCTGACGCTTTTCAGATTTCATTAAAGGAAGATATAATTAAATCAGCGCCTGGAAATTTCAGGGGGGGAATCTATACCTTAAAATTAGCTTTCAGCATGACGTAGATTGTAATATTTTGTTTTAGCTTTGTATTTTGTTGTTTCATAGCTTTTAGGTTTGACATTTCAACTGATAACCTAGTTGCTAGGGTCACTAACCCTACCAACCAGGGAGTGGTTTGAATGGCAGACTGAAGGGGGCCTGAAACTAATGAGAGTGGGTTATTTGGAGTTCCGTGACTATATACATATATATATATAATATATATATATATATATATATATATATATATATATATATATATATATATATAGCCTCCGTGCAAGTCCGCACACGTCACTTTGTCTATTACTTCGGGTGCAGTGTGTAGATTGTAGTACACAGCGTTCCAAGGTTACACGCACGCCGTGTTAAGAATCCATAATTTATTTATTAGCATATATTGTATAATGCATCCGCATCGATTTACTAGAATTAACCTTTATTTTTGATGATGATGGTGCTAATGGAGACTTACCTGCCTGCCATTATTGTATGCAAGGTGAGCAGACGCACACACTTCTTATTGGCTGGCAGCTGCTTCCGTTTATATACAGGCTGCGAGTTTACGTAAAAATGTCTCATACTTTGGATAAAGAGGAGAAAAGCTTTAAGGGAATTTAAATGCGTACTCACACAGATGCATGTATGCGCTGAACGCATGTAAGATGCAACATGCTGCGTCCCACCTGCGTTTGGCGTTTGTGTGAGTACAGCCCCCTTCACAATAACTGAGTGTGTCTACTCCTGCGCTCCCCTGCGGCTGAACGGAAGAAAGCGCAACGCAAGGGAACACAGGAAAAACCACCCGTGTGTAAGAGCCCTTACTGTGTTGGGTGCTGTGCTGCAGGGCCGGACTGGGAGGAAAAAGCAGCCCTGGCAAAAGTATCAAAGCAGCCCATATATTCACACGTATGCAAAGCATGATATATATTTCCAACCTCAAGATTAACTAGACCTAGGGGTTATTTATCAAGGTCCGAATTTATCTCAATATCGGTTGCTACAAACTCCGATCTAACCCGCTTGGGTTTTTAACGCTGATTTATTATTACATTTTCACGAAAATTTGCTTTGCGGGAAAAGCTCAGTTTTTCCGATTTTTTTCGTGAATTTTCCCCGAAATCTCCGAAAACATAGTGAAATTTCCTGAAACCCCCGATAAAACCAAAAATCAATGGGACTGTTCCCATTTACTTTTATGCAACTTCGACAGGTTTGAGATGCCGTGTTTTTATATTCAGGCTTTTCAACCCTTGGGGTTTAATAAATTCCAAAAAATTTGCTATTTTTTTTTAAAAGTCAGATTTTATAAAAAAAAATCACAAATTTTTCGGATTTCAGGTATTTGGAGCTTAGTAAATAACCTACTTAGTGTTTATTAATAGATATTTTAAGTGTCCATTACCATATAATCCCCAGCAATATTATACACCCTATGGGCTGGAACTGGCCCTTGCAACAAATCTCTCACCCTAGTTTCTATCACAACTATTCTATCAGATGGATTAGTGGCCCTATACTTACAGTATATTCTACATTTTCCTTTGTGTGCCCCCAGCTAGACCATTCACCCTTTAATTACCATGTGTGTCATACTTGAATTGACTAGGCTGGCTCATGCAACAGCTCATTTACATTTCTAAAGTGATTGGCTCATTTACATATTAAATACAGACCTCATTTGCATTTTTAGGCAAGCAGCCCATTTACATTTTAAAGCAAGCGGCCCATCGGGCATTTGCCCGAACCCACAGATTGCCAGTCCGGGCCTGCTGTGCTGTGCTGCATTGCTTCTTGATTTGCACCCATTTAATAAGGACCTGTTGCCTAATCAGATGCCTAATAAAGGAATATATGTGCCTGGAGAAAACAAATACCACTTGCTTTGAAAGTTAACTTAAAGAGATCCAGTATCTCAATTATCATAACATTGTCTTTGCATGCTACTTATAATTTTGCCATAGAAGTATCTGCATGATGATTTTACATTACCCATCTGAACCCCCATGTTCCTCTATGAGGGGGCTGCCATATTTGTGCAGCTTTAGTCCGTCAGGGCAAGGCCAGATGTGGCGTTTTTACGTTGCGTTTTGAAAAAAGAACAGCCAGGCGTAAAATACGCATAAACTGCACTACCACTGAAACTAATGGAAAACGCACTATAGCAATTCACACAGGGCGCTTGCAAGCTGAAATCCGCCACAGGACCCCAGTATTGGCCTTTTTTTTTTATCTGAAACGCCAATACGTCAAGAAACTACCAAATCAGTAGACTCTATGGGATCTGCACGTTTGAAACCACACTTTACATAAATACACAGCGTATTTTAAATATGGCGTCCAAATTCTCAATGAGAACAAAGAGAAGTGCATGTTGGGAAAAGAATCCTATGTGCTGAAAAACGCATGTTGACGGTCGCATGTGGTTTCAGTGGCGTATTTACGCCTGGCTGTTCTTTTTTAAATATGCAACGTAAAAATGCCGCAAAAACGCCATGTCTGGCCTTCCCCTAAGTGTTAGAATCTCTTACTGACAGGCTGAGATGGGACAGTCAGGAATTTCAAGTAGGGATGCACCGAATCCAGGATTCGGTTCGGGATTCGGCCAGGATTTGGCCTTTTTCAGAAGGATTCGGATTCGGCTGAATCCTTCTGCCTGGAGAATCCGAATCCTAATTTGCATATGCAAATTAGGGGTGGGGAGGGAAATTGCGTGACGTTTTGTCACAAAACAAGGAAGTAAATGTTTTCCCCTTCCCACCCCTAATTTACATATGCAAATTAGGGTTCGGATTCGGTTCGGTATTCGGCCGAATCTTTTGTGAAGGATTAGGGGGTTCGGCCGAATCCAAAATAGTGGATTCGGTGCATCCCTAATTTCAAGTAACTTACTTACAAAATCAGCGAAAAAAAGGTCAACATGACCTATAGGTAACTTTTTTTAAAGTACATTAATATTTAGAAAAGTCGTTTTTTTAGTGTCCGTATCACTTTAAAGGTGAACCACCCCTTTAACCTACAGCAATCAGCCAGCAAATAGCTTCATAATTGTAATGCAGATGCAATTACAAATCGGAATTACTGATTGTTTATTATGGATTAGACAGAAGGGCTTATTTTGAAGACATATTATTGTTGGAATCACCTCAGAGTTGCCCAGAGGGCTGCAGAAGGGTGTGATATACCCTATTTAACATGATCATAAAAGTGATATTTATTAGTTCCAGGATCTGCTAGGAATACATTGCCTTTGGCTGGGAGGGCAGCGTTAGTGGAGCTTTCCCTGCCTCTCTGTGCTGTACTTCTTGCCTGATTCATGACACTCTCGGAGGAAATCAATTTTTAACAATCGCTTGTTTTCCGGTGATGCTTTCCCTTTAACCGTCTGATTTACAACTTGTTCGACTGGGTGTAATTGTCATCAATGGGGAACTCAATAAAGGAGACAACATCCGATGCCTTATTTATAGACAAAGAGGATGACATGGAAAGGATTGAACACAGGCTGAGTAAATGAAAATATCCAGAGGGAAAGCTTGTATGGGTATCTATCACCGGAGCAGTCATTTACCCTGTGAATACATGTTGGGGAAGAGGTACAACAGGCTGATGATCCCAATTTTTTTCTTTTTGTAGATCTAAGCGAGTGGTACTGTACGAAGTCAGTCTTGGCTCTTGTCGATGGGGAAGTCTGGGATTTGACTAAATCCTGCAATATCCAGTTTCTTACTTTCAAAGACGAAGACCCAGAAGAATTAAAAAGGTAAGTGAATATTTTGGGTAAGATTTGGACCAGTGATTCTTAACCTAGGGGACAGGACCTAGATGTTTATGGTGGGTCTCTGCGATCTCCTTTAGAGACACACACAATAGTAATGAAATAAGGTGCATAATTAATTATAATTATTTTCTTTTGGTCATGTATATGAATCCCGAAAACCTTGTCTTAGTATGGGGAGCAGTTTTATGGCTGCCCTCCAGTATCTTGGGTAGTTTCAGGACAGTGGCGCCTGAAGCTCTACACAACTATTGCTCCGTGCTGCTAATATACAGTATACACCATAAAGCCAATACACCAATACGTATAAAGAAGGCCCAAACCAATAAAAAAAACAATGTAAGTTTGGACATGGTATCAGCAGATGCATCTGGACTTGTCAGGGACCATCCTCTCATCCACAAGGATATTAAAAAATATTTTACATTTCTTTTAATCAGGGTATAATAAATCTCGAATGCAATGGGCCCCGTATTGTGTTATTTCATGTTACTGCAAATAATTCTTGGACATGGAATGCAACTCATTTTCAGGTCTTGAAGGTAACAACTTCTTTCAGTCCACAAAACATTGGCTCGCTCTAGAGCTAACCAATCTGCATTCCATAGTCTATGTCCGAGCATTTCAACCTGCCATCCATTTAATCCAAAATTGGACACATATCTAATCTGACCAATCAGATTGCACCATTCCATACTATTGTAGAACTACTCAGCAGATTCCACTATTTCATAATATTGCAAAATTACTCATTAACATTATGGGGGTTATGTATAAAAATCCAATTTTTTCTGACTATTTAAATAAAAAAAAGTCAGACCAAACTAGAATCCACAATTTGACCTTATTTATTATAAGCTTGATTTTATTGGATCTGAGAAAAACTCGATAAAATCGAGCGAAAATCTGAATTCGACGTTTTTTTTCGGGTTTTTTTTTCTCTCTTTGCTCGATTTTTGCTAGAATTTTTTCGGGTTTTTGTCCGAATTACTTGGGTTTTTGGGCTAATTGCAGCATAGGATAGGGACCTCTACCATTGACTTATATACAACCCTGGCAGGTATGAGATGGCGGATTTTCAGATTCTGACTTTTTGGAGCCTCGGGATATAATCATTTATTTCCACTAAAAATTTGTATTTTATAGTAAAAAAACCTCTGTTTTGAGTTTTTGGCTTCCAGACTTCAATAAATAACCCCCTTTATGTCAAAGGAGACAATATTTATCAGCAGATTTTGGAAAGTGCTTTGTTGCAATCTGCAATCTCTTTATCCTATATGACCAATGAGATTGCAGCAATGCACTGTGGGTATTCCTTTTTGGTATGGTGCAAAGTTGAAACTGTATAGGTAGAGGATTACAAGTGTGCTGAGTTTGGGTGTGCTATATATTTGCCTGTACATCTGATTGGTTTACCAGTCCCTCCTACCTTTCTGACCAATTGCATTGCAGCATTCTGTAGCATTGGAGGAGTTGTCAGTGGAGCCAATATTTTGCAATGCATAGTGCACTGGGTACATCAGCGAATAAAGAATATTTTCAGACTAGAAGATCCAGGGTTAATGCCCTTTTTGTTTGTTCCAGCACATCATATTTATGTTCCTTGTGTAAAGGCTCCAGAAGTAAAATAAACAATTTCTGACTACTGGTGAACATCTTTGGGGGTTGTGAGGCATCAGAGGCAAACTCTCTTGGTCCAGTAACCCATAGCAACAAGTTAGCAGTTACGTTTAAGTGCAGTTTGACGTAAAAGGACACGCTTTCCATTGGTTCCATCTTAATGCCCTGCTGTGGTCCTCTAGGCTTGGTTACCCACAATCAGTTCAGCAGCATTACATTAAACTCCTGTACTGGTTTTCCACTCTGAGCACCCCCCTTGACCCCCATTTAGAAATAATAGTCACAACGGGGTTAATGAGGTTAATTTCTCAAGCCGCCGGTACAGTAATCTAGGGAGCAACTTACTTTAGAATTCCAAATTTGAATTTTTGCATCACTTGCCTGAAATTGAAGTCAAAGCTGCCCGGTACTTCGATGGAAATTGAAGCAGCCTGTTAAGAGCATTAAAAGAGCATTTTGGAAATAGAACGAAAGTGATTCTGCTGAAGGTCATGAAGGCTGCCGGAGAAACATCAATAGAGCCAAGAGCAGAGCATCCAAAGCTGCTGCACGCCATTTTCGCGCTTTACCTTGATCAATAGAGCAGACAAATGCACAAAGATCAATGGGACGGTGCAGTGTAAATCATCTCCGTGGGCGCAGGCCATGGCTGTTCTTTCTCTGTGAGTACAGGGAGCAGCCGTTGCGCTGGATGTTTTAATGCAGTAGGCAGTTTTTTGACTGTAAAGTGGCCAGTGATGTTATCATTGCTTATTTTTTTCTGCTGTGAGCTGGATAACATGGCTTCTTGGAAGGATTTACATGTTGTACATCGGACAGTTCATGTTGAAAAACTCTCATGTTCCCAAGTACGCAGTCATTTCTACCTTTGCGCTGATTCCGTTTTAATGCCAAACCCTGCCCTACTTGCTGAACTCTCAGAAGCTGGCATCCCCCCCCCCCCGGTCAGAGCCAAACTGTAACATACTCATCTATTAGGAACCTTAGAAGCAGTGAGTACACTCAGTTGCACAGGGCTTCCCTGTGGATTCCCTGGTATTCACCGACGCCCTTTTTGGGCCCTGGGCTTTCTGCTGCGGAACCAACAAGGAGTTTGTGCGTAAATAGTAACAAGTCCAGAAATGAGGTACCGGCAAGGTTAAGGCAAATCGTAGTCGAAGAACAGGAAAAATGGTCAAGGCAGGTGGCAAGAATTGAAGTAAAAAAAACAGGAATTCAAAACAGTAGAAATGCTTCGGCAGGATCTGTAAAGAGAAGCCAGCTTGGGGTCTGTCAAAAAGGAATTTGGCGAAAAAAAATCAAATTCCGCGTCGAAAGATGACGTCATGACACTCGGCTTCGAAATGCGAGCATCACGATGCACATCATCAAACGGCAGGCGAACCGACGCCAGTGTCACTTGGAGACGCGTGCATCAGCGCTGGACGCGCCTGCCCCAGCGCTGGACGCGCCTGCCCCCTCAGCCGGGAAGAGATGCGTTGGGAGGTAAGGACGCCAGAGAATCTCCCAGGCCCTTCTTATACAGAGACTGCCTTCACTCCATCTTAACAAGAATAGTTGGGGAGGGAAGGGTTGCCACAAAAGCTGGGAGGAAGAATGTTGCTGAGAATGTTGTCAAATGTGGAGAATTAGAGAAAAGAGCTGTGTTCACTGAGGCTGGAAAGCCAGTTCAGATTGGGGCTGACGAGTCATCACCTGTGGCAGAGGCTGTGAGCTCTGTGTCCAGTAGGTGGGAACCAAGAAGAGGAAGGACTAGCTTGTTTATTTAAGAGAGCTGAGGATAAGAAAAGGAAAAACCAATGAGTGTAATACCCCATTTATTCGGATTATACCTCCTAGTATCACCCGTGGTAGTATACAAAGAGCAGGTTCCTTAGTTATCCAGACTTCCAGTGAACCAGTCTGCTCTGGCTGCAGAAGAAAGAACCCTACTTTGAATAAAAAAAAGGCGAGTACCTGCTTGAAATTGCCCTGGGTGTTTGAAAAAGCTGGGTATTGGCACTTCTGTCATTTGATTAAATTCCTACAGTGTACAAAAAGCACTGCAGAGGTCATATAGGAGCGTTTATGAGTGCTCATTGTGTTTATTACTGCTTCTTTTTTAAGCATTGGATGATTTAGGAACTATCAGTACCATGTTTTTTTTAATTGTGATGAAACCGCTTCCCAAAAAACCTTTTGACCGACAGGCACTGGTACAGGCTATTTGTTAGTGCCATTTTTTTTGCTACTTAAAGTGTCCAAAGCAGCCCCATGTGAAGTTGACCTAACAGAACATTCAACGACCTGAAACCCATTGTTTATAACACTGCAGGATTTTGAAGGTGGAAACCTGTGTTAGTATGCCTAAATATCATGTATGCCGCAGTCCTTACCATGCATGTCAAAGTTACGTGATCTTGGGTAGGTTTTGGCTGCTGCAATAAAATTTTTTAATATACACGCAGTGTGTGCAATGGCCTTGAACAGGATTAATAAGCAAAGTGACTAGTAACGCATAGTAAAGAGAAATATCAGCAATGTCAAAATATGTAGTATTGTGAACTGTGATTCTATTTAATTAGAAAAAAAAAAAAAAAAAATAACCAACATTTGTTAAATCTACATAAAACATATATATATATATATATATATATATATATATATATATATATATATATTTTTTTTTTAAAAAAAGCAATTTTGGGATGGTACTATCCCTTTTATTTTGTGCATTATTTGTCCTTTAGTTGATCCTGCAAAGGCATCGCTGAAAACCGCGGTATGTGAACGTTTGCTGAAAAGAAGAAACAGCTGCTTCATAATCGGATATTGATTTTTTTTTATTTTTAATTTTTTTTTAATAAAATTGGAATCGTGTGAGCCCTTGATTTGTATAGAGCAGTTAAGAACTACATGGGTCCCCATTTCCCACGTTAATAGCTCCAGTGTTTGGGATTAGATTGGCGTTTGGTTGGTTGCTCCAGCCAATGACGTATAACGCTTTCGCTTTTTATTTTTTTGAAGATCAGAAAAAAAAAAATAATTGAAAGTCTCACACTCGGCGGCATTACCTCCATTCTCTGCAATCAGCCTCAAGGGGGGAAAAAAGGCTTTTCAGACCAAATCAATTGTTTTGTTGGAGATGTATCAAAATCTACTGAGAGCAGATGAACCAGAGGCTTAATTGATCTCTGGCAAACAGCGAAATGCAAACAGGGTATTTTTATGCATATAACATTATCTCACATTCATGTCTATGAAAGGAGAAGATAGCAATATCACACGGCTAAGTGCCAGTAATGTAATGCATTGTCACCATGAATAAAACATTGCACTTCCAAGCCATGCAGAAGAGTTAGGCGACGTTCAGATTAAAAGACATGATCCAAGCTCTTGCAGTCGACTTTCTTTTGTGACCGACCGTATCTGCACACTTGTAGAGGCTAATCTATCATAATTGCCATTTTACATATATATATATGTGCACTGGATATTATTATTGCCGCCAGTTGCTTGCATTAAGGGACATTTCCAGCGAAGTAAAACTCTGCTTCGGATGTTGTGATATCTATAAATATGTATTTTAAAAATGCGTGGGACTATTTGAAAAAAGCGTGAGACTATTTTAAAGGACAAGGAAAATGGATATCCAGTCGGATTGTGAATGCTAGCCTTGTACCACGGGCTGCTCCTTGAATGCATCAGCCTGTAGGTATTGTCTTGCAACCACCACTCCACCATCTTCCCACCCAGGCCGAATGCTGATACAGTGCTTATTAGTGGGACACAGCGTCCAGTTGAGTACTGGCCTTGTTTATACTTTGTATAGTTAGAAGTATTAGAGGCACACATGGAGTTTTTGGCGTTTCACATTGCCTACATCAAAACATTTCGGTTCTCTTTGACAACGGTTCAAAGACTGGCCATAGACGCAAAGATAAAGTCTCACAAAAATTAGTTTCATCCGATTTTCTTTTCTTTGTCTAGTTTTTCCCGACACTTTTTGACCATGGCAATAGGTCGTTTAGTTGATGGGAAAGATTAGAAGATTGCTGTCGGCTAACGATAACATCTTTATTGCCTATCTGATGATGTCACTACTATTTGTCAGACACAACTCGTACAATTGCTGTCACAGCTGGAACATCATCTGATTTGTTCTTTTACTACTTTATTTAATCTGAATGGTTAGTTGCAGGTTGGAAGATTGCGACCTGCGATCATTCTTCGGATACGAGGCTAAAATCTGCACTATTATGGCCATCTTAAATTTTTTGTTTGGATGGTAGATTGGAAACCTCAGGCAAAAAAGTTGCCGATCCGACCCATACAGACTGAGTCAGCATCTTCTTAGCTCCAGTATGCTGCCCTCCAAGCAGCCTGCTATCAGGCAAGTTAAAAAATCCCATTGGCAAAACCACTTAGGTGCAATAATACAGCTCTCTCCCATTGGGTCTGCATTTCCAATGGGGGGGGTGATTATTGGATCATGTTGATTTGGCATGATACTGGAGAAATAAGGTAAAGATCTGTTTGCTTGCCAAACAAGTGAATCCTATGCTGTACATTTAGCTTTATACTTAAACATAGGTTTGGTCAGCTGGTGGCCCCACAATTGCCAGGTTACCATTGACAGCTTGAAAGCAGTTTGAAAGGGTGCTTGATTGCACCACAATACTCAATGGCACAGTCACTCCCAGTCCAGGCCTGATCCAGGCCAACCTTATTACAACAACGCGATAAGGTAAGGAAGGCGACCTTGTTTCCTGTGTGATCAAAAGCTACCCGCATGCACACTGCAAATCGCTGGACTCTCTGACTACACACTGCAGTCTAAATAAACCAATACAGTACCAGATGTAGTTTGTCTCTCTCTGTTTCCCCTGAGGTATGGGACAGGAATGCCAGTAAATTAATTTGGCAGAAGATTTGCTGAATTCATTTACCAGCCTTTCCAACTGGAACTTGCTCCATTTGTATTGTCACTGTAAACATCCTGATTGCTTTGGTTGACTAACCTCCAAGAATAATAAAAGGTTTCAAAATGAAATATGGATTTTAGGATTTGAGAAACATATACCTAAGGCTTTTCAAGGGCACCAGACTTGTTTATGTTTATGCTGTCCATTTGCTTGGTGGTGTTCGGTTCCTATATCACCATTGAAATTGTTGCTTTCCATAGTATTTCTATGGAATTTTCTACTTCTTAGTACTTCACAGAGAGTTTTTGGACAAACACAAAACATGAACCCCAGTGTGTATATAGAATAACAGAGCGCAACTTCAGTATAAATAGAATTAAATAGTATTCAGTAGTACAGGTCAAGTATCATTTTCGACAGGGCAAGCCAAAGAAGATGCTGTAATACTATGATTTCTATGGATATTAATCAAACGTATACAATTTGCAAGGCATCTTGCATGTGTCATGCCTACAGAGCTCAAGGGCAGCATCTTGAGGTTGTCGGCATTTAACCTGGGGGACTCTTTGGTTTTCCTTCTCTGCAAGTTCCAAGAGTTGGACCTAATAATACATTGTATATTTTTGCAAACTAAATATTATATGTAGCTGTGTTGGTAAATAAGGCTTGTATTTCCTAGGCACATCTTTACTGATATTAAAGGGGACCTGTCACCTTAAGAAATAATTCCAAATCCTCTTTTATCCTCTTTTTTTTTTTGTCTTGGAATTCTCAATCACAGCAAGTAGGCAGCAGCCATTTTGCAAACGCTGTTATTAAGGCAAGCTTTGCATCATGCCAAAATATTGTTTATGTGCCAGAATGGGGCATCTGATGCCCATGCCCATGCACTGGCTACACAATTAGATGGTGAGAAGAGAGGGAGAATATGGGGAGTGCTGTGAAATCTAGGAAGTGCAAAATCGAAAGTGAAAGTAATTTCCTACCCGCCTCTATAAAGAGGTGGGGCAGGCAATATATGATTGACAGCTGAGACTTTTAAACAAGTTTATAACAGGTATGGATGTTTTAATAAAAAAAAAGAATTTGAATTTGATTTTTAATTTAAAAAGGACTTTTATTATACAGATTTTTATGTCTGGGTGACAGATCCCCTTTAACCTTGATTATGGGGTATGTAGTCAGGTAAACCATGATGGCTGTGGGGTAACATCTTACCTTGCTGTGTATTTGGGAATGTTCTTTCTGTAGAAGAGTACTTTGTACAGTACTTTTAGCTCTAGTTCCCTTTAACACTGTGTGTTATTGTTCCCTGTAGATTCCTTGATATTGCCTTGTTTTCAGTAGTAAGCAACCTTTCCCTGACAATGCCTGGCCATGCCATCTATAACCACAATGAAAACTCTAGCAAGGAGATAATCCCTCCTGCAGGAGCTATCCACGTGCTCTCTGAAATGAACCTGATCCCTGGTATAAAAGTAGGCTTTATTAAATGCACAAGCTCGTGTAACAGCCTTCAATTGGATTACTTGGTCAACTCAGGCCTCAAGACCAACACACACTGTAGGATTTAAATGGGAAATATATCCTGTTAGTTGACTTTATTTTTTAAGTGCTCCATAAAGTTTATGCTGTGTAGAGAGACTTATCAGTCTTTATTAATGAATTGCACGGATCAATTATATGATAAATATTTCTTCTCTTCCAGGCATACTGGCGTTCATGTGCCATGATGCTTGGTTGTGTTTTGGAAAATGCTTTCAAAGAGGAGTAAATGGTGAATCTGATAAGAGCCCCTGAGATGCCAGGTAATATATTGTCTTTATACTGTTTATAGTTCTTAGCACTTAAAGGGATCCTGTCATCGGAAAACATGTTTTTTTCAAAACGCATCAGTTAATAGTGCTACTATTCTGCACTGAAATCCATTTCTCAAAAGAGCAAACAGATTTTTTTTATATTCAATTTTGAAATCTGACATGGGGCTAGACATTTTGCAGCTGCCCCTGGTCATGTGACTTGTGCCTGCACTAGGAGAGAAATGTTTTCTGGCAGGCTGCATTTTTTCCTTCTCAATGTAACTGAATGTGTCTCAGTGGGACATGGGTTTTTACTATTGAGTGTTGTTCTTAGATCTACCAGGCAGCTGTTATCTTGTGTTAGGGAGCTGTTATCTGGTTACCTTCCCATTGTTCTTTTGTTTGGCTGCTGGGGGGGGAAAGGGAGGGGGGTGATATCACTCCAACTTTCAGTACAGCAGTAAAAAGTGATTGAAGTTTATCAGAGCACAAGTCACATGACTTGGGGCAGCTGGGAAATTGACAAAATGTCTAGCCCCATGTCAGATTTCAAAATTGAATATAAAAAAATCAGTTTGCTCTTTTGAGAAACGGATTCCAGTGTAGTATTCTGCTGGAGCAGCACTATTAACTGATTCATTTTGAATTTTTTTTTTCCCATGACAGTATCGCTTTAAAAATACATTAAAATTCAAATACTAAAATGCACCAATGACTGCTGCTGGCCAAACCTGAAAAATAATGAAATACTTGTTATATGTGGTATGAGTGGACACCAAAGCATCTCCAAAACGAATAGAACTTTTGCCTCATATGCCGAAATATTTAATCCTCAGATCTGTGACTGATCACAGTAGATAGCCTGACTGATATACGAAAGAGATGCACAACTTTTTCCAAAAGCACCTCAAGTAGTTGAGTTGCTACATCTCTTCAGAGTTGACTGAGAAACAATTTGCCAACCGCTCATCATTAAAAAATTCTGATAATCCGATATGCCACAGGACTACCATTTGGAAAACTGAAATAGTTTAAAGGGGTTATTCACCTTCCAAACACTTTTTTTCAGTTCAGTTGTGTTCAGATTGTTCCCCAGAAATAGACTTTTTTTCAGTTCATTTTTTTTTTACTGTTTTTTTTCAAAATCTAAGTTTAAAGTTGAATGTTCTTGTATCTAAATTCTAAATTTTGTTACATTTAGTTGATCCATTTCTCAGCAGAATCTCTGGAGTATTAGCAACTATTGTATCAATTCTAACAGCTGCCTGTAATGCAACTCAGGGATTGAATTGCACATATCAACTGAATGTATAAATTTAGAACAGTTTACAGGGTCAGCGACCCCCCTCCCAGAGCTACTTTAGACGGTGAAAAATTATACTTTACGCTTCAATATTAGAAAAACGGTGACATATAGAAGATAGGAAGTAA
Organism: Xenopus petersii; assembly: GCA_038501925.1. Taxonomy (NCBI): domain Eukaryota; kingdom Metazoa; phylum Chordata; class Amphibia; order Anura; family Pipidae; genus Xenopus; species Xenopus petersii. The sequence goes on along the minus strand of CM076675.1, from coordinate 17,614,034 downwards.
TTGGAAAAAGTCGTTATTTCTGGTGATCTTTCTGAAAACAACTAGTAGTTTGAAGGTTAACAACCCCTTTAAGGTCTATTATAGCAACATCCATTTATATGCATCCACACCCCAGATCCACACAATTTCCAACTATACTTCTGCAAGCCTTATCGCTTTTGGGCCCGCAAATCTGACTGTTATCTGTAAATTGGGAGCAGCTAAGATGTGGTGGAACACCTTCACTATGAAAAAAATGTAATAAACATGACTACATATATGGAACCTGTTGGGACCTATGGGACCTGTTGGGACCTGGTGTTTTCTGGATAACTGATCTTTCTATAATTTGGATCTTCATACCTTAAAGGGATCCTGTCATCGGAAAACATGTTTTTTTCAAAACGCATCAGTTAATAGTGCTGCTTCAGCAGACTTATGCACTGAAATCCATTTCTCAAAAGAGCAAACAGATTTTTTTATATTCAATTTTGAAATCTGACATGGGGCTAGACATTTTGTCAATTTCCCAGCTGCCCCTGGTCATGTGACTTGTGCCTGCACTTTAGGAGAGAAATGCTTTCTGGCAGGCTGCTGTTTTTCCTTCTCAATGTAACTGAATGTGTCTCAGTGGGACATGGGTTTTTACTATTGAGTGTTGTTCTTAGATCTACCAGGCAGTTGTTATCTTTTGTTAGGGAGCTGTTATCTGGTTACCTTCCCATTGTTCTTTTGTTTGGCTGCTGGGGGAAAAAGGGAGGGGGTGATATCACTCTAACTTGCAGTACAGCAGTAAAGAGTGATTGAAGTTTATCAGAGCACAAGTCACATGACTTGGGGCAGCTGGGAAATAGACAAAATGTCTAGCCCCATGTCAGATTTCAAAATTGAATATAAAAAAATCAGTTTGCTCTTTTGAGAAATGGATTTCAGTGCAGAATTCTGCTGGAGCAGCACTATTAACTGATTCATTTTGAAATTTTTTTTTCCCCATGACAGTATCCCTTTAAGTCTACAAAAAAATCATGCAAACATTAAAAAAACCCATTGGTCTTGTTTCGCTTCCAATAAGGATGAATTATATCTTAGTTTGGATCATGTACATTGTACTGCTTTATTATTAAAGAGAAAAAGGAAATCATTTTTAAAAATTTGCATTATTTGGATCAAATGGAGTCTATGGGGGTGCGGCGTTTCCATAATTTGGAGCTTTCTAGATAACGGGTTTCCGCATTACAGATCCCATACCTGCATAAACAAATTGACTAAGATATGCAGATATTCCATGCTACTGTTCTATTCTTGTCTCTGGCCTAACGTTCCATCCGGGAACCGATGGAAACAGTGGTGAGTTTATTTTTGGAGAAATAACATTAGCAGCAAATGAAACTGGAGCAATTTTTTTTATATAATAGAAAGTAATATGTCGACATTAGATGGACATAATCAGTTAATTATGCATTAATGGTTACAGTGATACCTTAAATAGACAGATGAGTCAGAACAAGAAAACTTCTAATCCTCCAAGGTTCCCGTGGTGCAAACTGCTCCGTATCCCTGTAATGAAAACAATAAACAGCATCTAATAAAGAATTGATGAGATCTCTGATGCAAAAGCAGAATTATGAAATGAAACGCCATGCATTTTTAATTAATGAAAGATTTACAAGCTTGGAATGGGGTTCTGCCACATTGCCAGGCTCATCTGGCATCCTTGAGCTTTTAGTCTGGAAGGGACTGTAGGCTTAAAATGCTTAATAAATTAGACATTCTCTAATGACTGCAATGTCTTATTTCCCTCCTTAAAAATATTGCCTTGGGCGAGAGCGTAGAGTAAAATCAAGAGCCCTTCGGTAATTCAAGGTTGTGTTCGCTCAGTGATTTCTTTTTCATCTCCACCTGAAGTCCAAGGTTTCAGAATTCAGAGATGTTTAAAAGTAAAATGGTCAATAACTCATTACGATGCCCAGCGAATCACTTTTGGATTGCCAATAAATTAGAACTTAGGGGGATTTAAAAGTGATTAAAAGCTGTTCATTATCCGTTTTACAATAAACCCCTTCGTTGGTTTCTCATTCATTCATCAGTAAAAATATACCTACTATTAACAGGGGACAGATTTCTTCTCTTTTAAAGGGATGTAAGCATTCACATGCCTTGTAATGTTCAGTTAGGATTTCAGTGCATAATGGAGACCTTGGGAACCCTGTGAACAGTAAGTAGCCCCCTGCAATGCCAGCCAGTGATTCTCATATCACAGTCATTTGTGAAACAGGAGCGTCAGTGAGGCTGAACCTTGATGTTGTGTGATCAGTCCTAAAGGGGTTCAATTGGGTTGAGGTCCGGGTTCTGTCCAGGCCAGTCAAGTTCTTCCACTCCCTTCTCTGTCTTCCACTCCCTTCTCTGTCTTCCACTCCCTTCTCTGTTTTGTATGGATGTCACTTTGTGCATGGGGTATTATTGTGCTGAAAAGGTCCTTCCCAAAACTGTTGCCACAAAGTAGGAAGCATGGAATTGTTAAAGGGATACTGTCATCGGAAAACATGTTTTTTTCCAAACAGTTAATAGTGCTACTCCAGCAGAATTCTGCACTGAAATCCATTTCTCAAAAGAGCAAATCGATTTTTTTATATTCAGTTTTGAAATCTGACACGGGGCTAGACATTTTGTCAATTTCCCAGCTGCCCCTGGTTATTCATAGATCTACCAGGCAGCTGTTATCTTGTGTTAGGGAGCTGCTATCTGGTTACCTTTCCCATTGTTCTTTTGTTTGGCTGCTGGGGGGGGGGAAAGGGAGGGGGTGATATCACTCCAACTTGCAGTACAGCAGTAAAGAATGATTGAAGTTTATCAGAGCACAAGTCACATGACTTGGGGCAGCTGGGAAATTGCCAATATGTCTAGCCCCATGTCAGATTTCAAAATTGAATATAAAAAAAACTGATCGCTCTTTTGAGAAATGGATTTCAGTGCATAATTCTGCTGGAGCAGCACTATTAACTGATTCATTTTGAAAAATGTTTTTTTCCCATGACAGTATCCCTTTAAGTATTTTATTGCACAGTGTACTTCAGTGGAACCAGGGCCTACACCATGGAAACCAACCCCAGACCACTATTCCTCCTCCACCAAACGTTACCGTCTAAACTGATACATTCTACTGATATTTGCCAGACTCCAGAGAATCCATTTCAGCTGATGCAAATCCCTATGCTGATATGCTTGGCATAGGGAGGAGGAGGGGTTGGCTTAGGGGTTAAATGAACGAATCGAATCGGCTGGTCCAATCTAAGCCAGGACTTTTGGTCACATGATTACGACAATTGCAAAATTTCTGCCCATTTTTCTCTGAGCATATGGCACTTATGCGTGGACCAGGATATACTATTTGAGCAGGTATTTTCGATTGGCTTTATAGGGGTAATGCTATAAGATAGATGGTAAAAAGTTAGCCTCTAAGCCAGGGCTATGCAACCCATGACTCCGGAGCCTCATGCGGCTCTTCATCTGCTTGCTGTGGCTTGGTCTTGTCGTCTATACAGTCCTCACATCTGCTGGCGGCTTCTTGAGTGCGCGACGGCGGTAAGCTAAGGGCAAGGTCTGACGTAGCGTTTTTACATTGCATTTTTAAAAAAGCTCCATCGGGCGTAAATACGCCACTGAAACCACACGCGACCGTCAACATGCGTTTTTCGGCATGAAGGTTTCTTTTCCCAACATGCACTTCTCATTGTTCTGGTTCCCCATAATTGTGCTGGCTTTGGAGGAAGACATCTCGGAAGAATTTAAGCCAAGTAGAAAAGCTATTTACATGCAAAATGGAGCCATAATGATCGTCAATACGCAACGTAATTATGTTACCAGCCTAATACTCCGTCATTTATCTTGCGAGAATTTGGACCCCATATTTAAAATACGCTGCATATTTACCTAAAGTGTGGTTTCAAACGTGCAGATCCCATAGAATCCATTGATTTGGTAGTTTCTTGACAGATTGGCGTTTCTGCTGAAAAACGCCAATTCTGGGGTCCCGTGGTGGTTTCGCTTGCAAGCGCACATACCCAGCTTCTCTGCAGTGTCCTTTGTATGTAGGTGCCCTGTGTCATTACTTTACAGGGGTGTCCAAAAATAAATTTTTTATCCCACCCCACGCAGACAGTGCAAACCTAATAAATATTGTTTACCGTATATACCCGAGTATAAGCCGAGTTTTTCAGCATCCAAAATGTGCTGAAAAAGTCTACCTCGGCTTATACTCGGGTCAGCGGTACCCGACCCGAGTAGCTGAGATTGCAGTCACTTTTAATCATTCCTATACCAGCAGTTCACTTGGGGAGAGACTGCAATATCCCACAATGCCCTCTGTTGGTTATATGAAAGAATAACAGTGCACCCTCTGTTGGTTATATGAAAGAATAACAGTGACTGCAATATCACACAGCACCCTCTGTTGGTTATATGAAAGAATAACAGTGACTGCAATATCACACAGCGCCCTCTGTTGGTTATACGAAAGATTAACAGTGATGGCAATATCAAACAGCAAAAAAGAAGTAACTAGTACATACTACCCACCATACCCCACCTTACGCGTTTCGCACCCTCCGGCGCTTAGTCATAGGTAGAGATACACCTATGACTAAGCGCCGGAGGGTGCGAAACGCGTAAGGTGGGGTATGGGGGGTAGTATGTACTAGTTACTTATTTTTTAATGTGAACAACAATAAATTAATATTTTTTTACTTGAAGAAGCCTTGGGACTTATATAGTTTTTTGAAAGCTTTTTAAACTTTTCTATAATTGATTGCCTTTTGAACTGGGGCGAGTCCCGTGGGCTTGGCTGAATAACTACATGGACTCCCGACTTTGAATAGAAATATCAAACAGCACCCTCTGCACATGGTAGTGGGACAGTGGGACAATGCACACAGTAATCCGTTTGGCAATTCTCTGTCACCATCAACTTTGCAAAGAAGTCCGGTTGATCGCTGGGGGGGGGTCGCTTTGGCAGAATGTGCGCTGCTGGGAGACAGGGCTGTAGTTGTGTCTAGGCTTATACGAGAGTCAATAAGTTTTCCCAGTTTTCGTAGGTAAAATTAGGTACCTCGGCTTATACTCGGGTCGGCTTATACTCGAGTATATACGGTATATATAAAGTACAGTATGGAGGATCTCACATTTATTCTGCACATTAATTTTGCTTCTGTTGAAAATTTTTTGCTGCATTCAAACCTTGGGATGCGACAGCCATCACGGCAGCCAGACAGTGAGAAAACAAACACACTATAAAAACACAAACACACTATAAAAACTGCTTGGTTAGTGTGTTTTATGCTTTCTATACAATCAGCACGTCGCTTTTAACGTGTCAAGACTCCCTTTAACTCTGTTACGACGAATCAGCACCAACCATTCAGCGGTGGGGAAGAACAGATAATTGGGAACGCGTTCATCCTTCCACCCCCCTCCAAGAACTTCGCTTTTAGTTCAGTCCGACAATAAAACAATTTTATATTCAATTAGTTTAATTGAGTGTGTTTAGTAGGTCAGTGATGCAATAAACCCTCTCGTACTATCTAGTAAATCTCTCACCATAAATTATGTTTGTGCTGTCCTAGATTTGTAGCTGTCCCCCGAGTGCTTTATTATATAATAACTGTATTTCACTTTAATGGCGCTGTTTTTTCCGGTACTTAGGAAGATGAGCGCAGCCTTCTGGAAAGCAAATGACAAAATGACTTACAGTATTTGACAAAAGTGTTTGACATGCATATGCTGCTAAAAGGATTCCCTCCTCATGGTCGTATTTCCACCAGATGAGCTTTTAGCTGTAAATTGGTTTGAACCTGCTGAACTTTTAGGGGATGCTGGGAATTGTAGTTCAGCAACAACCGGCTGGCTGCAGGCTGGACATTCTCATTTCAAAGTGTTTGTATTAAAAGAGTGCTTTTTTGTACATTGATCATCAAAGGCTGCTGAATTACTCTTTGAAATACAATAAATGCATCAGAGTACAAGCAGTTTCCCTCGAGGATGGAGCTAGACTTGCAGGACAGTTACCATATGTGACCTGCAGGTGGCACTCTGCTATTACAATTATTTAATGAAAATAAAACCGTTCCACCACTGTTATTCTTTATTTGTATAGCAGTGACATTATACAGCAGTGTACTGTGTTCAGTAGTTCATTCTCTGCCCCAGGGCCACTTAGAGTCTTTATTCTTCTAAGGGTAAAGGCACACAAAGCTATTTGGGGGAGATTAGTCGCCTCTTCTTCGGGGCGACTAATCTCCCCACAATGCCTACCCGCTGGCTAGAATCCTAATCGCCACCGTGATATCACTATGAACGCTTCATTTTCCGAAGTTTCCTTGTCAGGCAACTTCGGGCGACTTTGGAAAATGAAGCGCTCCGATTGGCATCCCGCCTGCAATTTAGATTGTAGTCGGCAGGAAGGCATTGCAGGGAGATTAGTCGCCCAAAGAATAGGCGATTTGTTGCTGGGAGACTAATCTCCCCCAAATAGCATTGTGTGCTTCTACCCTAACACACAGTTTCATTAGCAGCCACTTAACCTGTCTGTGAAGCCTCATTCTAACAATTGGAGATTGCCCAAATAGTGCCCTATTCTTATCACTATATTTACTTGCATCCCTAGCAGAGCTAAACTTTTATTAAAGGGAGATGATATGTAAAATGCAGGCTATGTACTTCGAAACGAAGAATCGTCCCATAGCACTGCTTTTGTGTACTCAGCAAAAAGCCACTCAGAGATGGGGCGGGTACAGATATGCCTGTCTTGAACTAAATACTGGTATGGGATCCGGTATCAGGAAACCGATTATCCAGAAAGCTCCGAATTATAGAAAGGCAATCTCCCATAGACTCTATTTTAACCAAATAATCCGAAATGTTTTACTCCTTTTTTGTAATAATAAAACAGTACTTTGTACTTGATCCCAACTAAGATATAATTAATCCTTATTGGCAGCAAAACCAGCCTATTGGGTTTATTTCATGTTTAAATTATTTTCTAGCAGACATAAAAGAGAAGGAAATTCGTTTAGCATTTGGGGGTGCCACATGTTTGGGGAGCACCACAGAGTGAACTTTAACTAAAAAGTCAGCTTTTTCATTCTATTGCGCATGCGTCTGCCCCGGGAAATTTGAAGAAAGAAGAAGCCGGAAGAGGATCACTCCGTGGTGCTCGCTGGTATAACACCCAGGCCAGGGCAGTTTTCTGCTGATAGGAGCACTGGCCCTAGTGCTAAATGACTTTCCTTCTCCTTTAAGGTATGAAGATCCAAATTAGGAAAAAGATCTGTTATCCAGAAAACCCCATGTCCCAAGCATTATGGACCTTACGTTAAGATATTATGGTATGATGCAATCTGGTGCAGTGTAACTATATGGTGTATTATATGCGAATGTATTTATTTTATTCCATACAGTGATCTCAGGGAGTTCTCCTATGATGTAGTACTGGACAGCAGGTTGGATGACTGGTGCCCAACAGAGGTATAGTATTTTTTGGTGGGGAACACACTCACCCATTGGGGTCAGTACATGAAATATTCCAGACATTCCCTCTCATCCCTAATAGATTTGATCTGATACCACACATGGCTGCTAAGTGGAAAGGCCTTGGAGTTTGGCTCTTGGCTGAATAATTGGATCGCAGGAGGCTCCGACTGATGGCCACATATACTAACCTTTACATTTCCAGCCTGCCTGGAGAATTACAGTGAATAATGTCAGGGATGCCCTTCAAACTTTGACTTGTGCTCGCTAGCAAACATGGCATATAGCTCAGAGGCAGCTGTAGCACTTACAATATGGCTCTCTACAGAGCCATGGGATAAAAGGCAACTGCGCTTATAATGCTCCATATTACATAAAGAGACTGGCATGTTACACTTCAATTTTAGAAAAACAGTGACACATGGAAAATAGATAAGAGAAGTATTTGGAACGAGTCATTATTTTTGGTGATCTATCTGAAAACAACTAGTTGTTTGAAGGTGACCCACCTCTTTAACACACACGCTAGTACTGACTTGCATAGTTAAGTTGGGTTGAAAAAAGTAGGGTTGCACCGAATCCACAATCTGGGATTTGGCTGAATCCCTGAAACCGTTGTGAAAGATGTGGCCGAATAACTAATCTTAATTTGCATATGCAAATTAGTGGCGGGAAGGAAATTTGGATTCAGTTTGGCCAGACCAAAGGATTCGGACGAATCCGAATCCTGCTGAAAAAGGCTAAATCCTGAGCTGAATCCAGGATTCGGTGCATCCCTAGAAAAAAGACAAAAGTCCATCAAGTTCAACCCCTCCAAATGAACCCAGAGCCCATACATACACACACTGTCCCTCTCCATTCACATAAACTATACGTACCAATATCTATGCTTATTGTAGATTTTAGTATCACAGTAGCACGACCACAAACAAACAAAACTTAGTTTTTCTGGTTATAGATTTAGATTGTAATCTCTGGGGTGGGGACCTCCTTGCTCTTGTCTTTTAATCATGGATGCACCGAATCCAGGATTCGGTTTGGGATTCGTCCAGGATTCTGCCTTCTTCAGCAGGATTTGCATATGTAAATTAAGATTCGGTTCGGTATTTCGCCAAATCTTTTGCAAAGGTTTCGGGGGTTCAGCCAAAACCAAAATAGTGGAGTGGGTGCATCCCTACTTTTAATCATGTTTTTAATCTCTAATGCAGCTTTACTTTGCATTTCTGTGTCTTTATTACTGTAATGACCCCTGTTTGTGCTATTAATGTTCTGCTGTACAGTTATGTGTACATAAAATATAAATAAAAATTAGGGATGCACCGAATCGGTTCAGGATTCGGCCTTTTTCAGCAGGATTCGGCCGAATCCTTCTGCCCTGCCAAACCGAATCCAAATCCTAATTTGCGTATGCAAATTAGGGGTGGGGAGGAACATCGTGTGACTTTTTGTCGCAAAACAAGGAAGTAAAAAATGTTTTCCCCTTCCCACCCCTAATTTGCAAATGCAAATTAGGGTCCGGATTCAGTTCGGTATTTGGCCGAATCTTTTGCAAAGGATTCGGGTGTTTGGCCGAATCTAAAATAGTGAACTCGGTGCATCCCTACTTTTGATCCCTTAGTTTTTAATCTCTAATGCAGGTTTACTTTGAATTTCTTTGTCTTTATCACTGTAATGACCCCTGTTTGTGCTATTAATGTTCTGCTGTACAGTTATGTGCACATAAAATATAAATAAAAATTAGGGATGCACCGAATCCAGGATTCAGTTTGGGATTCGGCCAGGATTCAGCCTTTTTCAGCAGGATTCGGATTCAGCCAAATCCTTCTGCCCGGCCGGACCGAATCTATATTTGAATATGCATATTAGGGGCGGGGAGAGAAATTGCGTGACTTTTTGTCACAAAACAAGGAAGTACATTTCCCCCCCTTCCCACCCCAAATTTGCATATACAATTCAGATTTGGTGCATCCCTGATAAAAATATACATTCATGTTCAATTGTATGTTCTATACCGTTCTTCATTTTAGTTTTCGACCACTAGGTGGAGCTCTGTGCTATCTCTTAATTTTCAATTGAATTATTATTTCGTTTTTGGTGTGAGATCTACTAGTCTTTTGAGATTCTCCTTAAGAAATATGAGGAGGACTCGCTGACCCTCATCCCTTTATACCAATAGATTTCATGTGTTCTATGTCCATTATAGGTCTGGTTTCTGATGCGCGACTCTGCTAGTGTTATAGAGATCATATAAGGAGTCCTTTACAACCTGCACGGGCAGTTCGGATCATGTAATTTAAGGGGCAGTTGCGCAAAACAATGCCATGCTTTAAAGTTACTTGCAGACTTCATTTTGTCATTGTTTGCCAAGAATGGTGATATCCAAAAGCCAAAGATTTTTAGAGCAACTGTGTCCTGTTCATGTTTCGAGTCAACCATGAATCAGCCATACTTGCATTAGGCAATTACTCTGGAATTGTGGGAAAGTATGATGCATCATGGGTAAAAAATATAACCCGCAGTGATGTAAACACTGAGATTTGTATATAACTTATAATTGCCACTCTGCCAATCCCTGCATTGACTTTTTGGCTACCTTTCAGGTTAAAATTCAAACTAATGACCCTGACATTTAAAGCACTTCATAACTGTGCCCCTCCCTGCATCTCTGAACTCAACTCCAGATACTCACCCAACCGATTACTATGCTCCTATACTGACCTGCTCCTCAACTCCTCTCTAGTTACCTCCTCACATACTCGCATTCAAGACTTTGCAAGTGCTGCACCCTCCTCTGGAATTCTCTCCCACAGTCTGTCCGACTTTCTCCCAACCTTTCTGCTTTCAAAAGATCTCTTAAAACACACTTATTTGCCTACCCTCACGCTAGAGTCCTGGACCCAAACCCGTAGCCCGCGACCCGAACCGCAACACACATATTTACCCACTTTTTTTCTGCTACCTGGACCCGCAACTGCCTTATTCGCAAACCCAACCCGCTGACCACCATCAAACAGGAAGTGATGGTGCTGCGAACCGGAAGTGGCGTCAAAGTAGGCGGGGACAGAAACACGTTTTGTAGAAAGGAGTAAAATATAGACAATATTACATAAGATAAGAAATTAAGATGAGACCTGCGACCTGCAGACCCACAACCCGCATCTATACCCGCACCTGAAAATCCTCCCCTCATTCCGCAGAGTGCCTGCTTTTTTTGCGGGTACCCGTGGGTACCTGATCCACTGCAGGACTCTACCTCACTCTGTTTAGCTACCAAGTAATACGATATTCTACATCTCTCACCTTGCTCATTTCTGATCTTACCCACTCCCATACATTGTGTCTCATTCCTTTCCCCTTTAGATTGTAAGCTCTTTGGCCTCCCTCACCTTTTGTACCGGTACTGGTTGTTATTCATGTGACTCTGTATGTTCCATGTATGTAATTCATGTGATTTCTTTGTCTAAGCACATTTATTTTACAGCGCTGCACAATATGCTGGCGATTTAAAATTACATGTTAATAATAAAACAATAACAATAACTTCTCACCATTCTGGAACGATTTTCCTTTTTATGCTGTTAACCTGGTTGCTGGGGTCAGTGACCCCACAGCTAGATATCATGTAGAATTTTCAGCTGTAAAGATGCATAATAGACAGAAGACTTTTTGCAAATTATCGCTTGGCACAGTCCCTAATTCCCTGCATTATATTTGGCGTCTATGGTGGTTGGGTGCAGAACTGCAGATGCCTGACTACTTTTTTGTATAAAATTGAAATAGAAGGGAGTTGATTTTCTCACGAGCGTTCCGGGTGATTAACACGATATGTAGCAGAAACCAAGCGAAGAACACAAAATGTATTTCTTTTAGGGATGCACCGAATCCAGGATTCGGTTCGGGATTCGGCCTTTTTCAGCAGGATTCGGATTCGGCCGAATCCTTCTGCCCAGCCGAACCGAATCCGAATCCTAATTTGCATATGCAAATTAGGGGCAGGAGGGAAATTGCATGACTTTTTGTCAGAAAACAAGGAAGTAAAAAATGTTTTCCCCTTCCCACCCCTTATTTGCATATGCAAATTAGGGTTCGGTATTCGGCCGAATCTTTCACGAAGGATTCGGGGGTTCGGCCGAATCCTAAAAAGTGAATTCGGTGCATCCCTAATTTCTTTCCATATGAAATATTTATCTCTGTTCTGACTTTCCTCACAACCGCCTCTGATTTCTGCCTGCCTCAATTCAGCAGAAGCTGTCGGAATGAAACTCTTGCAGCTTTTAGCCGAGCGACAAATTTACCGTGGCAATCCTCGGCACGCTCCAACGTACACTTTTCAGCTACTCCCCAATATTCCGAGCTGCAGATGGTTTCTAATTTGTGTTATCAGCCATTTCTGAATGATTAGCCGTAATGCAAATATGCATGAATAGAACCAACTGATTTGCACCTAAACTACAAATGACTGCTAATGTTCTCACGATCTATAAGATTGGATTTTGCAAGGCTTCGGAAATTAATCCTTAATCGGTTCCGCAGTTTAGGATATTGGAAACTGTTGTACTACTGCGCCAAGTATATTCGCTGTTTGGAAACTGCATGGGCAGAGAGAACTAATCTTCTATTACATACGGTAAGGGACAAGTTCTTCAACTGAGCGTTTGTTTAAAGGAGAACTAAAGCCTAACTAAAGAAGTAGCTAGAAATGTTGTACATTATGTTTTGGGTTTCTGTACCAGCTAAAGGCAACCACAGCCCTTTAGCAGTAAAGATCTGTGTCTCCAAAGATGCCCCAGTAGCTCCCCATCTTCTTTTCTGCTGATATACTGCACATGCTCTGTGCTGCTGTCACTTACTGAGCTTAGGGACCCACTCACAATATACAGTACACATAGAATAGAAATGTCACAATATAAGGCTGATTAGTAATTAATACAGATAATTACTACATGGCAGCACAGAAACCAGTGCAATTAGCATCAGAATATAATAATCAGCAAACCTGTAGCATCAGCTTATATTACAGGGGAAGCTCATTTTCTGCTGGATAATTAGTGACGAGCCCTAAGCTTAGCTTCTCAACAGCCAATCAGAGCCCACTGAGCATGTGAGTGTCACAGACACTTTCCAAGATGGTGACCCCCTGTGACAAGTTTGAAGTCCTGGATCATTGCTGCTATTGACAAGCTAAAACTTTAGCCTCGTGCAATAAGTTCAGTGTATAAAATATGCACTTTTAGCCATATTCATTATTAGGGTTTAATTCACAGGACAACACTAATTCACTAAAATCCGAAGATGCCTCCAGGGCGCTGAACGCTGGTGAAGTTTCACTAGCGTTACTGCGCCAAGCAAATCGAAGTTGCGCTAGCGTTGCCTAATTTGCATACGGTGGGAAGTTAAAGTTGAATGGATGTATATTTTGCAGCAAATACATTACATTACATAAGCCCAGGAAATCTTTATAAAAGAAAATAGAGTTGTTAAATTGTCCTACACATGAGCCCAGTGTATAGTTTTGGTGCCATATGTAAGGAAATGTAGGGGGAAGAGGGTTACCCCAAAAAATTTTTACGCTCTTTTGCAGCCTATCACCCTGAAAAAAGGAAAAGACACCAGTGTTTTTTGGGAATTTTTGGGAAATCTGAGAAAGTCCTATCTACTCTATTGCACTTCGCCTGGTCTGGTATGGCGAAGGCAAGTCTGGCGCAAGAGGTAACGTTCAGTAAAATCCGCATCTTAGTGAATTTGCATGGTTACATCTAGGGATGCACCGAATCCACTTTTTTGGATTCGGCCGAACCCCCGAAGGATTAGGCCGAATACCGAACCGAATCCGAACCCTAATTTGCATATGCAAATTAGGGGTGGGAAGGGGAAAACATTTTTTACTTCCTTGTTTTCTGACAAAAAGTCACGCAATTTCCCTCCCTGCCCCTAATTTGCATATGCAAATTAGGATTCGGTTTGGCCGGGCAGAAGGATTCCGCCGAATCTGAATCCTGCTGAAAAAGGCCGAATCATGGCCGAATCCCGAACCGACTCCTGCATTCAGTGCATCCCTAGTTACATCCATTCGCCAGAGCGCAAAATCGTCAGGTATTAGGAAGCGTAGTACCGCTAGAGTCTATCTCCTTCGCTAGAGATGTTACGCCTGCGACCGTTAGTGATTCTGCGAAATTCCGAAATGACATCACGACTTTTTGACATCGTTAGTCACTCCACCCTTTACTAAATTTGCCCCATGTGGTTTTACGGACACCAGGGAAATTTACACGAGTAAGACCGCAGTAGCGGACAAAAATGGGCCCTATTGCTTAGAACTGACCAGGAAAATGCCCTACGACTCTTCTCTGCAGCATTCAGTTGGCCGATGTGAACAACGGGTGGTTCCGTTGTTTCAAACTCATTATACAGGTAGAGGACCTGTTATCCAGAATGCTCTGGATCTGGGGTTTTCCAGATAAGGGAACTTTCCATAATTTAGGTTTCCATACCTTACCTGCTAACTGCAGCCCAAGGTTAAATAATCGGAGCAGCAGTCTGGAATTCTGAAAGGAAGAAGAATAGTAAAAGGTCTAAAAAAAAATCAGGGAAATAGCATTTATAATTCCAGACTGGAATGGGGCAGACTAGAATGGTTGGTTTAAATTGAATTTTCCCTTGTACTTAGGGCTTGCACATAGTTTTTCGTTTTATTCTAGTGGCAATGTGTTTTTTTCCCCATATAGTTACAAACTGATCCTGGTTGAAGAAAAAAGCAGCGCAGAGCCCCCAGGGACTAGTGACGGTTCACAGGTCGGTATTTTTCCTTTGTATCAGCCGTGTCTCTGTGTGTTATCAGGCCATTGCTACTACAGCTAGTGACATGGTAATTTCACTGGGTCTTACTGGAAACATCTTCTGTAATGGGGGATAATAAGGAAAATTGTCACACACACACAGGGAAGCCGCCTTTATTTGTACATTAACAGCAGTTCAGTGAATTCCAAGCAATGGCTTCTCCTTCTCCCTCTGCAATATCTTCCATACATTATGCTCCCGGTAGGGATTAAGGCATCAGAATACTAAGCCACTTATTTGTAAGTATTTCGCTTGCCACTTAGCCTTTTGTCAGTATGAAATGTCCCATCATTTGTACATTTCATAAGTTGTTATAGGAAGGCAGTTTTTTTTTCTTGAAGAAAAGCAGCTGCTGTACAGAAGGTATAATCTCCAAGTCATACATCTTTATAGCCTGTGGGAAAGCCCTGCTACCCAGCGTTTAACAATAACCCTCTTTGTTTTTTATGTTCGATAATGTCAAGGCACCTGCCATTTTTTATAAGCTTCCAATTTTACATTCTAAGCCGCATGAAAACCCACTGTTACTATAGACACCAACTATCCCTACTATACCTGCTATCCCACAGTCACACTCCCTTCCCAGAGACTATTATCCACTGTTACTATAGGCACCATCTCTCCCTACTATACCTGCTATCCCACAGTCACACTCCCTTCCCAGAGACTATTATCCACTGTTACTATAGGCACCATCCCTCCCTACTATACCTGCTATCCCACAGTCACACTCCCTTCCCAGAGACTATTATCCACTGTTACTATAGGCACCATCTCTCCCTACTATACCTGCTATCCCACAGTCACACTCCCTTCCCAGAGACTATTATCCCACTGTTACTATAGGGACCATCTCTCCCTACTATACCTGCTATCCCACAGTCACACTCCCTTCCCAGAGACTATTATCCCACTGTTACTATAGGGACCATCTCTCCCTACTATACCTGCTATCCCACAGTCACACTCCCTTCCCAGAGACTATTATCCACTGTTACTATAGGCACCATCTCTCCCTACTATACCTGCTATCCCACAGTCACACTCCCTTCCCAGAGACTATTATCCCACTGTTACTATAGACACCATCTCGCCCTACTATACCTGCTATTCCACAGTCACACTCCCTTCCCAGAGACTATTATCCTACTGTTACTATAGGCACCATCTCTCCCTACTATACCTGCTATCCCACAGTCACACTCCCTTCCCAGATACTATTATCCCACTGTTACTATAGGCACCATCTCTCCCTACTATACCTGCTATCCCACAGTCACACTCCCTTCCCAGAGACTATTATCCCACTGTTACTATAGACACCATCTCTCCCTACTATACCTGCTATTCCACAGTCACACTCCCTTCCCAGATACTATTATCCCATTGTTACTATAGGCACCATCTCTCCCTACTATACCTGCTATCCCACAGTCACACTCCCTTCCCAGAGAGTATTATCCACTGTTACTATAGACACCATCTCTCCCTACTATACCTGCTATTCCACAGTCACACTCCCTTCCCAGAGACTATTATCCCACTGTTACTATAGACACCATCTCTCCCTACTATACCTGCTATCCCACAGCCACACTCCCTTCCCAGAGACTATTATCCACTGTTACTATAGGCACCATCTCTCCCTATTATACCTGCTATCCCACAGCCACAGTCCCTTCCCAGAGACTATTATCCCACTGTTACTATAGGCACCATCTCTCCCTACTATACCTGCTATCCCACAGTCACACTCCCTTTCCAGACACTATTATCTCACTGCTACTATAGGCATTATGCCATATTCCCTTCCCAGACACTGCCTGTTCAAGCAACAAACAGATTTGATTGGTACCATATATTTTTCCTTGTTGCAACTGTTCTTCATGGCTGAAGTATATAAGATGCTCAGGACAAGTGCCCATGGTTGGTTCCACCTCCTGTGATAATTATGTCATCACTGTAATTTTTCTGCAAGCACCACAAATAAATTTATCATTCAAGATGCTTTATTCACATGGTACAGAAAAGAGGTACATGTCCCCATATGTATCAGGAAATTTAATAACTGTCATTAATGAAAGAAAAAAAAACCCTGCTATATATATATATATATAAATATATATATATATATATATATATATATATATATATATATATATATATATATATATATTATATATAATATATATATATATATATATACTGTATATACTGTATATATATATATATATATATATATATATAAATTTACATGGCTAACTGAATTGAGCAAACACAACGGACATTTGAAACCTTCGTCCAACGGTTTAAAACCCAGTTGGTTGCAATGATTTTTGTATGGCACCTTCAAGTGGTGCTATTTAATATGATCAAAGTCGGGTTCCTACAAATAGCGGTTATCTGCTTTGTGTTCTGTTCAGTGTAATTACAAAGGCCCATTGTACAGTTGAGATATTCCCAGATGACACTGCATTTAAGCAAAGTGCTGTTTTCTACTCTGCTGCAACCAGATGCTTTTATATAGGATTGTACACTTATTGAATTATTCAATTCTCAGACGTGGTGATTCTGTGTTTCTTTGCTTTGCAATTCGACAATTTTACTCTGGATATAGCAAATCCACGTTTTGTCCTTTTGCAACAGAGAACTGCATTGTACATCACACTGTCTGGAACAGATTGCGGAAAAGATCACATAAACTGGTAAGATGATCTGTGCTATTGATTATACATAGGATGCAGGTGTGCCAAATATACTAAACATCTGCAAACTGTTTTTTTTTTTTTTTTTGTACTCATAGCCGTACTGACTATTGGGCTGTAAAACTCATATGGTCCAGACTATGCAACCTTTGCAGTTATGGAGCCAGGACTATGCAACCTTTGCAGTTATGGAGCCAGCTCGAACACAATGAAGAGGTGAGGGTTGGGGGTACAAATCATCTGCACCTCCTTCAAACCCTCTCCCCAGCCTGCACCCATGCTATCAGTACTATTTGCTCATGGTTGTTGATTTTATTTAGACTTCAGAGTGTATTAGATGCACAAGTGTTACATTTGCATTAGTTACTCTAGTGGCACATACATCTAGGAGCTCAAGCCATGGATAGATTTAATAGTCAGACTGCACTTACAAAGGTGGCCAAGAGGCAGATGCATTCAATAAGCAAGCAGATGATACATTCATTATACAAGTGGTGCATACATCCGTGATACGTTAGATATCCCAGCAGGAGATACATTAGGTACACAATGGTGCCCTTATTAGGAATCCAAGTGGTACATAGATTTGGAACATTACCTACTTGTGTTAAACAAATGGTTCATGCTGTACCTTAGATACATACGTCCTTACATGCGGCCAAAAGTTATTGTAAGTTCTTGTAAGACTTAAAATGCCCAAGATAAAAGGCTGAAAAACATCTAAGGCCATTCCTCACTCTGTGGGCATTATAAAGAAGCTGTAGGGGATTTTTCAGAGTACTGTGTTGGTGCTAGCCACACGCAGGGATCAGCTGGAGTTCCACACCTTTTATATTTCTGGAAATAACTTCAAGCTCCTTCTGTAGAACTTTGGTTCTTTTTAGTGCATGGCATGGTTTGAAGGTGGGGGGGGGAAAGGTGCAGAGGGGACTTAGAAGTGCAATCATTTTATTTATTCTTATTAGTCCGTAGGAGAAACAGTCCCAGTGGAATGAGGAAACGTGATGATAGAAGCCATGAATAAATTATAACCATTGATCCGCACCGGTTACATAAAACATTATGAGCTGGAAACTTTCTCTTCTGATGTCTCACTTTTGCAGTGACAAATGTGACTCAGTCCCAACTAAAATTAGATGTACATTTGCAGACGTGCCCATAACTCCTGGCCTGAGGTTTTCATGATGATGTGCAGGTCGGCCCAAAACCAGTCACTTCTTCAATGATGCATTTGCTAATACCCTGTATACCTCTGAGGTAAAGGGATGTGGGTCGGGTTTGGCTATAAATAATGCAGCCAAAGGATTTCCTTGGTTAGGTTAACGCATTCCGACCCACTATGGACACCTTAATTCATAAGCAGAGTTTCTCTTAATACCTTATAAAGTTACAACAAAATGGTCAATGAGCTCCCCATAGTGCCAGGGGCGTAACTATAGAGAAAGCAGACCCTGCGCTTGCAGGGGGGACCATGAGGTACAGGGGGCCTAAATAATGAGCAATTTCAATATAAATATTGGTAAGAAAGAGCAATCTCTGGATATGGTATGGCCCCTAGAATTAATTTGCTGTGGGATCCTGTAATGTCTAGCTACATCACTGTATAGTGTTACATAATCTAAGTGCTTAATGGAGTGGCCCTTGCCCATAAGGACTTGTTGATTCCATATGCTGCATGGCTCTGGTCAAGTTTGCATTGGGATCTTTTGGGTCTCATATTCTGGCTTATATCATTATGGGAACCACCTCTCTAAAGGACTGACTGCAGGCCAGGGCCTGTGTTGTCACAGACAAATTGTTCCAAATGCTAAGTAAGAATCTCGGCAGTAGTTTGAATATAAAATATTTAATGGCTAGAATTGTATAGGTAGAAAATGCATCTAAATGGCAAAAAAACGAAGCTAAATTATAAATGTTGTAAACCAAGCAGGGCAGTAATTTGGATATAAAATATTCAGTGTGTAGAATTATGCAGAAAAATAGCTGCACGCTTTAAATAGAGCCGGATAAACACGCCGGCCTGGAAAACAACAGCCTTGCCCGAAAGTGATACTTCCCCTTTAAGTCATTTAGAAGCCTTTCTTTTATAGCTTTTTACATAATTACATTTTAAATATGCAGGGGAAAGTATTCAGGGAAAAAAATGCTTCATTCCGTTTCTGTGATAATTGGCGCTGTGAATTGAGCAGAAATAAAGGCGCTAGGACGGGAGCAAATTCTTGTTGAATTGACATATCTATCAGACTCTTGTGAGTTATTCAACTCCGGGTGTAGTTTTTGGCAGGGAGCTGGAGCGCACGCTTCATGGCAGCAGTGTAATTAGATATTTGTCATTTTACTTGTTAAAGTATGTTTACAATTTTTTACTCGTAGGTCATGGAAGAACAACATCGGGAGGCAGAACGAAAAGCATGTCCTCTTATATATTTGTATGAATGTTGATTAAAAAAATGAAATATTGGGAGGCATGTTTTTCTCTTGAGTAATACTGTATATCTGTCTGCTATTATAGTGTTATTGGCCCATCCACTTACATATTATATATCCTCTGTTTGAGGCTTTAAAACTGAACACACGTTTGGTTTGTTGGCCCCTGAGCTTCAGAGCTTGAAGCCTGAGATGCTTGCACCCCAGACCTTCTGCTTTTGGGGTACCTAAACTTTCACAGATGGGATAGTGGCCAACAGTCATTAGTAGGGCACTTATTTGTTTGGTTATCCTATGGGTTGCTGATGATCTGGGGGGGGTTGGTAATTAGGTAACTACCCCTGACACTGGCCCTGCTACAGTCCACTGTAGAACCCATGGGTTGAAGACTTGCCCTTACACTTATCTTATTGGTGACAAAAGAGGACCTTTGCCCCTGCAGGCCTTCTAGTGGGAGGGGGGATTTGAGGACAAAATGGACTCTTCCTTGGCTTATGGTGAAGTTCCTGCAGACCGTTACCCCTACTATAGAGTCTTGCAGCAGGTTACCGCGTTACCCGCTGCATACCCGCTAAGTGGTCAAGTTTCGGTCAAAAAGTCCCTGAAGCCCTGGGTATGCGGCAGTCCACAGTTAACCCTGGGGTTCTGGTAGTTATTCTTCTATTTTTGTCCACATTTGGCACTGGAGTCCAAAGTGACATCATTTCCAGTTTAAAGTGTCCCAGTGTTGGAAAGTTAGTTGGCTTATTGTGGGTCCAGTCGGAAAGCGGATCAGTGGAGGAAAATTGAGGGTTGCAGGTTACGGGTAGCGGGTATGGGTATAAGAAAATAGATCTGCAACCTGCACAGGACTTCTGGCTGGGGGTTTAGAAATTATTACATTTCAAAGGACTATTTTTAAGGAGAGTTTGGATTGCACCCTAACTTACTTTTTTTGTTTTTGTGCACTTGAGTGTCTTGAAGCATGCACTCAGGCTTTAAAAAAATGACCCCTGAGCCACTAGTGTCTGGGTTTTAAAAAAGTCCCTGGCAACAAGAATCAACCAGCACTGCTTCCCCTGCCATTTCCCATGCTCTTCAATAACTAGCCTGTGAGCAGATCTGTTGAATGTGGTTCTGCCATTCTGACTATTTTCTGTGGTTCCCTGGCCAACAATTTGTTTCTCAAAGCTGCTTGCCATAAACAGTCTAAACCCCCTTAGTGTATCTTATTTGCAGGGAGGTTTAAGGCAATATAGAATGTTTTGATGGTGGTCTTCAAATGTCTTAGAGTGGACTTATCAGATACTGTCCTCAAATACATTTTAATTGTCCCCTAGTCAAGGGTTCCATAGACCTGTGTATGACATCATTTTAATATAATCTGACCTGCGAGCAACGGGGTGAATTGAATTTGGTCAGGTGGTTTTGGAATTTACTTGTGTCATGTGAAAACGAAAATCCTATTGGTTGCTACGAGTTACTAAACCTTGGCAGCGGTTATTACATTAAGTCCTATATTTGTGTGCATCAGTTATCTTCTAAACTAAGGAACCAAACAAGGTTGGGACATCGATTTCAATGATCTACCATAGGCTCAAACTTTCCTAGATGGTTATGGCCATTGGCACCAATGGAGACTGTAAAGATGCAAAAAGCCACCCAATGGATCCAGAAGGGCCTCACAAAATAAATACATCATCTCTGTAGCCCTGAGACCCAGGGGATGCCATGTGGTTTTCTGCACCCTCCAGCGATTGTCTGTAGTTTTGTCAATTCATAGATGAAAAACCTTGTCTGTAGCTTGTAAAGCTATTCTGTGAAGGAACACAATAAGAAGCACACTTGGGGATCTCCAGATCAGTCACATGGTATGTCTCATGAAGATCATTGGTTAAAATCCAAGTTTATTGAGTCTTCTATTAAAAACATGTAACATATCAAAAACTGGAGATAGGGCAGGGGAGTGCACGGCTCGGCATGTTTTGTGACTATGCTAGTTACTTCATCAGAAGCTATTCATTGTAACATAGTAAGTTAGGTTGAAAAAAGACACATGTCCATCAAGTTCAACCTCATGTTCAATCTGCCTGCCAGTTGATCCAGAGGAAGGCAAAAAAAAACATCTGAAGACTCTCCAATTTGCCTCAGAGGGGGAAAAAATTCCTTCCTGACTCCAAAATAGCAATCAGACCAGACCCTGGATCAACTTGTACTCTGAGCTATCTCCCATAACCCTGTATTCCCTCACTTACTAAACACCATCCAACCCCTTCTTAAAGCTATCTAATGTATCAGTCTGTACCACTGATTTAGTATGAGAATTCCACATCTTCACAGCTCTCACTGTAACAAACCCCTTCCGAATATCTAGGAGAAACCTCTTTTCTTCTAATCGGTATGGGTGACCTTGTATCAGCTGGAAAGAGCTACTGGTAAATAAATCATTAGAGAGATTATTATATGATCCCCTTATATATTTATACATAGTCATCATATCACTCCTTAAGCGCCTCTTCTCCAGCGTGAACATCCCTAATTTGGCCAGTCTTTCCTCATAGCTAAGATTTTCCATACCTTTTACCAGCTTAGTTGCCCTTCTCTGTACCCTCTCTAATACAATAATGTCCTGTTTGAGAGATGGAGACCAAAGGGCAAATTCACTAACCGGCTAAAATTTGCTAGCGCACATCACAGCACTTTGCCAGGTGTAAATTAGATTGGACAACGCTAATTCACGAAGATCCGAAGTTGCGCACAGGGTACAGAAATTACGCAGTTACACTAGCGTTGGCTAATTAGCATACAGCGTGCAGTTAAAGTACAATGGCCGTATATGCTGCAGCAAATACTTTACACTACACAAGGCCAGGGAACCTTAATAAAATAAAATAAAAGTTGTTATAATGCCCTACACATGTGCCCAGTGTATAGTTTCTGTGCCATATGTTAGCAAATGTAGGGGGGAAGGAGGGTACCCCAAAAAAAAATGTACGATCTTTTTCAGTCTATCACCCTTTAAATAGGAAAAAACACTAGCATTTTTTGGGACTTTCAACTTCAAATTTTCAACTTTTTTTTTGAGGAACTTCTATCTACTCTTTTGCACTTCGCTTGGTCTGAGGTGGCGAAAGCAAGTCTGGCGATAGAGGTAATGGTCAGTAAAATCAAAAAATTAATAACGCTCTTTCGCCAGATGGAAAATTCGCCTGGCGTTAGAGTGCGAAATTGCTCCAGAGTCTATATCCTTGGCGAAATTACGCCAGCTAGTAAATCGGCGAAGTGCCGAAATAACGTCACACTGGCGAATTTTCGCCAGCGTTAGCCACTTCGCCCTTTATTTCCCCCCAAAACTGTACAGTTTGGTCCTTACCATACCAGTGCTTAAAGTGGAAGAATGACCCCCTCCTACCGTGACTCTATGCCCCTTTTAATACAGCGCAAGACCTTATTTGCCCTTGATGCTGCTGACTGGCATTGCTTGCTACAGCCAAGTTTATCATCTACAAGGACTCCAAGGTCCTTTTCTATAATGGATTTGCCTAGTGCAGTCCCATTAAGGGTATAAGTGGCTTGGGTATCTGTGGCATCTGTTGGTGAGAAGGTTCTATTAGCAACGACTTCATAAAGTTCAAGGATTGCAGACTTCCATGTTGTCTCCTTAGTTTGAACTCCATGGCTACCTGTTATAAAGTGAGGATGATTGCTTGAAGGGAAAGGAAGGTAAATGGAGCCGTTTAACCCATCAAATCCATACACTTTCCAGCCTGTTCTTCCAATGAGCCAGAACACCTTCAGATGTTTTACTGGAACGGTACAGCAAATTGCTATGTTCAAACGCAGAGCTTTGCTAATGACACATACAACTGGTCCATCACTTCGGCCACTTCAATTGTTGGGCTAGGGGTGTTATTTTCTGTCCGTGCCTTAGTCGTCTGTTCACCGTGACCCTCCGCTTTTAATGGAAAAAGCTTTGCCGTCTGCTGGAGCCACTTATGTCATTTTAAATGTAGCTGCCTGTCCTGGACCCACACCTGCAGTTATGTTTGGCAGCTATTGCTTTGTATATAATTATTTACACTCAGATACAGGTCTGTGGCTTAATCTGATGTTAAATAACATGCCTCGGCTTCAGTGAAATTATATGGCTACTAACAACTGATGGATATGAATAATATACAGGAACTTACAATATATGGTGATATTTAAACAATGTGATTATCACACCAGGATGAAAGATATTTACAATATAATATATTTCATTAATGATAAGTTCTTCCTCTATGAAATCTTTATCTTGAACTCTTAGACAGGGGTAAAGCTTAATTTGGGGCCCATCTGTTCTACTGATCATTGATAGCCAGTGCTGAGGGTTCACCTTCTTCAGTTCAACTCTGTGTGGGTGATGTGCCCACTGTAGCCATGTAAGGCAATGAATTTAGTGCCACTCTATATCTCTTCCACACTCATTTATGCTGTCCCCCCCTACACCAGAAATTGCCTATTTTAAATCTGTAGGGAATCATGTTTGCTGCTTGTATATTTTAGGCTATTAGAGGTCATCATAGATGTTTAGGACCATAGAAACCCATTAGACAGAAGGCTGGTACATTTTATAGGTGAGGGAGCTGCTTTTTAATACCTACCTCTTATAAGTATGGAGATGGAAAGGGTCATTTATGACTAGGAAGGCAGTGTGCAAATCTCGGTCCACATGGCCTCCTCGAAATGGAGCTCAGTGACCTGTGGCCATCCCCATGAAAACAGCACCTCCTACATTTGGTGAGGTGGCCTCCTACTTGTCCCCTAACTTGCTGGCAATGGACGCAATAGAGCCCTGTACTTTCCACCTGACCTATGGTAAGGGCAGGGCTGGCCTGCATCCACTAAGGCCACACCCTTCACCTCGGGCCAAATGTTTCTGTCCGCAGAATGGAGCCAGACTCTGGGCACAAATGCTCTTTGTATGAATACTAAGGTGCATGCTCTTCTGACCCTTAATGCTCATGCCCTTCCTCCCTGAGTCCACATGAATTACCCCCATTCTCCATGGATCTTTGTTTATAAGAATATAGGAAGTCACCTTGCAGTTCCTTCAACTACAGTATATGAAAGCACTTGGCCTTTGAATAGTTATCGAGGACTCCTAATATTGAAAGACATAGCGGCAGGGGTCACATATACATTCACATATACATTAATGCACCAGTGCATATATACACTATTTACACTGGAGATTTCTATTCCTCCTTCACCTTTCATTTTCTCCCTGTTCTACAAGAAGCTACTACTGCCCGAGCCACCTGGTGAACTTTCTGTAAATCTCGTATCTAATCAACCCTCGTGAAAGTGAAATGCACACATTGCAGTCCCCCACCTTGTCTGTTATGGAGTACAGGTAGTGTTTAATGTGCTGCATCGCTAATTAGTCTTTCTCAGTAACAAAGCCCCTCTGTTTTATTCTTCAATAGAGTATTGATCCTTTATTCCTGAAAAACACTGCATTAGCCAAGATAAGAACAACTGAATTAACAAAACGTTGAAAGTGAAGAATTTATTATCCTTCAAGATCACCTCAAAGCCTGATGTTTGCAACCAACACATTGTTAATGAAAGTGCTGGCACCCTTTAGGTACAAATGTTTGGCCAGTCTTTTGGGGGGACTTGTGCATGGGATAGTGAGTGGGAAGCAGTGTGTAGTTGCTAGTTTTATTTAGGATGGGCTCCTCAGGGCTGGAAATACTGGTAGTAAAGTTGTCACCTGTCCAGTTTTAAACTGGACAGGCCAGTTTTTTCCAAATGGTTGCCTGGTTCAAAGCCTCCTGTCTGGTTCCAGGGTTGTAAAACCGGGCAAAATTCCATCCAATTGCAGGGGGTGTGACCAGATCCAGACTGAGAATCAAACCCAATATTGAAATGGAAGTGTGTGTAGTATTCCAAAACTATCTGACAATCTATACAATAAACATAGACTTTTATTCTCTGGGATCGACCCTTGCGGATTTAGTGGAGGAAGGGTGTTAAACAACTACAACCCTCAGGTCGAGTACATTAGTTGGGCGTCAGTGGTTTTTAAAAGAAATATCCCTTTACAGAACATAGCACAGCCTCCAGGATGATAGTGCACAGTGCAAATATTCAGCATTTGCTTGTGTACAAAGAACACAGCCAGATTTACCCATCAGGGGCTAATAATAACATTGAGTCAACTCTGAAGTATCCAATCCCAAGTATCAGGCCCTTTAAGTGGAACTTTGGGGGAGCAACAGTAGTCCCTAAGTCTGTACAACTTGAGTCCCTACTCTACAGGTGATACACCCAAGATTCTAATCTTTCTGTTCTGCTCAGTGGAGTTTAAGGCTGCTTACTATCTCTTACTCTAGGAGTGAGCTGTTACAGACCGATCCTCTGTCAGGGCCTAGCTACTTAAAAGATTGGAGTCAGGACCAAGGACGAAGCTGGTGTACAGGCTTGACAAGAAATAATCCAATACGCACTAAGGAGTTAAGAAAGTTTGTGTTTGTATCCAGGCAAAAGATAGGAAGGTCAAGAGCCAGAAATCAAGAATTATGACTCAGCCAGGAACACTTGGAAACAGAACCCATATTTAGGCATTGAACCCGGGTCTTTGCGGTCTCTTTATTTCAAATTTTCTTGATTCATTGTGACGTCACTGGTATGGGTGCTGCCAACTTATATTCTCCAGCGCAGAGTGCTCGGGATCGCTCCAGACGTCCTCACATTAACTTCACCTACTGGGTCTACCTCTGCCTAGGCCCTAACCTCCACCTTCCAGAAAGGTGGAATCCAAAGAAAGAGGGAGAGCATATTTTGGCTACCCCTTTTATAGGATGGCTCAATGACTCTACTGGCCAGTTTCTGAACTGCAAGAAAATACTTTAATCCAGGACAGGGAAACAGCTTCCCTTCCCAACTGTACATGAAGACTCACCTAGCTGTCTAACAATTAGGGGACAATCTGAATACACAGTAACTAAATAATCAGTCCCCTACAACTGTCTATTCCATTTTATAGCATCCACCATGGCATGTGCCAGAACCTCCAGATTGCCAGTCCAGGCTGGCCATGTTGTGATGTCATAGCTCCACCCAAAATGTCAGCAGCTCACCCCTAACATGATTCTCCACCCCAATGTTCCAGGTTCACCCCTAGCATCATCACCTCACTTTTGCTGCTGACAGGTGGCAACCTTACATGGTAGCAGATAACTTGAACCTGGAGAGAGTGGTCAGCAGCAGTAGCAATGGGCTTGGGGGATCCTGTGCACTGAATGGTGGTGGGTTGTGGTGTAATAACCAATCAGGATAGGTGTTCAGGCAGGTTTCTCAGCAGTTTTGTCTTGGTCACCATTACTACTTCACCCAACTCTAGTGTAGAACAAGTATGTTCAACTTGAGCTCTCCTATTGATTCAGCACTAGAAAGTCTCAAACAGCTGCTCATGACACATGTTCTAAATAATGAAATAGAGAAATAAGATTTTTATACTTTGGACCTGAGATTGTTCTGATCTATATTTCAGCCCTAGCGTTGCTATCATTGTCCTCTGCAAGACTTTTTGGAGCTGATATATGAAAGTTCTGATAAATTTAAATCAGACAATTGGAATAATCACGATATCTTCACTCGGCTTTCAAGTGGTATCATTTTTTTTTTTTACACAATTCAAACTATGGAGAAATATAAGCATAAACCCTATAAATGGAATTGCGAGTGGCTGGCCAGGAACAGCTTGCCAGAGCTTAAAACCTAGAGGGAGCCTTGAGCAGAAACATACGAAATCATTTGAAGGAAAGAAAATCATAAGCCTCCAAACAGCTGCGCAGAGACAGGCGCTGGGATTAGGTGAACCCTCTGCCATTGCTTAAAAGTAAAGTGAAAAATTCAAATGTAATCATGAAAGTTTAGAAAGGAAGGCAATTGCATTCACAGGGGCTGCTGAGTAGAATTAACTGGAGGGGGGTATGGTATAAAAAAAAGTTCCTTAAGAGACAAACGGAAACCTCTGGACCAGAGACAAAACAGAGATGTCAAACTGTGGCCACTGCCGGGCTGAAATGAATGCACAGAAAGGTCGGGGAGTTGCAGTTCTGTAATCCTTTTCAAAGCAAAGCAAAAAACTGCAGGAAGGGAGTTGGGAAATACAGCAGGAATATTGCAGAATATCTGGGGAAACTGGAGCGAGTGTATTTGAAAATAAATTTACTGTAAATGGCAGCAACAGTAGTAACTCATGATTTTTATCTTGTAGCAGTTACAGCCAGGGCTGCTGTCAGAAATGCCGGGGGCACCATATTACTTGGCTGGCAGGTTTATTAGCCTTTAGCCAAACTTTTCTTTGGCTAAAGTCAAAGTTTGATACCCAGTCGTTTGCACTGATGTTTGTGTTGTTTAATATAATCAACATGGGGTTTCTATAAATACCTGCTTTGTGTTCAGCCCAATGTAATGACAAGGACTCGTTGTTCACATACAGCTGAGACATTCTCAGGTGATTTTGCTCTTGATTTTTGCAAGTTCATTTCCCAGCACTGAATAGGAAAGTGCTGTTTTCTGCAGATGCTTTTATATCTGCAATTGGTGAATTATTACATTCTCCAAGAACTATGGATGGAATTATGTGATTTTTCCACCTATTTCAACACCCCTAAGTAATTCTTTGCAGGACCTGGAATCCAGCAAACTGAAGGTCTTTGTTTAAAACATAGAAATACAGTGGAACATTGTGTTCACACTTTGTTAAACAGGGAAAGGCTAAGTAAACCTGTACATAATTAAACAGTCACTAAGTTGGTAGTGTGTCCCTCTTGCTATATTGTTCCTAACATCTATAAAGCATCTCTGGATCCCCCAGCACCACCGACCTCACCACCAATTTGCATTGGGCCTGCCATCCACCTACTGTTTCCCCATTTCTATCTGCACGGGGATGGTGAGGGGCCTATGGAATCAGCAAGACTGGGGGGGGGGGGAGCAGTTAGATCATTACACCTTATTATGCTTCCTACAGTTAAGGTTTTCTCCCCCTTCTATGATGAAACTGACTTGGATGGGACTGGGCCAGCGGGGCACTGGGCATTTGGATGACTTGCAAGTGATCTGATAAAACCCAACTTGGAGAACCTTTCAAGATAAATATACAATGTATGTTACATTCCCATTATGGCTTTAGGGGCAGTTTCTGCATCTGCATTTCTATTATGTTGTTTTGGTGAGATGGAACCCAAATTGTGTGATAAAAGGTCTTTTATGGTATGAGCAGCCATCTTATTGGATCCAATATAAAAGGACAAGGAATTTGAAATCAGCTCAGAACACCTGTACCCTAAGATGCAAGCAAGACTTCCACAAGTTATCCCATGACAATAACAAGCAATTTGTAAATCGACCTGTGGGTGTAAAACAACATGTTTTGTTCTGGCCCTTACTCTGCTGTTTCTGTTGTAGTGATGAGTGGGTTGACCCAAAACCTGTGTTGACCACCTGTTATGTCGGATGAAATGTGCCCAACCATTGCGGGTTAGGGTTTGGTGTGGGTCAGACCTGGGAAGTATACACCTCCACTACTGTGAAAAATTCTCTGTCTTGGTACCAATGATGGGCACAGAAGTAGAACACAGAGTGGAAATACGCGGGTTGGGCGCGGTTCCTACAATGGCAACATTGCGGGTTAGGGTGGGTGCGGCTTAAGGTTTTGTGGGTTAGGGTAGGGTGCGGGTTTAGTTTTTCCTGTCCCACACATCACTACTCTATTGGTAAGCCACTGGTAATAGAGTGCTCGATTCCCACAATTCAGTATTTATAGCCCTTATGCTTTGGTTGGGTGCCATAATTGGGAGAAAAATGTGGGTTGGTAATTAAATGAAATATAGGCAGAAATGTTTTCAGATGCGTTGAAGCTCAATAAGGTGCATGCAACAGTACAAGGCAAGTAGCAAAATGCTAATGTGGTGCCTCTATTCAAAAAGGGATCCCGTTCTCAGCCTCAAAAATATAGGCCAGTTAGTCTGACGTCAGTGGTAGGAAAGCTTTTTGAAGGGTTAATAAAGCATAAGATATTGGACTTCACAGCAAATCATAATACTATGAGTTTGTGGAAGCATGGTTTTATTCGTAATAGATCTTGCCAGACTAATTTAATTTATTTTTATGAGAAGGTAAGTTGGGACCTTGATTCTGGGATGGCAGTGGATGTGATTTACTTAGACTTTGCTTTTCAACTTGTTTATTAAGTACTGTTTCTATTTTTGCAGATGATACTAAATTGTGCAGGACTATAGGTTCCATGCAGGATGCTGCCACTTTGCACAGTGATTTGTCTAAGTTGGAAAATAAATAAATACATTTCGAAGTATTTTTTTGGCTACTTCGACCATCGACTAGGCTACTTCGACTATGACTTTGACTTCGAATGGAACAATTCAAACTAAATAACGTTCGACTATTCGACCATTCGAAGTACTGTCTCTATAAAAAAAACTTCGACCACCTACTTCGCCACCTAAAACCTACCGAGCATCAATGTTATCCTATGGGGAAGGTCCCCATAGGCGTTCCTAGCTTTTTTTGATCTAAGGAAAATCGTTTGATCGATGGATTAAAATCCTTCGAATCGTTCGAAGGATTTAATCGTTTGATCGAACGATTTTTCCTTTGATCGTATGAACAAAGGAAATGCGGTAAATCCTTCGACTTCGATATTCGAAGTTGAAGGATTTTACTTCGATGGTTGAACATCGAGGGTTAATTAACCCTCGATATTCGACCCCAAGTAAATGTGCCCTTAAATGTCAGTGTGTTGGGAGTTTCCTTAAATGAGAAGGATCTAGGGGTTTTTTGTAGATAACAAGTTGTCTAATTCTGGGCAGTGTCATTCTGTGTCACTAAAGCAAATAAAGTTCTGTCTTGTATAAAAAGGGCATTAACTCAAGGGATGAAAACATAATTATGCCTCTTTACCCCTGGTAAGGCCTCATCTGGAGTATGCAGTGCAGTTTTGGACTCCAGTCCTTAAGAGGGATATAAATGAGCTGGAGAGAGTGCAGAGACTAAGTGCAACTAAACTGGTTAGAGGGAGGGAACAGTTAAATTATGAGGGGAGACTGTCAAGGTTGGGGTTGTTTTCAAAGGCTATTGTGATACTAAACTCTATAGTTAGTATAGGTATGGGTATATAGAATTTGTGTGGGAGTAGGGAGGGGTGTGTGTATGGATGCTGGGTTTTCATTTGGAGGGGTTGAACTTGATGGACTTTGATGTTTTTCAACCCGATTTAACTACAGTATGTAACTATGTTCTGCAAATATGCCTGCATCATAGTGACTTAGAGAAATATAATGTTAATGAATGCATGACATTGAGCCAAAAATGGAATTACTGTGACAAATGCGAGGAGCACACACTGAGGATGTTGACAGATGGGTCACATTAGATGTCATCATAAAAAGGCACAAATAAAAAAAAAAAAAAAAGCAATTACAGTGGTTTAAAAAACGGATAATTTTATTTAAAACTGTAAAGCAAATCCATGGAGAGTGATCTTGTGTTAAATGCCTTGGAACTGCTGTTTAGGCAAAAGCCACTGAAAACCCAAATTATCTGTAGAAAAGCAAAACAGAGGAACGGTGCAGGATTTTAGCTCAGTGGAACGAGTGGCTTGCAGTGTGACATTCAAGGAACAGTGACTGGAGGTGAATGTATGGTGATGGAATGTCTGGCTTTCCTATGTTTATATAAAAGTTCTTACTCAGTCTACAGACTTCAAATGGTGGCTCATTGGTAAAGATGGTGCATCACAGAAGGCATTCAACTGATGCCAATGTTGCAAGTGGCACCCTCTGTGTCCTTTAATTCATTATCAGGGAAGTGCATCTTAACCAATAGTTCCACTAGTGCCTGGGGTACCGGTAATGCAAGTCAGAATTGCCCCATGCATTTAAATACCCCGACTGTGCCTGTATTTATGCCATTATTGTCATTTTATCCATTAGCAGTGTTAGTGCTTACCCTTACACAATCACTTTAGAGTGGAGCATGTTGAAGTCCAATAAGACTTAGAGAATAAGGTGTAAAGCTAAGGTACATGAGATGCCAGACGCCACTTGTTTCTATTTGTATATTAGAGGTTGGACACAGTGCAGTGTACATAGTAAGTTAGGTTGAAAAAAGACACATGTCCATCAAGTTCAACCTTTTAAGTCTATGTATACTGTAACCTGCCTAACTGCTAGTATCCAGAGGAAGGCAAAAAACCCCAATTTAAAGCCTCTCCAAATATTGCCTTAGAGGGGGAAAAATTCCTTCCTGACTCCAAGATGACAATCGGACCAGTCCCTGGATCAACTTGTACTATGAGCTATCTCCCATATCCCTGTATTCCCTCACTTGCTAAAAAGCCATCCAACCCCTTCTTAAAGCTATCTGTCTGTACAACTGATTCAGGGAGAGAATTCCACATCTTCACAG
This sequence comes from Xenopus petersii, assembly GCA_038501925.1. Classification (NCBI taxonomy): domain Eukaryota; kingdom Metazoa; phylum Chordata; class Amphibia; order Anura; family Pipidae; genus Xenopus; species Xenopus petersii. Next base: position 17,582,100 of record CM076675.1, on the reverse strand, counting down.
CTCTCACTGTAACAAACCCTTTCCGAATATTTAGGCGGAAACTCTTTACTTCTAATCGGAATTGGTGACCTTGTGTCAGCTGGAAAGACCTACTGGTAAATAAAGCATTCGAGAGATTATGATAATATATTTATTAGGGATACACCGAATCCAGGATTGGGTTTGGGATTCGGCCTTTTTTAACAGGATTCGGATTCGCCCGAATCCATCTGCCAGGCCGAACTGAATCCGAATCCTAATTTGCATATGCAAACTCGGGGTGGGGAGGGGAAAAAAACACAAAACAAGGAAGCAAAATTTTTTTCCCCTTTCCACCCCTTATTTGCATATGAAATTTGGATTTGGATTCGGTTCGGTATTCGGCCGAATCTTTCACAAAGGATTTGGCAGTTCGGCCGAATCCAAAACATTGGATTTGGTGCACCCCTAATATTTATACATAGTTATCATATCACCCCTTAAACGTCTCTTCTCCAGCGTGAACATCCCCAATTTGGCCAGTCTTTCCTCATAGCTAAGATTTTCCATACCTTTTACCAGCTTAGTTGCCCTTCTCTGTACCCTCTCTAATACAATAATGTCCTGTTTGAGTGCTGGAGACCAAAACTGTACGGCATATTCTAGGTGGGGCCTTACCAACCGTACAGTGAAAGAATGACCCCCTCCTCCCGTAAATCAGTGCCCCTTTTTACTGCAGCTCAGGTCCTTATTTGCCCTTGATGCTGCTGACTGGCATTGCTTGCTACAGCCAAGTTTATCATCTACAAGGACTCCAAGGTCCCTTTCCATAATGGATTTGCCTAGTGCCGTCCCATTAAGGGAATAAGTGGATATTTTTACATCCCAGGTGCATGACTTTACATTATTTATCAGCATTGAATCTCATTTGCCACTTAGCTGCCCAGATTGCCAGTTTGTCAAGATCATGTTGCAAGTGCCACATCCTGGATGGAATTAATTGGGCTGATAGTTTTGTGTCATCTGCAAACACTGATACATTACTTACAATACCCTCCCCTAAGTCATTAAAATATGGTATCAATAAATATAGTTTTCCTTTTGTTAGTGTTCTCATCTTCAACAGGCACTTATTCAGTTTAAATTATACCTGTAACTTGGGTCTGTACTAAGACTTGAGGAGACCTATTATCAATGAGGCACCTAGCTGTGTACCATACATAGTAACATAGTTAAATGGAGTTCAACCCCTCCAAATCAAAACCCAGCATCCATACACACCCCTCCATACACTCACATAAATTCTATATACCCATACCTATACTAACTATAGAGTTTAGTATCACAATAGCCTTTGATATGTCTATCCAAGAAATCATCCAAGCCCCTATTATAGTCATTAACTGAATCAGCATCACAACATCACCCGGCAGTGCATTCCACAACCTCACTGTCCTGACTGTGAAGAACCCCCTATGTTGCTTCAAATGAAAGTTCTTTTCTTCTAGTCTAAAGGGGTGGCCTCTGGTACGTGATCATCTTTATGGGTAAAAAGGTCCCCTGCTATTTGTCTATAATGTCCTCTAATGTACTTGTAAAGTCTAATCATGTCCCCTCACAAGCGCCTTTTTTCCAGAGAAAACAACCCCAACCTCGACAGTCTACCCTCATAATTCAAGTCTTCCCTCCCTTAGTCTCTGCACTCTCTCCAGCTCATTTATATCCCTCTTAAGGACTGGAGTCCAAAACTGCACTGCATTCTCCAGATGAGGCCTCACCAGGGACCTATAAAGAGGCAGAATTATGTTTTCATCCCTTGAGTTAATGCCCTTTTTTTATACAAGACAGAACTTTATTTGCTTTAATAGCCACAGAATGACACTGCTTGTTATCTACAAAAACCCCAAGATCCTTCTCATTTAAGGAAACTCCCAACACACTGCCATTTAGTGTATAACTTGCATAACTACACTTGCCTAGAATAGATTGTAGCCCAGGTATCCACAGATATACAGCTGTGCTAAGGGGCTTTTCTTTTTACGGGGTCAAAGGGTGTAACAGGATATTTAGGAAGGGTCCAAATAATGGGAACAGGTAAGGATCCTCGGTTAAAGTAATCATTGTTGGTGCTTGTTTTCAATTCATGCATCATTTTAAATTGTGGCCAATTAGTAATATTTTGCTAATGACTTCTTAAAGTGACAGTATACACTCAAAGCATCTTTGCTCAAAATTAGCACATGAAATAGGACTTGTGTTGAAATTACATTCTGCCTATTGTTTTCATTTAGAACAAAAAATCCACATTTTCTGTTTTTTGCCATAATAAAGCACTAATTTGAAAGATGGGCTGCGTTCAATGAATTCACCTCCCCTTCCTTTACAAACAAGGCAATTTGTTCAGAGCTCCATATCTACATACATACAGTGGTGTGCAAAACTATTTGCCCCCTTCCTGATTTCTTATTCTTTTGCATGTTTGTCACACAAAATGTTTCTGATCATCAAACACATTTAACTATTAGTCAAAGATAACACAAGTAAACACAAAATGCAGTTTTTAAATGAGGGTTTTTATTATTTAGGGAGAAAAGAAATCCAAATCTACATTTTCATGTGTGAAAAAGTAATTGCCCCCTGAACCTAATAACTGGTTGGGCCACCCTTAGCAGCAATAACTGCAATCAAGCGTTTGCGATAACTTGCAACGAGTCTTTTACAGCGCTCTGGAGGAATTTTGGCCCACTCATCTTTGCAGAATTGTTGTAATTCAGCTTTATTTGAGGGTTTTCTAGCATGAACCGCCTTTTTAAGGTCATGCCACAACATCTCAATAGGATTCAGGTCAGGACTTTGACTAGGCCACTCCAAAGTCTTCATTTTATTTTTCTTCAGCCATTCAGAGGTGGATTTGCTGGTGTGTTTTGGGTCATTGTCCTGCTGCAGCACCCAAGATCGCTTCAGCTTGAGTTGACGAACAGATGGCCGGACATTCTCCTTCAGGATTTTTTGGTAGACAGTAGAATTCATGGTTCCATCTATCACAGCAAGTCTTCCAGGTCCTGAAGCAGCAAAACAACCCCAGACCATCACACTACCGCCACCATATTTTACTGTTGGTATGATGTTCTTTTTCTGAAATGCTGTGTTACTTTTACGCCAGATGTAACGGGACGCGCACCTTCCAAAAAGTTCAACTTTTGTCTCGTCGGTCAACAAGGTATTTTCCCAAAAGTCTTGGCAATCATTGAGATGTTTTTTAGCAAAATTGAGACGAGCCTTAATGTTCTTTTTGCTTAAAAGTGGTTTGCGCCTTGGAAATCTGCCATGCAGGCCGTTTTTGCCCAGTCTCTTTCTTATGGTGGAGTCGTGAACACTGAACTTAATTGAGGCAAGTGAGGCCTGCAGTTCTTTAGATGTTGTCCTGGGGTCTTTTGTGGCCTCTCGGATGAGTTGTCTCTGCGCTCTTGGGGTAATTTTGGTCGGCCGGCCACTCCTGGGAAGGTTCACCACTGTTCCATGTTTTTGCCATTTGTGGATAATGGCTCTCACTGTGGTTCGCTGGAGTCCCAAAGCTTTAGAAATGGCTTTATAACCTTTGAAATTGAACTCAGGTGTGATAATCCAAACAGCTCATTATTAGGGGCTTCTCAATAGGCTGGTAATTCGTTTTATTAGCTCATTTGAAGTTCTTTGGGACCAGACGAGACAGAAAGTTCTAAAGTGAAACAGGGCTTCATATTCTTGCTTAGTGCCAGAAACAACATAGATCTTTCTTAATTAAAACAATAGGCAAACAGTATGTGCCGATCAGACGTAAAAAGCAGTTTAAAACTTTATGGAACGCCACTGATTAATGGAGAGTCTCGGATCAGCACCTCAGAACAAGGTTCCATCTACTTTGTGTGCAAGTAACAAGCCTTTTCAGAAATTCACCCTAATTTACCCTTGAGAAACTTTAGGATGGTGTTTTAATTCCATACCCGATCTGCTTGAAAAAACCTGCTGATTGAACGTGGATGGCAGTCTCCGAAAAAACAAATGAAATTTGTGAAATGCTTTTATGCAAATCTGCTCTTTGTGAACTGGCGAGACATCTCCTCCTGTGACTGACTGACAGCGTGCTGTGTTACCCCAGATGAGAAAGAGCCTAAAAACTCGAAGCGATGATTGGGCGGCCACGTTCCGGGGAGAGTTTCTATTCTGAGCTGCTGAGCTGGATCAGAAAGCGGAATATTAATAGATTTTTTAAAATGAGCTCAGTAATGGCAGATTCCATTCATTGATTTATGTGCAGAAGGAAACATTTCCTATCCAATTCCCTGCATCTGGTTTGTATTATTATTGAAAGATGATAAAGAAAAGACCAATGACTAGTTGCACGTAGTGTAAGAGGATTAATAACGATGAAGAAGCCATCTGTCCGGCAGTTACAGTCAGTTAAGATCACGAGTGTGGGTGTCAGCCAACATATTCATTGCTCAATTAGCATTCTTAAAGTGAACAACACTCGTTTGTCAAATATTTCAACATGACTTAACTCTTCCATGCCATTCAGCCATTATCTTTCCCTTAGCTGTTCTGTTAGAATAATAATACTAATAATTAATACTCCTTGTGGAAGATGGAGTCTGACTTATGTTTTAGGTGTACTACAGCTTGGACTGCCGTTGAAGACACAAGGTGGGACATTCACTAAGATTCGTAGTTTCGCTGGTGTCCGCTTTGCCGCACTTCGCCAGGCGTATCTTCGCCAGCGCTCCGCAAATTCACTAAAATCCGAAGTTGCACTCAGGGGTAGCGTAAGGTTGGGAAGTTGTGCTACCGTTAATTTGCCTACTACTCTAGTGATGCTTAATTTGCATACGGCGCCAAATTCAATTTACAATGGAAGTATTCGTAGCAGCACTACACAAGCCTGGGAAACCTTCAAAACATTAAATAAAATTTTTATTTTGCCCTACACATGTGCCCACTGTATAGTTAAGTTGCCATGAGTTAGGAAATGTAGGGGGGAAGGAGGGTAGCCCCAAAAAAATTTTTGATCTTTTTCAGCCTATCACCCATAAAAAATGAAACGACGCCAGCGTTTTTTGGGACTTAGAAAATTTTTAACTTTTTTTGAAGCAATCCCTATCTACTCTATTGCGCTTCACCTGGTCTGAGGTGGCGAAGGAAGTCTGGCGTAAAAGGTAGCGTTCAGAATCATTCACGCGTTAGTGAATTTGCGTAGTTACGGCCGTTGCGCAAATTCGCCAGGCGTAAGGGTTTGAAGTAACACTAGCGAATTTATGCCAGCATTCGTTAGTGAATCGGCAAATTTACGAAAATGCCCAACGCTGGCGAATTCACGCTAGCGTTAGGCGCTTCGGCGTTTAATTAATTTGCCCCAAGGTTGTGTCTGGAGGGCTGTAGACTGGATATGGTCCTTTTATGCCACTTGACTGTCTAAAGGTGGCCATAGACGTAACAATTATGTTCTTTCTTGGAAAAGATCTTTCCAAGTAAGATTGTTCGTTTCAATACACACGTATAGAGCAAAATTGTCAGCTATACAAATAGAAACAATAGAATTCTTACGGTATCTGACAATTCAGCACTAACAATGGCTGATGTTTGGGTTCCTTCAAAGGCACCTGATCAAAATTTTCGGTCCAGCCTGATTGACGAGCCGACCGATATCCAAGTCTTCTACCAATATCAGTTGGCTCTTTTCCCACCATACACGCACCGAATATCGTACGAAAATTAGTTTTGTATGATATTATCTGTGCGTCTATGGCCACCTTAAGGGCTCAATAGAGGTCTGTATATAGCACAACGTGAAAATATAGCACTCCATGTTTGACATGAACTCGTTCAGTTGGGTTTATGCATAAAGACTATAGGGTATTAATGGCTTCAATTTAACTTGAGGGGCCTCTATATTGTCCTCAGTCAGTTCATTAGATATTTGCATCAAAATGTGCTCTTTGCATTTTCATATAGTTGTTCTTGGTACTGCTGCCTGTCTCCGCCAGCTTTCATCACCTCCGATAGTAGTGTTAGCTCCAGGGTTCCGAGTGCAGGCTATATCACTAGATGCAGTGGACTTGCACCTAAAGAATTGGCTGTACATGTCATTCCACCAGTGAGAAATTGAAGTCGCTTAAACTGGACTTCATAAGGTAAAGTAGGGGTTGCATGACACTGTGAGCCTAAGTCGGGTTTGGAAATGGTTCAGAGACAGACTTATCATGTTTCCATTTCAATCTGAGGATTCAGGTTTTTTTTATTTCTGACAGTTCAGACAGTGTTTATGCACCTTATTTATATCAACCCAACTGAATGAGCTCATGTGAAAGACAGAAGCGTACAGTTCTCTTTTATATACATGGGTGCTAGACACTCCACTGCATGTCAAGTGCAATTCTTTGGTCAACCAGAAAAACAGCTCTTCTGCCTACAGAAATGATGTTGTAACACCTGAGAGATGTAGCCAGCCCTCTAAAGGTTGCCTGATACATTTTAACATATTTTTAGTGCCATGAGGTTATCTTATAATAGTGTGTCCCACTGGGGAATGGAGGCAGTGAAGAGCATGGAGAACTACAAGTGCAGTACTGGAATAAACAGATGTTGAAGATCACATGTTGCTTACTTAGCCAGGATACATGGGGCAGATTTACTAAAGGGTGACTTGTCGACAGCAACCGCTTCACACACATCACACCACTTCACCAGAAGCAAATTCGCTACCACTACACTAATTCACTAATATGTGAAGTTGTGCCCTGGGTGCAGAATGCTGGCAACTTTTTCGCTAGCATTACTTCGGCAGTGTGAGCATTTCATATCGAAGATGCAATAGCGTTCGTTTGTGCCTAGCGAAAAATCGCTAGTGATCTTGTGCTTAAATCAATTTGCATATCTTTATTATAAATATTATAAAAGTTACCACTTGTTTATTACATATTTCCAGGGGAACCTTAATAAAGACAATGCACTACACGGGAAAATGAATGTTCCATATGTCCGGTTACCTAAAAAAAAGTTTGTTAGGACTTTTGCAGGTAATTCCGCTTAAAAAAAAAGGGGAAGTCAGTGTTTTTGGAACTTTAATACATTTTCGGCGCACAGGATATGATGTAAGTGACAGAAGATTGAGGACGATTTGGCTTCTTATTAGGACTTCGCCTGGTCTGAGGTGGCGAAGTCAACTCCGGCGAAAGAGGTAACGTTCAGTAAAATCCGCACTTTAGCGAATTTGCAGAGTAGCAATCGTTTGCCGGAGAGAAAAGTCAACTGGCGATAGAGTGCGAATGAACGCTATTGTGGTCCTACTCGCTAGTGAGTTGGCGCCTGTGCCTGTTAGTGAATTGGTGATGTCCCTGGAGGTGTCAATGCCGGTGAAAAGTCGCTAGCGTTAGCCACTTCACCATTTAGTAAATCTGCCCCTTGGATGGTATTATTGGTTGTTGGAGCAGTCTAAATGTATGGCAATTGGAACTGGATGTTTTTACTAAGTAGGTGGACTGGGGGAAGAATTTTTGTTTAAATGCTTTCAGCAGATATAATGATGATTATCTTGGTAGTGCATGCAATATGTTTGGTACTTAGGCTTAGTGAGTGTGGGACTGGTGGAGTATTTGGCTTTGATCTTGAACCCACGGCAGGAAACTAGGGTGTAACTTGTATCTATTCATGGGATCTTCCATTTCAACATAAAAGTCATTAGAAAAGTCTCCACATTTTAAAATAGCAGATTCATTTTCTACTAATCATCGTTGATTTTTGGATTGGGTATGTGGTTCTTCCTTATTTCTTCTATGTCTTAAAAGGAAATACATCGGCTTTTCTTTTAGGTGTTCCCTATGGAAAAGAGTTCAACATCTATTTGATCCACGATAACGATTACTGTTGTGCGAGGCAGCCATTAGGAATTCAATTTTTCCCCCGGAGCCCCATACATATGGGAAGTATTTAATGCCCTCTCTGACACACAAAATAAAACTAAAGAGAGGTTTTCTGAGCCGTACCAATGATGAGGCCCCCTACAGTTGCACCACCTGTACCCCCCGATGGCTGGCCTGCTGTCACATTATATCTGTTCCAATTGCCTCCAAAATATTGTACTTTAAAGTCCCTAATGTGTAGGGAGGGTTATTGGAATTGACAAGGGACAACTGTAACTAATTTCCCTGTAGCAAAGATAATAAACAAGTGCAGGAAGAAATGACAGGAGATATATTTCTAACTGGAATAGGAGAATATTTACAGAACAACGTGTCACATATAAAAGACACAGACTGAAGGGCAGTTAGGGTGGGATTTGGGGTGAGTGGCTATATGTGCCCTGGGTACCCCTGGAACTATAGCAGGGTGACTATTACCCAATGTTTTTATATATCTGTAACCTTGATATGAAGTAAGGGGGCCCAGCCTGAAGCCAGTTAGGGTGAGATTTGGGGGGAGTGCTAATTTACTGCCCTGGGTACCCTTGGGGCCATAGATGGGTATAGATATCAACATGTAACTTTAAACTTGTTGTAAGCTAAGGGCGAGAGTGGTGAACAAAGTCAAAATTCTAAGATGGGTTCATGTTTTATTACGCTTTTTCTATAGAAATAGCTCAGTTCGGCAAAACTCGATTAGCATTTGGGCACCGTTTGTCTCTTTCTGATATAATGATCAGCTTAGAGCAACAAGATGCTCTGAAGAACTTTTAAGTCTTTGCAACAGCTGCGTGCTCCTAAATGTACAATCCACACAATGCTTATTTATTGATCATAAAGTTAGACCCTGTGCCAGAAGAAATAAAGCCAGGCAGCACCTTAATGCTCGATCAGGATTTGCATTTGTTCGTTCCTCACCTGTTATGTGCCACTATATCATCAAGCAGCTGTCTGTAGACAAAGACGATATCCAAATCATGGATATTTCATTAAAAAAATATCACCAGTGATGGATCCTGTGTTAAAATAGGTCACTATTTTCAACTAAAGTCAAGCAGTTGTTAAATATAATGCTGCACGGAAACATGCTCTGCTGTGTTCTGGGGGATTTCAGGTATTTGCCAACCTAATTCTATAGTCAAGGGTTATTTGAAAGTGGAGTTACGTCATCTCCTGTGCGTCAGTTATAAACGTTGTAAATGGAGCAGCTCTTTACATTTGTATTATTAATACAAATATTAAAAAGCAAATGCATGCAGCATTCTTATTTTCAACTTGATTATATGTTTTACCACCTCAGCTTCAGCCTTAAATAAGAAGTTATTCCCATCCTTATCATTAATATTCCCCTTATAGGAAGACATTAGTTTGGGCAGACTGGTGGTGTGTTGGGGCTTTTTGGGGGTGTGGACCAGCTGCAAATATTTGGCAAGAGCTCCCCTTAGTCATAGATTCTGCAGTAACAATAGCCAAAGCCTGTTCATTGTCAATACATAAACATTTCGTGCAGCCATATCAGCAAAATGAGAGTCAGCTCGATTCAATAGGACATTTTTGTTGGACACGAACCCATTAAATCTACCATTTTCTTAAGAAGTTGCATTGTATTGATCCTTGTGAGCTCCATATCCAATAGTATGCCCAAGTGAATATTTCTATGTTCTTATTGAACATGTAGATAATTGCATTGGCATCCTGTATTGCACATTGGTCTGCAAGATTGCCTGTTGGGTTCATCTGCCCAATGTACCGAGTCGAATGAAGAATGGGCTGGTATGTGGCAGGTGATTCAATAAAGCATGCTAATTCTGTACATTAGTGTGAGGTGTAGCGCTGCAGCCAAGATGGTGGAACCCATGGTCCTTTTGCATTGCATCACTGTGACGTGGGGTTCAATGCCCAAATATAGGTTCTACTCCTGAGTGTTCCTGGGTGCGCCATAATTCTTTTTTGAACGATTCCTGTTTCATGACCATCTTGCTTTGACTCCTCACTTCTCTATTTGCTGCCTGTCTTGATCTTTTACCTTGATACCACTACAAACTTTCTTAACCCCTCAGATACATTGAACTTTCTGTATTTCTGTAAATAGCTTCCTCTTTAGTCCCAACTCCAACCTTACTAAAATCTTTGGGCCCTGATTAATAGTAGTGGCTAGGGTAAGAAGGGCTCAAATGGAAGACGTGTAGGGAGAGCCTTCTTAGAACAGATGGTATTTATATGCCTCATTCCACACGTCTAGCATTGCTTTTAAAACAAAAATGAGGGTCTGCAACCTTCAATTAAGGGATTATAATTGGAGACATACAAATAATTCCTTAATATCCCCTTGGCCAACTATGCATCCAGAGCCATTGGTTAAATAAAGCAGATGAAACCTAAAATCAGACAAGCTTTTTTGATCTCCTTAGATCTGTTCAATAATTTCTTAGATTGCTAGCTCTTCAAGACAAGGAGCGCCATACTCTTGACTCTTTTGATGCCCAGCACTTCAGCATTGACCTCCAAACTTACTTATTTGCTTCACTTGTACTGTAACAAGTGTTTATCTCCTGCAAATATACAGCAGGCCTTTTCAGTGCTGCTTAACCAGATAGCAATATGCAATAAAATATACATACATGCATGCATCCAAGATAAGCATGAAGTCCATTATTATATGTTTAATTAATCACATTTCTTTAATTAGCTGTGAGATTACTATGCTAACAAGGTCTGGCAAGGGAGGTGCATTTATATCCCGTGAATGTAAAGTACCAAATCAATCAGAGAGGATCAGCAGGTCTGGAGAGAAGGGAAGATCTAAATGTGATAACTTAAGCAAGAAAATGAGGAGGTACCATGAGTGATGGTTAAATAGCGCACTATTCAAGGTGACCTGGGCATTAATGGAAGCACTTCAGTGTATCATAGTGTGGGTTAATAACGAGTGGTTTTTGCACACAGTCCTCTGGCATTGCATGTACTACTGTATGTGTTTGCAGAATTTCCACCGCATAGCCCTTTTGAGCTACTCATCTAGGTAAACATACAAGTGGAACAGTCGGCTCTTAGGAACAACGAGGGTTATAGAGCCGGCAAGATCAAATTTTTTCTTTTAAAAGAACAACTCTTTTAAAACTCTCTATTGCTCAACCTGGATTTAAAAGCTTCATCTTGTCTAGTAGTGACCTTATTGGACTGTAAACATCATGAAACTATAGATATCTAAGCAGAGACTGAGTAAAATGGTGGAAAAAAAAGCAAAAAGAGTATATTTTTTCAAAGGAAAAAAAAGAGAACAATATATTAGAAGAGTGATGTTGTGAATACATACAATACAATGTTTGGGCAGTACAGGTATTAGATCTTTCCTTGGTTTGGCAAGAACCTTTTCTCAACCAAATACGTAGTCCCATGTATGGACCAAAATAATTCCCTTGCAAATCCAAATATTAATCAGCCTGGACAACAACTCCCATCAGTGGAGGGCTGCATTGGGCATTAGATGCGGGTTATATATTATTGCTATGCAGGGCCCCTCATGTTACCCATTAATAGGCACCAGGGATGAACATTTGAATTGACCCAGATCAAAGGAGCCATACATGGGCTAAAAAAAGCGGCTCACAGACTGACTTGACAGCTAACTGGCTGTGTATGGAGCCTGCTGATAGGCTGACCATTATCTAAACAGAAATTGGCCAGATATCTATCACCCAGGTTTAAAAATGCCATCAGAGCAAGGACCACATTGGTTTTTTTAATGGAATTCTGGCTCTGATGGCCTGTAGTCCCATTGTTGTTATACAATCATTGGACCATAGGAAACAACAATTGGATCAGCCCAACAGGTGGACATTTCAGAGAAAGTTCTGCTCATTTGTTGACCTTCTTCAAGTCCATGGCCAGCTTTAAGCTGGTCATAGTCGTTTTTTGGTTTTTCAGACCTAGTTGGCAGCTTATCTGCCTGTGTGGCCATCTGAATTATACAGGATTAGATGCTGTATAGTAAAAAGGAAATACCAAAAAAATAGTATAGGTATTCACCTGTATTAACCAAATATTATTGAAGTTTAAAAGCCCTATCATTTCTGAAAATAATGGTTTTTATCCTTATACTTTACTACTATGTCTTTGAAAGCACAATGGAAGGGCCTTCAGATATTGTATTTAGAATTAAGCGAGCCAGTCTGCAAATATCTAATATATACAATAATATAAGAAAAATCACTGCAGATTTTCAGAATTCAGAATAGCGTTGACTGGAAAAAGGTCATAACTTGTGTCTTGTTAACACTGTCATCAGCAATAAATGTGTGTGGTGGGTATTGTCAGAGATGTCACGTGGCCATTAAGCTGTTGCTAATGAGACTGCCCAGCACGTTGGGAATTCAGGGACACAACTGCTGATGGCTCAGGATTTTGACAACCTTGCTTTTGCATTTGCACTGCTGTGCCTAGCTACTTTGTATTTATTCTCTTCTATTACCTGCTCAAGTCACCGTATCGGTAATTTAATGAGAATAATATATACTACTGTTTATTAAAACATAGTGGCAGAGAATACTCTGTACAGGAAGACAAATTTGCCTGTATATTTGTTTTCATATAACCCACCACGATTGCTTTGTTGAGATAGAAATGGAACAATACACACAATAAGTACAAATGCATTTTATTTTATAGAAGAGGATACGTTTGACTTGGTTTTTCCCTATGCTGTGCAAGTCCATGTACAGTATATCAGGTACCTTCTGAAAGTGGTAACGCTGTCACGTCGGGGTCTGCTTTATATATGAACCCCAGTCATAGACAGCATTAACATTTTTCAGTGGAAAGAAAAGGGCACAATATCGAAGATTAGATATAATTCTACATAATTGTAATAACTGAATCATGCTTTATGTTCACATAACAGAACATGATGTACAAGCTCTATGAGTAAGAGAAGTCTATCTATCTATCTATCTATCTATCTATCTATCTATCTATCTATCTATCTATCTATCTATCTATCATCTATCTATCTATCTATCTATCTATCATCTATCTATCTATCTATCTATCTATCTATCTATCTATCTATCTATCTATCTATCATCTATCTATCTATCTATCATTTATCTCTCCCTCTTTCTCTCTTTCGCTATATTTTTCTCTATTCTCTCTTTTTCTCTATCTATCTATCTATCTATCTATCTATCTATCTATCTATCTATCTATCTATCTATCTATCATCTATCTATCTATTGTCTATCTATCTATCTATCTATCTATCTATCTATCTATCTATCATCTATCTATCTATCTATCTATCTATCATCTATTTATCATCTCTCTCTCTCTCTCTCTCTCTCTCTCTCTCTCTCTCTCTCTCTCTCTCTCTCTCTCTCTCTCTATCTATCATCATCTATCTATCTATCATTTATCTCTCCCTCTTTCTCTCTTTCGCTATATTTTTCTCTATTCTCTATCTATCTATCTATCTATTTATCTATCTATCTATCGGTGCACATTTGGGGCCATTCTGTACCCTTTATACCCTTTGTATTGTCACTTTCACTTGGTCATTAATGTGCCTGTTGTTATGGAATGTTAATGGAAGGCATATAAGATTAAAATCATCCCATGAAGTATTTCTTATAGGGCATGAACTGAGCTTACATTTTTGGGGGGTTCATTATTTTTTTTTTTAGCTTGGTACAAAACAGGCTGCATGTTTTATGTCCTCACAGAATATACTTATATGCGGATGAGTGTTTTTCCTTCTTTGAAAGTTATACATTTAATGATCTAATGCTTTTAAAATAATGACTTCTGCCAAGACACAATTAAGCAGGTCATAAAACAAATACATTTTAAAAGATGTGCGTTGAGCTGTTAGTATTAGTTTATCAGGACAAAGCCAGTATCCCCTTACCCTGTTTGACCTAAGAATCCGCAGACTTTTTTCCCCTTTATATATATTTATTGAATATTACACTGTCATTATCATTTCTTAGAACAAAAAGTTCAGATGCTGCTCATAAAATTCCGGCAATGATTGCAGGTGGCAGATTTTGATAAGCAGCAAAACTACATGAGGAGAAGCTATAAATGTGAATTGCTGAGTGCATGGCTTTTAGTCGGAAAGATAACAGTACAGTCTCACAAAAGTACAGTCTCGCAAAAAAACACACAATGCTACGTAATGCTAATGCTATTCATAATAATGCAGGCAATTTGCTTTATACTCTTGCAATGGAGCAGCAGGGCAAGGAACTGTAAGGGTTAATGTGCCTTGTGGCAAATGGCTGTAGGAAAAACCCACAGCCAACCTGTACGTATATGGTAAGGGAATATCCTTTATTATGAAGTACAAGTCCAGAGAGGGGAAGTCCCCTACAGCAGGGAGGGGAGAAGGGAGGGGATAGGGAGAGAGGAGCAAACTGAGCATGCTCAAGCCCTAGCCCTGGAGGTTTAAGATTAAAACAGGAAGTCCGATACAGAAGCCCATGAGTACACAATCGAAGGGAAGAAATGTGGTGTTTCTATTGACAGAGCATTAAATACATTTTGCTTAGTTTTAACCGTTCCTTCTCCTTTAAGATTTCCATCAGATACATACATTGTGTGTAACGTAGTTTGTGTAAAATGTACATATTGTACATATATTTAATATGAAAGCCTCCTTCTGGCCCTAAGGATGTTTTTATACGAAACTGTCTTTAGTTACATGATGAAATGAGCAAAGTGTGAAAAATATGCCCTTGCCCTGTCTGCTTTTGGGTTAATTGCAATATAAGGAATGCTCCATTGTAAAGAATCATTACGGCAACTCCCTTGGTAGAAAACATGTTTACTGGTTGAACTTCTGATAGCTGTAAACAAACAGAACACATGTGAAATCACAGAGAAAATATGTGATATAAATAACATCCTATTCCCACGTTTGATTTGAGATTTCTTTCCAGAACTGTGAATCATTATGATTTCTTCAGGGTTCGCCCACAGCTGCGGTTTCATCTTCTGGTTTTCCTTGGAAAGTGAAACTGCATGATAATAATGCTAACATGTAGGAGTCAATGGCTAATAAAAAACCCCTATCACGATTAGCATTAATACCATGCAGCCCAGGTTTAAACCAAGGTCAGGGGTAAATGCTGGCTTCTGAACCCTTAGCCTTTCCATGGTGCCTAGAAAGACGAATATTTATTAGAATTAAAAGTAACAATAAAGCTATTGTTGACATTATGAACTGTCTTTCAAACTCTACCAAACTCTACAAGCAATGCAAACCCAAATTTTAGGGTGATGGTGCATAGAAGCAGTTGGAAAGCTAAGGATCATCCCATATTTATAGAATCTAAAAAATGGACAAGTTGCCCATGTTGTTGATAAATAGCTGTAAAATTCACCAATGGTACAATTTACAATAGTCGTCAAGCATAGGGTTCTTCAGAAGAACAGTGATCTTAGCTTCCTACATTTGTTGCAGTTGTGTGTTTTTTAATATTCATGGATTCTAAAGATTTGAGACATATGGAAAAGCTAAAGCAGAGACAACTTGTTTCTTGTTTTTCTCATGCTGGAATTCAAAGTATCTTTGTGGGTTGCTCTGCCCTGATAAAACAAACAAGTGATTATAAGTCACATGGCTCACAGGATGTAAGCAAATACAGGAGAATGTATAACAACCCATACACACAGCAGAACCACCTATGTAACCGCACTCCAGAGAACAATCAAGGTTTTCATCAACAGGATTTCCTTCTACATAGCTTATAAAATTATTTCTTCCTACTGTAATAAAAGGGATAAGGCACATAAGATGCTTCAGCAGTGATCAAAACGTTGGTGACGATGGTGGGTGGCAATGACTGGCATGGCAAGATGTTGAGCAACCCTCACCATTGTATTAAAATGTAAATGCTTGGCTTTTACATTTAATCATGGTGATTAAAATACCTTGTATGCCATAGGTCTATGCAAAACATAAGCAATGATGTCTCTAGTTATGTCCTAAGGTCCAAGCCCTGCTGGGCTAGGGCTCCTCCATGCTGTGTTTCAAGATTACAGATATATGAAACAGAATTGTCAGTCATCCTGCTATAAATATCCAAGATTACATTAAAAACCCCAAATAAGCATGTTTGCCACCTCTTACCATATTTGACCTGGACCTCAGGGAATATGTTGGCAACCAAATAAATACTTTCACTAAATATTTCTATAATAGGACTTCATGGTGGGACTTAAGGGGATATCAAAGCTACTGTATAAGCAATGTGCCCAAATATCTCTATAACTGGTCTTCATAATGGGATTTAGGGAATATTTAGACAACCAAAATAAGGACTTTCACCAAATATATCTAAATATGATAGGACTTTAGAGAATACAGTATTTAGGCAACCATATATGCACTTTGACCAAATATCTCTATAACTGGCCTTTAAGATGGGACTTCAGGGAATATCTAGGCAATCACATATATATATGTATATTAGGGATGCACCAAATCCACTATTTTGGATTCGGCCGAATCCTTAGTGAAAAATTCGGCCAAATACTGAACCAAAACCAAATCCTAATGTGCATATGCAAATTAGGGTGGGAAGGGGAACATTTTTTTCACTTCCTTGTTTTGTGACAAAAAGTCACGAGATTTCCCTCCCCCCAATTTGCATATGCAAATTAGGATTCGGTTCGGCCCGGCAGAAGGATTTGCCCGAATCCGAATCTTGCTGAAAAAGGCCGAATCCTGTGCATCCCAAATATATATGCACTTAGACCAAATATCTCTATAACTGGTCTTCAATTGGAATATCTAAATTTCCATATACCTGTAGGTACTTTCACCAAATATCTCTATAACTGGTCTTCATGATGGGACTTTAGGAAACACCGAAGTGACCTTATAAGCATTGTATTCAAATATTTCTGTAATTGGTCTTCATAATAGGACTTTAGAGAACATCTAATCAACCATGTATGTACTTTCCCCAAATATCTCTGTAATTACCCTTCATGATGGGTCTTGATAGGCTACCAAATAAGCACTTTCCCCAAATATATCCCAGCTTTCATGATAAGTTAACCATAGTTTGAAAACCTTGGCTCCATCTTCTTACCATTGGCTCCATTCTTCTTATTTAACAACATCTATTTAGACCTATCAGGAGCTGTTAGGTCATCTTCAGGATACTTTTAGACACCTTCACTTAGCATTACGGTTCACTAAAACTAATTTTTTACATCTTTTATTGTGTTAATGAAGAAGAAAAAGGCAGACCTGCAATATACTGTACATTCGACAATCACCATTGTATGTGTTTGTCTAGTCATTTACCATAGGTCATATACACACACACCTACATAAATATAACACATGTTGTTGCTTCATTTAACGGAAGCTTTTCTGGCAGATATATAAATTACAATAGCACCACAGAAATCAAACTAAATCTGAAAAATCTAAAAGCTATTTGTCAGCAGCAAATAAAAAAAATCTCTGTTTAATGAAATGAGCACAAAACTTATGACATTACATATTGGCCAGTTTAGTGATAACTATTAAATGTGATTTATGATAACCCAGGGGGAATAAATAAAATCAACACTTATGTCAAATCTTCCTGGGCTTTATGGCTGAGCAGTTCTACTATTAAGGGGAAGTAAATATTCTGCTGTCTCCTGGGTTTAAACATTAAAGTGGAGTAAGGGAAGGTTTTTCTTAGGGACCCGGCAAGAGCCCCATATTTCTTTAATATTTGTAGCAGAGCTAGAGCATATTTGATTTATAGCAATGGTTCATTTGGAATTGATATTGTTAGTTCAGCATAGCAAAAGTTCTCTAAAAATACTTTCTAAGAGCCTTCAGCAAACCAGCCTGGTATTGCAAAGTATCACAAGGCTAGAAAGCTAATTGGGGCCCTAAAAAGCAAATGTACCATGGAAAAAAAAATGATAACTCATAAGCAGCACGTCTGTAAACCGGTACAGTAAATCACATGCATCTTTCAGCAGGGGCTGAATTACAGGAGGAAATTCCACTCAATTCTCTGACAATGTTTACTCTGGGCTGAACAATTGCTTCCCACCAATTTCGATGCATACACATTTTGTGGAGCACTTGAAAAATGATTAAAGTTACTTTATCAACTGCTATCTATCAGGTGGCAACAGCTCAGCAAAAGTACATTTGTTCCCCACAAAATTCTATGTACTCAAAACTAATTGGTTTTGCTTCACGGCACAAAAACTGAGAGAGTGGAACCACTTTGCTGCTCTGTAAAATACATAATACGCCCTCAAGGGATTAGGTAAAACAACAGACTTAAAGCTTTGCCTTTTAGATTTCCTGGCTCGTGTTTTTATTGTAGCTTGTTATGAAAGCCTATTGTGATCTTTATTTGTCTTATGTGCATCAACTATTTTGCAAGTTGTCGTAATATTTTATATGTAATATACTGCTGCATGTTGACATATGTTATTCAGATCAGTGCTGTGAATATCTTTTTGTGTTTAGGGAAAGGATTGAGGATATTTACATGGAAAAGTATGGAAAGCTTTTACTGGAATGAAACCGACCAGCTAGTAACTTGTGAGCAACATGTTTCTCACCAACCCCTTGAATGTTGCTCCCAGTTGTCTCAAAGCAGGTGCTTCATTTTCAATTCCTGTCTTGGAAGTTTTGGTTGCATAAAAACCTGTTGTACTGCCAAACAGAGTCTACTGTAGGCTTCCACATAGGAGCTACCAAGCCCTTTTTTGGCACCTCCAGAAAGTTTTTTCATGTATGTATTGCTCCACCGACTTTTTTTTATATTTCAATGTGGCTCATGTATAAAAAAGGTTGGGGAACCCTGCCTTAGTACAATTCAACTAGCATTTGAATGTTCTTCTGATAGATCAACCTATAGCCAGCCAGATCATCAGAATATTTTTAGATATTGACCATCTTTTATCCAAAATATCAGAACATTCTGAGAGATAAACCAGCCAGGGTCATTCAGAGCATTAGACCAATTTGTAGACAATGAGAACATCAAACCATTTACAGACATAGACCAACGTTTACGGCAAGGGTACACAAAGCAGATTGCCTGTTTTCCTACCTCTCAGTGGAGTTATGGGAGCACATGAAAGAAGATCCACTTTGGCTATGTGTGCCCTTGCAGTTAGCCAGAACATTCGAACATTCAAAGTATTAGCCAATAAGGGCATTAGAAAATTTACATTGAATGGGTCAGTGGTTTCCAAACTGTGGGCAGCCCCCCAGGGGTGCCTGGATCAGTGGAAGGGGTACAGGCTGAATACCATTTAGGATGAGATTTAAGGAGAACTCCTGAAACTTAGTCTGAACGACATTGGGGGCGGGATTAGTTGTAAATATGTGCTTATGTGTTGTTCTAGATATTCTTGTAATTATAGTTATGAGGCTAATTTACAGTAGTATCTAATATATTTAACTTTGCGATGGACTAACAGAGGCCTAGAATAAATGCTGGACCTCAAATAGGATCTTTAACTGAAAAAGTAAGAAAACCATGGAAGCAGGCCAACTTGTAGCCAAACAGAGTATTAAACCATTAAAAGAAAAGGAGGATACCAGCCTCTATCCAGAATATTTTCAAGGAACCAGTACTAATAAAATCATGAAAGTTTTGGCATCCAATTAATTATGAATATCTCTCAGTTAAATATTGAAAAAGCTCTAGTAGGTCAAGGAATATATTTTGCATAGTCACTATACCAATAATCATAACAATATAATTACATATACTTGGGAATTAAATATTTCTTGGAATTTTAGTGCACCAGTATAAATACTGTAGATGAAAATGTTTAATAGCCTAATAGGGGTGTAAGGTGCATTCTTCTGTCATCACCATCCCATTCCCAATGGCAAGACTTCTCTCAGGCCTCTGTCTTTCTCTGGACCTCCCACCTTTCAGCTGCTGTCCATTCCATCCAACGTTCCCTACATATCCACCTGTTAAAAGAAATCTATTATGGTTTCTTAAATATCAGAATCCCATAAAGAATCGTCGTCAATTCTTTTTAACAAACGTACCAGTCAATTGCTCTTAATTGTTTGAGATTGTGAGGGCTCTTGGATAACATTTGGTAACACTGTTATTTTATCCACACATTTTAAAGCTCCATGTAACGTCCTGGTGCTATCTACATAAATGGTGATGGTGGCTCAGATAAAACAGTGAGGAAGTGGTAAGTGTGACACTCGCTTCCTCCCTCGCTGAACCTTATAACTGCCTACAGGCTTGTCAGTTCCATTACGTCAGGCGCCCTCTTAGGTTTCATCGGGCAGAAGTCCTTTGCTGCATCATCAGGTAAAGAGAAACAACTCTTCACTCCTACACTCCAATTATCTTTCTATGCAAATCCGAATCTAAGGACGCCATGGGGATTTTTTTTAGAATAAGTCAGTGCTTTTTCTTTCAACCCACTGAAAAGTTTTACATAGAGTCATCTAAGGGAAGGAATGCAATGGCTGCTGCATTTCAGATTGTGGAGGGGAAACCCAACCAGATCAAATTCATTAGGAAGGTCATTCAAATTTTTCTTATGCAAATCATCAGTCATTGCTCATGGGATCTGATATTCAGAAACCCATTATTGTCTTTTTTCCATATCACCCTGTTTAAGCAATTGTTCACTGGGGTATTATTTGTATTAATAATAAAATCCCTAATATGTGACATGCAGTAACCTGGCATAAATTATACTGCTCCCCATTATCTCTCAAGGGAGATACAGTTTAGGGAACACATTCTTAGTGAATCCGGAACTAGTGATTCATTTTCAGTTTTATATCTTGTGTTTTACATTAAGTGGCCCTTCACCCATTCCTAAACTGTATGAATAAAAAGAATCCAATAACATTTGAGGTGCACATTTAAAGATGTCTTGAACAGGTCCAGTTTTACATAATGTTCATCCTTAAACCAGGGTCCTGTCATTTCTGTTGTCGTGCAACTTTTATCACTATATACTGTAGAAACAACACAAAACAACTGTACAGTAGAATGGCTGCTTCCTATTATGTTCTGTATTGACAGTTTGTTTAACAGTTAAATGAGGAAGTCTAGTAAAAAAGGAAAGGCAATATTCTATATACAGCGAGAAAAATACACCTTAGACCATACGCCTTCAAAAAAGCCTGTAACAGTTTTGGTTTTGCCATATGCCATATGAATTCATTTGGGTTCAAAACAATTATGAGAACATATTGTTTTTTTAAGCCAGTCTCCCAACAGCAACTAATTACTCAAAAACTCTTGCAACTGAAACAAAAATACTTATGCATGACCCACCCCAAGAACACCTGATGATAAAGTGCTCCAAACAAACCTCTGTCCTTCATATCTAGGAGAATTTAGTTTATATTAAGTAATACAGAGATATATAATAAAATAGAACACTGCCACCCTATAAGCGATACCTCCGACAGAATGTCCAACAGCTGATTCACTTCTTTAGCAATATCCAAAAACATCAGTATATGTTTCTTAGTACTAAAAACACCTGAAATTACCAATACCCACAGAAGTGTCTGTTCATTCTATGGAATAAGGGAACCAGCTGATAAACAACCTGAGACTGCAGTTGCAGGATAATTAGAGAAGACAATACACCACTTTAGCCCATTGATTAAACCACATCTTCCTCCGTCCATTTAATAGGAAGCATACAGTATTAACTTTAACACATTAACTTTAATTTTAATTTATTTAAAACCTATAAATAGCCGAATGTATTTTTGACTATCCAAGGTTATTATTCTGTTATAGATAAATAAACTGGTCTTATAGATTCATAAACTGGTCTTCATTTAAGGGTGGGTTAATAATGGCCAATGCAACTAAAGTTTAGAAATTATCTTCTATAAACTCGAATTACCAACCATGCCCTGGTCATGATCCAGCACTTCACCACTTCTTGCTGTGCAATTAATCCTTTGTTTTAACCAGTTCTGCCACTCCAAGTAAAGAGCAACGTTTCGGGGGGTTTGCACCTACCTTCATCCAGAAAAAACTAGCTTAAATATAGGATTAATTGAACAGCAAGAAATGGTGAAGTTGTTGCCTTTCCTGCGAATATTTGGCTAAATGTTGACGTGGCCGTACATCTAAAGAATAGCACCACCATATACAATTCTACTTCCCATATCCTTTATCTATTCACGATCCAAACACAATGGATTTTGTGTAAACCAGTGAACATTTTTTGAAACTTGTATATGAGCAATTTCTATTGTCGATCTTCTATAGAGCAAATCCCAGGAAGCCCAAAACAGATCCCAAGTGACCCCCCAAAATTGGTTTAAATTATGCTCAATTTTTCATTATTATTGACTATTGTAGCAGAACAGTCTACTTTTTTTAAGGGGGTCATAGAGAGCCACACAACCCATAGGTTAAGAATCATTATTGTTCATGTCGTTTTCGTGACCAACTTAATATTTTAATATTAATTTAATTTAAATTCAATGTTCACAATGTTTGTATGAGCATCTCCCAAGGTTATTATCATATAAAAAAGATCAACAAACTGTAACTCCTTGAATGCATTATTTTGTTTCTGCTTCATTTTACAGATTGTATTATGGAGACAACAGAGTACAAGACTGGGATATCTCATTAGTCCCAATGACTATACTAACTGCTGTTCAAACCACATGTTTTATAATATTTCACAAGTTCCTTTAGACCGTAGACAAAGCAAATAAAAGAAGACATACCTAAAAGCAGATGGTCTCCTCCTGAGAGGATATGTAAGTGCAGCGTGTGAATGTAGGCCACAGACTTCCTCTTCTTCCTGCCTCCGATCACTAGCAACCCAGCACATGTTTGTGGCTTTTCTTGATAATATTTAACAGAAAGAAATGCTGAGCAGAAAAAATATTATCCAAGTGAGTAGGTTCCCCCACTGTCAGCGTGCTTTCCTATGAGAAGTCAAGAAGAGTCAGCTCCTAAATGCTGAAGACCCTTTTATAAATCAGATGGAGGTGACTCATTGACTGTAATTTCCCACCCGTTCTCTTTCTTCTCGTAAGAGAGAGAAAAAAAGAGAAACCGTGGAAAAGCTCCTCCGATCCAGCTCATACAGTAGATAGAAAATCAGAGATGGACTTTCCTCTTGTACATAAATGAAGTAAACCAAAAACAAAACATGAAAAAACACCCGATTCCAGGGCACTCATGGTTGATTGTGTTGGTTGTTGTTTTTTTTTAACAGTAATTCCCTGGGTATGCATGGGGATTTCTTGGGGAATATTTAATTTTCATAGGACTTGATCTACAGTTAAATGAAACACTACAGTAGCTTCATCTGATGCAGAATTTATGTTTGTGATACAAAAAGGACACACATGATTTTAATAGGTAGTATAAAAAATACTTTTCTAATGACTGTTGAGCTGATATCTAGAAGGGGATTTTTTAAAACAATGTTGAAGTTTCTTTCTCTCTACATAAAATACATTTATGCTATTTCTGTGCAAACTGTGCGCCAACTGTCTCCAAAAATGAAAATATTTGTTCCTAGAAACTATTTACCCCAGTATGAACAGTTGCCCAAAATATTAAATGTTGTTCAGCTAAATCGTTCTCTTCATCACTGCAATATGCAATGGTTACTGAAAGAAGAATGCAATCGCTGTAAATAGACAGTGGAGGGTATGACCCAAAAATATAAGTGTTCTATTATTCCCTCTACCCAAAAGCAAAGTTTCCCTGAAATGTGTTTAAAGGTAAAGACTAAGGGGCCGATTCACCAAGGGTTGAATATCGAGGGTTAATTAACCCTTGATATTCGACTGGGAATTAAAATCCTTCGGATATCGAAGTCGAAGGATTTTAGCGCAAATAGTTCGATCGAAGGATTATTCCTTAGATCGAACGATTAAATCCTTCGAATCGAAGGATTTAAATCCAACGATCGAAGGAATATCCTTCGATCAAAGGTCCCCATAGGCTAACATTGAGCTTGGTAGCTTTTAGATGGCGAACTAGGGGGTCGAAGTTTTTTCTTAAAGAGACAGTACTTCGACTATCGAATGGTCGAATAGTCAAATGATTTTTAGTTAGTATCCTTCGATTTGAAGTCGTAGTCGTAGTCGAAGGTCGAAGTAGCCCATTTGATGGTCGAAGTAGCCCAAAAAACACGTCATAATTCGAAGTTTTTTAACTTTGAATCCTTCACTCGAAGTTAGTGAATCGGCCCCCAAAAATAGGTTTAACCCACATTGCCGATATTGTTTTGCATTATACATCGTCTGTACATTAGGGGGGTTATTTATTAAAGTCTGATTTTTTTTTTGGTTGGAATTTTAAATGGGAAAACCACAAGTTTTCGGGCATCAAATCAGAAAAAAACAGACAATTTAGATTTTTTGCGATTTAATCAATTTTTTTCCTGCAACAGATTTTTTCGTGTAAATTTATTGATACATATGAAAAAAATGTGCACTGAAGTTTGGTTTAGGTGGTTTTAGTGGGAATTTTTCAGATTTTAGTAAATAACCCTTCAGGAACTGAATAAATTTAAGTCTGCTAATAAAGACTAATTAAAAAAGTGTACAGAGCTCTTCTACATTTAACACCTGTAGAAAAAATGAGGGGCAGGGAGTGAACTAAGGAGAACAGCTAAAAGACTTTCAATATTGGTAATTTTCCTGGAATTAATTGCCCTAAATGATGTCAGAGGCACTGTCTAAGTTTTGTTGCACATACCCTGTAAAGTTGATATGTGCCTGGTTTTGTGGAAAGTCCTGCTATAAATAAAACACAGGCAAATATCTTCTTGAAGTTATTCGGCCATCACTAGTACAGTATGTCTCTTTAAAGTGAGAGACATACTGTACTAGTGATGGCCGAATAAATTTGTCAGCCACGAATTCGCTGTGGATTTCCACGTTTCGCTGCAAGCTAAATAATTCACGAACAATCACTGTGTCAAAAATAAATTGGCATGCGTCAAAATTATTTGCGTGCCCATTGACTTTAATGCATTTGGACCAAATATTCTCGCTTACAAAAATTGACGCACTTCAAAATTATTTTGATGCCCATTGACTTCAATGCGTTTCGCAAATTTCTCGACGAAATTTCGTGGTAAATTTGAGAATTTTCCAGGACAGAGTCGCCCATCACTACTGTACTACCATTCATAAATTCCCACAATACATACATCTTTTAGAAGTTTGGATCCTCGCATAGCATTTACAAGCTTTTCTGAGCTTTCAATGGAAGTAGGTTTTTTCAGTGTCTAAAATGCACTTAAATCTACAGAGAAAAAAAAATTCTCATGCTTCGAGCAATTTAAAAGTAAAAAAGGTGTATTCATTCTATTATCACAATATAAAAATTTATGGGGTTCCCATCACTTGGGTGATCAATAGTGGCACCTTTAATAATAGATGTACAACATACGCAATTTAAACATGCAAACGTACCCTTCTTTGGTCTTCCAATAAATCTTTGGGTACGTGGACCCGGGGGGTTAACCTCTGATGGACATAGGATGTCCCTTAAATTACTTCCTCTTTTGTAACTGAATAAAGGGGTATTAGGGACACATTTACCCAAAGTGTTATCTTGTTGGACTATAGGCCAATATTTACGTATGGTATTTTCTATAGCTTTACTGTTTATGCTAAACGTAGACACAAATGGTAGCCGTTTACTCTCTTTTTTAGGTTTGTATATAAGGAGTTCTTTCCTGTCAATTTTATAAGTATCTTCAATACACTTATTGATGGACTTTTGGTTGTAACCCCTATCTAGGAATCTTTTTTTCAGATTTTCGGTAGCATTTTCGTATTTATCTATGTCGGACGAAATCCTACGGGCCCGTAGGAACTGTCCTTTTGGAATTGCTTTAACTACATTGGGGGCGTGGAAACTTGTGGCATGCAGAACATTATTCCTATCTGTATCCTTCCTATACAGACAAGTATGTACTCGGCCTTCAGAGATGGTGAGGTGTACATCCAGGAAATTCAATGAGAGTCCACCAACCTCAGATGTAAATTTAATGGTTTAATGGGCTTTATTGGCTTCTACGACCATCTCCTCAAAGGTTTGGACAGGACCTTTCCAAAAGATAAGGATATCATCCACATATCGGAAATACTGGATGATATGTTCTTTAAATGCCCCTTTCAGAAACACTTTTTTTTCCAAATCATGCACGAAGAGGTTGGCGAAGGCTGGTGCTACTGCAGCACCCATCGACGTGCCCTGCCGTTGCCAGTAGTACTCCCCTGAAAACCTAAAGTAATTTTTTTGTAATACAATCGATAAACAGTCAATTAAGAAATACATTAACTGAGGTGACAGATTGGTATCTAAAAAAGCCTCTTCTATGACCCTTATGCCTTCATCCTGTGGGATAGAGGTGTATAAACTTTGTATATCCACACTTACGAGTATAATATCAGGGTCTAATGCATTCAGGGCATTCATTTTAACCAACAAATCTGTGGTGTCCTTCAAACACACTGGTATATGACAGGTTAATGGTTGTAAGAAGGTATCTACAAATTTAGATAGGGGTTCCAAGACGGACCCAATGCCCGAGCAACAGTAGTCATGGATATGATGAAGTATAAAGCCAAAGCACTTAGCCAAATTAATGTACCAGGACATTATGAGAAAATAGACCATGACCCCACACAACAGATTAAAAAGGATATCGACCTTTTGGTGACACAAGCATGGGAAAACAGAGTGATCCAGGCACAAGAGAAGGATTTCCTTATAACCGAGTTTCCACGTATCCCTGTGCTGTACTTACTTCCGAAAATTCACAAAAACCTTACCAGTCCACCAGGGAGACCCATAGTCTCGGGCATTGGGTCCGTCTTGGAACCCCTATCTAAATTTGTAGATACCTTCTTACAACCATTAACCTGTCATATACCAGTGTGTTTGAAGGACACCACAGATTTGTTGGTTAAAATGAATGCCCTGAATGCATTAGACCCTGATATTATACCCGTAAGTGTGGATATACAAAGTTTATACACCTCTATCCCACAGGATGAAGGCATAAGGGTCATAGAAGAGGCTTTTTTAGATACCAATCTGTCACCTCAGTTAATGTATTTCTTAATTGACTGTTTATCGATTGTATTACAAAAAAATTACTTTAGGTTTTCAGGGGAGTACTACTGGCAACGGCAGGGCACGTCGATGGGTGCTGCAGTAGCACCAGCCTTCACCAACCTCTTCGTGCATGATTTGGAAAAAAAGTGTTTCTGAAAGGGGCATTTAAAGAACATATCATCCAGTATTTCCGATATGTGGATGATATCCTTATCTTTTGGAAAGGTCCTGTCCAAACCTTTGAGGAGATGGTCGTAGAAGCCAATAAAGCCCATAAAACCATTAAATTTACATCTGAGGTTGGTGGACTCTCATTGAATTTCCTGGATGTACACCTCACCATCTCTGAAGGCCGAGTACATACTAGTCTGTATAGGAAGGATACAGATAGGAATAATGTTCTGCATGCCACAAGTTTCCATGCCCCCAATGTAGTTAAAGCAATTCCAAAAGGACAGTTCCTACGGACCCGTAGGATTTCGTCCGACATAGATAAATACGAAAATGCTACCGAAAATCTGAAAAAAAGATTCCTAGATAGGGGTTACAACCAAAAGTCCATCAATAAGTGTATTGAAGATACTTATAAAATTGACAGGAAAGAACTCCTTACATACAAACCTAACAAAGAGAGAAAACGGCTACCATTTGTGTCTACGTTTAGCATAAACAGTAAAGCTATAGAAAATACCATACGTAAATATTGGCCTATAGTCCAACAAGATAACACTTTGGGTAAATGTGTCCCTAATACCCCTTTATTCAGTTACAAAAGAGGAAGTAATTTAAGGGACATCCTATGTCCATCAGAGGTTAAGCCCCCGGGTCCACGTACCCAAAGATTTATTGGAAGACCAAAGAAGGGTACGTTTGCATGTTTAAATTGCGTATGTTGTACATCTATTATTAAAGGTGATACTATTAATCACCCAAGTGATGGGAACCCCATACGTTTACAGCATTATGCCACCTGCGACACCTGTAATGTGGTGTATTTGCTCAAATGCCCATGCGGGATGGCATACGTGGGCCAGGCAGTGAGACAGGTGAAATCACGAATCAAAGAACATCGAGGCTATATCAGGAATTTTAAAAAGGAAACTTATTCGGATACAGCTGTTGCTAGACACTTTTCGGCTATGAGTCATAACGTAAACCAATTAAAATGGCTAGTCTTGGAGGTCGTACATACCCCCCCAAGAGGTGGGGATCTGAAATTAAGATTATCACAAAGAGAGATGTATTGGATTAGAAAACTTAACACTGTAAACCCTAAAGGGCTAAATGAATCTTAGAGTGTAAAAAGTTTCTTGTGAAACATTGCTAACACTAATCTTTATGTTTACCTCTCTTCCAGATTTTGACCCCTTAGCCTACACATTAAAAATGTTTCAGAATTCCCAGTTATGGTAACGTATAGTGAATATGTTTACTTTACCATGTAGAATTATGTTTAAGTCTGAAAGGACAAAGAACATGTTATTTCTTGAGACAGATTGGGCTAGTAGGCCACAGTTGGCAGTGCTAATTTGTTTTGCCCATTGGTCGAATGTTTTTATCCCCTTCACAGTATATTGAATATTTCCTTTCTTACAGCATTTTTGTGACAGCTGGAGCTTATCTACGAATATAAAACTGAATGAGAAACACAAAGGTCTTCAGTCTTTTGAAGATGAACTTTATTACATAAGGACACGATTTACGTTGTTGCAAACTGAAGCCTAAAGTTTATTTTTATTATTTTTATTGGAAACAATGTTTCTCCTCACCTGTTTGCCACTTGGGGGGTGGGCTTTACTCTTTGATGTAATTTCCTGTTGAACACTATATTATATGGTTTTAAACATCCATTGTATACACTTGACAAAGAGTCCTATGAGACTCGAAACATGTTGTGTTGAACAATAAACACTTATTTGAGCAGTTAATCCTGCAGTTTGGACCGATCCTTGCGAAATTTTTATATTGTGGATTTATGCAGCAGCACGTACGGCGGAGGTGCATCACAAGGCTTCGATTAAAATTGGGTTTGCATTTGTTTGAGGTAACTAGCATCATTGACTATTTTCATTCTATTATAAGACATTGTTATTAGAAGTCTGCTACCCAGACTCGTCACTTTTTTCAGAAGAATTGTCAAATTGTACCAGAATTTGAGATATAACCCTTGTATGAATCCATCCACTT
Organism: Xenopus petersii; assembly: GCA_038501925.1. Classification (NCBI taxonomy): domain Eukaryota; kingdom Metazoa; phylum Chordata; class Amphibia; order Anura; family Pipidae; genus Xenopus; species Xenopus petersii. The sequence continues at coordinate 17,552,924 of CM076675.1, read as the reverse complement.
CTTGTTAGAAGGAGTCAGCCTCTGCAATTAGAAGAATTGAAATGTGCCAAAACCAAAAGATGTTTATAGAAAGAATGTTTATTGATTATAAACTTGCAGTCAAAGTCTTAAGTGTCAAATAGTTTAGCCAGAAACCAAGCTCAGACATTCTAAGTCATTTCTCCATGACTTCTCCGCCACACCACAACTCCCTGCTTAGTAGAATATTGTTCATTGGAGACAACAGGAGCTGATCGATGATGCTCCTGTCCTGATAATAGAACCTCAGATCTTGTTAGATATACTTAGCAAATGTACAAATTTACCATGGCACACTCAGCTTGTAGTGGTTCTTTATTTCTGTAGGGACCTAAATAAAACGACCATTGCACTGTGCAGATGCTGATAAGTGTTTTTATTGATACAGACAAGGGATACAGCTTGAATATATTTATGAGAAATGTAGCTGACTAAATTATGTTTCATTGGTTTCTAGTCAACGGTATTTGCTCTGTGTGCCATTGTTCTAAGACAGGGGGTCTCCAACCTTTTTTACCAGTGAGCCACATTCAGATTTAAAAAGAGTTGAGGGGCAACACAAGCATGAAAAGTCCATGGGACAGTCAGATAGTGGGTGTGATTGGTAATTTGGTAACACCTATGTGGACTGGCAGCAAAAATTTGCATTTTTGCATTCACATTTTTTTCATCCATTGGAGTCTATGGGCGTAATTTTTCAACAAAAATGTATTCATCACTATTGGCAGCCTACAGGAGACTCTGTTTTGCAGTACAATTTGCCCCCAAACCTGGAATTCAAAAATAAGCACCTACTTTGAGGTCACTGGGAACAACATTGAATGGGTTGGTGAGCATCATATTGCTAGTGAGTCACTGGTTGGGGATCATTTTTCTGAGATTAAGGAGCCAGAGAAAGAACGTAAAATACAAAAAAACTGAGGTGAATCAGAAAGAGTTTAGAAAAGAGACACAATCTGAGAGACTGCATGGGAACTCGGCAATTACTAAGAAAAATAGTAAATGAATGGCCACTAAACTAAAAGAAAATGTATAAAATTCCAAGCTGGAAGGAATCATCAAATATTACAAAGATTAGTTACCTTTGAATGGTGCAACAATACTTATTGACTCTCTCCAATGGAACAGAATTCAGAGCCATGTTGCATGTTTCATAGTAACATTTAGGTTGATAAAATTCACATGTCCATTAGGTTCAAACTTTTAAGTCTATATATAACCTGCCTAACTGCTAATTGATTCAGAGGAAGGCAAAAAAATTCCTTCCTCACTCCAAGATGTCGATCGGACAATCGGACAAGTCCCTGGATCAACTGGTACCAGGGTTGGACTGGGGGCTTGGGGGCTACTGGCCCCGGCCCCCCTCTGGCACCCCCTGGCACTCCGGCTCTCCAGTGCCGGGTCTGTGTATGCACGTCAGTGCGCACGCGTGCAGCGCCACATTACTGCGCATGCATGCAGCTCCACGTTAGTGCATATGCGTGCTGCACCACACTAGTAGAAATTTCGATTTTGGCGCGACCCCCGACAAAGAGGGGTTGCACCACTGGGAAGTGGATCTGGCCTGGCGGCCCACAAGAGCCTGGGGCCTTGACTGGTACTATGAGCTATCTTCTATAACAGTGTATTCCCTCACTTGCTAAAATGCTTTCAATCCCCTTAAAGGACAAAGAAACCCTTTCGTTCAATAAGTTAGGATTTAATTAATCACCCCTTACGAAAGTAGATCGCTAGAGTAAAGAGTGCTCATTATATCTCTTGCAATTCCTGTGTGCAGTTTTCACTGTTTCGGCTCTGTCGCGGGCATGATTTTTTATTCTCATACGTCATTATCATGGCTGCTGCTGAACTAATGAGCATGCATGAAAATATCTGACCGAGCGCTCCTGCTCATAATCCACAGAGCGTGCTCACAAACTTATCTTCTGGGCATGCCCCTATTTGTAATCGTAGCTATCGAGCATGCTCCTGGTCTTAAGCTAGTCATAGACGCAAAGATTTGATCGTATGTATCTTCATGATTTTCGGGCCGTGCGTGGAGTGTCCCGACATTTTTTGTGCCATGGCAATCGGCCATTCAGACAATCGGACAGGTTACAAAATTTCTGTCGGCTCCTGATATGACAATATGTATTGCGATCTGACAATATCAGTGGGAGACTGTCCCCAGCTTTTGTTGGACCTTTCTTCGTACGATTGCTGTAGGGGCAGAACATCGTCTGATTTGTTTTTTTACTACTTGATTTGATCTGAATGGTTAGTGGCAGGTCGGAAGATGGCACCGAACAATCTTTCGTCCGATATGAAGGTAAATCTGCAAGTCTATGCCCAGTTTTAGTCTTGGATACAGAGAGCTGCATGATGGGATTTTTTTTCCTTTAGTCTGCATTTTCTGTAAACTGATGATTTGATACTGCTAAATGGCTGGAATGTTATGCGAATTACAAGCACTGCACAAGATGATAATGGTATGCCTTTCCATGGGCCTATATTTACTCTTTCCTTCTGTTTACATATTTGCACTTTCCTTGTCCTTTAAATAGGGATGCACCGAATCCACTTTTTTGGATTCGGCCAACCACCGAACCCCTTGCGAAAGATTCGGCCGAATACCGAACCGAATCCGAACCCTAATTTGCATATGCAAATTAGGGGTGGGAAGGGGGAAACATTTTTTACTTCCTTGTTTTGTGAAAAAAAGTCACGAGATTTCCCTCTCCATCCCTAATTTACATTGCAAATTAGGATTCGGATTCGGTTCGGCCAGGCAGAAGGATTCGGCCGAATCCGAATCCTGCTGAAAAAGGCCGAATCCTGGCCGAATCCCGAACCGAATCCTGGATTCGGTGCATCCCTACCTTTAAAGCTATCTAATGTATCAGCCAGTATGACTAATTCAGGGAGAGAACTCCACATCCTCACAGCTCTCACTGTAAAAAAAAAAAATCCCAAAATTACCCAAATGGATTTTATATTCTTTGTGGTTAGGAACATCTAGGGCACTTATTGCAGTGTCAACTTTTCATTATTAATTGATACTTGGAGGTAATTATTGATGTGAAAGTAAAGTGACAGTAAAGGTCTCCAGTGTGATTGTGCTTAGAACAGGGGAATGCCTACATTGACATAATGGTATAATATCTCCTTGTACAGACTATAGCATCACCTTGCTATGACGAGTGTTAACTAATATCTCCACTTGGCTGGCCACAGCATGTAATTTTAAAAATATCTGGAACGGTCCAATTCCTATGACGGACGAATGGCTAGTGTCAGAGGGTTGATATTTGTCACCCCCACCCTCTATGACGCCATAATGCTATAGGGCCCAAGGCAGGATGGACTATATAAGGGCTAATGGTCTACTGTGGACAATGGTCAATCATATAGCTAATACTAGGCCATACAAACAAAAGATCATCACTCTGTTACTTAAATTCCAGAGTGTCTGTTGGGGCCCCTTACTGCTGAAGTGCGGCTCAGATTACTGGAAATACCACAATGGCCTTGGTTAGCCGATAGCTGATTGGGAGGCTGTGGACAGTTGGAGCTAGGCACAGTATGTTACAACATTCCTTTGATAACATGTAAGACTAAGTAAATCATTTAGACATTAATTGTACAAGGAGGAGACAGACTATGTATGGTATTTCCGTGAAACCCTTGTCACAATTATTGTAAAAGCCTTCTGAAAAGCTATATAATGCCTGGACCAAGAGGTGGGTCTTTGGTAAGTCCTTGGCTGACATTCTGTGTGTTACTCCAACAGCTTACCCAGACAAAACTGTTATGTTGTATTATGTAAGAATAAATTGCCTGACTATTACTAAAGGTTTTCCTTTACTGAGTTTTGTCTTACACGAGGTCAAAATGGTACTACTAAAAATACCATCAAGCACCAGTAATGCCCCCTGATTACTAGTTATAAACCTTTCTGGCTCATTCTTACATGGTTATAACATTCCTGAAAATGTCAGAGAATTCTCATATAAATATAGATTCATGTTTTATATTAAAGGGGAACTCCACACAAACATAACTTAATCTTTTTTGAAAAGTAAACACAATTTCAAGCAACTTTGCAATATACATCAGTTAAAAAATATGCAGACTTTTCATGATTTTTAATAGTTTAGAACAGTTCCCTAAGCCTAGCCCCCTGCTCTCCTGCTGATCTGTCTGACTACTTTGCTGAGCTGCCAGTACAGAACGCATTTTAGGACATCGTCAGGGGAAATCCTTGTCCTGCATGCGCAAGAGGAATGCGATATGGCATGCTTTTTTACTCATCCATACTCTGAGGCTGATGTCACACCTCGCTCCTCCCTCCTCAGCTGTCAGCTCTTGCTCCTCACTCCTCCCTCCTCAGCCATCCGTCCTGGGTCCTCGCTTCTCACTCCTCCCTCGTCAGCCTTGCGTCCTGGGTCCTCATTTCTCCCTCCTCAGCCATCCGTCCTGGGTCCTAGCTTCTCCCTACTCAGTCGTCAGCTCTTGCTCCTCACTCCTCAGGGTATGCATATTCAGTCCTGCACCCTGATTTTAGTTACTTGTTCTTGCCATTTGTTTTAGCCAATAGGTGTTTTAGGTTTTTTAATTGCAGCAGTCAAATTCGAGCTACAGCTGACGGCTGAGGAGGGAGAAGCTAGGGCCCAGGACGGATGGCTGAGGAGGGAGGAGTGAGGAGCGAGGACCCAGGTCGGATGGCTGGGGAGGGAGGAGTGAGGACCCAGGTCTGATGGCTGAGGATGGAGGAGTGAGGAGCAGGACCTGACAGCTGAGAAGAGAGGAGCTATGTAACATCTGCTTTGAGGAGGGTTGAGTGGAAAAGCAGGTGACATTGCATTCTTCTAGCATAGGAGATCGCATACAGGAGATGGATTTCCCCTGACGATGTCCTATATGCGTTCCGTATGCCTGACTACTTTTACTTTGTATCAACAGCCATCTGTCCTCAGCTGTATACTACAAACTCCACAATTCCCTTCACACGTGATTTCAATAAGGAAAGGAACATCACAGTGCAATGCATTGTGGGTTATGTTGTTCCTGCATGCTGTCTGTAAACTGTGGAGAAGTTGTTACAAGTTGTAACATCAGTGATTAGTCCCTCCTTCCCTGCCAGGATTTCAAATGATGCAGAAAGAGAAGTACTGGATTTCAGCATAGAAAATGGCATTTATTCATACTATTTAAAGAAACAGGTAACTGTGATCGGTATATTAGGGGTGTCTGTGTTATATGGTCCTCTGTATCAAATTTTGGTTTGGAAGCCGGAGTTCCCCTTTAAGTTAATGGCATAGCTGTCTAAATCTTCCACCGTTCGGGGCGCTGCACCCGGGCCACCCAACATCTTCGGTGAGTTTCCATATACCCAAGATTGCTGTTGATATCCTAAAACGTTTATGCTGTATACTGGTTAAAGCTACACCCTACAACGAGAGACCCAGGGTTTTTACACCTGGGTCCCACTCTGCGCCGGGTGAGCCGTTGACTTCATTTACTTATTTATTTATATGTGGGGACTGAGCCGATAATTTTCTCTGTATAAATCTTCCACCGTCAAAGTCCTCCGGGTGCCAATACAGCCAAGAAAAATGTGCATGTGTACTTGATCATAATAGATTCAACATATTATATGTCCATGTCAACACAACACAATGCTTTTGAATGACCAGCACATGATCACATTTTCAAATTGTTCTGTACAACTAAATCAACTAAAGAAATGACAGAATTGTAGACAAAGCTGTTCCATATCTGAAAATATTTTATCAGCTGAGATGAAAAATATCCAAATCATTGTGTTCTATTCGTTAGAGGATTTCTGAACAGAAAAGAAACTTGAAGAAAAAGAAAAAAAAAAGGATCAGAAGGGAAAAGACAGAAAAACTCTTTGAAACAAGCCCTTATTCATATAATGGAAACATTTTCTCTCCCTAATGCCATCTGACATATCCATATAACACAAAGAGGGAGATAGAAAGCAGCCTATTAGCACTTTAATCTTCCTCACAATAACAGAGAAGGTGGAAATAAAATGTAAATCTAACAGTGTTGTGCTAAAGTCGCGCTGAAAAGATTTATGTAAATAAAAGACTCAGAAATATTACTCTATTGAAAAACATACATTTGGGCAGAAATGGATTCAGCAAATCAAACACAGAACTTCAGAAATGACAATGACATGGAACAAAGGAAAGGAGAGAAGCTCCTCCAAGGCCCATAATTAGCACTTCCCCAACTAACCGATAACAGACGCAAGTATGAATAAAAGATTAGCATTAAAAGTGAGAGTGATAAAGATGAAACAAAAAGTTTTCATCGTAGCTATTAAGCATATGTTAAAAATGAATCCCAGGGAGGAAAAAAGCATTAAATACATGATAATGAATTTGGGATTTATAGCTAAAGATCGTAGGGCTCAGAAATGAATTAATTCATTGTGCCTAATTGCCCCCCATATTTGCACTGGCTTGTCTGTTGAATTGTGCTCAAGTGTGTAAGTGCCTCTATGGGCACTGGGGATGGCTGGAGCTTCCTAGAGTTACCCCTGTGGGCTGTGTCATGAGAACATCATTTTGACGCTGACCATAAGAACTGACGCTAAACTAACAAATGTTGAGCAAACCAGGAGGCCGCATTGATGCCTAAATAGAAATGATGTGGGAATAAAATATGGTCAGTTGGGTGGTACATTTAATTGCCCTTGATGATGATTTTAAAGCCAAAATACACAACTAAACTCTAAGGGGCAAATTCACTAAGATTCGTAGTTGCACCAGGTGTAACTTCGCCGCACTTCACCACACTTCGCCAGGCTTAGTTTCGCCAGCGCTTCGCAAATTCACTAAAATCCGAAGTTGCGCTCAGGGGTAGCGTAAGGTTGCGAAGTTGCGCTAGCGTTGATTCGCTAAATAAAGCGAAGTTACGCTAGCGAAGGCTAATTTGCATACGGCGCCAAATTCAAATTTCAATGGAGGAATACGTATCAGCACTACAAATGGCTAGAAAAGCTTCAAAACATCAAATAAAATTTTTATTTTGCCCTACACATGTGCCCACTGTCTAGGTAAGTTGCCATGAGTCAGGAAATGTAGGGGGGAAGGAGGGGAGCCCCACAAATTTTTTCGATCTTTTTCAGCCTATCACCCATCATGTAGAAAACACGCCACCGTTTTTTGGGACTTAGAAAAAATTTTGACTTTTTTTGAAGCAATCCCTATCTACTCTATTGCGCTTCGCCTGGTCTGAGATGGCGAAGGAAGTCTAGCGTAAAAGGTAGCGTTCAGTACACTGCGCAAGTTAGTGAATTTGCGTAGTTACATCGCTAGCGAAACTTCGCCAGGCGTAAGGGTGCGAAGTAACACTAGCGAAACTACGCCAGCGTTCGTTAGTGAATTTGCGCAGTAACCAAAATGCCAAACACTAGCGAAGTAATGCTAGCGTTCGACGCTTCGGCGCTTAGTGAATTTGCCCCATAGAGGCAGATTCAGTAAAGGACAAAGTGGCTAACGCTGGAGACAATTCGCATCCACAGGGACATCGACTATTCACTATTAACAGGCGAGGGCGTCAATTCACTAGCGAAAAAGACTGCCACTAGCATTCGTTCGCACTCTATCGCCAGGCGACTTTTCGCTCTGGCGAAAGGTCGTTACTCCACAAATTCAGTAAAGTGCAGATTTGACTTCACCACCTCAGACCAGGCGAAGTGCTAAAAAGCAGCTACATCTTCCTCAATCTTCTGTCACTTACATCAAATCCTGTGTTTTTCTGAAAATGCATTAAAGTTCAAAAAATGTTGGCAACTTTACCTTTTTTTAAGCGGGATTGCCTGCAAAAGTCCTTGACTTTTTTTTTTGGCTAACCAGTTTTTTTTCCAGACATTTCATAACATATGGAACATTCATTTTACAGTGGGCTCATGTGCAGGGAATTATATTAACTCTCTTGTCTTTATTAAGGCTCGTTAGACATTTGTAAAAAAAAAAAACTTCAAGCATTTGTAATAAAGACGTCCATACAACTTGAAATTACTCGCCCTATGCAAATTGACCTAAACACAAGATCACTAGCGGAATTTCACTATGCACAAACGAATGCTAGCGCATCTTCACTATGAAGTGCTCACACTGACGAAGTAACGCTGGCGAAAAGCCACCAGCGTTTTGACGAAACTTTGCATATTGGTGAATTGGCGTGGTAGCGAATTTGCGCCTGGGGAAATGGTGCGAGGTGTGCGATGCTGACGCTGGTGAAAATTCGTTAGTGAATCTACTCCTTAGAGTAGTCTTTTATTGCTTATTTTTCCTTCTGCTAAAACTAAGGAATGGTTGTTGTGACTGGTGGAGTATATAAAAAAAAAAGCGCTTGCTAGTCTAAATGCTGACTAGGTGAAGATACTACAGGCTTAGTTTGGCATCTACTACAATCCAGCTATTCCTACCCTCTGATTAGCACACACTTATCTGCCTAGCTCTACAATGGAATCATCTAATAATTACATTTGTATTTTTTGGACACAGAGGAAATGTATGTATTCATTCATACTATCACACATTTATTTACATCTCTGTTGGGTACAGAGATGCCATATTGCAGGATTTTTCCCTTTCTTGACAGTTTGCCATTTGGACAATGTCCTAATTGGGGATAAGTTGGTTGAGGGTACAGTAATTATTAGTCTTTTGGAAGGGTTGGTCTCTTCTTTCTTCCTTCCATGCTGTTTAGCTCTGCTATGCAAACTGATATAGGAAATCACATTTTCACAACAGTAATATGTGGTTATGGTATACTGCCTTCCTTAATTCATGGCTTGCTCCATAGTCCTCACACCCACCTCAGCTTTACCATCTCACATTCCTTAGATAACATTCAAATTTCATAGCCTAGATCTATCCATTTCAAAGTCTTCTTTCTCACAACCTCGTCATTTACAATAGAAACATTCCCCTGTCAGCAATGCCATCTTAACTTACATACACAGTTGCTATAACCTACTCCTTTTTCCGCAGATTTGTGCTCAGGAAAAGAGAGTTGCTGTAATACTATTCTGGTGTAGCTATTGCCATAGCACATTGCTGGCAGTTTTCATATTATCAGCCTTTTCTTACTGTATAATGAGCATAATGCCTTCAGACAATCACCTCCAGCTGCTAGACCATATTTCCTATTAGTGTAAGGGACTTTAACATTAAAAACAAAGAGTTCAGTGGAGGTTTAGGCAATGCTGAAACTGGGCATTGGGGAAAGGAAAAAGAGCAAATCAAAAATTATTTTTGATTTGACAATGTAAATACCTTTAAATTGAAACAAACTTTGCCTGGCCAAATGAACCCAACCTATAAAAAAGTACTTCTTTTTTTAAATATTTCACAACAAACTTGCCTTCATTAGAAATTCTTTGTAAAGTCAAGTTCTTTAAACCAGTGAATAAATTAATAATTGTTTTGTGCGCTCTGTTTTTAACCATATTATAAGGGGTAGAACCCTCAATCTTGAGGGCTTTGTTCCCACTAATAAGCCACAAAACTGTTCCATCCAACAACTAGCTATGGTTTCCTAATTTATCCATAAAAGATGAACTCCCTGGTTAAACACCATCTAAAAATCAGCATGTTGCTATTTAGCATAATTAAAAAAATATATACCGTTTCATGGTTCATTAGAAAAAACACTAGACAAAGTAGAGCCGATAACCATATTTGTACACAAAGGTTACTGACCTTTCATGCTCAGTGACCAATCACTTAGTAAGGTATATTATCCAGTGCTGATTTATTTACAGGAACAACAGCAGTTTGAGTAATACAAGTGAATTTAGCTGCTCTTAAAGTTCTAAACAACAGCCTTTACAAGTCACCTCCACCTGGTAGACTTCATCCACTTGGTGTCCAAGCTTGTGGATAACTTTATATAGGGCAGGGTCTGCCCTGATTAGCTGACCCCAAACCACCAATCTGGCTGCTGCTGGACTAGGGCTGCAAAGGTCAGGTAATAGAAAGTGAGCAACCCTGCAGGCTGCTCATCTGGCCCAATGGTGCCAGAAACCGAAAGATGCCTGACTCAAATCCCAGCAGAGCCTGACAGTTTAGAAACGATAACATGAAGCAACTTAGGCAGCAAAGAGTGGCTGGAAAATGCTCTGGAACTCTATCTACGACTTATTCCAAACACCTAAATAGGTGTATCCTACTTGTCAGCATAGATGTGGACAGAGAGCTCTAGGATGGTCCCACCGGTGTCAGATGACCTGCTAATACATAAATGAGAGGGCATGTCCCAGTCTTCGAAGTCCTCAATGAAGAAGAGAAGATGGACTTGAAGCTTTAACTAGAAATGAGTTAGATTATACTATGAGAAGCTCTTGAAAGCACACAATAGTGGAGAGTTCTCCAGCCCACCTCACACTCCTTGCCTGAGCATAACCTATACTAGCACTGTGGCATCCCCCCTAGCTAAAGGTTCCTGCTCTAGCCTCCTTGCCTCGGCCTTGTCCTGTCTTACCTTGAACCTTGCCTTGTTTACCTTGCCTTGTTTGAGTCCTGTCTTGCCTTAACCTTATTTTGCCTTGTCCTTACCTGACCTTGACCTTGCCTCACCTTGCCTGTTCCTGCTTCCAGTCCTGTTCTTCCTTGTAACTTGAACCTTGTCTCATATCTTCCCTTGTCTCTGTATCTTGCTCTGCCTTTTCCTCCCATTTCTTCTCCAGTCCTCTTGCTCCAGTCCTCCTTCTTCCCAGTCTGATCTATTCTAGCCCGCTCCATCCTGGTCTGTCCTGCCCTATCCAACCCAGCCTGCCCGATCTACGCCCGCACTGTCCTGTCCCATCCAGTCTGTTCCTGTTCTACACCCAATCCATCCTGCGCCTGTCCTGAATCCTCGCCCTCATTTTTCTATCCAGTCTGACTCATCATCCTCTTAACCCAGTCCAGTCTGATTCTTTGCCCTCTTCACCCTGTTCCTGCCTTTCCCTGTCTGTGTTCTGTGGGCACAGCTAGTTCTTGCATAAGGACTCACCTTCCCCATCTGCCTCCACATCGCCCCTACCTAATCCTTGATAAAGACCGAAGCATACCATGCATACTAAAAGTTTGGCACTTCATGATTTTCACAGTTTTTACACATTGACCTCTTAGAATCAGCAAGAAATTTCCCTTTCGAAACTCTTGCTGTATAAGCAGCTCTTTCATTTTGCTTTTAAATTTCCTCTGCTTAGAATAACACATTCTTGTATTTAAATATATGAAGTTCAGTCAAGCTATGGAAATGTTGCATATAGTTTACAATTACAAAATCCTCTCAGTATATTTCAGATCATCTGCTTCAAAGCTTTGCAATTCAAATATTCTATATGGTAACAGGTCTCGGGGGGGGGGGAAGCAGACAACCAACAATACATAAATATCCCTCAAGAAGTCTTGTATGTCATAAGTCCAGTTTCTATAAGAAGCCGTCTGTACATCAGGCTTTATTGTAATGAAGAATTTGCAGTATAACATTCTTGTGTACAAATCAAGAGCTGATGCTGCAAAGTGGATATGACCAAAATATTGTTCACGGATTCATAACCCTATAACCTACTAATATTATATTGTGCGTTAACATCAGAAAGAAAGATCTCATTAAACTATTGACCCTATTTACGAATGTGGCTGAACATAAACTGGCTTTAATTAGTATGGAGAGGAAATCATCAATGTATTCAGTGACTTACAGTATGGAATGGTGCTGCTATTTATAATTACCATTTCTTCCCCATTTACTTTCCCTAAACAGACATTAAAGTAAAAAAAGGCATGTCTTATTGTTTGTAAAGAACATTCCTTCTCTGTATATTTTCTGCCATGGTAGTTTTCTCATGCCAGTTCTTCTGCCGTTATAGAGGTAAAGATCACAACTGATTATGGGCAGATAACTATGAAAACTTCTTCCAGTCACCCATAATGACATTTGAAAGTTCATTCCAAAGACAATATTCATCAAATATACATATAAGTCTTAAGTTTTTGGTTATTAACTGAAAATTCTTGCAGCATAATATCTATAATACCATAATGAAATGACCCCTCCAGAATTTTTAATATGGAAGGGACACAGTAAAGGTTCTTGGCGCAGAATGGAAACTTACCCCCTTGGTTCCCCTGAACCAGATTATCTTCCATGGCGATTGTTTTAATATAGTCATCGTTCTCCAAGGAGATTTCTTATATCACTACAGTTGAGTATAGAGTAGTGATGGGCGAATAAATTCGTGGCAAATTTCCATGTTTCTCAAAACTGCCTTGAAATTTTTTTTAGACATTCTTTGGAAAAGTCGATTGTGTCAAAACCATCACGCATCAACATTATTTGGATGCCCATTGATTTTAACGCCAGCGTCAGAATTGACGCATTCGTCAAAACTGCGTTTTGAGAATTGAATAAATTTTGCGTATTTTGCGGGAAATTCGTGAATTTTTCATCTAAGCGAAACAGGACAAATGCGCCCCTCACTAGTATAGAGTAAATGTTACTTTTTATGAGGGACGCTATAGCTGATATAAAATATGATCTTACTGTTGAGACGTCACAGTGATGTTATCATAGAAGTAGAATTTTCAGGTAAGATGTGTCATGGTTGGCACCCTAAATCCAGAACCAATGCTAAGCACCCGGTTCTCTTGCCTTTAACAGCCGCCTTTTCCCTCGGGAGGAGCCCTCGGCTAATTGGATGCCGCCAGGTCTTATTAAGAGAGGTGCCAAGCGAAGGGTTCTGGATGAGCAATGGGGCACGACGGTAAAGCAAAGTCTTTTGGGCAGAAGATCACAGTACAAGGCGTAGGTGGAAAGCATAGTCAGATCAGGCTGGATCGGGGCAGGCAGAGTGCAAACAGGCAAGGGTCAAACCAAGAGATCAATCAGGAGGGTTACGGATAGAAGAGTCAGTTACCAGGCAGGGTCACAATTTCAGAAGTCAGAATCATCACAAAACAGGCAGGGGTCACAACAGGTATCAGAATCAGACAGGAATAAACTCAGATAGGCACCAGGAATGAACCTATAACTGGTAAGGAAAAACATATTCTGTGGCTTTAAGTACTTAAAAGTTCGTGCCACTGCACACTGGCGACATAACGCCAGCGCACATGCGCCAATAAATAGGGAAATTGTGCGTCCTAAGAAGAAGAACCAGCAGAAGAGCAACAGCATGGCGGGTGTCCCTGCGGAGGAGGATGCAGGCATCCCTGCAGACCCCCTCCCACTAGACGACCAGGGTACGTTATTACAAGATGCTAATAATAAAATTTAAATACAGGCATAGGACCTGTTATCCAGAATGCTCGGGACCTGGGGTGTTCCAGATAATGGATCTTTCTATAATTTCTGGTTTTGCTACTAATAAGGATTAATTAGTTTGGGTCAAGTACAAGCTACTGTACTATTACTACGGAGAAATCAATGTTAAAAATTTGCATTATTTGGATAAAATGAAGTCTATATGGGAGAAGGCTTTTCCATAATTCAGAGCTTTCTGAATAAGGGGTTTCTGGATAACGGATCCCATACCTGTATTAGATTATGTAGGAAATAATGTACAACATATTAAAAAATATAAAAATTTTGGAACTCAAAGTGGAGTTCCGTGACCAAACAAAGGCATTAGACCGAAGGCCAAGTGCTTTTATCAGGGAACTCCATGGTGACTTCATATTTTGCTGATGTTCCTATCGGAGTTTGATGCCATTAACCATTTTCTTATTAATTATAGCTTATTCTAGTTCTGTTATCCTTCCTAGTCAATAATTCTTGGACAAAATATAATTTACAATAGGTGCTCAAATGCTAGTGAAAGTTTCTTGAAAGCAGCTCATAAATATGTGTTTTTCACAAGTTTCCCTTTAATATTAAAATGCTGGAACCCTACTGACCTTACTGGACTAAGCAACTTTTACAACCCACATACATCATGATCTGAACTAGCTTCCCATATTGAAATACAGGATTTCATATATAAAGGTAGGGTAGAGGGTTCATTATTGTGATCTAATACAGGAGGCAATTCTTTTCTTGGTGTTTCCGACCTCGGTAGCCATCAAATGCAAGGTTGAGCCACTGGCGTCACGGTTAGTTCCATTCTATTAGATCTTCTGATTAAAGCTTGTTTACTAGCTTTTCACTTTATTATTAAATAACACCCTGAATATTCCTCATGGGGAAGTTATCCCCATTAAGACACATTTTTCTTAAAATACATTTTCGTACACCAAGGGGCAGATTTATCAAGGGTCGAATTTCGAAGATAAAAATAGTTCGAAATTCGACCATCGAATTGAAATACTTCAACTTAGAATATCGAAGTCGAAGTTTTTTCATCAAATTTGGGTATCCTGCGGTCGAAGCAAAATTGTTCGATCGAACGATTAAATCCTTTGAATCGAATGATTTGAAGGATTTCAGTGATCGATCGAGCGATTTTACTTTGAGTTCCAAAAACTTAGAAAAATGCCCTAGAAGGTCCCCATAGGCTAACATAGCACTTCGGCAGGTTTAATTTGGCGAAGTATTGAAGTCGAAGTTTTTTTCGATTATGGAATGGTCAAATATTCAAACGTTTTTTTTTTCAAATCGAATTAGAAGTCGAAGTTGTAGTATCCTATTCGATGGTCGAAGTATCCAAAAAATTACTTCGAATTTCGATTTTTTTTACTTCAAAAATTCCCTCGAATTCACTTCGACCCTTGATAAATCTGCCCCCAAGTGCAACAAACTCTTTCATCTTTCTCGATTTCAGTGATTACATTTTCAACATCGTTAATGATACAGTTTTAAAATACTCAAACAGCATTTACTGATTTAATCCCGGTTTTATGAGCAAGGAGATTAAATTTGAACCCAATTAGGGAATTAAAAATTGAAAAACTATATTAGGGTTGCCATAATACTACAGGAATAAGAGGTTAGTCCTGCAATGAAATAATATGTGACATTGCCAACTTCCAACTCAATAATAATATCCATTTGCAGTTTTTATAATCTGCCCATTGTAGCTGTAGCTATACATTTATGGACAGTGTGATACACCCTTCTGACAATATTTCTCTTTTTTCTATTTTATTAATTAATAGTGGATAGGGTTTATGCAGCATTTAAAATGATGTACTTTATCATGCAACTGCACATTTATTTAGTTAACCAAATAATTTGTACAAAGCTTCTCTATGTTGTGAGGATTTTTAGTAGCGGTAGTGTGGGGGAGGTGGTTACTCTTTTGGGTTAGGACAGAAGCCATTGGCTAGTTGTAACTGTAAGAGGCAAGCACCCTGCAAAATAACAGGACTTATATGTGGACTACAGCCTTTATCAAGTATATAATAAAAGGGACTAAGGGAAGAACCTACAGAGCACCTGCCTCTTTTTTTGCAAGGTCAGGCTTTTATTCTGTGTTGAAATTTTTTGGGGCTTATTTAAAAAGGGTGTTTTGATTAGAAGTTGCCTGGCATTGAACGCTACAAGATTTATAGACTAAGGGGTAGGGATGTAGAGAACTGTTCGCCGGCGAACTTGTTCGCGCGAACTTCGACCGTTCACGTCCGCCGAATGTTCGCGAACGTCGCGCGGCGTTCGCCAATTTGGGTTCGCGTTCTATTCGTTCGACCATTCGACCATTCGAATTCCTTCGACCGCTAAAAATCGAACGATTTCCATTCGTTCGAACGATTGTAAGCATTCGATCGAATGGTTTGGATCGTTCGATTCGAATGAAAATCCTTCGATCGAACGAAAATCCTTCGATCAAATGATTAAAATCCTTCGATCGTTCGAATCGAACGATTTTAGCGGGTGTTCAAAGTTCGCGAACATCAAATCGGCAGTTCGCTACATCCCTACTAAGGGGGTTATTTATTAAAGTCCAATTTTTTCTGGTCTGACTTTTAAAGGGAAAAACAATTTTTCCGAAAAAAAACCCCTTACATTTTTTAGTTATTTATTAAATCCTAATGGTGTTAAAAGTCAGAATAAAAAAGTACTCCAACTCAGTCCTGCCAAAATCATGTAGAAGTCAATGGCAAATACCCCGGTGACATTTTAAAGATATCCAGATCTGCGCTGGGTTTCATTCAATAATCCTAAAATGTCATGGTTTTCACGTCAAATATGAAATAGTCACAGTTTTTGGCGACAGATTAGAAAAATGAGTGCGATTTGGTTTTTAACGGTTTTATTGAGTCTTTCCCACACAAGACATTTTAGTGTAAATTTATCGATAAATAGGGAGAAAAGGTCAGTGCAGATTTGGTCAGAGTGTTTTTCAGAAAATAGTGAGAAGATTTCTGATTTTGATAAATAATCCCCCTAATGGTCCAAATGATAGTTAAAGGGATCCTGTCATCAGAAAACATGTTTTTTTCAAAACGCATCAGTTAATAGTGCTACTCCAGCAGAATTCTGCACTGAAATCAATTTCTCAAAAGAGCAAACAGATTTTTTTATATTCAATTTTGAAATCTGACATGGGGCAAGACATTTTGTCAATTTCCCAACTGCCCCTGGTCATGTGACTTGTGCCTGCACTTTAGGAGAGAAATGCTTTCTGGCAGGCTGCTGTTTTTCCTTCTCAATGTAACTGAATGTGTCTCAGTGGGACATGGGTTTTTACTATTGAGTGTTGTTCTTAGATCTACCAGGCAGTTGTTATCTTTTGTTAGGGAGCTGTTATCTGGTTACCTTCCCATTGTTCTTTGTATGGCTGCTGGGGGGGGAAGGGAGGGGATGATATCACTCCAACTTGCAGTACAGCAGTAAAGAGTGATTGTAGTTTAGCAGAGCACAAGTCACATGACTTGGGGCAGCTGGGAAATTGACAGTATGTCTAACCCCATGTCAGATTTCAAAATTGAATATAAAAAAATCTGTTTGCTCTTTCGAGAAATGGATTTCAGTGCAGAATTCTGCTGGAGCAGCACTATTAACTGATTCATTTTTAAAAAATTTTTTTTTCCCATGACAGTATCCCTTTAAGCACCCTGCAAATAAGGAGGGGCGACCTTATTAACACCTTATTAACACATCTTATTGCGAGCATTTCATATCGAAGATGCGATCGTGCCTAGTGAAAATTCATTAGTGATATTGCGACTTGGTCAATTTGCATAGGGCAGGTTATTTAAAGCTATGGAGGTATTATAAATGTTGGTGCAAATGCTTGAAGTTACCACTTTTTATTACACATGTCCTGGGAAAATTAAAAAAGACAAGAGAGTTAATATAATGCCCTACACATGAGCCCACTGTAAAATGTCTGGAGAAAACAGATTACCCAAAAAAAGTCTGGACTTTTGCAGCCAATTCCGCTTCAAAAAAGGAAAAGTCGCCAGCGTTTTTTTGAACTTTAATGCATTTTCGGCACATGGGATATGATATAAGTGACAGAAGATTGCGGAAGATCTAGCTTCTTTTTAGCACTTCTCTGGTCTGAGGGAGTGATGGGCAAATTTTTCCTGTTCTGCTTCGTTGAAAAATTCACAAATTTCCCGCAAAATCCGCGAAATTCAATAAACGGCAAAAAATCCACGAAGGAATAGAGAAATCGGAAAGTTCATGAAAAATCGTGAAATTCGAACGTTTACACAATAAAATTGTGAAAATCTAATGTTTTCACAAAAAAAATCTTGAAAATCGGAAATTGACGCCGGGGAATTTTCCCGGCTGTGAAACGTGGAAATTCACTGCAAATTCGTGCCCATCACTAGTCTGAGATGGTAAAGTCAACTCTGGCATAAGAGGTAACGTTCAGTAAAATCCACACTTTCGCCAGAGCGAAAAGTGACTTGTCGATAGAGTCCGAACAATCGCTAGCGACGGGCTCTTTTGCTAGGGAATTGGCGCCTGTGCCTGTTTGTGAATTGCCAATGTCACTGCAGATGGTAACGCTGACAAAAAGTCACTAGCGTTAGCCACTTCACCCTTTAGTGAATCTGCCCCATAGACTGCTAATAGCAGAGTTTCAGTTCAACATCCTTCAAAGGTTGTTAGGGATATACCAACAGGGCAATGGCCTTTATTTTGCAAGAGCAGAATTTCGATTCATGGGGAAAATTGGCTGGGCATATTTGAAAAGGCTATGTTATGGCCATGTAGATGGCTGAAAAAGTGATTTTCGTAGGAACCATGAGCATTACATGATTGTTAGGTTCCTGATCAGACAGAAGGAATCAGCATTGTTTTCTTGAGCATCTTTATATGTTGCTACTGTTGTTTCAACAATATTAGCAGTTTATAAATTGCTAATATCTTGAAATCTAGAAACAAAATGCATTCCAATTGTAAAAGTGTTCAGAAGAGAACTGTGAGCAATTTTGCATTGATTTGTTTTGATAATTTGAATTGCCTTTATTCTACCGGTGTCCCAGGCAGAAAAAAAGTAGATCTGAAGCTCTGTGGTACGAAGAAAGTATAAAAGCATTTGAGATATTATACATAAGCATAAATATAGCAATTGCAGGGAGAGATTAAAATAAATAGAGAGGCACTCATGTGTAACATGCAGCCTGGGATATGTTTAAAGAGCAGCATCAGTGTCTCTGTCAATCACTGCCCATAGACATGACTATCAATTACTGGCTTATCTCTGTGTATATGTATTTTTTCCATAGGCTGTGTAGTTGTTCTTACAGCCAAAGCGATGCACTTTAAGTGCTTGTGAAGATATTTATCATGGATTCATTGGTTATTCATGGGCATTATTATCCCTATGAGTTGTGACAATAGACTCCACAATCACATCTCACACCTCAGCATGCAGAAATAGAGCCTTATAAGAAATGGGGTTGACAGTGAGAAGAAAGGAGAATACCCCCTACCCCCCATCTACTCTGTATATCAATTTATTTCCTAATGTTTCCTCTTCTATGAACCTTTATCCCTCAACCCCTGTAAATTGGATCATGTAGTCTATTTGCCACCACTGTCATTCATAAACCATCGTCCACCAATTGTTTCGATTTGAACAAGCCTTTAATCATAGTCATAAGGCTCCCATTTAGGTTGCTGATCTAGTACATAAAACGGGATGAAATATTTGTGCAAAACGAAGTTAAATAAATCACAGGTTCGCTACTCTGCTATAAATGGCTTATCTTCAATGGCATGACCAACCTGTGCTGGCGCTCATCAATTTTAATTGCACTTATTTAGCTAAGTACAATTGAAATGCATGAGACACATTGCTGCATCACATATACTTATGCTAATAATCACAATCACCACTTATCACCATTTTGCTTGGCAGCATTTTCCGACTAAGTGAATTATTGGATTTCTGTGCAACCCTGTGGATTCTACTACGTTTTCCTTAGCACTTTTGCCAGTGTATATTCCTACCCATAATGATGCGGAAGTCGTAGTCTACCAATTAATCCATCAATCCTATCCCTTGTGAACATGATAAATCCTTTTGGGCTCAACACTCAGGCACAAGTTGTAACCAACCCAGTTTCAGAATGATCCATCATTATTTCACTCCGCTCCTCTGCCTCAATTAATTTTAACTTGCTGTGCTTGTTTGAAAACCTTCTGGCATTCATTTGCATTCATTTCATATTGTTACTGTGCTGTTTACTTACTGTTTACTTACATATTGTTTTGGCTCTTGCTTATTTCTGTCTGAGCAACTTCCTCTTTGTTCTTCTGTCCTGTACGTCCTCTGAACTTCCATGGCAGAATGATCCACAAATGATTCTTAAATTTACCTTTTGTGTGTAACTTGTCCCTAGCTGATACGACCTGTTTATTTACACCTTTATTTGCCTCCTGGATTATTTCCCTACAGTGTCGGACTGGGACACCAGGGGCCCACCAAAAAAACCTTAGACCAGGGGACCACCAAAAAAACCTTAGACCAGGGGACCACCAAAAAAACCTTAGACCAGGGGACCACCAAAAAAACCTTAGACCAGGGGACCACCAAAAAAACTTAGACCAGGGGACCACCAAAATAACCTTAGACCAGGGGACCACCAAAAAAACCTTAGACCAGGGGACCACCAAAAAAACCTTAGACCAGGGGCCCACTCTCAGAACTATTTTTCTTCCTCTCTTCACTCAACCTCAATTCTCCTAGTCTCTTTTCTTTACTTACTAGAATATATTATTTCATCTATTTCGCCTCTTTGGTCTCATAGAAATAGGGAATGGCCATGAAATAGGCCAAATGTTTAGCAGCACGAGGGCCCACTGACCCCTGGGCCCACCGGGAGTTTTCCTGGTATCCTGGTGTGCCAGTCCGACATTATTTCCATAGTTTCTTACCTTTTACCCAGCTCTATAATAATTCAGAGGCAACTGGGAGTGAAGGTGCCAGTTGGTAAATGTGTGCTACATTGGACGTATGTTTAACATCAACTGAAGTACCCAGAAACTGGATAAAAAGCCTAAGTCAAAAAGGTTAGTGGAAGGTACAGTATGTCCTATTGTACAGCTTCTCTGTACAATAAAGCTCGTAGTACAAAGCTGGGGAATTAAGACAGACACTATAAATCAGTTATGGAATTTAATGCTTCCTTACCCACACAATTACCTTCCCAAACACATATCACTGTTATTATATTAAAAAGTGCCAGCCTGAAGAATGTCAATTAATCTATAATCTCTCTAATCATTCTATTATATAAGCAAATTAGAGATGGTACAGGCTTTTCATATCTAAGTAGAAAATAGAAGCATGTAGTATTGCAGTTTATCTGCTCCTTGTGTTTGAATAGATATGTCTCCTTTGCTGTGTTCACTGGGACAATAGACAATGTATCTTTAGGAGCCAAGACAGACCAAGGGCCCACGTTCGGATCAGACTGATATCGCCCAGTCAAGGTGGACAAACTGGAGCAAGATCTGCTTGTTTGGTGACCTCTCTACAGGTATGGCCACCTTTACATTTTCCTTCACAGCAGACTCACTGGAATGGCTGCTTTAGGAAAGAATATCTGGAGCATGATACACACACGATACATGATATTTTGAGTTCCATCCCTATGCCTATAAATAATTGCTGGGTAAGCATACAAGATACTTCTGCTTTTATTCTTTATCCTGTAGTTTTCTGGTCTCCTGTACGTCAGAACATGGGATTCTCTGTTGGCCTGTGACCTAAAGGGCTGATTTGGAATGCAAATCCCCAGTCCCCATGTTCACTCTTCCCCCAATAAAATCCTCTATATTTTATGAAGTACTGAAGGGATGGAAATAATAGATAGATAAATAGATAGATAGATAGATAGATAGATAGATAGATAGATAGATAGATAGATAGAAATCAGCGGGTCAGTGGTAAACATTTCATTTGAAGTTGCAGAGAAGACAAATAAAAAGGTGGAAAGTTACTAAAAGTTAATGACAATTTCCCCATTTTTTCCATACAGTACCAAAATGCCAGAAATCAGCATGACTTTGAGTGTTGCAGGCATGAACTAGCATGCATAGGTCCTCTCTTACAAACACATTTTCACAAAAGAAAGACTAACCTCAAAAGTTAGTGTTTGATTCACCAACCCACAAGACAATTGTGTGTCATCTCCCTAAAAACAGAAACCCCTTTGCTCACTTATTAACCACACGAATGGTCCTTCTCTGCCAAGTCCCCTGGAAATTTAACGTACATTTAACATATGTGATAAATATTCCTTAATCAAACAATCATATATCAATATATAGACTACATATTAATTATCTGATATATTCTTTAAATGGGCCAACAATATTTGATGGGATGGAATTATACAAGTCATCCCCAAATTGCAAAAACTAGGGATGCACCGAATCCACTTTACCGAACCGAATCCGAACCCTAATTTGCATATGCAAATTAGGATTTCGGATTCGGTTCGGCCGGGCAGAAGGATTCGGCCAAATCCTGCTGAAAAAGGCCGAATCCTGGCCGAATCCCGAACCGAATCCTGGATTCGGTGCATCCCTAGCAAAAACAATGAAAACAAACGCAATGTGGTTGGTAAATTGATTGGTAAATTTGTGGTTCAGTGTAGCTTTTCATTATGTAAGCTGCTAGCAGGAGAACTATTCATTCTCACGGTGATGGAACTATGAGGACATTAGTTCTATGTTATGTATGAATATATATGTTGAATATTTTAATAGAGGGAATGTGGTCTTTAATGTAAGTCATAGAACCATGATGTACCTTACAGGGGTGGGTGGGCATTTACAAAATAACCTTTGAAAAAAAAAAAACACTATTTACTGGTAGAAGATATCACTTATTGGCCAAGAATATGATAGATGGACAAAAGCATATTTTTCCGGAGGACTACGCTTCAACCTGAGAATAAACCCTTTGGTGTAGAACCTATGAAGCCATTAAATAAAATATTCTATTGTTCTCTCCTCTAGTCTTTTTTAAGGAAATAATTCAAATTGCCATCTTCCTTGCCTTGGGGAGTTATTCATTTCTCACTCAGCAGAGCTCAGGTCAGTAAACTTCTCTAATACTTTGTATACTTCACACATGATAGCCTGAAGCATCGTACTTTACTCTCCTGCAACCCACACGGAGGAACAATTCAAGTTCATTTCTGATCGCTGTTGTTTTTCAGTATGAAATCGAAGGAGCATATTTTACAGTTAACATATCTGAACTCAATAAATAGAACATTTCTTAGAAACCCGTGCTTTATGAAATTAAAGATGGCAACTCATTTTATTATTAAAGATGTTTAGATATAAATAAAAGTGACATTGTTCCAGTACTGTACATTCAAAATACTGAACAAGATTCTTGTTGGGTGTACTTGTTATTATTTATTTATAATCAAGCAAATGGAACCCTGCATTTTTATTGTTTATAGTAGACTATTACATGGTATTTCTTATGTTATTAACAGCATAAAGCCTTCTGAAAACAGAAGAAATTTACTTGACTCGTGCATTATACATAAAGCTGCCTTAATACCACCAATCAGAATTTAACTCTCACATAAGGCATTATGGGCGGAGACATGCAAATCACTCTTTTATGTCCCTGTGGCCAACTATGCATCTAGAACTGTTGATTTTACAGCACAGAGATAGCCTAATAGTTCAGAGCCATATTTCCAAACTTGCAGACAGCCTGTTTCGATCTTGGTAGACCTCATCAGTGCACTATATTGGAACATGGCTTCTGAGTGGGTGGGACTTGTGGAGTAGCGAAGCAGAGAACCTAGCCTGGTTAGGGGAGATTAGTCACCCATCGACAAATCTTCTCTACTGCGGGTGACTGATCTCCCCAAATGCCTTCCTGCCGGAAAGAATGTGAATCGCCGGCAGGTTGGCATACGAATCACTTCATTTTCTGAAGTTGCCTGAAGTTGCCTCATGAGGAAACTTTGGTCATCATTGGAATTCAAAAGCGATATGTAATGCCAACAGGAAGGCATTTTGGGGAGATTATTTGCCCACGGTAGAGAGGATATGACGCTGGGCAACCAATCTCCCCATCTGCCACCACCCTTAGGTTGAGATGGGCTAAAAGGAGCCAACAATCTGTATGTCTTGCATGTGAAGGGTTTTTTGACTCATTTTAGCCTGTTTTACCCTAACCAGGCTAGGTTCTCTGCTTATGTAATTAAATGGTTATAATAGTGAGGAAGGAGGTTAACTGAGAGTGCTTAGCTGGCCGGCTGACTATGTGACCATACATGGCCCTATCTGATAAACATTAGTCAACAAGTTATGCAGGAATGACTTCCAGGCAGCTGAAGGCTCATCAGCATGTGGGTGCCTGGAATGCTACAGATGATTTCTCGGCAAGGCTCAAAGAAATAGGTTGCACAAAAGATATTTATCTACCGGGTATAGCCACATCATTGGGTCATGTCCGCAGAGGGAAATTTGACTTTCTTCACTGACAAATAAGACAATATAGGGTAACTCAATCTCATTGGAGACAAGGAGAGCTTGGATATCTGAAGGGGGTCATTTACTAATGCTCAAATTTTTCTCATTATATTATTTGACCAAACTCCCATCCACTATTTTACCTTATCTATGAATATAATAAGACAAAAAAATTGGTGCAGGAAAAGACATGATAAAATCGCGAAAATTGAATCGTACAAATTTTTTGGATTTGCCGCCCAAAAATGCAGAATTTTCCCCAATATGGCACCTATATATGCAAATACTTTTATGCTCGACTTTGAATGTAGACATATTTCGAATAACAGTGATTGGAAAAAGCATAACATACTATTGGCACTATGTTGATGATATCTTTCTACTTTGGGATAGTACCGCTGCAAAATTTGATCAGATGGTACAGGAATTAAAAAAACTACACAGCACAATCGAATTTACATGTGAATATTCGGAATACAAGTTAGCATTCTTGGATATAAATATAAGAATTGTGGCTAAAGAAATAGCGACTTCAATGCATTATAAACCTAAGATTGCCTCATTAAATTGTTACCACTTAGTTGTCATCCACCGGGGTTTTTTTAAAAAAGTTTGTCAAATAGGCAATTAAGTAGAGTGAGACGCATTACATCAAATTATAGTTTGTATGAACAGGAAGCAGATGTAATAATTGATACACAGATGCTATAATAAAGGGCAACTAGATCAGGTCAAACAAGAATTAAAAAAACTGGAACTCAAGGGGAGAATTCGCTTTGTATCAACTTTTGGTAACTCAACTCCTACTGTGAAACGTATAATATTAAAACATTGGAAGATATTACAAAGAGATGGTGAGGTAGGAAATATATTTAAGGAGACTTCATTGTTGTCATATAGGCGAGATAAATCAATGGGACAAATGGGGATACACTTGGTTGTGGTTACTGCTCACATTGTAATGGCATTATTCATGGTGACTCTATGGCACACCCAACCAAGGGCACTCCAATTAAAATTAATGGACATTAAACATGTAACAGTATAGGTGTAAACTATATGTATTTCCCAAAAGCTTACATTTTCTTTTGCAATAAAAGGCATTTTCTGGTAGGTGTGCTTTATTTCATACATTTTTTAATCATCTGGAACCCCCCATCCTTTCCCCAATGGCCTTATGTGAAGCAGCAGAATTAGAATCTCCTGCTTTTAATGTAGGAATGGTGATTACGTTTAAGGGTCCTTACTCTTGCGGGTCTCCAGGGTTTAAGCCCATCTTCGCTGGTCTACAGCAGTAACAGGTCTGTCTATTGCCCCTTAAACCTAATTTACCCCTTTCATTGAAATGCATAGAATCATCAGCCAAAGTTTTCTGATATCGTCCAAAGCAGAGGAGCAGGAAACATGAGACGGGTTAGAACAGGGGTGGAAAAAGGAAGGAGAGTGGTTTGTTACAGGCACATCTCAGATCCGGGTTGGCACCTCTGCCCATAGGAATGCATGAGTGTAATGCAGCCCATTATTTCAACTGTCCGATGACTGAATGCAAGTGAGGTGCAACATGCAGCATCTCCTCTTCATTCAGACATAAATTAAAGGAATGAGCCACCACTCATTTAACGGCCCTAGGAAACCCTAGTTATTTTGCTGCACTGTAGCTCTATATGCCGGATCTACCAATAAAATCTGCTCTATCTGTGTAACATGTCAGATATTCACAGGGGTAATTTTAATGTGTGCTTTGTTAGTATCAACCAATTTTGTTTAGTCAAAGCAATGGCACTGCTCTTCTTTACAAACAAACAAACAAAACTCCAGCTGGCGCATTGTATAGAAAAACATAGGTACAACATTCATTGTACAGACTCCTACTGTTGTTCAGACTCTTCCATAGTCCATAGACACAGCGGGTAACTTAACAACTATAACTTGCAGTCACCTCTAGGGTTAAGTTAAAGCCTTCAAAGAGAAATGTTTGTAAAATACAAAGCAGCAAACATGATTATCGAAAACGATAACAAACTGTTTTGTTGCCATGTAACATAATGGTCACAAGCTGATTTTTCTCCCAGACGGCTGCTACTGGAACTATCATCTGCAAAATACATAACATACACTATATTTTATGGACAGCTCTCAAGGACATGCTGTTAGTATTCAGCACAAACCTCCGCCACCCCCCTAAAATAATTTCCTGCTGGCTTCGGCCCCTCTCACTGACAAGTATTAATTTGTTCTGTGCTGTGTTTTAAAGACGTTATTTGGCAGCCGCCCAAATTGAAATAATTACACAAAATTCTGGCTGCTGTCACTTGCATTACCACTCTCCAGATACAGTAAATGCTGATTTAGTTGCGCATGTTGGGAGCAAAGATGCCAAACAGATGTTGGTTGGGTCGATGATACTGGGAACCCAGTGGCCAAATAGGACGTATAATCTGACAGTTGTCAGGTCACCTCAGTTTCTCTACCCTGTATACATCAATAAAGTAATTTCCCTGGGAAAATCTGATGGTGCATCTCCTTACCAAAATGACTGAGCATAAAGGGGTATTTTTCTGAACACATCTAACAGTGAGTAGGAGGAGTGATGCACCCCAGTGACTTTATGCTATCTGAATATCCCTCTGCCTTCCCAGAACATGACTGAAATGATATCAAGTGTGGAGCTCAATATGGTTTGCATATTAATAAAAGAGATACTTTACTCTCAGTTGCAACCCGCCTTATTAAAGCACTTGTTGTTGGGTGGGATATTTGCACAGTTACATTTAGACAGCAGGTGTTCAACACTTCCTCTATTTTGGATTATTTTATTGAGTTGTATGTTCCAAAATATCATTCTGTGTTGACAATGTCTATTTTTATAATAGCAATATTGTGTTTTTTATAGTGTACCTTGTGCATAATGTCTTCCCCCCAAAAAAACCCATAAAGGAGAAGCTAACTTGCTGTAGATAGCAGTACGCAAAGTATCCCTGCACCTGTCTTAATTTTAATAACCCATGACAAATCAGATTGTGGCATTCATTGTTCTACTTGCAGCTGGCTTTAAAAAGCTAATCACTGATTGGTTGCTATGGGTAACTGCCCATGGGCAAATTTGCCCAGTGTTGATAAATGAGCCCCGTTGTATCTAAAGGAGGCTCTGTTTGGCAGTACATCTGGTTTTATGCAACCACAACTTGCCTCCAAGCCTGGAATTCAAAAATAAGCACCGGCTTTGAGGCCACTGGGAGCAACAGCCAAGGGGTTTGTGAGTAACATGTTAGTCCACTGCCACTGGTTCGGGATCACTGCTTTAGACCATGCATAGTATCCATGACCCAATGTGGTGCTCAGATGATGGGTCTCTCTACTAGTCATTATCTGAAACAGCTCTGATAAGATATGAGTAAGGCAAGGCCCATGACCCAATGTAACACAATGTGGTCCTCAGATCATGGGTCTCTGATAGTCATCTGAAAGAGCTCTGATTAGTTATGAGTAGGGCAAGGCATCTTACTGGGTTGAGGACTTGGCAAGACTGGCTAATGTCTGCTCTTATGTGGCCAACTGTGGTTTGAAGGCTTATTTGATGTGAGGAGCACCATGTGAGGTCTAGAATATGAAAGATAAGCAATTCAAAAAACATACTTTGAGGTCAGACCAGACTAACATATTCCATGGTTTTGTACAGCCAATTAACATTGTATCATTTTTCAGAATTATTTGTTTATTGGGGGTATTGTATCAAGAGGCCTGTTGTACAGAATGGTCCAATCCAATTTGTTTTACTGAACATCTGTAGGGAATTGATATGAATATATTAAATATGTATTGTATATAAACAGTGTATGAAGCCTGTGGTAAAACCTCATTCATCTTTTTTAAAGGTTAAATAATACAGTTTGTGAGTCCTAATCTTACAAGTGTAATCATCTTCCCTTAATTAATCTGATTCATCTCCTCTAAATATTTTCCAGTTAATCTTTAGGGAGGCACATTGTGTTTTTACAGGTCTAGTTGCCTATATTAACCGATTTATCAGACTTTTTTCATAGCAGGACAGAGAAGGTAGATTAGTTGCTATGAGTAACTAAAATTTTGCATCTGCCACGACAGAAACCCGTATATGTTTTAGCCATACCTGTGCATTTATTTATATGATTCATATACTGTATATGCAACATTTTTGGTCCCTTGAATTCATTAGACTCTGCAACACTTGCCTGCCAATAAGCACTACTACCAAGCTTGACATAATGACTTTCAATAATTAATTCCATGTAACTTATAATTAGCCTGCATGTTACAGCAACCTAGGTGCCTGACCATACATTTATCCTCACTGAAGCTCATCAGCTATTTATATGCCTAATCTGACATAGAGTCAAATCATTTTGTAATTGGACCCATCATATTGTGTAGACCATGCAAAACATCCCTGTTAGAAGAACATTAATGTTACATAGGAGCCAAGAACTGGTTCCTTTGGGTATTCCCGTAACAAGATGATTATTGTGTTTGTTCAGGAAGGTTTATACTAGGTGGCCTTACCCATTACCTGTTATTATATGGCAGCCGTCTACTAGACTTTGAGCTTTAGTCCAGGCAAGAGTATTTTTCTTGTTATGTTGAGAGATATTTGTTGGATACATCTATGTTAATTTAATGTTCTATATTTAATGTATACAACTGAATACCGGCGACAACTCTTTTTGGCTTTAGGAATGTAATTTATTCCTTTCAGCTCCTCAAATGGAAAAAAGTAGACTGTAAGTTTTATGGGGCAGTTTCTATGTATATATATATATATATATAGGAATGTTTTAGTGGAATTGCCAGTGGTGCCTCAAGGCCACACATAAATTATGTGGGCAGAAACTTACCCCACTGAGACCTGTGGCTCCTTGCAGCAGTATAGGGTACATTTTAATCTATTCTTGCTTGTCTATTAGTTTTATACACAATAGAACCCACACTCAGTATTGATTGTAGTCAGTTTTGATCAACTATCATAAATTATCAAGGAATAAAGAACCAATGTTTCATCCCTAAAACAGATCTTCATCAGGATAATTCTCATCAGGATACTGAGACTGGACTAGTGCCTTCAGGATTAGCAGGTAACGCCCTGAAAATTGGATATTGTCTCACTAACAGTTTGTGATTTATACAGTGATTTTGCAAAATGGTGCGTCCTAAAATATGAAAAACACTATATACACGATGTTCCCTTATAATTAGTCAGGAAGCGGTGCTAGTTTTTCCTTATTGACATTGTATTCCTCAACCAGTTCCAGTGTGAATAAAATAAATCAAGCCAATTTTAGGGGTCTGAGCTGGGACATGCAATCTAAAGTTCCATTCAGTTCTTACTTTTTCCAATGTGGATAACAACTAATGCTAGAAAGATACCCATTCGCCTAATTAGGTTGAGGAGCAGAGAAGCTTATTGTACTGGAAAACAAACCATGTTTAGCCAGCCGACTGTCACAAACAATCAGCATCTTTTAAAAAAGGCTAAACTAAATAAAATAACAGAACATTATGCTGCTCTAGTAGAAAGTATAGATTTACAAGTTTTGCTTTATTTATACAACGATATCTATCCTCTGCTTCATTAAACACTTCGGTTGCTTTGTGCTGGGTATGCCAATGGCAGTAAATTATTTGGGACATTTTAAGCACTCTTTGAATAGGGCAGCTCTTTACAAAATAATTAGTCTCTTGCCATAAACTTTATACAGTAAATACATTTTCTCGTATACTTTTTATATCTATTTACTAAAGATATGTTTTTTGAGTTCATAAGATATATCAATCTACATATAGCTTTCTACAGGTTAGTCCCCAAAATTAAACGCTATGATTGGGAACACGGGCCAGATCTGTCTTTCTATACGGAGCAAATTTGTAACATAGCAAAAAAGACAAAAAAAAAAAGACACACGTCCATCAAGTTCAACATTTTAACTCTATTTTAACCTGCCTTACTGCTAGTTGAACCAGAGGAAGGCAAAAAACCCCATTTGAAACCTCTCCAATTTGCCTCCAGTCCGTGGATTCCATATTACAAATATCATAGTCAGCAACTGTTTCTAAAATATGCTCAGTAATGGGTGCAGGACACATCAGGGCCACTTCAATCCAAATATCCACCAAACCGTCAAAAGAAATCTGCTTAAAAGCCTTTGTTGAATTAAGGGTTCTGACCTGGTGTTGGTCTGAAATGTTGACTAGTGTTGGTTTGAAATGTTGCTGGTGCCTGGATCAGAAGCTTTAATTCAATAAAGGCTTTTAAGAAGCTTTCATTAGGCAGCACAACCTATTAGGGTAGTGACACATGTGGAGATTTGATGCCCGTGATTTTTAAAAAGCTAGTTACGACGACGACATGGTGATAGTCTTTTTGCAAACCAAAATTTAAGTAACTTTGGCTTCCGATCCGATTGCATACCATAGTGAATCACTGTGCTTTCTCCGCCCACACAGGCTGGACATTCTTCAACAAGATCAATGAACCCATCTGTGTTAAATAAATGATTCAAAAAAGGCATTGTCGCACGATCATTGTTCGTATCTTCGTATGTGAATGATGAGTGAGCTTGTGGTCGCTTGAACAAAAAATGCGAAATTGCTGACCTGGAAATTACATCTATACATTTTTAAGTACAGGTATGGGATCCGTTATCCGGAAACCCATTATTCAGAAAGTTCCAAATTACGGAAAGGCCATCTCCCATAGACTCCATTATAATCAAATAATCCAAATTTTAAAAAATGATTTCCTTTTTCTCTGTAATAATAAAACAGTAGCTTGTACGCAATCCCAACTAAGGTGTAACTAATCCTTATTAGAAGCAAAACCAGCCTATTGGGTTTATTTAATGTTTACATGATTTTCTAGTAGACTTAAGGTGGGAAGATCCAAATTACGGAAAGACCCATTATCAGGAAAGCCCCAGGCCCCGAGCATTCTGGATAATAGGTCCCATACCTGTACTTCCGACATGCCCTGCAAACACAAGAATTTACATCTTATTGCGGCTACTTATCTCCTTGTGTGTTTTGCTACCGCAGATTTTCATTACTTCTGAATAGCCATGCTATTTCTAATAAATCGCTCCAAAAATATATATATATGTATAGTAGCTGGCAATTTACATTTTTCTCAAAACTAACGACTTGTCACTGGAACTCACTTTCAAAAACATGAGCGACAAATCTCCCCGTGTGTCACTACCCTTAATGGTTTGGTCCATATTACAAATAATCATTCTAATAATGATGGCACACCAGCCTCCCAGTGTTCTGGGACTGCACCCATTAAGATGCTCCTGAGCTACTATCTATCCAGAGATTTGTCATAGTTGAGTATCTTTGAGATAAGGGCTTCAGCAAGAGGGAGATTACTGTAGAAAGCCATAAAACAACGGCAAATACATTTTAAGATGAATTGGAAAGACCTATATGTAAGTATCTAAGAAAAGCCCATCAGTGGTGAATGGATATGTTATGTTGTCCTGTATTTTGTTTCATTTTCTATTACTGCCTGCTCTGTCTGTACTGTAGTTACAAAGAAGACTAAAATGTAGGCTTAGGATATCTTTACTGGATTATTTTGGGTATGTGTTTGGCCCCTAGATTCTACTATCTCTCCTGCAAAAAAGCCTGTGGGTGAATTATTCCTTCTTCCATACAGTATGGGGCAGATTCACTAACTTCGAGTGAAGGATTCGAATGAAAAAAACTTCGAGTTTCAAAGTTTTTTTTGGGTACTTCGACCATCGAATTGGTTAAATTTGTTCGAATTCGATTGAAATCGAACGGAATCGAACGATTCGAACTAAAAATCGTTCGACTATTCGACCATTCGATAGTCGAAGTACTTTCCCTTTAAAAAAAACTTCGACCCCCTACTTCGGCAGATAAAACCTACCGAAGTCAATGTTAGCCTATGGGGAAGGTCCCCATAGGCTTGCTAAGCTTTTTTTGATCGAAGGATATTCATTCGATCGTTTGATTAAAATCCTTCGAATCGTTCGATTCGAAGGATTTAATCGTTCGATCGAACGAAAAATCCTTCGATCGTTCGATCGAATGTTTAGCGCTAAATCCTTCGACTTCGATATTCGAAGTCGAAGGATTTCAATTCGAGGTCGAATTTCGAAGTATTTTTAACTTCGAAATTCGACCCTTAGTGAATCTGCCCCTATGTCTTTAGGAGAGATGTAGGTTTTCATGGGGTGCAGGTTATACTCAATGCAGGTGAAAAAGGGGGCCAGATTAAGATAAGGTCCTACTGGAGTGCAGAAATAACAGTACCAGGCAAGCCAAGGTGACATTATGATGATTTTCCAATCAGTGACAAGAGTGTCCTCATTGGGTCATTTAGTAAATTGCCCAGTTTTAAAAGGCAGATTTATTGCAAGGTGTCAAGGAAGGAAAATACATCAATCTTTTGATGCAGATACCACATAGTAGACAGTTATTTATTACTAACAAAAACATGAAAAAAATTATTATTTCTGCCTTTATTATCATACTGTTTGTTTAGAATATCCAGTTAACCAGAAAATCAGATGCTTGTCCCAAAATGAGGGGTTCGCTACAGACACTTAGATGACACAAATTCAAGGATAGATTGAGTTTTCAGTTGAACACAGTGGGGGTCATTTCTCAACACTGGACAAATTTGCCCATGGGCAGTAACCCATGGCAACCAATCAAATTGCCGCATTCATTGTTCTACTTGCAGCTTGCTTCAAAGAGCGAATCACTGATTGGTTTCTATAGGTAACTGCCCATGCGCAAATTTGCCCAGTGTTGATAAATGGGCCCCACTGTCTTGGTATTCTGAACATCCATAGAAAGAAGACTAGAAGACTGTCAGGAAATCTGGACTATCAGTAACATGTGACTCTTGGGTTAGGCTACAAGGGGTTACCGTACACACAGATTAGACTAACACCAGACTCCCCAAAACCAACCAACATTCAGGAAATTCCCTCACTGCCACCATCTATCATTAAAAAGTGATAGAAACCTCATGTGACTATTCCCCTACCCTCTATAACAGGTAATAACTCATAATCCACCATTGAATCAGCAGTCAGGGTTAGTTTTCACTAGTTCAACAAGTACCCCAGCAGCCAAAAGGGTTAAATTACATCCAAACTCTCTCTCCTGATAGCCATACTAGTTATTTAGCATATCAACAGATAACGTTCCCTTTCCACACACACAAAGAGTCAAAACATATAGGCACAAGCTTTCATATGGGCAATGAGTCCTTTAGAGCACAAGGACTAAACACATTCAATTTTATATTTAATATTACAGAAGTAAGCAGTGCATTTATAGATAAAAGTCGTTACCAAGTAGATATACATAAAATACAAAAATACAAACAGTAAAGTTAAATAAAAGGGAATAAAACACGGAGAACCCCTATACATACCAAGCTAGAATTTCTTTGTGTCCTCCTGAAGCAAGAGTTGGAATCTTGGGCACATACTCCCACAATGGTGAGACCTCAAGTATGAGCTGTCATAGTTACATCTTCCTACCTTTTTATGGCCTGCTGGGACACCCTCTCTCTCATCCTCATTACCTTATGCATGATGTAGGAGTTCCCAGGGTTAATGATCCCCTATACTGTAGGTGGTTGTTGGTTTTTGGCCAGTTTTATGCAATATAAAATCAAGAATTGCCAGTCCCCAATATTATAATAAAAATAGGGGTAAGATATGATACACCATATGTGGACGAACAGAATGGTACCAAACATGAGGGGTGTCTCATGTCCCAGTTTCCCAGGAACCATCCCTCCTAACTGGTAGGTATAGGCTGGCCCTGTTTGGTATCATTAGGAAGCACATGATCTCCTCATAACTAATATGTCAGTTATTATTATGTGAAACATATTAGAGAGGAGATATGGATCCTTTCTTATAATCAATATATTTTCTCACAACTGTCTCCCCTGCAGTTCTAAGATCCTTTCTTTGATCATTATTTCAAATGGACTGACTTGCCCACCTTCCTTACCCAATTGTCTCCGAAGTCAGATATGGATATCACTTTTGCATATTTCACTGCGGAAGTGTCTAAGGATCTCTTTGTGGACCCAAAACAAATGTTTCCAGGGTTAACCCTAATGCTAGTGCAATAATGCTCTGGCATGACAAAAGTAAATCTTCATTTTCACATTTTAATCTAAAAGCACGATGCATTTTTCTAATGAATACACATTTCCCAGTGATACGCTCCCTTTAAAAGACAACCGATAAGAAAACCAGATATTGGCTCTTCCAATTTGGAAGTTCCAAATAAATATTTTTCTATAAAAGAAATGGAATTGCTTAAATGACTCATTTTATAAATATTCTAAATTTCCTGTACTCTGTTATTTGCTGAAACGGTTTCAATTGAAGACAGAAAAATTAACCGGATCAATTCGTGCAAATAATGATTTTTCCCCCCCTCCTTCTAGTTCACAAATCTGAGCAATGGATCAGTTGGTGACTTAGTCCCATGTCTGCTATGGGTTAGTGACTGTTAGCAATCATCCACAAATTTCTCTCCAAACTGTTTCCTCAAGCACCAGCATATTGGAGGTTAATAAGACAAGATCAAGAGACCATGTCATTCAAGCTCTGCTGATTTACAGATCCGAGGGGAATTGCTTTCACAAGAAGTCTTGATGACTTTAGTACAAGTGGGAGCAAAACAGAACAGAGGTACGGCACAGCTGAAAATAGAAAAATAAACCATAAAAACAAACAAGTGCATCGCACCTCGGTGCTTCCTCATTTAAGTCATATTAGTCATTTCTATTGACTTGTCCCCTGATCAATATTCACTCTCTTAAGCTTGACTGAAGTTCATTTCTAGGACATTCCTTCAAAACAATTTCTTTTCCTGCTCAGAAATAATTCCCCGGCACCATGCGCCTGTCTCCGTGACTATTAGGTCTTATTAAAATACAATACCTCAACTGACTCCTATCGATCTTGATAAATACTTAAAGTCTCATTGTAATAATATCTCGTAATTGAATCCTCTTACTCTCAAAGAAGCACAACTCTGTTGTTTAGTACTGCAGATTGTGTTATTTTGGGCTATGGCATAAAGGGGGCCCATAATTATTAGTAGATTGGGGACCAAATCATCCCTATTTTGATGGTAGTCTCCTAAAAGTGGTCGTACAAGGCCTTGCCTGGTGATTGTCAGTTGGACTGCCACACCCCAGAATCACCCCAAGTGCTTTTGTCCTGACTTCCCATCCCAGAATGTTGCAACCCACAATAATGCTTATGCAATTTTCCCTTTGCAATAAAACAGACCACAAGAATTCAGTAGGTTAATAATGGCCGCAGCATCTGACAACACAAAATGACACCTTAACATGCCCTAACAATTCCTAACTATACGTCAGTTTCCCTAGACAAATGGCATTACAAATCTGTACAGTGCACATTCCTTAAATACCACTGAAACCAACATGAATTTTTCTTAAAGGGCATGTAAAGGCAAAAAAATAAAATTCCTTTTCTACTCTCTTTAATGAAAAAGAAATCTCCAATATACTTTAATTACAAAATGTGTACCGTTTTTATAAGAAACCTGACTGTATGAAGTGAAATTCTCCCTTAATTTACTGCTGTGGATAGGAATTGTCAGATGGTCCCTAACTGCTCTGCAGGGAAACAATCATACTTATGAACAGCAGGGGGAGCCCCCACCTTACTTCCCAGCCATGCAGAACTCAAGCAGCTTTGTTTATGACGATCCCTAAGTAGCCCAGACCACACTGAGCATGTGCACAGTCTTTGTCTTGCAAAGATATTTAACAAAGTTACAAGATGGTGACCCCCTGTAGCCAACTTTGAAAGCATAAATTATTTGTTTGATTAGGCTTGTGGTGCAGTAAGTTCATGTTTATAGTTAGTATACAAAATACAGCATTTCTAGCCTTATTCTATTTTAGACTTTACATGCCCTTTAAACATCAAACACAGTTCATTGGCTCAATGAGATTCACCCTGCTGCCACCAAGCGATCCCCCTGTTTGAGTTAGCCCATTAGACTCTGTCCATCCATCTAGCCAGAACCCATATTAGTTACACCCCTTACTCTGCTGCTCTCAGGACCACCACTAATTGCTGCAACACTTTAGTACATCTCAAGAGCCCTGTTATTTCCCCTTGCTTTAACTTCTAACATTTGAGTTTATTTTATCTCTCCTTTGTCCATTCATTCACACCTTGAAAAGAAGGGTGGGACTGCCAATGGTACTGATATTGATCCAAGCTGCTACAGGTAGGAGGAGGTAGTTGTCCCTGTCCCACTTCTAATTTTAATTTCTTTAATTGCAGTGACTCCACTGT
This sequence comes from Xenopus petersii, assembly GCA_038501925.1. Classification (NCBI taxonomy): domain Eukaryota; kingdom Metazoa; phylum Chordata; class Amphibia; order Anura; family Pipidae; genus Xenopus; species Xenopus petersii. The sequence continues at coordinate 17,516,664 of CM076675.1, read as the reverse complement.
GCTCCTCCAGTTTAACATGCCCAACTAATATCCCCTGTCTTTTCACCCATGTTCCCCTGCTGCTCATACAGGCTCCTGAGTTCCTTTAAGGCATAAGCCTCTAGTGGGACTGTTCTTTACTAATGTTCCTCTATTTTGCCTCGTCAATTTCTATATTTTACTGCAAATTATCTTTATTTCTTTCTAAGGTCACATCTAAATGTAATTTTTCTTTTGTTTTAAGTGCATAATTGTATGGGACAGTGTATTTCTGCTTGTAAGATTCTAGAATCTAGATTTATGGATTCTTTTACTAAATTAATGAGGCCGGACAGCCAAATACTTTGGTGTAAGATATTGCGAACCACTGATTTTGGCTTTTGCAGTTTGGAAAAACCTAAAGATTGCAGGGCTCCTGGTTCTTACCACATATATATCTGGCTTTTGGGGACTTTTTGCTAAATCACTCCACATACTTGATGTTCAACCACCTTGAACACAGAAGTGTAAATTTTCTATTCTTATCATGACTATATTTTGTGTCATCATTTCCAATTTTTTTTTGACATAATTAACCACTCACATAATTTTGTAGGGGAAAAAATTGTAGGAAAAGGAGAATCACAGAAAAAAAGAGATAATGATACTTTTCCTTTGACTTTAGGCAGGTTTTAGGTGGCAACATATTTTTCATGTTTTCTTGGGGAGGTAAATTTCAAAAAGTAATGTGTTGCCAGAACTGGTGCAAAGACAGTGGTTATTAAACCTTTTCATCTCAAGCCCAACATGAAGGTTCGACCTTTGGCCAGGACCTCTTTAAAGGCTGTAACCTTTAGTCAGGGCTCCCCCTTAGCTTATGAAAGAGTGCAGACTCATTCATAGAGTGCAGACTTCATTCATAGTTTTATGGATAGCTAGGATAACAAATACATACAGTATTCACCCTGAAGCTCCCCTACTAACTTTTAACGTCTGAGAACCAACATTCTAAATGTTTATAGCGCCTTACACGTCATTGAAATATACAATAGATTAATATTAATATAGATTAATATTAACCTAGATAAAAGAAGATAAAACTAAACAGTTGTTATTTTAAATATACATTTCAATGAAACTAAATAGCTTAACTCTAGTTCAGTGAAATATTGAGAAGACCTTCTAGTCCTCCTGTTCTTTACTAAAACTCTGTCTTGTTTGTCTCATACAAGCTGATGCAAGAGCTTCTTGGTAAAATTGTTTATAGATATGGAGAAACAAAGATACCCCTCTTCCAACAATCCAATACTTCAAAGGTTTTTTGTTTTTTTAAAGGGATACTGTCATCGGAAAACATGTTTTTTTCAAAACACATCAGTTAATAGTGCTACTCCAGCAGAATTCTGCACTGAAATCCATTTCTCAAAAGAGCAAACAGATTTTTTTATATTCAATTTTGAAATCTGACATGGGGCTAGATATTTTGTCAATTTCCCAGCTGCCCCTGGTCATGTGACTTGTGCCTGCACTTTAGGAGAGAAATGCTTTCTGGCCGGCTGCTGTTTTTCCTTCTCAATGTAACTGAATGTGTCTCAGTGAGACATGGGGGCAAATTCACTATGCGCCGAAGCGCCTAACGCTAGCGTCAATTCACTAGCGTTGGGCATTTTCGTTACTTCGCAAATTCACTAACGGACGCTGGCATAACTTCGCTAGTGTAACTTTGCACCCTTACGCCTGGCGAATTTGTGCAACAGACTTAACTACGCAAATTCACTAACACGCGCATTGTTCTGAACACTACCTTTTACGCTAGACTTCCTTCGCCACCTCAGACCAGGCAAAGCGCAATAGAGTAGATAGGGATTTCTTCCAAAAAAGTTTAAAAAATTTCTAAGTCCCAAAAAATGCTGGCGTTTTTTCTATATTATGGGTGATAGGCTGAAAAAGATTGAAAATTTTTTTGGGGCTCCCCTCCTTCCCCCCTTACATTTCCTAACTCATGGCAACTTAACTATACAGTGGGCACATGTGTAGGGCAAAATAAAAATTTTATTTGATGTTTTGAAGGTTTCCCAGCCATTTGTAGTGCTGCTACATATTCCTCCATTGAAATTTGAATTTCGTGCCATATGCAAATTAACCATTGCTAGTGTAACTTTGCTTCGCTTAGCGAATCAACGCTAGTGCAACTTCGCAACCTTACACTACCCCTGAGCGCAACTTCGGATTTTAGTGAATTTAGTGAATTTGCGGAGCGCTGGCGAAACTATGCCTGGCAAAGTGCGGCGTTACGCCTGGCGCAACTACGAATCTTAGTGAATGTCCCACATGGGTTTTTACTATTGAATGTTGTTCTCAGATCTACCAGGCAGCTGTTATCTTGTGTTAGGGAGCTGTTATCTGGTTACCTCCCCATTGTTCTTTTGTTTGGCTGCTGGTGGGGGAAAGGGAGGGGGGTGATATCACTCCAACTTGCAGTACAGCAGTAAAGAGTGATTGAAGTTTATCAGAGCACAGGTCACATGACTTGGGGCAGCTGGGAAATTGACAATATGTCTAGCCCCATATCAGATTTCAAAATTGAATATAAAAAAATCTGTTTGCTCTTTTGAGAAATGGATTTCAGTGCAGAATTCTGCTGGAGCAGCACAATGACTTATTCATTTTGAATTTTTTTTTTCCCATGACAGTATCCCTTTAAGAACTTGGCTATGGCTCCTATCTTCTGGATACATGGGGAGACTTGTCTTACTATAGTTCTTAAAGGATAAGTGAACCTTTAAAATAAGTAATTGTAAAACTGATGAGAGTGATATTCTAAACACTTTTGTGATTTACATTTATTAATTAATTTCTTTTAATTCCAAGATATTAAGGGATACATACACTGTTAATATGAATGAATTTTGTTCCAACAGCGCCACATGCTGGTCAGTTTCCCACCAGTCTGACCACCAAGTAGTCAAGGAAGTTGTCAGGAGAAAGAAAGAGGCTGCTCTGATGTTCTCCTGCTTAGGAATAAAATTAGAAACCTTTCTCACATCTTTCCTAAGCAGACGAACATAAGCCTCTTTCTTTCTCCTGACAACTTCCTTGACTACTTGGTGGTCAGACTGGTGGGAAACTGACCAGCAGGTGGCGCTGTTGGAACAAAATTCATTCATATTAACAGCACATGTATCCCTTAATATCTTGGAATAAAAATAAATTAATTAATGAATGTAAATTACAAAAGTGCTTAGAATAGCCCCCTCATCAGTTGCACATTTACTTATTTTAAAGGTTTACTTATCCTTTAAGGAAAGCAGTACTTTGTCTGACTTATAAGGGTCACCCTTCAGTATTGCAAAAGGCAGATCTCTAATTACAGGAGTCCTTCTTTATTGTAAAGATCTTCCTTCTGCTTCCTGATAAACGAGCCTGTTCTGTATATGTTACTGGTTGGGCTCCTTGTTTAAGATGAAACTAAATGTCCCTTAGATATCTAATAGCCCTTGCTCATTTGGTATAACTTTGCTTTTACAGTATTTCCAAGCTCACTAATTAGCAGTGAAATTGGTATTTTTTCCATGATGTATAACTAATGTTGTTTGCCCAGCTTCTCAGTCTTTGTAGCAATCATGTCAACCCTCCTTTGTATCCTTTTCTTTGTAGTTACATCATTATTCTTTTTATCTCTATAGCTGCCTTTTAAGCTGGTGGTCAGAAAATATTGTAAGCCAACTATTTTTCCTTCCTCTATGTAATTGGTATGTATCTCCACATATAATCAGCCACGAAGTCTTTCTTCTGTGTATCTTATAATGCATGTGCATATCTCAATGTATCGACTTAAAATTCCCTTCCATTTGTCCTCTTTATGCTTTAAGGAATATTCTTTGAGGTGATCAAGAATGTTTAGATATTTAGGGCACTTCAAACATTTTCTTTTGTGAAAATAAAAGAACACCAGTTATAATGATATTGATGTTACTTATTTTTGTAGACTTTGGGGACACCCACAGTAGACCCAAAAATTAAAATTTGCCTAATGAAAGAAAATATAATTTTGAGGAACTTTTCACTACAGGAATGGGTCCTTTTATCCAGATTGCTTGGGACCTGGTGTTTTCCTGGATAAGGGCTCTTTGGATCAACTTAAAAATCAGCCAAACAATAAATAAACTTAAAGGACCAGTAACATAAAACATTTTTAAAAAACAATTTGTTTCTACTTAACGAAAAAAATCCACCAAGGCAGTTTTAACTTTCAATTCACAAAGTCTTTATTAAGAAATTACTTACTGTTTCTCTGCTTGCGCTCCCCTTCAGAAATGGCGTCAGGGCGACGATCCATTGTGCAGCCTTTGATTTCTCCTCCCTGGCTATCTCCTATAGAAGGCAGGGAGGAGAAATTGAGCACCGCAAAAGGGATTGTCGCCCTATCGCCGTTTCTGAAGAGGAGCACAAGCAGAGAATCGGTAAGTAATTTCTTAATAAAACGTTGCAAATTGAAAGTTAAAACTGCCTTGGTGTTTTTTTTTCCATTAAGTAGAAACAAATTTCTATGTTACTGGTCTTTTAATGGGGTTGTTTGCCATCTATAAGGATTATGTATATCTAAGTTAGGATCAAGTACAAAGTACTGAAAAAGAAAATCATTTTGAATGTGAATTATTTGATTACAATGGAGTCTATGGGAGGTGATCATTCCATAATACAGAGCTTTCTGGATAATGGCTTTCCAGATAACAAATCCCATACATGTACTGATTAATGAGAAATATTCAATGAGTTATTTGTAATTGATGTTGGATGTAGTATTTATCCCACCAAAGCAAGTTTTCAGCTATCGAAGATTCTAATTCCTCCCACTATTCCTTGCATGCCGCTTCACAGGACAATTAATCAGTTGGCTTCTGCAAGACTGGGAGGCAGATTTTTGTGGTGTAAAAAACGGTCGGAACTACGGATGGGCGAATTTATTCGGCAGGCGCGAATTTGCGGTGAATTTGCGCGATTTGCGCCAGCGAATAAATTCACAAAATGCCCACGAAAATTCGCCCAAAAAAAATTCGCCAGCATCAAAAGATTTTTTCGCCGGCGTCAAAAAAACGGATGGCGGCATAAAAAAAACGGGCGCTGGCATCAGTGATGGGCGAATTTGCGCCGTTTTGCCAGAAAATTCACGAATTTCATGCGAAATGAGCGAAACGATGGAAAATTCGCAAAACGGCGCCGGCGTCTCGTTTTTGACGCCATTTTGTGAATTTTCCACCGTTTTGCTCATTTCGCATGAAATTTGCAAATTTTCCGGCGAAACTGCGCAAATTCGCCTATCACTAGTCGGAACAATTCACCAGGCATTACGTATAAAAAAAACATCGCAAAAATGGCTTATTTCTTTTACTTGCTTTATCTTTGAGCAACTTCTGCCAGAACTTACTTACAAATTTCGGAAGCAGTGTAAAATAACGGTGGCAAGTTTGGCATTCACATGGCGTAAAATAAAACACACCTTGATAAATTCACCATTTATTTTACACAGCTTTTTACACAGTTTTGTTTTTCACGAATTTCATTTTACACAGCAAAATAAATAGGCCTCCCATGGTGTCACTCAGATGAATATAGATCTCTCTATATTCAGCAACTCTTTATTTTTATAGTCCAACTCAACTGGACTTGCTTTAATTCCCCCTCCCCTCCCCTTGAAGACGTTTCGCTAGTCTTCTGACTGGCTAAGCAAAGTGTCTTTAAGGGAAAAAAGTTAAAAAAGTTAAAAAAAACCACAGCAAGTCCAGTTGATTTGACTTATTACTATAGACATAACATGACCTGGATATATGAGAACCTTCACAACATTCATCAGAACTTATATTTACAATAAACGTTAAATCCAGGGAAAATGTGTAATGAATATATGTTAGGTATAGGTGATCCTATCATAACCTACTTTTCTTCTTCTGAGCCCCATCTTTTGTTTCCATGAAATTTCAATTATTTTTCCTCAAGAGCATAACACTGATAGTTGTTGTATGTTCTATAGTCAGTTTACTTGTTCATTGTCAAGCAGTTCCTTTATGCTCCTTTCACACCAGATAAACATTGTTTATGTGCTTTTTTCTTTGTCCATGTTTTTTCCAGACATTTTTCTTTATATCAGTTGTTTTCTTTTTCGTTGTCTAGTTTAATATTCTAGTTTTATATTGTCCCATCTTTTCTTTAACTTCTTTCTCCTCTCCATTTATTTCTTCTACCAAGGTCCCTCCCCATGACATTGTTAATCTGACCATAATAAACTAACTCTAAAACAAATGGGGAAAGCAATATCAATATGCAGCGGTTAGCTTGGCAACCCACTGGTACACACAGAGCTCAAGAGAACAGTAGTGATGTAGCGAACTGCCGATTTGATGTTCGCGAACGCCGTTCGCGAACACCGGCAAAAAAGCGAACAGTTCGCGAACAGTTCGCGAACTTCGAACGCTCGATAAAATCGTTCGATCGAACGATCGAAGGATTTTATTCGTACGATCGAAGGATTTTCGTTCGAATCGAACGATCGAAGCTATTCGATCGAATGATTTTAATTCAATCGAATGCTTATAATCGTTCGAACGAATGGAAATCGTTCGATTTTAGCGATCGAATGGTCGAATGGTCGAATGGTCGAACGAAATTTTACTTCGAATCGAACGCGAACACCAATTGGCGAACGTCGCGCGACGTTCGCGAACATTCGGCGGACGCGAACAGTCGAAGTTCGCGCGAACTAGTTCGCCGGCGAACAGTTCGCTACATCCCTAGAGAACAGACAGAATAATGCGAATATACTTCATGGGGTGATTGAAGGTACGTTTCTCAATTTCATTTTCTCATACAACAAATTAAATGTATCTGCCACAGTCCTCTGCAGGGAGAGCAGAGATATTAATATGCTGCATGGCATTTCTTTTGCAGTTTGGCACATAACATTGTCCTCTAATTATCATTATTAGTACATTATTAACCACCACATGCTAAAGTTGAACTAAATCTTTCCATGACCTACATTAAATGAGACAGCACTGTCATAGTTATAGAAATCATCTATCATCTATCTATCGATCTATCATCTATCTATCTATCTATCTATCTATCTATCTATCTATCTATCGATCTATTATCTATCTATCTATCTATCTATCTATCTATCTATCTATCTATCTATCTATCTATCTATCTATCATCTATCTATCGATCTATCATCTATCTATCTATCTATCTATCTATCTATCTATCTATCTGTCTGTCTGTCTGTCTGTCTGTCTGTCTGTCTGTCTGTCTGTCTGTCTGTCTGTCTGTCTGTCTATCTATCTATCTATCTATCTATCTATCATCCATATATCATCTATCTATCTATCTATCTATCTATCTATCTATCTATCTATCTATCTATCTATCTATCTATCTATCTATCTATCTATCTATCTATCTATCTGTCTATCTATCTATCATCCATATATCATCTATCTATCTATCATCTATCTATCTATCTATCTATCTATCTATCTATCTATCTATCTATCTATCTATCTATCTATCATCAGTCTATCTTGTGAGTGGGTCCCTAAGCTCAGTAAGTGACAGTAGCACAGATCATGTGCAGTGAATTAACAGAAGAAAAGATGGGGAGCTACTAGGGCATCTTTGGTGACACAGATCTTTACTGCTTAAGGGTTGAAGTTGCCTTGGGCTGGTACAGAAACCCAAAATATAATGTACAACATTTATAGCTACTTCTTTAGTATGTAGGGGGAGATATGATTAAAAACTGGGCAATGAGGGGCCTACACGAGTTCCTGCAATGTAAAAGAATATTGTAAAGGGTTGGCCAACTGTCCAGTTGTGACATTAACTCCAGCATCAGATCTTGGTTGTCAAAATCCTACTTGGAGACAGACCAATTATTACATCTACAAGCCTGTGTCAAACTGAGGTATCTCATTGTGGTCCAGTAGTTTACATTTGTTGAATCATTTGATCCGTACAGTCTACTAGTATGTATAAATGCACATGTGCATCACAGTGTATGACAAGAGATTAGGAACAGACTGTAAGTATTAACAGTTTATAAAAACAATTTTGAGTGATCAAAATTGTGTATTTTGTGAGGATGACATACTGTATGCACCAGGTCCATCTCAATGATAGAGACTAAATAAGAGATGGATAGGCATACAAATGTGTTCTTTCAAATCTGCAAATTGAAATCAATCTCAATTTTCTTGACCAAACATTTAAAATAATAAATGGCAAAAGTACACCAAGAAATGAACCATAATGTATACATAAGCTAACTACCTGCAATTCCTCTTGGCATTGTTTCCGTTTGCTCACCCCACGCCATCAAATTGTCACCCCAAGCCATCAGATCACCCTGTTAGGCTGCCAGTTCACATAGGGGCTACCAAATAGCCAATTACAGCCCTTATTTGGCACCCCATGAACTGTGTGCATGCTTGTTTTACTCTCCAACTATTTTTATATTTGTATGGCGCTAATGGGCTTAAAAGGTTTGGTATCCCCACTCTAAGGGCATTCAGCCTACACAACAAAGGTATTATGAGTAGTTTGTTCCTCAAGATCTTATATGGTTACTTTGAGCTCTATCTGGAAAGTCCATCTATAGTATTATTTCTATGCACAGTAGCCAATTGTTCCATGGAGTCATGAACCCCCACACACACTTTTAATGAATTTATAGAGGGCTTTGAAAGAATTAAAAGCTTATAGACTTGAGGGTGTCAATTGTGGAGGTTTGATGGGAATTAAATGAGACATGGGTTTTAACACAATGAATATACACAGTCACAAAGGGGCTACCAGTGAAACTTGGCTAAAGTTGGTTTAATGAATATCTCTTTATATAGGCCAGAAGATTCCTCATTTAAAGATTGGAATATAATGAATCCTATTTAGTGAACGCCAAGAACAACTGATCTAATTCCAAGTCACAGTGAAGGATCATCTAATGCGTCTTCTTCTGATTCTTTCCAGATAAATGCAATTTTTATGATTCGGATAAAAGTTACATTTGATACATGACAAATCCAATTTAGATTAGACATGCTTAATCCTGAATTAATGAGGTGATTAAGTGTCAAATACCATCTGTTAGGGTTTTAAAAAAATCAGTGATTCAATCTTTAATATCCAATAAGCCCGTAACAGAAGATTTGCTTAAAAATTGTCATCAAAGATATTTCTTTCTTTAGATCACTGTCCAGTTTTTCTGTTATGTCACATATATTAAAGTTCCGTTCTGGGTACAGAAATGACAGAATAATATAAAATTGATCATACAATATATCAATAAATATGAAAACACAGGAATAAGCAATATTAATATACAACTGCTAAACAACTGTTCTTATCGCTTTTGTGGAATGTTTGAAATAATAAATATTTTTATTTGTGAATTTACAGAAAACCAGGACTTTATTTTACACTTGTACACAAGGTTTTCAGAGAGTGACCACTGACTTTTTTGACTGGAAGAAAGCAGATAGGTCCATGTTTACCTACGGTATAAATAAACAACAGAGGAGTGACTAACACAGGAATCCCCAACCTTTAGAACCCGTGAGCAATGTTCGGAAGTAGAAGGAGTTGGGTAGTAGGGATGGGCACATTTTTTCGCCTCGTTTCACCAAAAAAATGACGCCCATAGACTTGTATGGCGGCGTGCGGCAAAAAAAAAAAAAAAGACGCGCGTCAAAACAGTTTCGCCGTGCGACAAAATTTTTTTGACGCCCATAGACTTTAATGGGCGTCTGCGACATTTCGCTGGCGGCGAATTTTTGGCAAATTCGCCCATCCCTATTGGGTAGCAACACTACCATAAAAATTTTTCCTGGGGTGCCAAATAAGGGCTGTGATTGGCTATTTAGTAGCCCCTATGTGGACTACCAACCTACATTGAGGCTCTGTTTGGCAGTGCACCTGGTTTTTATACAACCAAAACTTGCCTCTAAGCCAGGAATTCAAAAATAAGCTCCTTTTTTGAGACCACTGGGAGCAACATCCAAGGGGTTGGAGAGCAACATGTTACTCACGAGCTACTGGTTGGGCATCAATGGACTAACATCTTCAGAATTAAATTAACATTTCATTCACTCTATTAATTAAATAATGTTTAAGATAGAGTCCTGCAATGGGTCGAGGGGCACCCTGCATGATATGGGTAGGCTTTTTGGATGCGGGTATAGATGTGGGTTTGTGGGTCATGGGTTTGAGGGTTGAGGATCTGATCTATATTTCTATTCTTATGTTATATGGTCTATATTTTACTCTGCCCATTTCTGATGATGTCAATTCTGCCTTGCAGTGGTAGGTGGGTTCAAGTTGCAGATAAGGCAGTTGTAGGTCAGGTCGGGTAGAGAATCTATGAGAGTAAACATGAAGATTGTGGTTTGGGTCGCGGGCTGCAGGTTGCGGGTCCTGGTCTCAAAAACTGGTTCCACTAACGAGTGTCCGAAAATGAAGACGCCATTGAGGGACTCCGAGCTTGCTGTGCCCAAACTGAGGCAGACATCTCTGATATAAAAAGGCACTTGTTTGCTTTACAAGACCAGCAGGAAGACCTCGAGAATCGCTCAAGGCGCAACAACCTGCACATTAAAAATTTGCCTGAAAGTTACACAGACCTGGAATCGACCGCTCTGAAACTCTTTCAAGCCATTTTACTGGACATTGAGCCAGCCAAGCTCGACATTGACCGGATCCACCGCACTTTGCGAGGCAAGCCCAGGGACGGTGACCCACCCAGAGATGTTGTGCTGAGACTGCATTTTTTTAGAACCAAGGAAATGCTACTCCGCGGCACATACAACAAAGAGACTAAGCTCGATGACGGCACGGTCGTCCATCTGTATGCTGATATCTCTCCAACTACGCTCAAACGACGAAGAGAGATAAAACCCTTAACTGAACTTTTAACTCAACATCAAGTGAAGTACCGCTGGGGCTTTCCGTTTAAACTGCTGGTGAACCACAACGGGCGAACCACCGCAATTTCTGATTTGAGAGACCAGAACAGGTTGCTGACGACTCTTGGGCTTCCTCCGACAGCTGATACTGCCTCACCCTGCTCTAAGCGGAGACCTCCGCCGACCCCGACGTGGCCCTCGCCCAAGCCACAACGCACTTCGAAGCCTCCAGCTGCACAGCCGACCTAAGCCGCACAATGAAGCTGAAGCTTCTCTTTCTTTCTATTATTGGCTACCTGCATACCCGCGACTGATCCTACAGCGGGTGCCCGGGCGTGAGTACACACTCCCCAATGCTTGATACCTGCCTGGAAGGTAGCAGTGGGAAAGTGCCCGCTCCGACTAGGGAACCCGAAGTTGTTCCCTTTCTTGTTTCACTGTTTGGCTTGTGGGCATTGCCATTCACAGGCACATATTTTGTTTGTTTCTGTTTATGTTTAATGTATTACGTAGTTATCATGTTGTCACCGTGTCACGATTTGCTCGAAGCGCTCCCTGGGTCCCCCCCAACACTGCTCATCCAAATTGAGGGTCTCCATGGATCTGATATTAATCTCCCATAATGTCAAGGGACTCAATAACCCCCGTAAAAGACGACTAGCAGCGGAATACTACAAAAAATTGGGTGGGGATGTGATATATATGCAGGAGACCCACTTTATTAAAGGCAAGGAACCCAAACACTGGGCAGGAGGTTTTACAACAAGCTACTATGCTTCTGATCAAGTCAAAAAGAGGGGAGTAGCGATCCTCATTAAAAAGAACACCCCCTTTGTTGAGAAGAAAGTGATTAGGGACCCCAGGGGGCGCTTCTTGATTATTGAATGTGTTTTGAATAATAGAGATACCACTCTGGTGTCGGTCTATGCTCCTAGTGTAGTGATAGACAAAAATTGTTCTACGATGATCTGGAGTTGAGATTAGCTACAATTCAGTCAGGCTATGTCCTAGTGGGGGGCGACTTCAATACTACACCGCAGGCTAATCTAGATAGGTCAGGCAACCCTCACCCCTCTCAAATGCCCTCGCCCACTAAAATACTTACCACCTTTATGGCCAATCTGTCACTGTGGGATGTGTGGCGTATTCAGCATCCAGACGATAGGTCTTACACCTTCTACTCCAACGCCCATAAAACCTACTCTCGCATAGATCTTTGGCTCACTAACCCTATAACCTTGCCCTTTATAAAATCTACAGATATAACTGAAATCTCTTGGTCTGATCACGCAGCTATCCTTCATACATTAACGGATTGGGGGACCGCTCACACGGGCAAAAGATTGCGGCTTATCGAATCGCTATTAGCTGCTGAGAGCACTACCCAGGAATTAACGGACGAAACCAAACATTACTTCACACAAAATACTTCTGATGAAGTTAGTATAGCAACCACCTGGGTGGCTTACAAAGCGGTAATACGCGGCCACCTTATCAAACTAGCGTCCCAAAAGAAGAGGTCTAGACAACAGAAAATATCGCAGCTTACATCTAAAATTAGGCAACTGGAGAAGGAACATAGTCATAGTGGTGACGAGACAATTGAACAAGCCCTTATACAATGTAGAGGCGAACTCAATGTGGTTCTGTATGAACAGGCTGATCAGGCCTTGAGATATACTAATAATAAATTCTATGAAAAGGCTAATAAAGCTGATACGCTCCTAGCACGCAAACTCAATCCCAGAGCTCATGCCCAAACCCTTCACCCACTTAAAGACCGCAGTGGGTCATTGACGTACGATTCGCAGCATATAGTGCAGTTGTTTCAGAATTACTACTCAGACTTGTACTCTGGGCAAACCACTGATCAGGCCACTAATACCCCTGTTCGAATCACTTCCTTCCTAGATAAACTCGACATCCCTCACCTCCACTGTAATGAAAAGGATGCGTTAAACGGTTCGATCACTACTGAGGAGACTGAGGAGGCAATAAAATCTCTAAACACAGGCAAAGCCCCGGGGCCTGATGGCTTCTCTGCACAATTTTATAAAAAATTAGCTACAACTTTTTCCCCACACCTCACTCACTTTTACAATGCTGTCTTAGATGGTAAGGCTTCGTTCCCTGCCGAAATGCTTCAAGCCAATATAGTTGTGATTCCTAAGCCGGACAGAGATATAACCAGCGTTGGTAATTATAGGCCAATCTCGTTGATAAACAAAGATGTTAAATTGCTGGCCAAAATCCTGGCTAACAGATTGAATACAGTAATAGGTAGATTGGTCCACCCCGATCAAACCGGCTTCGTTCCGGGTAGGCAGTCTACTGACAACGTCAGGAGGATACTAGATATCATGGCCTATACTAAAGCGAAGAAGGTGCCGTCGGTCACTCTGTCACTGGACGCTGAAAAAGCTTTTGACAGAGTCGACTGGCGGTACCTTCGATGTGTCCTCATGAAATTCGGCCTCCCCCCTAAATTTCTTAATGCGGTCATGAACTTGTATTCCAGTCCTTCTGCTAGAATATGTAACCTAGGTATCTCCTCAAATGACTTCCCCATACTCAATGGTACCCGCCAAGGATGCCCACTTTCGCCACTACTGTTTGATCTTTGCATAGAACCCCTAGCTATACTCGTCAGGTCTGACCACTCCATACAGGGGATAGATATAGGCCAGGGTACCTACAAAGTCGCTCTGTTTGCTGACGACACGGTCTTCACCCTTTCACGTCCCTTCACGTCGCTTCCAAATCTATTTCGCTGCATTACGGCCTTTTGCACTGTCTCTGGCTTTCGTATTAATCATTCCAAAACGGTGGCTACCCCACACAACCTCTCAGTTGCCTCTGTTAAGCTGCTCAAATTGAACCTTAACTTCAAATGGATAGATAATGGTATGAAGTATCTGGGGGTCAAATTGGCAGACAATCCTACCACACTTCACCTTCTCAACTTTGCGCCAATGTATACCTACTTGAAAAATCTTATGTGTAAATGGATGCCTTACCCGATATCCCTCCTGGGCAGAGTCAATGCTGTCAAAATGATAATCCTTCCGAAACTCTTGTACTGATTTAGGGCCTTGCCCATCACACTACCCGATAAGGAATTAAAGACCTTCCAATCCCACATAACTTCTTTTCTATGGCAAAATAAGAGGGCTAGAATCTCCATGACTATATTAGCTAGGTCAAAAGGCAGAGGTGGGTGGGGATTGCCGGACATTAAGAGCTACTATTTAGCTGCCAGACTAGCACAGTTAGTCCAATGGAATTCTGTTATAGAGTCCCATAGATGGGTCGAAATTGAGCATTACCTCACCTCTCCTATTGGGGTCCAGGGGCTTCCTTGGCTCGCAAAAAAACACAGACCAGCATTGTCAGAGTGCCCGTCTCCCTATATACATCATACGTTATCAGTTTGGGATTCCTAGGGTATAAACGATGGGCAGCTAAAGGGCTGTGGTCTCTGCACCAATTCATCCAACGGGACAAAATCCTTACGTGGAACGCTTTTAAGGATAAATTTGCCATGGCGGATCAGGATCGGTTCCAATTTCTACAGCTGTCCCATTACATCTCTACTCGATTCCCTACAGGGCCCATAGCTAAACCTACTAGATTTGAATGGTTGTATTGTAACTTGTCCTTTTGTAAAGCCTTAATTTCTGAACTTTATAGACTGATATGGCACGATAGGCCGCCAGCGAAAACTAAACACCAAATACGGTGGGAGACACACATAGGCGAAAGTTTATCAGAAGAGCAATGGACTGACATCTTTCTCACCATGGCAAAGATATCGATGAACGTTCTTATAAAAGAAAAGCCATACAAAATACTGTATGATTGGTACATGTCGCCCACTTTGCTTCACAAATAGGACTCCACTAAACCCAAGACGTGCTTTCGTGGTTGTGGCCAGGAAGCTGATAATTGGCACAATTGGTGGACTTGCCCAATCGTCCAACGAATATGGACTGACACGTTCGCCTTGATTTCCTCAGTCCTCCAGATTCATGTAGATCCGGATCCATGGGCGGCGTTATTTGGCAGACGCCTCAAACTCTCCAGACATCACAACAAGTTAGCCACACAAATCTGCTTCGCCACAAGATGTGTTTTAGCCTCAATGTGGAAGGGACCTGGCCCTCATCAGTCTGTGCTGGAGAGGAAAATTTGGTGGATTGCTGCTAACGAAAAAATTACATACCTGCTGAAAGATAAACTGGACACTTATGACCTAATATGGACTCCCTGGATTACCAAAGCTGGCCCTACCTAGTCTGCCCACATGGAACTGTATATGCTATTTCACTACTTTCTGCCTATGCGGATAATTTGACTTGATGACACGGTGACAACAGAAAATGTATGCAACATGTATCTTTATTTTCTTTTCTTTTGTTTGATTTTTCTTTCTTTCATTTCATATTATTTATTTCATTCCTGTTACTTTCCTTTTACTTTCTTGTATGTTGTAACACAGGTTTGCAAATTACAACTACTTTCTGGTATTTTGTACATGATACTGAACCTGAATAAACACAAAGTTGAAAAAAAAAAAAAATTGGTTCCACGCAGGACCCTAGTTTAAGATGTTATCAGACCCAATCAAAAATTCTTTTGTCCCCTCTTGAACCGACAATCCCTAATTTGATATGAAGCTAAAATATTTAAAATCTTTACTTCCAAGAGTAAAATATATGTATTCATATTTCTGTACCAGTATTTCAAATTCTGGTATTATTTAATACAAATCTATTTTCTTGAAATTATTCAGGATTTTGAAAAATGGTGATCCATTTAGTATTAGTATACATGCATACAGGGCACATTCATTTTCTTGTGTCATTGGTGCCTTAAGAGTATCCTAAAGTATATGGCACTATCCACCATTTAAATATAAAGACACAAAGTTTGGCCTGGAGCCATAGCCGACAGCAACCAATAAGGTGTTTGCTTTTACTTATTTTAAAAATATTTTATTTGATTTTCATGTTAAACAAAGAATAACAGTATGACAGCAAATATTATGCAGATGAATGGTGTTTGCTTTTAAGCAGGTGACGAGGAAATGCTACTAGCTAGTTATTACAGGTGACTAGACCTGTAGCATGCACCTGTACATTACCTCAACAAAATAAAAATAAATTGCCAATGGCAAGTGCACAGGATCTGTTTTATTCTATGTTTATACAATTTGATCGCATGCTCAATATTTCCCATTGAAATTTTAAATTTGTGATGGTAAGAATAAGTTCTTTCACTATAGTCAAATCTGAATCTGTGGAGGCTGTTGAGATCCAGAGCAACCAATCAGATCCTTGTTTTCATTTTCTTACTGGTATTCAGTGCTCTAAACCAATGATCCCCAACCAGTAGCCCGTGAGCAACATGTTGCTCTCCAACCCATTGGATGTTGCTCTCAGGGGCTTCAAAGCAGTTGCTTATTTTTGAATTCCAAGCGAGAAAGCAAGTTTTAATTGCATAAAAACTAAGTATAGTGCCAAGCAGAGCCTCTTGTAGGCTGCCACTCCACATAGGGGATATCAAATAGCCAATCATAGCCCTTATTTGGCACCCCAGTAGACGTTTTCATGCTTGTGTTGCTCCCCAACTCTTTTTTCATTTGAATGGGCTCACGGTTTAAAAAGGTTGGGGACCCCTGCTCTAAACCTATTGCTGATTCGTTCCTATGGGCAACTGCAAACAAGCCCTGGTGTTTAATAGGCCCATAGTTCCTGGATATACATGGAAATGATGAACTTTTGGGATCCCCCACTGACCTTCTGAATACTATATATGAATCATTTTTTTTATGTTTGTTTAATTAAACTTTTAATTAAGAATGTCAACTAGCCTTCCTTTATCTATTAGACCTTCGGAGTCGCCTTAACGCCTGCTTTTTCTATGTAAATATTAATTCTGCTCTTTAGATATCTGACAGATCCATGTTTGATCTATATTATTCAAATTATTCCCGCTCCCATGTGTTAGAACTGATATGAGTTACAAGGCACCGATATCTGAAAGAAGAAAGGATTAAACACATTTTTAGCTAAAAGCAAAATGATGTTTACTCCAAAGGTTTTACGTTTGCTTACAATAGCTTTTTATATCATGAGATTTCTACTGGACAGGAATAGAGAGAGTGGCAAAGCTTCAGGAGAATGAACTTATTTTGACATACAATACAGTAGGCAAGTACAAAGGCAAATCTGTACTGAGATGGGGAATATTTCTTGAGTTTTTGGAGCTGTTGAAACAGATATAGCTGTAAAGATCAAAATCTAAATTCAACATACACCTTTAAGCCACCTAAGATAACATTTTACATTTTTGCCTAGAAAATGTACTTTTTGGGTAGATCTACACAGATCTTGGCTTTCAGAACATTTGCCACATTTCTCCTATTCTGCTGTCGGCTCTTTATCATATAATAAGAGTCAAGGAAGAGAAGTCCTAAGTGCACCAAATGGTTTCACATCCAGAATGAGAAATAGACACACAGCCTGTTAAATTCAAAAATAGTTTCATAAACAGCGTTATTATTCCCAATTTCCCAATCATTCCCAAACATCAGATCACTTTCAAACCTATAATTTCATTTTACAGAGGCCTCAATCTTTTGAGTAAGCATTCATTTGTAGGTGTTTTCATTATTTTGCCTAGGACCGTGTGCTTGTTAGTGCTGTTGGCAATGTCGACTGTCTCACTTCCAACCCACATGTATGTGAGTTGTCCAAAGCCGGGCCTGACTGGCCAGGCGCCCTAGGCAACCTGGGCGGTCGTGGCGCCGACTGGGCTTGCATAAGCGCCAATAGACGCTATAGCAGGGGATTCCAAACTGCGGCCCGAGGGCCACATGCAGCCCAGGATGCATATGAATGCGGCCCAGCTTGGTTCCGGAGGAAACGTCATGTTGCAAAGGATATAGGAGGAGGAGGGACTCTGCCCATTGGCCAGTTAGTAATAATAATATAATAATAAGTCTATTTAATATCCAGGTGTCCCATATTCCAGTGTATAGCTCCATCTGGTTATCCAACTGGCATTGTAGTTCTTTTCTGTGTATTTCCATTACTTTTACAAATCAAACGTGTTTGTGTATTTCATTTGTGGCCCCAGACAATTTTTCTTTTTCCAATGTGGCCCGGCGAGCCAAAAGTTTGGACACCCCTGCGCTATAGCATGCATAGACGCACTTGCGTACATACACGCACGCGCATCTGCCAATAGCCTTGGATGCCATTACATGCTCGCGCGCTCATGCACCAAGAAACTCTGATATGAATAAATGCTTACGCAATTGCATGTGCCAATAGACTCTGTATGTGCCTGGCGCCCCTCCAGCTTTGTGTCTTAGGCACGTGCCTATTTTGCCTACCCCTGGTTTCCGGCCCTGGAGTTGTCCCTTAGCTAAGTATACTTACTTTAGGGCAGGGTCTTCAGTGGTGGGGGGGGTGCATATCCCAGGGTTGCCATCTGTCTGGTTTTGACCCTGTCAATCCTTCAAAATATCTTCATAGCAATTGGAACTATGATAGTGGCCAATTACCACACCATAACCCCACCCCTGATGTTATCAGCCAGCCCTCAATACGTCATTGACCTGTCACACCATCGGTCTGCCCCTGTTGTGTAATGGCCCCTCCCCCCGCCCGAGTTACCTGCAGAGAAAGGTGGCAATTCTAGAATATCTAGACTTCAGCACCTGTATACATTCTAATGGGGGAATGTAATACTGTATGTTTTATTAGCGCAAAAATCTTTTGCAAAGACCATTTTGAATGTTAGAAACCATGTTTGCATCCGTTTTGACCAAATACAGACCTCATTGACTTCCTCTTAAAGTTTGAAACCAAATAGATTTTCTGATTTTCTGTTTTTGCAGTATATGTAATAAAATTTCACAATGTCAAAAACGTTTTTACAACAAAATATTTCATGAAACCTTTGCTTAGATTTACTAAAACTTTACTTTTTCTCACTCTATTAAAAAAAAAAATTTGACCAAACTCAAAAACCTGAATCTCCTTAATTTAGCAGTAATTATTATCAAAAAAATCGGTTCAAGGTCGTCTCCACTGCCACCTGGCTGATAACAGTTGACAAATCAACCCTCTCCTAATTATTATTATTTTCAAAAGATGGCAATGGTGGACCAAATGTACCACGTGTAACGTAGAAAATGGAAGGAGTTGTTTTTTGCAACAAAGTCAGTAGGAGCCATTTATAAAGTTATAAATATTTCTTTGCAAGTGGTCGCATTGCCTGTGTTTTTTTCTGAATACTAAAATATTGCACTGCTGTGCCTGTCTTAACGTTTTGTTGCGAATTTGCATTGCATACAAACTTTTGTAAATGGCTCGCAAATGAGATGGGTATTTGCATGAGTGTGAGATTATTGTGCGCAAAATTAGTGTTGACAGTAATTTAAAATCGCAAATTTGCATAAATTTTTTGTAAATAATTTCTCGTCCGCCAAAGAAGTGCGCATAAACACAATTTGTGATTTTTTTTCCATATTTAAAAAGCTCTTATGGACATTCGCAGTGCGAAAAAAATTTGCAATTCTGTTTGCACATTAAATACACCACTCTTATCCAGCTTTATAAATATAACCATGCGCAGGGCAAATTTTACAAACGAGTTCCCAGTTTCTCTTTATTGGACAATGTAAAGTAAATTCAATAGTCTGAGGGCCTCAATTCTCCCTCATCAAGAACTGCTTTCCTCCCACTAATCAGCACTTACTTCCCTTGCTATATTACTCCTTATTAAAATGAAAAGTGCTTTGTTGCCTTAGGTCATTTTACAAATAATTCATTTACCAAAATTTACATGATTAGTCCCCTAATGATTCTAGTCTTTTAACTCCCCTTAGGTGACAGAACTTCATTCTTTTGATTTTTGTTAAAATGCTGATTTTAGGCTTGTGTTGTACAGTTTGTTGTTTGTATATGAACAAAATCCAGTCTCCTCTTATTTAAACTTGCAAAAGTAACACATATTCCTTTACCTGAAGATTCAGTAAACATATATAGGGGCAAATTTAGTAAAATTCGCCAGCGACGGCTTTGCTCACACTGCAACACTTCGCCAGGTGAAAATTCGCCAGCACAACGCTAATTCACTAAAATGCGAAGTTGTGTCCAGGGCGCCGAATGATGGCAAAGTTTCGCTAGCGTTAATTCGGCAAGCAAAGTGAAGTTGCGCTAGCGTTGGATAATTTGCATTCGGCGGGAAGTTAAGGTTGAATGAACGTATATGTTGCAGCAAATACATTACATTACACAAGCCCAGGGAACCTTAATAAAATAAAATAGAGTTGTTATATTGCCCTACATATGAGCCCAGTGTATAGTTTATGTGCCATATGTTAGGAAATGTAGGGGGGAAGCCGGGTACCCTAAAAAAATGTACAATCTTTTGCAGCCTATCACGCTGAAAAACTGAAAAGTCGCCAAGAGTTTTATGGGACTCAACTTTTTTTTGAGGGACTCTTATCTACTCTAATGCACTTCGCCTGGTCTGAGGTGGTGAAGGCAAGTCTGGAGCAAGAGGTTACGGTCATTAAAATTTTAGTGAATTTGCGTAGTAACATCCATTCGCCAGAGCGAAAATTCAGCAGGCGTTAGAGTGCGAAGTTTCGCTAGAGTCTATCTCCTTCGCTAGCGAATTTACGCCAGCTTTAGTCACTATGCCCTTTAGTAAATTTGCCCCATATAATGAATATTAAATGTAAAAAAATTAATAAACAGTGTGTTTTTGGGATCGCAGATTACCCAAGCATCTGCTGTTGAAGGACTGTCAGCGAGTGTTGGAAAAACAGCTGTGCCATATTATCGGACTATTTTTTGTAGTTAAAGGAACAGTAACATCAAAAAGTGTTTTAAAGTAATAAAAGCATAATGCAGTGTTGCCCTGCACTGGTAAAACTGCTGTGTTTGGCTCAGGCTCAAGTTACACAGCAGATATCAGATAAGCTCTTTAGAACATTATGGTGTTACCTGTTATCCACTATTTAACTGGTGCCATATAGTTTTTTTAATTTCCACCATTGCTACACAGCAGTTTGTTTTTACGAACTATAGTACAGATCATTTTACCAGTGCAGGGCAACAGTATATTATATTTTCATTACTCAACACATGTCCTCAGTAGATAGTGTCCATAATGAGTATAGACAAAGGAATCTACTTGTATGGCTTAGGTTTTTTTAGGAAGGGTTTTCTGGCTGGACAGCTTAAGTTATCTCCCTTGGTGGTGGGAAATGCTGTAGGTGGGTCACCGTCCCCTTGAACTAGGCAGTCTCTTAACCCTTTTCTTGTATTTTTCTCAGAGATTAGGTTGGAAGTTTACCCAGATCCTGAGGAGAGGACTTTAGAAGGTTTTAAGTAGGGCAGGCACCCCTTGGTTCATGTACAGTATAAGCCAGTGACAAGTCTCGACTGGTGGAGGGTAGAAGTGTGGGTTAGTGAGCTGGACAGCCCAAAGCACCTCTGAGGAATTATCACCAGCGTAGAGCTCTAAGGTGAAGAACAATGTCTAGAGGTGTGCCCACGGTGCTCTTTGGCACCATCCCAGGAATTTATCTTTAGGTTTCATGTTCATGTTAGGTTTCATGTTCTGGAAGAATCTGCATTAATAAAGAGCTGAAGACGCATTGGCATCCAGCATCCATGTGTATAAAATGTTTTGCCTCTAAAAGATACTGCCAGTAGTGATGGGCAAATAAATTTGCCAGGAGTGAATTTGCAGTGAATTTACATGTTTCGCCACCAGCAATGGAATTGACGCACTTCAAAAAATTTTTGACGCCCACTGACTGCATTTGATGCATTTTGTGAATTTTTCACCGTTTTGAGAATTTCGCAGTAAATTCGCTAATTTTTTTGGTGAAGCAAAATTTGCAAATTTGCCCATCACTAACTGCCAGGGCTCTGACTGGGCATGAGTAGTGATGGGTGAATTTTTGCCAGCGAATTTTCGTGAGCGTTCCGCGAATTTATTCGCTGGCAGCGAATCGTGCAAATTCGCCGCAAATTCGCGCCTGGTGAATAAATTCGCGACTGGTGAATAAATTCGGGCATCACTAGTCATGAAAAATTTGCGAAACGGCGAAAAATTAGCGAAACAACGCCAGCGTCTCATTTTTGACGCCACGCCCGTTTTTTTGACGCCACGCCCGTTTTTTTGACGCCGGCATCCATTTTTTTCCGACGCGGGTGAATTTTTTTTTGACGCTGGCAAATTTTCGCAAATTTATTCGCTGCCAGCGAATCGCCACGAATTTGCGCCTGGTGATTACATTTTTTCTCAAAATTAAATGTTTTTACCTTGAAATGTGACCAAGCACCAAGCTCTGTCCACAACTGCAAAAAATGCCAAAACTAAAGCTATTGCACATGCTTGTTTTTGCTAGGTGGGTAAAACATGCCACTAACATTTTCAGAGTTGAGACGGTAAATCTTTGCTAGACTTAAGGTGGTGCCAAAAGATAAGGTCAGCGGTATTCCAAGGGTCACCCTGAGGCGGCCTTTCTGGCACTTAGTGTGTAGAGCAAGGGGGGCCACAATTATGCTCTGCACTAGCAGAGGTAAAATTCCAATTTTAAAAGTGGGATTTCAGATCTAAAAGTTACTAGGAGTGGCATTTTTGCTGCCCCTGGTAACTTGCAGCTTGTAGCTTGTCTGAGGGGAGTTTTTCAACTTTTTCATGGCATCGGCACCGCTGAGAAAGGTATGAACCATGCCTCAGGCGGCAGTGAGTGGCCAGTTACTGGGGGCGGCAAAAGCCACCACTGGTAACATTTAGAGCCAAATTACAATTTCTTAAAGCTCTGCTAGTGCCAAGAGTGCAATAGCGCTCTCTGAAATAGCAATGAGGCCCCCTTTAACCTGCTCCAATGCTAAAGTTTTAAGTGCAGAGTGGGAGAGGGGGGCGGCATTGGGGCTGCTGCCACCTGAGGACTGCCCCTGAGAGTTCCCCGGCATCAGTAGGTGCCCTTGTGTGTGATTTAGTAGAGATGGGCCCATTGGAACTCAACACAACTATGCTCTAAGGAGCAAGGTTTGGTTGCCTTACAACTGACAGTTGTAAATGAGGCTCATTACAAAAATCCAGATGTGTGCATGTTGTCCTAAAGACCAAGGGAACACTGCATGTGTTCTGGGTCTCCATATCTGCAGTACAGAGGCAGGCTTCATGCACCGGGCGTTCCCATATAGAACACCTACCTTTCCACTTTATGGCATTACTCAGCAGGTGAAACTCATTGCTAGAGATCTCTCAGTCTATTCCTTGCAGTTATAAACCTCACACCTAACCCCTATCCTTTCCTTCACTGTCCTTGCCATATTTCTGAGCATTCTGTATTTTCCCCTTGTGTCTTGCTAGCTCCTGCATTCCTGTTGCTCAGCATTTTTTTTTGCCTTAATATTAACCGACTTAACGCACTATTATGCACTTTCTTTGGTATTTAAGTAGGTCACACACAGAAAGCTACAGAGATACATAAGAAGAAAAAAAAAATCTAAATATGAAACAATTCTTTTTTTTTAAACACAATAATAGCCTGGAGAGTAATTAGAATTAAAATAGGACACCCTATGCTTATACTGGATTTCT
Source organism: Xenopus petersii (assembly GCA_038501925.1). Lineage (NCBI taxonomy): Eukaryota > Metazoa > Chordata > Amphibia > Anura > Pipidae > Xenopus > Xenopus petersii. The sequence goes on along the minus strand of CM076675.1, from coordinate 17,493,106 downwards.
TCCTACAAAAGGCACCTTAAGCTTTTTATCAAGGTTAGAAAAGATGCTTTGCAGCGTGTCAGCAATGGAACAACTGTAAGGGGCGGTTTTGCTTAATCTGATGGGAAAAAAGGCAATTAACATTTTAAAAAGTATAAAATAAATTACAGCTCCCAAAGTCACAAATCGTACAGCACTCCCAAATAATTAGGGACTGCAGAACGATGCACACAAGAGAAAAGAACAATTGCAAGGTCATTGCGACATCTGTAGAGCCAATGGCAGCATATACTGTATGGACCTATGCAGATGTATAATGACTGAATGGAGGCCTAGGCAAATACAATAAATCAGCTCCAGTTGTATGGTTCTATGCATTTTGGCCACAATCAAGTTTAGTATCTGTTCTTATCAGTGGGTGGAATATCTCCTAGCTAGGGGGGTTATGGAAGTCCCCAGAAAATGGTAAAGGGCAGATAACTGCTCCAGACAATGCACCCCACACCTTGCAAACCTGGGGTGCCAAATGATCACAGTGGGTGGTCAGACACCATGGGCACTAGCACTACTCACTTGGTCACTTTCATTTGCAGTTTATGCTCTTAAACGCCAGCATTTTGGCCAGGTGGTTAGAGACTTATTATAATCCGGCTGAGGCTGGGGCTTCAATGATTTATCTATTTATTTATTTTCCCCCTTGTGAGTCACCTGGCACTTTTTGTCTCTTTTTAAAGCACTTTTTAGGATTGGTGCAATAGACCCCTGGATCACATGAACTGGTCTAGGTGGGAGATGTGTAGGTTTTAGGTTCCTTCTCACCCTGAAACCCAACTCTGTTGTGGGCACAGAAGATGTTGGGTTCTCTTTGGAGGACCATTGGTTTTCCTGATCATCATATTCCTTATGGCCTGAGGGGGAAGGAGCAAGGACCACTCCAGTCTTGCTGTAAAGGGGGTCTAAAGACTCTTTCCTCCTGCGGGCCTTTTGACTGGGGAGGTCGGGGACAAAGGTGTTTGCAAATAAAAATTCACCCGTTGCAATGTAATATTTTTCATAAGCTTTTACTGCATTGCAAATCTTAATGGCGCATTGTGAACCTTTAACACCTGCTCTGCCGTTTCGTTTAATATTTTGTGGCAAAAAATGGTTTGCGCTTAAGACGTTATTATATACATTGCGAACGTTCACAAACTATAACATTCACAATCAATCGAGTGTTCACAAAGGCAACATTTTTCACTTTGCAAACATTTATTTGCATTGCAAATGAACCGTGAATTGCGACCAATAACCATATGCGATAACCTGCGTTCCACGGATGCTTTTTATAAACCTTGTGAAATGTCAGGGAGCACAGAAATGAGATTGTCTTATCACACCGTCAGCTGAATTCTGCTCAGAAAGCTATTTCCGTTTGAAGGTGTCTTAACATGTTATGTCATTCAGTTGTATGTTATGTGGCCATTTCCTGGATGACTTTTGTGTTATGTGACTGATCGAGCCAGAGACTGAAATGAGAGATGTTGTCTGATTTGTCCTTTCATGAGGATGGCTAAATATCATTATTCCTTTCATTTGGACTGATGGACTGAATAGTTGAACCAAGCAGTAAGTGTGGACATTCTTCCTCTTCTGGCCAGCAACCTGCCACTGTCCAATGTCACTGCTTACAGTATTGGATTGCAAGGTATTATGATGAACCTACTATCCTGGTACCTATATAGACCTTGATGGTTGTGAAGCATGGTCTACATTGTCTAAGCTGATAGATAAAATCTGGACACATATGGCTTTGTAAGTGGTATTTGCAAGACATAATAATTTGGCGCTAGGGGTTGCAGCACTGTAGTCTAAACCTGAACTATCTTCCAGATTTGGATACAACCCATTAATAGTGTCTCTGTGCTCATTGCTTTAGATCTTCATTTTTGCAAAAGGTGGAGCAATCTTGAGGGTTAATTATTTCACCAAACAATTAGACCAACTTGACAGCACAAAACAAAAAAACATTGACCCAAAGTATTCCTTTGGTTTTAGGTAGGACTACACAAACGATTCCATCGCGATCGGACGCGCTGAGACAAAAATAAGGTAAGAGATATAATTGTTGCATGGTGTTGCAGCGTTGATCTGACGCAACACGACTGTCAGATGCAGACGCATGCATTTTGTCGCAGCGCGTTGGATTGTGCCGGAATCGTTTCTGTAGTCCTACCTTAAATCATTAAATGAACTCAGAAATGATTGTCTATAATACTGAAGAACTGAGAATGTGCAATCCAACTTAATCACTTTCACATGAATTGATCACTTACCCCATGATATATGTTTCTTATTGCAATTGACATCTACATACACCTCAGCTTTTGACCCGGTACAGTGGTCAGCGCCGGATTTCAATGAGGGGCACCCCTAGGCCGCGCGGTCCGACCAGGCGGCCGCGCGGTCCTAGCGCCCACTTCACCTCCGCTTCCCAGCGCACCGGCGAAAAAACGCAGGCGCAGCTGCTGTAATTGAATGGGGACGCACGCGTCCCCATAATGCGGCTGGGCGGCTTGCCGCCCCTATTTTTTTGCCGCCCTAGGCCCGGGCCTATGCGGCCTTGCCGCAAATCCGGGCCTGACAGTGGTCTACTGACCCACCTGAACTGTTCATTCTCTTTCTGAGAAAGATTCTGCTTGATACTCAACTTAAGCCTGTGACAGAGCCAGGCTTTACTGTATTCCCCTATTTAACAGTTCCAGCTATAGTCAGGTGATCCCACTGCTGGCCAATAAAAGGGCAACCAGGTTTGGGAGTTTTACTTTGAAAGCAGCAAGTAAGTTGCAGGTTAAACTTAGTCCCTGTGCAAAATGTATAACGAAGCAATAGAATTCTTAATGAATCAGATGCAAGTTGAGTGTAGGAAATGTAGTTGACCATCATACATATATTGCAATATATGGTCAAACAATCCATGTTTTGTTCAAAGGGTAAGGCATTTTTTAGTAGCTTAAGGCACAACATGTCTCAATGTCCTAAATATATTGATAATGGGTTGAGTGCATAGGATTTCTTGTATTTGTCTGTATAGTTCAGGCAACCCCCACTGATTCCGTAATCCATTTCCATGGTATGCCCTCTTGTCCTTATTTTCCATTTATCTCTATAAATGTCTCAACTTCTTCAACTTTGCAGGTGAGAGGTCAGTGCACAGGAATGCTGGGGTAAAAAAAAAAAACAATACCCTATTCAGATGTTCATAATGGATAAATGGGGGGTGATTCCAATGTACAGCCAGGGAAACAAACATGTTGTGCTTTCTGCACAAATCTGCACTCATGTCTATGAATAAACATTTCCTGCTTACAAATTCCCCTGTGTGTATGCATTTTATAAACACTCACAGAAAGTATTGATTTCTCACTCACAGCTGCTGAGCACTTCTTCTAGGTGAACTATTTCTGCCTGGTTGGAGAGACAGAAGGAGATATTGTGTTGGGAGCCTTCATTAGATGCCATAAGATTCACACATCTGTCTAGACTACCCACTATGTAGAACTGATGTGCTCTATTGTACAGCAATTTTAGGTGGTTTTAGTATATTAGATTCTATCTCTAGTGAACCCATTGTGCATCTTTGCTTCACCCACTTCACATGCAGATAAACACGTGCCAGGATTTTAATAAATGTGTTTTTTTTTAGTGATGTTCTTCGGAATACAGGCATGAGTTATAGTAAAACCCATTATCCAGAAAGCTACGAATTATGGCAAAGCTCTTTTTATCCAAACAATCCAAATGTATTTATTTTTTAAATAAAACTGTACCTTGTACTTGATCCAAGCAAAGTTTGAAAGCAAAATGAGCCTAATGGGTTTATTTAATATTTGCATGATTTTCTAATAGACTACGAAGATCCAAATTACACAAAGACCCCTTGTCTGGAAAACCCCAGGACCCGAGCATTCTGGATAACAGGTCCCATACCTGTATTTGCATATTCCCATCTCAGGCAGGTAAAAATCAAATGAAACAGGAGCTAAAATAAGAAGTCTACACAATGTCTAATTATTAGCAACCATAAGCTGTGTTATATTGTATTGTTATATGAATATAATCTAATGTAATGTAGATAAATAAAATGTGATGGCTCATAAACAGGTGCATGCCAAGCTTGCGCAAACTAAGAGAAAAATGCTTTCCAGAGAACAGCCATTGATATAACTTGTCTTTTTGTCTTCTTGAAAAGAAAACGTTTATTTCTGAAACCAGAAATACTAATGTGATAAAAAAAAAAAAATATTCAATTTCTGTATCTGATCCATATGGCACATCCTTTCAGTTAAAGAAATGGAATAGCCATGTGTGCTCAATAGGATCTGCTCAAGATGGTGTTGGAGGAAGGGTAATGGAAGCTGAAATGTGACTCTCAACACCCAGAGTTCAGCTGGCCATAGACGTGCAGAAAAAGCCTTCATATTGGACGAACAATTGTTCGGTGCCATCTTCCGACCTGCCACTAACCATTCAGATCAGATAAAGTAGTAAAAGGAGCAGAAGGAGGGAACAAATCAGACAATATCCTGCCTGTGACAGTAATTGTACCAAAGTTATGTCCAACACATACTAGTGACAAGCTCCCTTTGATGTCGTCAGATCGGCAAAACATGCAGAGATATTTTCGTTAGCTGACAGAAATCTTTGAACCAGTCTGATCGCCCAAACGACCGATCTCCATGGGACTCTCCACACACGGCCCGAAAATCATACGAATCGAGGATTCATACGATTATATCTGCATGTCTATGGCCACCTTAATTCTTAACCATGTACAGGATGTATTCATAGTACCTGAAGGAATTCCCTTGAGTACAACAAATAATGAGGCATTAATAAATGGGTGGTAACAGTGATGCAAGTACAGAGTATTGACTAACAGGAGACATAACTTCAAAGTCTGAAGGTCACCAGTTGAGAGATATCTATATTGGACCAGATGTTATGAAGTGGAAGCCTCTCAAGTAGTAGAACTAGCCTGAGTCCCTTCCCAGCTGAATGACCCTACACTTACGCAAGGTACTGTATAGCCCAATGTCAGACTGGGACACCAGGGGCCCACCAAAAAACCTTAGACCAGGGGCCCACCAAAAAACTTCAGACTAGGGGTCCACTCACAGTACTATTTTCTTCCTCTCTTTCCTCAACCTCTATTCTCCTAGTCTCTTTTCTTTACATAGTGTAATCTATTATTCCATCTATTTAGCCTCTTTGCTCTCATAGAAATAAGGAATGGCCATGAAATAGGCCAAATGTTTAGCAGCATGAGGGCTCACAGACACCTGGGCCTACCGGGAGTTTTCCTGGTATCCCTGTGGGCCAGTCCAAAACTGGTATAGCCTAAGTTTTACACTACTTCTCCTTGTTGGAGTGGATGATGCTCTTGCTAAGTTATCGAACTCTCAGCTAATCAGAGTGTGCCTATACAGAATCTACTATTTATTGAATTCACCTTTTTCACAAGGTCCCTGTTCCTGAGATAATGCGGTTTGGGTTACCTTTGGTTTCACTTGGTCTTAGTCTGGCAAATATGGCTCCTACAAGGATGAAGAAGTTCAAGAAAATAGAAAGTCAAGTTGTGTGTCCCCTCCCATTACATAGATTAAGGCCAGAAAACAGTTGCTAGATCCATGGGTCAGTTAAAAAACCTTACTCCCACAATACATAGGTAACAGAACCAGGACTTCTGTAGCGGATATAACCCCTTGGGTTCCCAATACCCTTGTTATTGGTTCTTCCAAGAAGGTTGAGAAGCTTTGCCCAGTTGTCTTGGTTTTATCTGCTTTCTCCGCACATTGCAGCATAGTATTTACTGTGTGTTGAGAGGAGAGGAGAGAGGAGGCTTATCAGTATTTTGATAGTTTACGCATACAAAACAGACATATTAGAGCACTAATTGGTTGGGATTTGCTTGGTCCCATGCAAGAAAGCCCAGAGTTCCTCCTGGCTTATTATAATCTAACCAGCATGAGGGACTTTTCTTCTGCCAGCATTGTTATCATTGCCTACAGTCTGTAATTTCACTAAAGATTTTTAGTTCATTAAAATAACGTGCTCAAATGAAGATTTTTTCTTGCATGGTCTCTTTATTATGAGTCACATTATTCTGTTTACATTTGCATGTTTGCTAAACAGCAATAGAGATGGAAAGGTTTGGCAATGGGAAATAATTTGTGATGTGAAAACGCATTACCTGTCACACCTTGATTTTGCTTCTGGAAACTTTTGTTGCTTCTTCATAGACTAACTGTAAAGCCTAAAATACATATTTTAGCTCATCTGCAGTCTACCTTACTATTTGCCAATGTAAAATTTGAGTTTTAAAAAAAAAGGTCATCTTTATTTAAATGAATGGAAATGGTCAGTTGACCATGTCATTGTTTAGTCAACATAAGTATGACCCATTACAGCCATTTGTATATTATTATATAGTTATAAAATAGTGACCTAGTTCTCTCGAAACATATAGCCTATTTAAAAAGCTTCAAAAACATTTCCAGGGAAGAACATTTACATTTTAGTTGCTTTTATCAGGGAAATTAGCTTTTAGTATTTATAGTTATAGATTTTAAATTATTATTCATTTTGTATTTTGAATCACTTTTAAATTGTTAGCTCTCAGCAGCAGCCCTGAGAGCTATCTCTGTAGATGAGTGAGGTGAAAGGATTTGGACAGTTATTTTCCCAGCTGGAGCAAAACGTTCCAGCTCGGAAAACACATTGTTTAATTACAAACATCTCTTAATTGCAGAGGGTTTATAAATCAGACCCCCTGTCTCATAATGCTTTACACATGTCTGTGTTCCAACACATGCAAATGCATCAGTTTCATGGTATTCTCTGTCTCTGTCGTGCTGCTGGACAACGAGGCCTGACACGTTTCGGGCATAATATCATAGGCCCTTAATTAAAAACCGAGGAGACATGCTCAGTGCTGCTGCTGAAGGCTAACACTTAAGAACTCATACAAAATACATAATGAATAATAGTTAAAAATATATATATTTATATAGCTATAAACACTAAAAGCTAATTTCCCTTATTAAATCAACGAAAATGTAGATGTTCCTCCAACTTCAATGGAAACTTTTTGAAGGTTTTTAAATTAGCCGCCTGTTCTGTGATTGAGAAGAGTGTGGATAAAGTTGGAACACTGGTGGCTGAGCACCTGGGAAGGTTGTGGCATAATATATGAAGGACCTGTGGAGTGGAGACCATTGGCAGAGGGTGGACCTGGAGAGGCTTTTTTTTTAGCTGTACATCATTTTACATTCTACTCTATAGTAACAGTACCCACTGTACTGCATGGAACATTTTAATGCAGGTTAAACACAACATGCATTGTTCCTCTGTGTTTAGAAGATCAGTGTGCAGGGTTGGACTGGCCCAACAAGATACCATGGAAAAATTCCGGTGGACCCCAAGTTCTGCAAGCCAATCACAAGCACCAGCTTTGGAAGGATTAGAGCAAAATAAAAGATGGCTGTGCATTACACAGTGGCCTGTTTGACGGTAAAATACAGTATGTAGGGCCAGGGGCAGACAGAGGGGCGCAGTGGCTGGGTGGTGGACCCCGAGTACCCCAGTCCGACTCTGTCAATGTGGTTCATTGGTCACCATAAATACAGGGTGAATGGGGTTTTATAAGAGGACCTCATGAGAAGCCACCTCATGTGATCATATGAAGATACATAGATATAAGCTGAAATAGTTGCATTAAGAAGGTTCCTCTGCATAGGGCAACCTTTGCTGATATGCAACATCTTGTGAACCTCCCATCACCTCAATCCTTTGGGTTACTTGCATGCAAATTTTTGCTTCGGAAGACTCCTCCATACTTCGCGCAACTACTAGTGATGGGCGAATTTATTCGCCAGGCGCGAATTCGCGGCGAATTTGCGCGATTCGCCGTCGGCGAATAAATTCGCGAAACGGCCGCGAAAATTCCCGGAAAAAAATTCGCCGGCGTCAAAAATTTTTTTTCGAAAAAACGGACGCCGGCGCCAAAAACGGGCGCCGGCGCCAAAAACGGGTGCCGGCGTCAGAAAAACGGGCGCCGGCGTCAAAAACGGGCGCCGGCGTCAAAAACGAGACGCCGGCGCAGTTTCGCTAATTTTTCGCCATTTCGCGAATTTCGCGCGAAATTCGCAAATTTTTCGGCGAAGCGAAACTGCACAAATTCACCCATCACTAGCAACTACGTCATACATTATTTTGTGGTGAATACTCATATTTATCAAAATGAGAAACTTCGTCCCGGCATATGAACGCTGCCAGGGAAAACTCCTCAGCAAATTTTCTCTAGCGTTGCTTTCTTCCTAGCAAAGCTTGTTTTAACATACGCTTACGTCAATTTAAATATGGCGCCTACATAAAGGTCATATGTACGTCTTTATTCGTGATGTTGGAGAAGTTACTGGAAGTGGTCACTTATTATTAAAAATGTTCAATTAAGCAAAATAAAGACAAAAGAGATTCTCTAGTGACATGAGCCCACCCCAAAACAAATTTGTAATGGTTAAAAAAACTTGTAAATAGCATATATGTAACAGTTACAACTTGTAAACATAATCCCACAACAATATATGAAAAAAAACAGCAGTGTCGTTTTCTTTTTTTAATTACTTTTTTGGAAGTACAGGATATGATGTCACTGACATAGTAATGTTTGGGCTATAGCTTCGTCTTATTAATTGACCAGCCACAAACTGGCAAAATAGACTTTGAAGAAAGTTAACACTTTGATAGATTTGCAGATTAACAATTGTTCAGCTGGGTGAAAATTCGAATCGTCTTCTTCGTCTTTTTGTTAAGCGGCAATTGTCATTTTGATGAATTTTTGCTAAAAAGTAAATTTCCCCTTTGTCTGACTACGGATTCTGAGAATTTATCCAACTTTAAACTACGTTCTATTTGCTCCCCCAGAGATGCACAGAGTTCGGACATGTCCTACAGAGGAATTGAAAGAAACATGGCTGGGGGGGGGGGAATCATACATTTCTTTAATATTCCCAAGAACAAGGATTTGAAACATAAGCTTTCATTTAAGAGTGAATGGTGGAGTGTAATAAGCTCTCTCTTTTGACACTGCAATTTAAAACAGCAAATATATATTTTAGGCTGAACATTTTATCAGTGTGTAAGGGTGGAATTGATTAATAACAGGGTGTTCTATCTAAGCATGGCAGCCATTGTTTTATCTATCAATCCAAACATAATAATAAATCACGGAGTGTTGGGAAAGCCGATATGGCATTCTAATGGAAGTAATGCAGGCAGATTTTATCGGCACACCTAACTCTCTCGAAATATGAACACATTCACAAGGACTTGTAGTTCTCGACTATAAAAAGAAAGAATATCCTGCTCTGGCCGGTATAATGTCTGATAACGTTTTTATTTGGCATTTTAGGGATTGATCGGTAGTTCAGTGATTGCGGCAAAAATAGGGAATTATCTGCATTGCTCATTTTAAAAGAAAAGGATAATGTGACCTAGTAAAGTTTCCTGGCCGAATAAACCTCTTAGTTTTATGCTAAATATATCTAGATTTCGATTTCCCCCCTGCTCAAGGTTACCATAAAAAGGAAAGTGATCTAAGCTTTACATTACATTGAAATAAAATATTCAAAGCTGTGGAATGAATATTGCTAACAAAATTCTAAACTATAGATGTTATTGATGTAAATAAGGAATAGGTAGACAGAATACCACAGCCCCTGTTGGCATCATTATAATGAACTACCGTACCCATCATCCCCTGTAAGCTTTCATTTGCGGCTTTGCGTAAAATATATGTAGAAAGTAAGGTATCTCCCTTTAGCACTGAAAAACACTGATATGATATGCTACACTACACCAGTGCTGTTACCTATGGCATCCACTAGATATGTACTTTTATTTTCTTATAATAAACTTGTCTGAGCTAATTACTAAGTGGTTGCTACTGCCAACTTGTTGTAATTTAGAACCTACAGTATGTTAGAAAATTGGCCTGCACAGCTTTTGCCCTAGGAAGTATAGGAAGTAGGAAGTATTGGACATCAGAAACCCTTTGTATTTATCAACTACCCATGGTACATATGGGGATTTTCCAGTGAATGATTTAATTTACCCACTGATTCTTATCTTGTTACCAAACGTTTGCAGTTTCTGCTTTGAAAGATATAAGGGGAAATTTACAAAGTGCAGGGCAGGATGCAAAGTGCAAAAAAAACAGGTGAAAACTTCCATGCTTTTTGCACTTTGCAGCTTACCCGTTATTTTTCTAAATTGCTACAGGTTCCAGCACTCCAAAACAGAGCATAGAGACCTGCCAGTCCATTTATCAGCACTGTGTTCATAAGGGGTGGGTCCCGGGTGGGGAAATTTGTGTAGAAGTCCTGCTCCCTACCAGTCCCCTAAATTGCATTTCTTGCCTACCTACTGTAAGACCACTGACTTCTGCCTTGGCTCGTCTACTACACTCATTTCAGTCTTAGTCCTGTCTCCAACCTTAGATCCTTGTATTGAGTGAGGAGGGTTGGAGGTGTTACTCCCCATCAATCAGAATCCAACCATTCTTCTTCTTGGCAAGTACCAATAAAGTTCTGCCTCTGAAATCAGATTTTATAATCCTGAAAATCTACCATTGTTGTGGGCAGACATTGTCATCCACACATAGGGGCAAGGGGGGCACTTACCCCCCCCCCCCGGAACCTGCACCACAGGGGATGCTCCATGTGTGGCAAAATTGCAGGAGAGAAGCAGGAGAGATGACCACCTGTCTGTCTCCAGCTCCTCTTGATAAGTCCAAGCCAGTCCCAGGGAGAGCAGAAGTAAGAGCGCAGACACAGGCAACCTCTCGTGGCCCCTCTCTCACACATTGGCCTGTCTGTGGCGGGGCCCCTATAGTGGTGCCGTGGTGTGATCTCTGTTCCTCTCCTTCCCCTTACTCCACTGTGTACGCTCGGGACTCCTACTCTAGCGTGCGGGCAGGCCCAGATTTGTGGAAAACCCACCAAGGCCCAGGCCTAAGATGGCAGGATTTTAGGGTGCGGCATGCTGCCCAACCACACCCACATTGGTTCAAAAATACTGGGGATGTGCAGGAGATACAATAATTTTTTCAATTTCCCATGCGCCAATCCCCTTTGCTTCGGTTCCAATGATGAAAATTTGCACGAATAAATGGGAGGGGACAGCGGGGACAAACGGCAGTGGGTCTAGGGGGGGCCCCGGGAGACAGGTCACTGGCACACAAATGAGCTGCGTGGGGGTACTCGCGAGAAGGTGAATTTGGGACCTTCAATACAGCATGCAGATCGGGGAGCACAGGGGTTTAGCTGAGTAGTGAGTTACATATTAGTGCCCCCAGCCTGCTGTGTCACTGGGGGGAGTACAGTTCTCTATGTGATTGGGGGGGATGGAGGGCTGCCTAGGCTTGTGTTACACAGGTCGCTATATTGAGTTTGGGAGGTAGGGCGGCAAGTCCCCTCTATCAATGGTCTGTTATATAGGGACCGGGTTTATTATAGATACAGAGTGTATGTGTATTACTAAGGAGGGAAGGGGTGCTGCCCTGTGTATGAGGGGGGAGGGAGGATTACAGGGGAGGGAGGCTCCTCTATATGATAAAGGGAGGGAGTTCTTGTTCCCTGTCTATCACAGCTGATGGCTGGAGGTCTGCCTTGCTCGGTCGTGTATTTCAGTGCTGCCCGGTGTATTCCATCAGGGGAAGGCAGCGCGCTATCAGGCACCCATAGGAGATTGTTGTGAAAGACACTCTTGGGCTCGGCCGAGATCTCTTACGGACACTTCCTGTAAGTGCCTGGAGTTACTGATATGTCTCTCCCTATGTTGTGTCTGTTCCTCCAATGACTCTTGCTTCCTCCTACCCACAAAGTACTCTTTATATATAATCTCCCAACCCCACTCACCTTACTCTCTTTCTCCCCAGTATAACTTTGCTTCCTCCCAGCTGTATCCCCTGCACACCTCTTCTCTCCATAGTCTTTGCCAGGAGGTGCAGCCATACATACCCAGTATATTACAAGAACAAAAACCGTTTGCCATTCCAAAAGACCTAAACTGCTTGGAAGTTTGTGGACCCTGACACTGACATTGGTTAATGCAAGACTGGCCTGCTTCTAGTCTCACCCTACCCCCTTCCTTCTACAAGGAACCCCCAGCAACACTGCTGTATGAGGAATTAAATGAAGGTCTCCTAGAAATAATGCAGGCTAACACTCATGCTTTGTGTCTTTGCCATCAAAATATTGGTAGAAGTATTATTTGCAATACTTTTATTACTACTTTACCTACTGTACTTGCCCATGGGCACAGGCTTCTTGCTTTGTAAGCAATATAGCCCCTTACCATGCCCATACAGGTATCCGTTATCCGGAAACCTTCTATCCAGATAGTTCCAAATTACAGGACGGCCATCTCCCATAGACTCCATTCTAAATAATTACAATTTTTAAAAATTGTTTCCTTTTTCTCTGTAACAATATAACAGTACATTTTATTAACTAAGATATTAACTTATCAGAGGCAACAAAGTCCTATTCGGGTTTATTTAATGTTTAAATTATTTTTTTAGAAGACTTAGGCTATAGTGATCTAAATTATAGAAACATCCATTATCTGGAAAAATCCAGGTCCTGAACATTCTGGATGACAGGTCCCACAACGGTATTATATATTTTCTGCCATGAAAGAAGGATTCTTGCAGAAATGTCTACGAACCTCAATTTATTTCTTCAAGATGGCTATTACAAGTAATGAGATTAAGCTTTTCATTCTATGGGAAACTGGCTATTCTTTTTAGAGACAACAATGGAGGTGTAAACTTTCATTATACTTCTTTGGTGTAAGTGCTTAGAAATAAAAACATGTTCCCAGTGAGGAATGTAATAACAGCCGCGGCCGCCTATACATCTAACGATCTAAAAGCTCCTTTAAAGTAGGTAATTGCAGTTCTCCTCCAAGGGATTGAGGGACTACTGGTTTCTTTATTATTTTGCTTTTTCGAGTCCTTTATAATGAAGGGCCTATCACAAACCATATGTTTCAGCAAAGATCTTTCCTCCATCACTTTAATCATGAAGCAGCAAAGAAGTTAATTTTTGTTTCTTACATTCAGCCCTCAGTACCCAAACCTGAGCAACTTCGTGCCACTCTTCAATTACACGGAGCACTTTTTTGTACCTATTTAATTGCACAGAAACAGCCATTACAGAATATTTCTAGATGTTATTTAATAACCTGCTGGAGACAGGTAACATGTTCAGTGAATAGAACAAATAACACAGGAAAGACTGAAACGTCAAAATGCATTTCTGCCTACTGAGCAATTTGTCTTGCTTCTGTCAATAAGGCAGACAGTTTGGGTCAAAACAATATAATTAAAATCAGGCTTAAAGGAGGCATGAGTTTGTGTTGGCCAAAAATAGAACAAAATTGCCAAAAGGCCGGGATTGGCTTCCATACTGTAACCTGCATATAAAGTGAACTTTAAATTAACTCGAAATAATGTTTTCAGGAATACTGTAACTGAAAAAAATATAAATAAATCTGGTGGCTGAAATAAATCATATATATATATATATATATATATATATATATATATATATATATATATATATACATATACCAATTATTCTGAGACCAGCACTCCCTATTGTAAAAGTCAATTTCTTTATTGTGTCTGTGCCCGACGTTTCGGTCCCGATTGGGAACTTTTTCAAGGATAATACAAACACCAAAAACCTCACAATAAATAACATAGTGCTTAATATATATATCGATCAGTGTTATATTAAAGTTCAAACTATTTGTGGGGCAATTTACCAGCTAATTTGAACCAAATACTTGATTAGTTGCTGTGAATTACTGGTGCAACGTGGCTAGCTTTTGTTACATTGGACTAAAAATTGTGTCATGTATTCACATAAAGTGAGATGGTGTCTATAGTAACAGTGGGATAATAGTCTCTGGGAAGGGAGTGTGACTGTGGGATAGCAGGTATAGTAGGGAGAGATGGTGCCTATAGTAACAGTGGATAATAGTCTCTGGGAAGGGAGTGTGACTGTGGGATAGCAGGTATAGTAGGGAGAGATGGTGCCTATAGTAACAGTGGATAATAGTCTCTGGGAAGGGAGTGTGACTGTGGGATAGCAGGTATAGTAGGGAGAGATGGTGTCTATAGTAACAGTGGGATAATAGTCTCTGGGAAGGGAGTGTGACTGTGGTATAGCAGGTATAGTAGGGAGAGATGGTGCCTATAGTAACAGTGGGATAATAGTCTCTGGGAAGGGAGTGTGACTGTGGTATAGCAGGTATAGTAGGGAGAGATGGTGCCTATAGTAACAGTGGATAATAGTCTCTGGGAAGGAAGTGTGACTGTGGGATAGCAGGTATAGTAGAGAGAGATGGTACATATAGTAACAGTGGGATAATAGTCTCTGGGAAGGGAGTGTGACTGTGGGATAGCAGGTATAGTAGGGAGAGATGGTGCCTATAGTAACAGTGGGATAATAGTCTCTGGGAAGGGAGTGTGACTGTGGGATAGCAGGTATAGTAGGGAGAGATGGTGCCTATAGTAACAGTGGGATAATAGTCTCTGGGAAGGGAGTGTGACTGTGGGATAGCAGGTATAGTAGGGAGAGATGGTGCCTATAGTAACAGTGGGATAATAGTCCCTGGGAAGGGAGTGTGACTGTGGGATAGCAGGTATAGTAGGGAGAGATGATGCCTATAGTAACAGTGGATAATAGTCTCTGGGAAGGAAGTGTGACTGTGGGATAGCAGGTATAGTAGGGAGAGATGATGCCTATAGTAACAGTGGATAATAGTCTCTGGGAAGGAAGTGTGACTGTGGGATAGCAGGTATAGTAGGGAGAGATGATGCCTATAGTAACAGTGGATAATAGTCTTTGGGAAGGGAGTGTGACTGTGGGATAGCAGGTATAGTAGGGAGAGATGGTGCCTATAGTAACAGTGGGATAATAGTCTCTGGGAAGGGAGTGTAACTGTGGGATAACAGGTATAGTAGGGAGAGATGGTGCCTATAGTAACAGTGGATAATAGTCTCTGGGAAGGGAGTGTGACTGTGGGATAGCAGGTATAGTAGGGAGAGATGGTGTCTATAGTAACAGTGGATAATAGTCTCTGGGAAGAGACTGTGACTGTGGGATATCAGGTATAGTAGGGAGAGATGGTGCCTATAGTAATAGTGGGATAATAGTCTCTGGGAAGGGAGTGTGACTGTGGGATAGCAGGTATAGTAGGGAGAGATGGTGCCTATAGTAACAGTGGATAATAGTCTCTGGGAAGGGAGTGTGACTGTGGGATATCAGGTATAGTAGGGAGAGATGGTGCCTATAGTAACAGTGGGATAATAGTCTCTGGGAAGGGAGTGCGACTGTGGGATAGCAGGTATAGTAGGGAGAGATGGTGCCTATAGTAACAGTGGATAATAGTCTCTGGGAAGGGAGTGTGACTGTGGGATAGCAGGTATAGTAGGGAGAGATGGTGCCTATAGTAACAGTGGATAATAGTCTCTGGGAAGGGAGTGTGACTGTGGGATAGCAGGTATAGTAGGGAGAGATGGTGCCTATAGTAACAGTGGATAATAGTCTCTGGGAAGGGAGTGTGGCTGTGGGATAGCAGGTATAGTAGGGAGAGATGGTGCCTATAGTAACAGTGGGATAATAGTCAACCTGTAACTTTTCCAGATATGTCAGTACCTGGTACTATTGATGGCATTGATGTGTGCATATATATATATTTAATGGTAATTGATTAGATTGTTTACAAGTTGCATAAACACAGTGACAATGTTATTAAGTTAAGTAAGGTGTCCCAGTACTCAGGGTGGTGGGTAAACAACCAGTATCTGCAGTGAGATATTGGGAGCATCATTATTCCTTAGTTGTGCCAATATGAAATTAGTGTTCAGTGTAATGTAAAATAGCTGAAATGTAACAGAAATATCCTGTGGATATAGTCTGCGAATATAACCTCACTGAGGAGAAATATACAAGCCATTATCATGTCCCCTTAGCTGTACTGTCAATTAATTTGTGTGTTTTTGTGCCTGTGATGTTCCCTCTAACAGTGTAATTCAGGAATGTTAGGATCCGTGTACGGACATGTTAATGCATAATTTAGCTATCTGAGTGGATATAATGAGGCTGTAGAAATGATGCTAACGGAGTCTTGATACGGGAAATAAAATTCATATCGACAAAAAATATGAGCCTACAAAGTATAAGTCTAATGAAGCATTCTTCATAAAGAGCTGTCTAGCAATAATTTGGATTCAGCTCTGAAGATGTGAACAATTAAAGTCAGTCTTGCCGCTGACAAGGAGATGCCGAATGTACTGCCAAAATGTTAATGAGGACAAGTGGTTCTCTTCTCAGGCTGTTGTCTACCAATGAGTTGAATATAAAGCTATTCTTCAATAACATTCTGATCTTATGGGGATGGATTTTTAAGAAAGGACAATTGTCTAAACAGGGGTCATTGAATGCTACGGAATTCAGCTGTGTGTTCTGAAAGAACAGCCACATTCTTATTTGTTCTTAAAGGATAAGTTAACCTTTAAAATAAGTGAATGTATAATTGACGAGGGCGCTATTCAAAGAACTTTTACTGTTAATATGAATGCTTTTTGTTACAACAGCATCACCTGCTGGTCAGTTTCTGATCAGTCTGACCACCAAGTAGTCAAGGAAATTCGAAACCCCGGCATCTAAAAGCTCTCGAGGTCCTTTATAAGTCAATAGGGAAGGTCCCAATGTCTGGGCTGATGTCTGTACCGATATCTGATGATTTTGGTGTTTCTGTGTAAAAACTCTAAAAACTCTAAGGGGCTGATTCACTAAGAGTCGAATATCGAGGGTTAATTAACCCTCGATATTCGACTAGGAACTAAAATCCTTCGACTTCGAATATCGAAGTCGAAGGATTTAGCGCAGATAGTACGATCGAATGATCAAAGGATTATTCTTTCGATCGAACGATTAAATACTTTGAATCGAACGTTTCGAAGGATTTCAATCCAACGATCGAAGGAATATCCTTCGATCAAAAAAAGTTAGCCAAGCCTATGGGGACCTTGACTTTGGTAGCTTTTAGATGCCGAACTAGGGGGTCAAAGTTTTTTTTAAAGAGACAGTACTTCGACTATCGAATGGTCGAATAGTCTAACGATTTTTACTTCGAATCCTTCGATTCGAAGTCGTAGTCGAAGGTCAAAGTAGCCCATTCGATGGTCGAAGTAGCCCAAAAAAAACTTCGAAATTCAAAGTTTTTTTACTTCTAATCCTTCACTCGAAGTTAGTGAATAGGCCCCTTTAAGACTACGAACAATTCTGAGTTTTCAGGGAAAGCTCCGAAGCTTGCCTGACACTATTTTTTCCGGCTTTTTTCTTCATAAATAAGACCCATTCGGGAATTTGGAGTTGCTCGGATTTCTAACTTAGAAACAATGAGATAAATTCGGACCTTGATAAATAACCCCCTTAAATGTCAAAGTTCTTTTGAAATATGATGAAAGGTTGTTTTTGGTAAAGTTGAAGTGTTTTTGAATGAAGGAAATTGGAAATGTCTTGACTGATCCTACTATTTTGATTCTTTATAAACAGGACCAAAGAAATGGTGAACTTCATCCCAAAAAGTCCAGAATTAATTTGTAGCTCTATGGTCACAGCAAATCTATATTTTCGTCTATCACTTTAAACAAGTAATTGAATAGAAAAGTTGTCAAAAGACGCCGGTGGGAGGTATTGAAAAGGCATCAATGTGTATTCACATTTATAAATATCACTGAAACCGAGAAGCGTTTTATCAAACCGTGTCTAAATTAAAATCTTGTCAGTGACCTAGCATGTAAAAGAAGCATGTTAAGATGTAATCTGGCATTATAAAATTAGCTTCTCATTATACATTCAAATTAAATGATTGGATCCCAACTGCCATTAATAGAACCATTCATCTGCCAGAAATATCTTAATGAAATCATGCAAAGTTCCAAGAAGAACCCTTCAAAGTGTGTTAAATTACATCTGATTTAATTACAATATGGTTAATGCAAGTTTAAAGAAATCTACAGAACATCTTGTCTCTTTCAATCATCTATCCAAAATATTTATATGACCATTTTTTTTTATTGCAAATGTAATTATTCTCAGTTAATAAGGATTTCTTGTTATCAGGCGTCTAGGAAACTCATGGAAATTGGAGTTACCAGTTGAGAAATATAAAAATTGAATACTCACAAAACAGTGGTGGAACAAAGCTGTTAGAAACCCTTTACTGGGGGGACAGGAAATATTGAGGATTCTTCTTTGATTCTAAACTATCATTGTGCACCCCACTCTCCTTACCCAGTCTGGTAAGGTGGAACCAAAAGTTTGGGAATCCCAGTACCATTGTACTGGCTGCACTGTGAATATAAACTCAGTGGCTACAAAAACAGCAAGGCTCAAAAATGTTTGGACCTCAGATTTCCAGAATACAGATACAAGGGCTATTTATGTACACAATGCATTGAAGTAGAAGGAAGCTCAAAATCAATGGTGGGAGTCAATTTGAATACCCTGAGTTGGCACTTCTCTTCTTTTAAAAAGAAACCAGCCAGGGTTACAATTCAGCAGAAGGCACACTACCTTCTTCCAGCTGTCCTTTGTGCCACCATCGATGAGCAACATAGTCATAGTCATTTAGGACTTAAGTGTATTGCACATGTACCTACCAAGGGATATTTGAGAGAAGAGAAGAATTTGGTGGTGCGTTGCTCAGCTAGAGAGAACCTGAGCCCAGGTTTGATTGCCAAGATAAAAAATAAGGATTTTTTCACTTACTAATACAAATAACCTTACAAAATGTTACTACTCAGAACTGTGGCTCCTTGTCAGTTCCTTTCAACCTTTTCAGTTTCATAGATAATCCGAGAACCATCAGGATTGCAGGATGATGTGTTAAAATGGCCTCCCTGAGTAGCCCAACAACATTTGGACATGAAGGACCAGCCTCAGTTTCATGACAAGGTTTAAGGGAGCTGGTTCAAAGAAACTACTCTGCTATAGGACAAGGAAAGCCAGTGTTTTAACACCCATTTCTAATGGACACCAGCAGTGGCATGAATAAAGAAGAAGTAGACCAGCACCCACGGAAGGGCAGATCTGGGGGGCAGGTCAACTGCCTCTCTGAAGGGGTCTGTCATCTTTCCAGCATTGCAGGTAACCTGCTCTAGCCCACTAATTTACACCACTTGTAAGGAGTAATATAATTTATATTAAGTAAATAATGTTATTTCTAATTGGATACCAGGTGATGATGTTGGGTTAGGGAAATTCCCCCAGGAGAAAGTTATATAAGGGAGAGATCAGGAGATAACTTTCTACTTGGCTTATATGAAGATAAGATAAATGACGCTTGAGAACTTGAGGCCTGCTGCCTCAGAAAGTTACTAGGGGAAAGGGTTAGATAGGTTAGTTAGTAGTTAGGTAGTTTGGGGTAGCTCATTGTAGCCAGCAAAAGTTAGGTGTTGAAGTCGCTCACCTCCAACGAGGAGAGAGAAAAGGACCAGTTTTCTGGTGGTAGCTCACCTAAATTAGGGACCGATAGGAGAGGGGATTAGGGTAAACTGGGCCTCAGCATATCTCTCAACATTTAAAAACTGTAAGGTGGGACAAAAAGATCAGCTATGCTACATATTGTAGAATTTTTTTGGCCTCATCCCCTGAATAACACATGCATTTTACCAAATTTGGCAGACTATGGAAAACACGGAAAAATGGAGGTTTAGTGTTATAAACTGTGACGTTAGGGATCCCAAAGCCCAAAACTAACGCACAGTCCCGGTCACGGCTCACTGCCTACAACAACCACTTCAGGAGGAGCCTCCCGCTACTCAGATGCCACCAGGTCTTAATGTGAGAGGACCTAGGAGAGAGTTCTGGGAGAGCAAGGGAACCGTATGTGCAACAGGAACAGAGAATAGGAGCGTGGTCAAGGACAGGCCTGAGTCGGTAACAAATCAGACAGCGCAGTACAAAGTCGAAGGGCTGGAAAGTAGTTGAGGTCACAGGCAAGGTTGGTACACAATATAACAGATGTAAACAGTATCCAAAAAAATGGTCATGGCACAGGCAAAAGTCAGGATAGGCAGCAGACAAGGCTTGGTCAGGCTCAGGCAGGGTCAAGAACTAGAGAGAACACTAAAAAATCACACCCAGGAACTCTGTGTATAGACCTGTGTTGGGCAATAAGTAACTGCCCAAGGCCCCTTAAAATTGAAAAATTTCATAATGTCATGATGCCTGTGCATGTCAAACCCAGAAGCATGTGTCAAATGGAACAGCGCACACCAGCATGCCGGATTCAAGGCTGTGGGCGTCTATGTGACCAGGCTTCCTTACAGGTACTTTCCTTACATAAGCCCTATAAGCTGCAAGTCCCAGTTCTCCCCAGAGACCTGCTTATCTTAAATAGTTCAAATTGTATCTAAGTGCAGGTGCTGAGAATTTTGGGCTTTCTGCCAAAAAGCCTCAGGCATCTTAAGTGTTTGGATCACCACTGGACCTGGTGACCTGGGACTCCTAATTCTGTTTAAGAGACATTGGAGAAGATTGCAAGTGGCATCTATCACTGTGAAGTGATGCTGGTGTCAATGAAAGAAGTTCTTGAACTCAACTAAGAGATGAGTGGAACCTGCAGTTTAATATTTCTAAGTGGTTACTACAATCCCCTGGTAATGGCGGTATGAGGGAAGATTGGCTAAAATATGCAATGCTAAGATATACAGCCACTGGACACCATTGCACACACTGACTTTAGTGTTTTTTGGCTGATAACTTCATTGTCTACTACTAGTCTGTAACTGCAACACTGTGTGAATATACTGTGTCACTAAAATGGAAACTACTGGAGTAACATTAGACAATGAAGATTTACAAGTTCCAGGGAGGACAAAATAAATTTAGTGTGTACCTAATGGGTCATAAAACATTGGTTTTCCTCATCCATTTTGTCTAGACTGTGATCCTCTGCTTTTCTGGTGCAGTTTTTCTATGTATGGTGCATGCAGTCATTATTTTTTATACTTTTCCCCTTGACGCGTTAAATAGTTTTGCTGTTTCTCTGAACGGCACCCTCTTTTTAACAGCTCTCCTTTCTCTACATAGAGAAGGAGAGAGAGGGAGAGAGGGAGGTAGGGACACCTTTTATTTAAAACCCGCTCACATCACATATATGGATGTTTATGAATACAAATTGTCATTTAATAGGAATAGCTTGGATTTAATTGTTTCTTATATACAGTATTAAATTGAATTTGGTAACAATCACAGATGTGTGGGAATATGTTTATACCTTTACATTCAAAGATCAATGAGGCTTTGTTTTTTTTAGTTCTGCATACCCTTTAGACCTAATGAAATGCAGGTACAGGGATTTTGACGTCAGAATAAAATAGGGCACATGTAAGACCACAGATGCAAATGGTCATGTTTTTACCCCAGAATGCAGCATTTTGGTCCATAGTCCCAGTTTAATTGCAGCCACGAGGGAAGTTTTGATGGGCAAATATGACCCGCTCTGCTTTGTCAAAAAAATTTCGAGCTGCGAAAATTCACCAAAATGCATCAAATTTTTTTTTTGCTCAATGCAGCATGTCAAATTTTTTTGGACACAAGACACTTTTTTTTTGACCCATTGGAGTCCATGGGCATTATTTTTGAGGCGAAACTTGGCAAAAAATGTATTTCATCACTAATGCTGGAAGATCTTTCTTTGATTCATGGTTTTCATGGTTTTCAGGTGTTTCTAAAACATGTATAGGACCTGTTATTAAGAAAGCTCAGGATAATGGATCTCTCCATAATTTGGATCTTCATACCTAAATTCTTCTATAAAATAATTTAAACATTAAATAAACCCAATAGACTGGTTTTAGTTACAATAAGGATTCATTTTATTTTGGATCAAGTACAAGCTACTATTTTAAAAAAATTTGGAATGGGAGACAGGCATTCCGTAATTCGAAGCTTTCTGGATAATGGGTTGCCGGATAACAGATCCCATACCTGTACTGACCTTTGTGCAAAGATCAGAAAAGTCATGGTTGTTGTGCAACAACTCAAAAAAGTTGCAGTTGTCGACTTTTCTGCAACCTTTCCGGGTCATGCTTTTTCAGTTCAGATTTTTGAATAAATGTCATGACTTTTGTGGTTTTTAGACAATGTGAGTTGAGTTGTGGTTTCAAATACCTCTAAGGGCAGAGACAGACAAGAAGATTCAGGGAGATTAGTTGCCCGGCGACAATTGCCTCATCTTCGGGAGACTAATCTCCCCAAACTGCCTCTCTGTCGTCTAGAATCTAAATCGACGGCGGGATGGCACTCGGATGGCTTCATTTTCCGAAGTCGCTCGAATTTTCGAAAAACGAAAATGAAGCGCTCTGTGTGCCATCCCGTCAGCAATTTAGATTGTAGCTGGCAGGGATACAGTTTGTGGAGATTAGTCGTCCAAAGAAATTAGTCGCTGGGTGACTGTTCTCGTTTGTCTCTGCCCTAAACCACAAAAATGTGACCTTTTATAAATAAGCCTCCCTATTTAAGTGCTAATGTGACAAATACTATGTCCTTTTTGGCATAAAACAACAGTCTTATTTTGCTTTATGGCACGGGATTTTGCATGTAAACAGCATTAGACTGCTTGTCTCACAAGAGGCAGAATTGTATTAATAGGACATCATCTCAAAGGAGGCTCATTTCCATATAGCACATTCATGTTGTTTCATTTATAATTTATCTTTAGAGATACCACTTCTGGCTGAGGAAGAACAAACAAACCACTTACATTTAAATGCAAAAAAAAATATGAAATCTAAACCTTTAATGTGACAGGCTGCTCTTGTGTCTGAGGGTCCAGATATGAAGGATCATAAATGTATGGCTTTTTTATGTATATTTTTCTGCAACAGTAACGTATCTTCTATGACTTGTATAAAACTGACACAGTAGATGTCGTCAGATCTCCACCGCCAAAGACTGGAGCATAATTTATCCGGTACATTAGAAAGGGTGATTAGATTCTGGGATGCTTGTTGTGACAGACTTCAAAGAAAAAAAAATCTCAATACAGATAAATGTAGACATTCATTATCATCCATTTTTCATGTGACTAAATAGGTGTGAAATCTCCATTTTGCACTAATATGATTCTATACCCCCCCCACCAACATTTACATTTCTGCACATCTTTTTTTTCAATGATAGGATGGCAACTGAAAATATAGCTGATATTTCTGTATACAGATCCATGGTATTTGTAGTTTAATAATAAAGGAATCTGTAAAGCAGATTTTTTTTAAAGAAATTGTATGGTCTTTGCAAATGTTTTTTTTTCATATTACATTGACCCATTTGTATTAAAGGGGAACAATTGGGAAAATTTTAATTTAATATTAGCTTCATCATACTGAAATAAGAAACTTTCTAAATACTATCAATTAAAAATGCTGCATCGTGTCTGAAATAATTCAGTTAGGGGCCGATTCATGAAGCTCGAGTGAAGGATTCGAATTAAAAAAACTTCGAATTTCGAAGTGTTTTTTGGGCTACTTCGACCATCGAATGTGCTACTTGGACCTTCGACTACTACTTCGACTTCGAATCAAACTAATCGAACTAAAAATCGTTCGACTATTCGACCATTCGATAGTCGAAGTACTGTCTCTTTAAGAAAAACTTCGACCCCCTACTTCGGCAGCTAAAAGCTACCGAAGTCAATGTTAGCCTATGTGGAAGGTCCCCATAGGCTTGCCTGAGATTTTTTGATCGAAGGATATTCCTTCGATCGTTGGATTAAAATCCTTCGAATCGTTCGATTCGAAGGATTTAATCGTTCGATCGAAGGATTTGCGCTAAATCGTTCGACTTCGATATTCGAAGTCGAACGATTTTAGTTCCTAGTCGAATATCGAGGGTTAATTAACCCTCGATATTCAACCCATAGTGAATCGGCCCCCTAATCTTCACTATTCTTCTCTCAGCATCTGTTTCTCTTCATTCTATCTTCATGCAGCAGTTGGGTGTCAGATATTCATTGACAGTTAGATCGAATATATCTTATAGGGGGGCTCCTTTCCTAGCAGATGAATTAGAGCTCACTCAAATAACTGATTCCAGTACAAACAAAATCTAACAAAATAACTGCCCTTTGCACAAATTCTGCATGTAGAGAGACATCGGGGTATATTTATCAAAGAGTAAAGTTAATATTGAAGTTCCTCCACTAGAGTGAAATTCCGCCACTTACCATTCATTTCTATGGGATTTTTAAAGGCGTATTTATCAAAGGGTGAACTTTCACTTTCACCCATTGATAAATATGCCTTTCAAAATCCCATAGAAATGAATTGCGAGCTGCGGAATTTCACTCTAGTGGTAGAACTTCACTCTTTGATAAATTTACCCCATCACGTCTGTTGATTTTAATAGAGTGAGTTCTAATACATCTTCTAGGCAAAAGGAACCCCCCCTATAAGATATATTGGATCTAACTGTCAATGAATATCTGACACCCAACTGCTGCATGAAGAGAGAATGAAGAGAAACAGATGCTGAGAGAGGGATAGTGAAAATAAACTTGATTATTTCAGACATGGTGCAGAATATTTAATTGATTGTACAGGTATTGGACCCCTTTTCCGGTGTCCCAACATCCGACACACTCCAAAAACCTGCACTCTGGGGCACCTGCTCCAAAATCCAGAATTAGGTCTCTCAATAAAAAAAAAAAGGTCTGGCAACCTGCTCCAAAATCCGGACATCCGTTCCTTTGGTTAGTAAAGAAATTACATATTCGGCAAACAAACAAACATAAATCATTACTGGACTTTCGTCTCGCTGCTTGTGGTATGTGCCTAGTTCCGGTTCCCCTCTGACACCTCTCACTCGTGACACTGTCAGTGTAGCTGTGCGTCTTGCTTCTGCAGGTCACAGGTTAGAGCCTCCTGCTTGCTTGTAAGTTTCTATGAAATTTGTTGTTTGCTCTCTCTCTTTCATCTCGGTCTCTCCCCCCCCGCTAATAAATTAAACATGTGAGCCAGCTTTATTCAATGCTGTTGAAACAATGCTGTGAACCAAAACATTTGTTCCTTTATCTGTACATTTTACAAGTGGCCCATCATCGCTTGGAAGAATATGGCGTCGGTGAACTACGTAGACTGGACCGGCGCAGAAGGGTAAGTAAAAAGTTAGGGGCATTTGCCCAGCGGGACAGGTAGGCCAGGGGGGAGGAGGGAGGGTGGGCAACATACGGGAGGGGGGAGGGTTTTTGCGTCGACTAGGTTTCCTTCTCTTTTAACAGGAATCCCCAAGCTGCATTCCTGATAAAATATTTTGTATTAAACATACAATATAAGCTAATTGTAGCTACCAAAACTGTTGTACTGTGTTTTTTTCTAACTTTTAAAGAAACTGGTAGATAGTGCTCCAAATTACGGAAAAAACCCTTATTCGGAATGGCACAGGTCCCGAGCATTCCGGATAATAGATCCTATACCTGTATTTCAAAAGTTTCTTATTTCAGTATGATGAAGCTTATATTAAATTTTCATTTTCGTGATAGTTCCCCTTTAAAGGGAGGAGAAAGATCCCTGTCCTGAAATTGCACGTGTACTGTATCCCCACTATGGCAGACGAATACCAAGTGGCATGTTCAATGGTAATATGTTGTGTTTGAGGCTTTTAAAATCATGTGCTACTGCTCTAATAAGTAGCAAATGTTTTAACCCAACCCTTGTGGTTTTGGCAGTGGCACATTTTTCCTAAAATCTGCACTAGAGTTTTCACTAGAGCAGATGTAACTATTATCCACCCCTTGCCTTCCACCTCAACCAATTGAATCAGAGCTTTCACCAGCCCTTCATGACTGTCTACGGCATTGCCCAGGGCACCATATTTGGATGAATAAACAATGTAATATTGCTCTTCTGATCACTTTTGTAATCAACTTTAATATTTTTTTCCATAGTTTGCAAGATATTGGCCATTTGTACTCTGCACATATAATGAATTTGGAAAAACCATTCCCGTCTGTTGCTCTGTTTAGATGGCCAAATAGCCTGAGGCTTCGAAGCTCAATTCTGTCATAGAATTGAGCAACAGAACTGAACATAGAAACACCAGGAGATGTTTCTCTGCTCAGTTGTTTCATTTTCTGAAGATTGCCTAGTACATTCATTATATCATATAAGAGTCAAGACTGTTCTAAAAAAATCTTCAGAAAAAAAATAATGTCAATTGCAAAAATCGGAGCAAGTTTACATTTTGTTTTGTAATATTTGGTTCCCTTTTGAATGAACGTGCCACATTTTATATATCAGCCAAAGAGAACAAGACATTATCTCCTTATCATATATTGTAATAACCATTGAAAAGAATTTTTATTCTACACATAATTTCTATTGCTAGTTCAACACATTAAAGGTAAATACCAAAGTTCCAAGAGAAAGTTAAATCCATCGTATCTTGTATTTTCTTTGATTTACTTGAGAACAAGCTTAGTTAATTGCACATTTAATGACAGCCAGTGATGCATTCCAACTGATTTCAGAAATTAGATTCAGCAAATTAAATTCTGCGCACCCTGTATAGTAGCATGACAGCTAAATCCTGATATACATTTGGTAGAAGAAAAATAGATGTATGTTTTTATGATTTTCCTCTTTGTGGATGTCACCATGTAGCAGTATTCCTTGTGGATCAGCAGCAAAATCTTCATGAAATTGCAGAACCATATTTTGCTTTGCTGAAGTAATACAAAAAAAGCCAGGGCCTTACGCGTTTTTAGTGTTACCACCCTTGTTTTAAGAACATCAAGTAAGTATACTTTTACAAGGGTCTAAGTTACTGTATGATATATGAAATGCAAGTGGAGTACTTTCAATTATGTATCTATGACTGGACATCTGAGTACTTTGCTTATAAAATATAAAACTTATTACCCAATAAGTACCAGTACTTATTGGGTAATACGTTTTATATTTTATAAGCAAAGTACTCAGATGGAATACTGTCGTCTTTGGGGGGATTGGAGGGGGGGGAGGGGGAAGTAAGGATAGGTAGAGAGGTTTTACAGATCTAGATCATCTTGAAGTAGCAGTGATGGCATATGTTCAGAGAGCCATGGGGACCAAATCTTATCAAATTTTTTGGGACATCCTCTACGCATATAAGTAATTTGATAAAGCGGTATTGAATTGGTAACCATTTCTATCCACTGCTTCTTTTTCAGTGGGTGTTCAGATTTCCACTTGAGAGCAATTAACCTTTTTGCTTGAATGAATAAGAAATTTAGCAATGCCCTCTCTGCCATTGTGGGGGCAGTTTCCTCTACTTGATTCAGAAGAAGAATCAAGGGGTCTAGGGGAATTATAAGAGCCAATAATTCACTAATCTCTTCTGATAATTTCTTCCAAAACTTGTGGATGAGTGGGCATTGCCATACCATATGAATATAGTTTGCTGAGGAGCCTTTGCATTTGGGGCAGACATCTGGGATTAATCATATGTAACCTATCTGAATGTTTCTTTCTTATTCTAATATAATGAAGCATAACAAAAGAAAACATTTCTTACAGTTTAAAATGGCACATTTCCCCTTCCTACCACACAGTCAACCACATATGAGCATTATACCCACTATACCGAAAATACCTCTTTTTACTGTAAATACAGTTCCAGCATAGCAGCAGCTGTTCATACACTTGTGAACTTTTTATTATTTTAGCAACTCGGCAGAATGTTTTAAAACTTCTCTAAGGGGCAGATTTATCAAGGGTCGAATTTCGAAGTAGAAAAAGCTTTCGAAATTCGACCATCGAATTGGAATACTTCGACTTTGAAGTCAAAGTTTTTTTTACATCGAATTTGGCCATTTGTGGTCGAAGTAAAACCGTTCTATTTTTACAAAATGCTCTAGAAGGTCCCCATAGGCTAACATTTCGGCAGGTTTAATTTGGCGAAGTATTGAAGTTGAAGTTTTTTTAAAGAGACAGTACTTTGTTTATCGAATGGTCGAATATTCGAACGATTTTACTTCGAATCTAAGTCGAAGTCGTAGTATCCTATTCGATGGTCGACATATACCAAAAAATTACTTAGAATTTTGAATTTTTTTACTTCAAAAATTCCCTCTAATTTACTTCGACCCTTGATAAATCTGCCCCCAGTTATTTACTGGGTATATCTGTAAAACAATATTGAAACTGTATTTATGATAGGCTATTTCATTATTGGTTTAGATCAATCTGATTGATTTTTGATTAATTTTTGAGCTATTTCAGATTATCCATCGGGAAACACCTGAGCAGAAGTGATTTATGTTTTAATAAAGACAGCAGTGTGCAAGGTGGTTAAGCCATCTTACTTCTCCCCTACAAGTAAACACATGTTTTGTGTAAATATTCACAGATAACACTGCCAACTATAAATACCTTGAGTATTTACCTCTTTAGCTATCAGAGTTTCATAAGTAGTGATGGGCGAATTTCTCCCAATGGCAAAGAATTCAGGAAAATTGAAGATTGGCGTCTGTGTCTATTTTGACATTGGTGTTAAAGTCAATGGGCGTTCAAATAGTGTTGACATGCGTTGGTTTTGACTTGAGCGACTTTTCGGACACGCGTCCAAATTTTTTTGACGCCAACGAATTTTCGCCAGCGGAAAAACGTGGAAGTTCGGTGTGAATTCACCCCAGTCTAATTTATTTGCTCATCACTATTCATAAAGTTTCAGTTTGCTTATCTGGATATTTAAAGTTAAGATAGGTTACTCTTGAGATATGGACCTTTTGATCAGTTAATTGTGTTTCCCTGTTCAACTCCATGTTAAACTGGGTATAGCCCCACCTCGCTGCTTCCATCAGAAGGACCCCCCTAAAGCTTTAAAAGCCAAACCCTACCCCAAATCCAGTAATCCTTTTCCTTACTCTGGTTTTTCACATTTTTCTGTTCCTTTGTATTGCAGTCACTTTTTTTCAGTGATGACTAGGAGAGTTGACACGTTTTGCTCCGGGAGTTTCTTTCTAGGTTCACATCTGGAGGTTTCATTCTTCTTTGGATTAATATGAACTAGGGGTGCATTCTTTGATCCAGTTTTCCATTTGAGGAACTGTTACCCTCACATCTGGGCTTGTTATCTTGCTACCAAGTTTTGACATGGCGTTGGTCCATGCATAGGCTTCAGAACCAGGGGGGCCACAGGGGCCGTGGCCCCCCCAGAATTTTCCTCCTCCAGTTTGAAACCATTTTTTAAATAAAAAAAAAATAAAATTTTTTTTTTTTTACAGGTTTTTTTTTGCCTTTTTTCTTTTAAGCCGGTGCGTGTCTGGGCTGTCTCCCTTACCTGGCCTCTCCACTTCAATTTTGCACCACCCCCTAGAAACCGGTAGTGGAAGTGGCCAGCGATGGAAAGGAAGTATCTGGGCTGGCTCCCTTACCCAGCCAGTCCACTTTCATTTTGCACCACCCCCTCCAAGCTGGTAAAGTTGAAGTGGCCAGCGAATGAAAGGAAGCTCCGTCTGCCGCACAGCTGCAGTCCGGAAGAGAAGCGAGCATCGTGTTAGCGCCTGTCAGGAGTAAGGAGTACATAGGAATGCACGGATAGGCCTGCACATGTGTTCCATACAGTGCAAATAGAGCGCAGTATCCAAAGTTGTCTCTGTGCAGCACAAATCGTCAAAATGCAGCTTCACCCCTCATCCCTCTCTTACAGTACAATACTCTTCATTGCATGTGAGTATTTTAATGGTAAATAATGCTATCTAAAGAAAAATCCCTTATATATTTGTGAAACATGAAGATGCATACATCTTCCATTGTAACAGATATATCTTATACCTGGACTCTGATATACACGTATTGGCACAATTTAAATGGAAATACTGTGCTAAGGTCTCAATCCCTGGCCCTAACTTATTATAAATGTATTATAATGTAATCAGAGGCGACAGGAATAAAAGGAACAGCAGACAACTAGAACCGTGTTTACCCCAGGCAAATCTATGTCAAGGAATCTATAGCAAATCTATTTTAATAGCTTTATGCATTTCTTAATGGTGTGGTTCACCTTTAAGTTCACTTTCAGTATGTTATAGAATGGCCAATTCTAAGCAACTTTCAATTGGTCTTCCTTATTTATTTTTTATAGTTTTTTAATTATTTGCCTTTTTCTTCTGTCTCTTTCCAACTTCCAAAGGGGGTTCACTGACCCCATTTAAAAAGCAAATGCTCTGTAAGGCTACAAATGTATTGATACTACTATTTAAGTACTACATTTTCCATTCTCTCGTATTCATATTCTAGTCTATTATTCAAATCAATGCATTGTTGCTAGGGTAATTTGAACCCTAGCGACCAGATTGAATTTGCAAACTGGAGAGCTGCTGAATAAAAAGCTAAATAACTCAAAAAACATAAATAATAAAAGATGTAAACTAATTGCAAATTGTCTCAGAATACTATTCTGTACATCATACTAAAAGTATTCTCAAAAGTGAACAACCCCTTTAACACCCATTGGTGAGGGTGAGTGGCTGATCATTGCCAATTTGTCAATGTGCTCATCTACTTTTCTCTTCTCCTTCTATGGGTTCTGTGGGGTATTTATACAAAGAGTTGCCCCTTTGCCATCCTGCTATGGGTTCTGGGGAGTTTTATACATGGAATTGCCATGGTACCATCCTGTCATGAATTCTGGGGGTATTTATACATGGAATTGCCCCTTTGCCATCATATGAATTGTGGGGGTTTTATACATGGAATTGCCATGGTGCTATCCTGCCATGAATTCTGGGGGCATTTATACATGGAATTGCCACTGTGACATCTTGATATAAGTTCTGGGGTTATTTATATTTGGAATTGCCACTGTCCCAACTTGATATAAATGCTGGGGGTATTTATACATGGAATTGCCATTCTACTATGAATTCTGGGGTTATTTATAAATGAAATTGCAATTATGCTGTGAATTCTGGGGGATTTATAAATTAAGTTGCCATTCTGCTATGAGATCTAGGGGTATTTATACATGGAATTTCTACTGTGCCATCCTGCTTTCTGGGTGGGGGGGTATACAGAAAATACAGGGTTAAAGATCTTAGTACAAAGTTAATCCAGAAAATGGTCAAATTGCATCTTGGAGTCAAGAAGACATTTTTTGAAGCAAATTGGATAAGCTTTAGAAGGGGCTGTTCTCCTTCCTTTGTATCAGCTAGAAGTTAGACAGGTTTTAAAAAGGCTAGACGTGTCTTTTTTTCAACCTAAATTACTATGTTTATATATAATTATTATGCTGATGCTGTTGGATTGGAAAATTTGTACAACTGCCCCATAATAATATAACATTGCTGTCTGACTAGCAGAAAAGGTATCCATGTAGTGAGAGATTTTTCACATTACTTCAGTCACTTCATGGCTTTCCCTACTACAGGTTACACACTGCTCCAGGCCTACAGTTCCTCATACCTTGCATTTTGGCTGAGCAATAGAGTGAGGCAGTGCATGGGGAGGTGCTAGAACTTGGGAGAGTGCCTGTGCTCACTGATTCTTACTATATAATGCATTCTTGTACGTTTTTATTATGCTTGGCCTGTCAGTATTCTCTATATCTTACTGCTTGTTTGGCTGTTGTCCATTGTTCTATATGTATGTATTTGGTGTGCCAGTGCCTCGGCTTCTTACTATATAATGTTCTTTATAGTGCTTGTGGTGCCTTCTCTATATTATGTTCTTGGGAGATCAGTACCTACTGCTCCTTTATGTCTTTTTAGTACCCCGTAGTCTCTGCATGTAATGTACTTTAGGTGCCAGAATCTTTTTCCCCCTTTACCCCATAATGCGCTTGTAGTGCAGCATTCACAGCTCTCAGTTAAAATTGTACATGTGGTGTTATTACCCCCTTCCTGCAGTGCCAGACTTTAAGCAAATTTTGCCCCCACTGCTATGGTTTGATTTTCCTGAAAATTCAGTGAAAGCACACAGGAAAGGGGGTGGAGTCCAAAAGCAGTGACCAAAAAGGGGCGTGGCCAAATTTTGCCGCCGCGCTACGCGCGGCACCTTTGCCCTTCGTCCTGGCCACCCCTGTCAAAACCATCTTCTGCTGCCTATGGGTCCATGTCACCAGATTCCCAGCCCTTTTTTCGGTAGTTTATAGAAGCTTGCATTTGGGAGGGTCCTTCTGATGGGAGCAGTTATGCATGGTATAACCAGTAAGTTTTGAAATCAAGTTGGATAGGAAAGGAAAATAATGGTAAATATGATTTTTCCCTTACCTTGCTTGAATGTGGCATAACCATAATGGTAGATACAGCAAACCATGAAATAAGGGGAGAATTTCCTGTGGGCTATTGTCCTACATTATTTATTGTGAAATAGAAAATGAAGACACAAGCTCTCATAGATGGCGAATTTGTCCTGTCGCAAAGCACATTGAAGTAAAATGGGCGTCAAATTTCTTTTGTGCTCGACAAAGAAGAAAAGAGGTTCCACCTAAATATTCGGAAGGGGTTTTTTACAGTGAGAGCTGTGAAGATGTGGAATTCTCTCCCTAAACCAGTTGTACTGGCTGATACATTAGATAGCTTTAAGAAGGGGTTGGATGGCTTTTTAGCAAGTGGAGGGAATTAGCGCAAACCCCTTGCTCTTATCCCTGTAAGGGCAGAGAGCCTGTGTCTGTGTGCTGTAAGCTGTTGCCTAGCAACCAGCTGTTCAGTGCAGTAGGACGTGACACAGCAGGTAGTGACTGGCAGGCAGGAAAAGGAAGTCACTGAAAAAAAGAAGAGAGCCCGGCATAGAGAGCCACATGGTGGACAGAGAAAGAGGCCAGAGAGCTGCTGGACTCTCCTGGAGAGAGACCTAAAGTATCCAAAGAGGAC
Organism: Xenopus petersii; assembly: GCA_038501925.1. NCBI lineage: Eukaryota > Metazoa > Chordata > Amphibia > Anura > Pipidae > Xenopus > Xenopus petersii. Next base: position 17,460,148 of record CM076675.1, on the reverse strand, counting down.
TTGGAGTGAGTATCCTGTTTAAAGGGACAGTACCCTAAAGAAGCGCTTGAAGATAAAGAGACTGTTATTGAAATGACATTAAAGGACTTTATTTATTTTAGTCAGATAGACAGATTGTGCTAGCAAGTTAGTTAGTGAGGCCCCATTGCCACTGGTTAGGAGTGCTGCATATATTAGGTGCCCATTTATTTTAGATAAATATTTATTCAGTTTAACCAATAAGTTGTGTGTGTTTTAACTGTATTCCTAGTGGGGCCACCCATAGGTGCATTCCCGGATCCCACTAGGTGGAGGCACTGTGCTAGTAAGTACCAGGTACCCAGTCTCTCACCATACCACTGCGGAGTGGCTCAGGTAAGAGCCACAGGTGGAGTGTAACACCGCCAAAGGGGTGTCGAAAGGGTTACACAAGTAAAGGAATACAGAGTTATGGAAGATAACTCATAGTACAAGTTGATCCAGGGAGAGGCAAATTGGAGAGGCTTCAGATGGGGTTTTTGCCTTCCTCTGGATCAACTGGCAGATAGGCAGGTTAAGAAAAGTAAAAAGGTTGAACTTGATGGACGTGTGTCTTTTTTCAACCTAACTTACTATGTAAATTTTTACGCACTAAACAAATTTTTCACACTTCAAATGCATTAAAGTCAATGGCCATTTTTCTTGCGGCGACTTTTTTGTCTTGCCAACTTTCAGCAATTTTACATTCATTTGTTTTTAGGTTTTTAGCTGATATCAGTATAACCCTTAATGGACTGCTGTGCACCTAGCCCACTGTGGTTTGAGCTGAGTGGGCTCAACCACAACAAATCTGGATCATTTTGGGGACAATAACCATAGAATACAATTTTAAATGTAAAAAGAACCCCAGTCATACACTAATTATAAAATACTAAAAGGCTGGGCTTTACAGAAAAATTTTATCAATCCATTTAATAAAAAGATTATAACGTGAAAATTGACATCTATTCTATTCTAATCTCCAAAATCATAAATATCTTTTAACTGTGGTAAATTGCCAATACCTACTATTATTAACATGTATTTATTATTATTAACATATATTTATCTTTGCTACTTTGGACTCATCTCAGGCTTTAGGACATATGTCCAAACTTGAACCCCTAATGCTTTTACATTGAAATAAAGTCTTCATAGTTTTTTCTGGAACCCACATCTTATTTGCAGAGGATGCAGTTGATACTCACAATTTACATTTCCTTTTACAAACAGAACAACTGACATATACACTTTTAAGGATCTCTTAAGGTTTTGTAGAAGAGACATCAAAAACATATTGTCTTTGAGTAACATACTGTAAACTCTTAAACCTCTGCAACAATCAGCTGATTTTTGTAGTTTCCAGGGCAAAAACCTCCAAAAAAAAGAAAATTAGGTAATTAGGTTAAAAATATCAATCTTCTGCACTACATTAAAAACCTATATATCCTTGAATTTCCAGTAAAGGATGCTCAGCTTTATGAGACCAAATGTGACTCAGAGAGTATCTGAGATAGAATGCTGTAGGTGGGGACTTTTTTTTCTAGATTACTCATTCAGCACATTTGAAACAAAAGAAGAATCCTTATACTTTGTTTTAGGAAAGTCCATGGTGGGTTTTGAATGTTCTGAAAAATGTTTTATTACCATTATTTTTAGTCTCTTGTGTGAGGGTCTTAGATGGGAAGCCCCTAAGTTTCATTATGTGTGGAAATGACTGTCCCTTATTTAACTGTACCTACAGACATTTAGAATTACTTGAAGCTAATCTAACTACTAGTTTATCCAAAATTACTGGTGCTTACTGATGCTTATGATACAAATGAATCATGAATTATGCTCCATCTACATATACAAAATTATACCAGAGCAGTAACTCACAGCAAACATATTGACATATGCTCTTGGCTACTGATCTCCATAGTGTTCACTACCCCAAAACAACCAAATAGTGATTAGATTTCATCTTAGTAGCTATGGGTTACTGTGTGTGCCATATTTAAGCCCTTCTGTTTATACCTTGATTCCTTTACTGAATGTTCTACATTAGTGATGGGTGAATTTACTTGCCAGGCGCGAATTGGCGGCGAATTCAGGCGATTAACCACCGGTGAATAAATAAGCGAAACCGTGGGCAAAAATTCACCGTCGTAAAAAAAATGGATGCCGGCGTCAGTTTTTTTGGACGCCGACGCATTTTCACCGGCGAATGTGTCCCAGCATCCAAAGAATGGACGCCGGCATCAAAAACGAGACGCCGGCACCGTTTCACTAATTCGCCCATCACTATTCTACATCAATTGATGATCTACATGACTTTTAATGCTAGCGTACTGGTTGGGGAAGCCTTACTTCTTATACCCCACTCGTCCATCAAGCAGACACCTACAAATTCCTGTTGTTACATGAGTACCACGATGAATAAGTGATGCTGCTAGGGGGTAAGGACTCTAAAAATAAAGCTTCTACCCAATAAAGTCACATGTTCACCCTTACCCTTTTGTAATTTCTCTTTTATGGGTATGGAATGGATGTAACTGAAGTGACAAAAATGTAAAATAATTATGGTAAAAATGAGGAATAAATGTGGATTAGGGGTATACACTTCTTTTGGTATTTTTCTTATTTATGATGTGTTCATATTAATTCAAGGGCATGCACCATGACTTAACACTGCTGTGACCAACACAGAGTACTTAAAAGGGAGGCTTTCTGGATTTGGAAACTGGAAACACTACATCCTAAAGGTCTTAATGAACATTTCAGTTTAAATTGTTTCTTATAATAAGTTATTTTTAATGAATAAGATTGTAACACTTTTTTCCTCTTCACAGATAAACCGGCCAAAGGGAGAAAAGAAATGATAGAGGTAATGATAAAAAAAACCTGCTGGCTGTGAGTAATTCTACCTATAGAAAATATATATATATATATATATCATTGTTATTTGGATTTGAATATTTTTACACTGTGATTTTTGGGTTTACCTGATGCTATACACGCACATCCGTGTCTGGATTTATTAAGGAAAAACCTTTTTTGTTACACTACAAAATGGACGCTCCAATAAGTGTTTGGACAGGACTGAGTACCAAGCCTCGTTTTGGATCCATACTGGAACTTGGGAACATGTGGTTGGTGGGTGTGGCCTAATTGGCTTTAAAATGTGATGGTTTGCACTGTGTGTTTATCCTGATGAAGGGTGGGTGAAAACCCCCCGAAACATTGATCTACTTGTGGTGAAAAATAAATGGGGAAGCTCCCCACCTGCAACAAAAATGGTGTTGTGCTACTCTCTTCCATTCTGCTGTTATTACAACACAGACTACCTCTCATTTACATCAGAGTGTCATTGGAGAATATGCAAGCTGCTTGATGCACCATTGCTATGCTGCTCAGTTTTTTCAGTATTTTTCCAGCAGAAATAAAACTTATTTTCCCTTTGTACTCAGGGGATCTCCATTGCTGGAAATTCCAGAACAGAGCACAGAATAAAAATGTGAGCAACAGCCAACCTGAAAGTGCTTTCGACTTGTCGGTAAACAAAAATATAGGTTAATCGAACAGACTAATGTGAAATGCTTGCTTTAATACTGAAAATGTATCAAAATTAACAAAACAAAATTAAAAAAAAAATAAAATTGCAGTACAGTGTGCTCAGAATTCTCAGTACCTGGGGTTTCCCAGATAATGGATCTTTCATCTTCATATCATAAGTCTACTAGAAAATCATGTAAACATTAAGGGGGTTATTTACTAAATTCCGAATTTTTTATAAAATTGGACTTTTAAAAAAATCACGAATTTTTCAGAATTTATCAAACCCAGAAGATGGAAAAGTCAGAATCTGAAAATCTGGCATCTCAGACCTGTCTAGGTTCCATATAAGTCAATGGGAGAAGTCCCAATGATTTTTTGATGTACGCTGGGTTTTTGAAAATAACCTGAAGTTTTCAGAGTTTTCGGGCAAAGTTTGGAGTTTTCGGGTGAAAAATTCAATATAATCGTGAAAATTGGATGAATGATCCAAAAAATAGTGAAAATCAGATTTAACATTTTATTTTGTAAATATGCTAGAAGCAAACAACAAAACTTCAATCATGAAAAAACTAGATTGAGTTTAATCACAATTCATTTTAAAATATTTGCCTCCAAGGTGGTTGGCATTTTGGTACTGCCTTTTATTGAAAGATTTTTGCACCAAAATGGGCAGGCCGGTGGGATCCTGTGCATGAAATGCATCAGACCTTGCTTTTAAAAGATGAATAAAGTCAAGTATTAATGGAGATCAAATTCATGGTCTGGAGTGTGTAAAGCTGTTTTATGATTCAAGTGACTATTCTCCCAAAAGCTACAGGTTCGGGGCTTTGAGCACCCGCACCACCCTTTGTCAACTGTAAGCTGAATTTTTAAAAATTGTTACACTCTAATCTGCCTTGCTACCCTAAACGATTGGCCCGGGGGTTTTTAAAGGAAAACTATACCCCCAAAATGAATACTTAAGCAACAGATAGTTTATATCAAATTGAATGACATATTAAAGAATCTTACCAAACTGGAATATATATTTACATAAATATTGCCCTTTTACATCTCTTGCCTTGAACCACCATTTCGTGACTCTATCTGTGCTGCCTCAGAGATCACCTGACCAGAAATACTACAACACTAACTGTAACAGGAAGAAGTGAGGAAGCAAAAGGCACAACTCTGTCTGTTAATTGGCTCATGTGACCTTACATGTGGTTTGTATGTGTGCACAGTGAATCGTACAATCTCCGGGGGCGGCCCTTATTTTTTAAAATGACAATTTTCTATTTATGATTACCCAATGGCACATACTACTAAAAAAGTATATTATTATGATAATGGTTCATTTACATGAAGCAGGGTTTTACACATGAGCTGTTTTACTCAGTTTCTTTTAATAGAGACCTACATTGTTTGGGGGGTATAGTTTTCCTTTAACACCTGGACCAACTTTAACATCGGGTATGATTTTTTTTTTATCTGGCGAAAATATCACTGACAATGGAGTCTACCTTTTCCATTTATAACTGCTATTTCTAACTGGTTTTGCAAATCCCATCATTACCCCAATATTTATCTACAAAGTTTTATACTTTGGCAATAAAAAGGATGGACCTCCTTTCTGGATTCTAAAGCACTGCGTCCCAGTCCAGAGGCCCATGGCTAGTTGATAGGAAATAAGTTATGATACACAACGACTCAATGTCTGGAAGCTATGGCTGTGTGCATCCCTAAACATTAAAAATTCATCTATTTCTGCACAGTAGCCCTGTGACCAAAAAATAATAAGCTCCCCCAACACTTGCCTATGCGCATGGATTAATTAGTGAAAATTATTTTTAAAAGATTCAATCCCTTTATAGCCTTATGGAGATTAACCACCACAAGAGTGGAATTGCAATTCTCTAATACACTTCCATTCATTTATTTGCATCAATAGATTTAAGAAATGCAACCTGGTCAAAAAGTGAGTCATTAAATAGCCTGTATTACTTTTTACTGTTCTTACACAAGTTCACAGAAAGTTTTCAGATCCACGCATGGCCATAAATCATAACGGTACAATGCTGTGTTTGATGGTAATATCAACTTTCAAATGTCATTATTTTCCCCTTCTAACATACCACTGGAAAATAAGCCAAGCTGTGTGTAGGTACCATGGTTACACTGTTCATTTTTCCAGTAATGTCCCAACAGAAATAAAACCTCTATTCCTTTTTTACGCTCAGGAGATCTCCTACGCTAGAATTCCAAAGCGCGGCTCAGTAGGATATCACCTCTAGGTAACTACCAAGAAAACAAAGTGACAGCCAAGGTAAAGTAGTTTCCACTTATTTCTAAATAAAAATATAAACAACTGAAAGAGTAAATTATTTGCCTTTGTGTTTTATAACCCCTTGCAGTGCATCATCATTTTAAAACTGGAAAGAAAAATATATCCTGTTGTGTGCATATAACATGTATAAATTAAAAACGACATACTCTCGAATGAAAATCAGCAAAGGCAACTTAAGAAGAAATCTTTATATTCGCATTACTACATTTACACGTTTGTGGTCTTGCCACTGAGAACATAAGACTTTAATTAATAGTGTTTCAAAGCTTTTGGGGTTGAGTTTTCATGAGATAAACCATGATACATTTTGTCCTTATCAAATTGAATTTGGCCCATTAAGTGAAAGATTATTTTCTTTCGGAAAGTTGTAGCCGTTATTCCTGTAATGATCCCTGTGATAAATCCTTAAGACCCTGAGCAAGTAATGAACTTGATTGTTGCTTTTTGAGTAAGTGCTGCTAGGAAATGAGCAAGGCTGAGGTAAGGATGTCAATGTGAGGACTCACCCTGGTGGTCTAGTGGTCTAGTGGGAAGCCCTCCAGGCCTTCGGTGGGGACGCCGCGGTGATCTTCTCTCTTCAATTGCCGGTTTCTCTATGGCGTGCAGCATGCACTTCTGGCTTTTATGTATCACGAGCGTCATGACGTCATCGCATTTGGTGCAAATTTTTAATATTTCTAGGGGCTTTGAATCCAAACTCATTGCCTGTTGTTAGGTCTAACTTGTTTAATATCTGGGTGTGATTCTTTGTCTGTCTGATTCCAGTTTCGACTATTCTGAACTCTACTAATCCTGACCCTTGCCTGCCTGACTATTCAAAACTCTGCGGATATTGATCATTGCCTGCCTGATTATTCCTTGAATGCTGCCTGTACTGACCCGGCCTGATTGACCTTGCTTGAACTCTGACTGTACAGACCACTGCTTGTCTGACCCTGCTTGAACTCCGCCTGTCCCGACACTGGCCTGCCTGATTATGATTTTGTCTATTCCCTGAACTGTTGCTTTCCTTTCAAATCTTTGGAAACGCACGTGCTCCTTTGCTTGTTCAGAACATCAGCTTTGCTCCTCTCAAGGTAAGACCTGGCGGCATGTGAGTAGCTGAGGACACCTTCCGAGGCCAAAGGCGGCTGCTACAGGCGGAAGATTGAGCCGTAACCAGGGAGCTTAGCACTTGCTCTAAATTAAGGGGGCTGTACGTGACAATAAATAAATGAATAAACTTTGATTTTACATGCCAAGTCCACCATCAACTATATTCTAATTTGTCTGTTACACTTGCTGGTTCAAAGTGGTGCACCTTGCCCCTTCTTAACTTGGTGAGTTTATATCTGGCTTAAAATCCCTGAATCTATAAACGCTAAGGGGCAAATTTACTAAAATGCAAAGTGGCTAACGCAGGCGAAAATTCGCCAGCGTGACGTCATTTTGCCACTTTGCAAATTTACTATCAGTGACCCTGGCGAAAATTCGTCAGCAAAGTGGATAGTCTAGCGCAACTCTGGTGAAGGGGGCAAAACTCCGCAAATTTACTAAGTTTTTTTTTTCTGTGAACGTTACCTCCTTCGCCAGAGTTTACTTCGCCAGGTCAGAGCAGGTGAAGTTCAATAGAGTAGATAGGAGTTAGTAAAAAAAATGTTGAAAACTTTTCTAAGTCCCAAAATAGTTAAAACTTGTTCTAAGTCCCAAAAAAACACTGGCGTTTTTTGGGTGATAGGCTGAAAAAGAGTGAAAATGTTTCTTTAGGGTGCCCACCTTCCCCCCAAAATTTGTTAACATATGGCACCTTACATATACTAAACTCCAAATGCCAAAAAACAGAAAAATTTATGGGGTTTTTTGTATGAAATCCAAATTTTTTGTGAAAAAAAAAACTTGAATTTTTACACCCCGAGGATCGAAGAAGTCCGTATCTGAAAATCTGCTATGGCAAATGTGTAGGGCATTAGAACACCTATATAAACTTTTATTAAGTTTCCCTGGTCTTGTGTAGTGTTCTGTATGCACTGCAGCTTACACGTACATTCAAATTTTAATTTGCCGTATGCAAATTAGCCTTCGCTAGCACAACTTCGCTTAGCCTGACGAATTAATGTTAGCGCAACTTCGCTACCTTTTGCCTCCTGAGTGCAACTTCGGATTTTAGTGAATTAGCGGCGGCCTGGCCAGGCAAAGTGCAGTGAAGTGCAACAAAAAATTATCTCAGTATTTTTTCAAAAAAAATCTGAAAGAATCATGAAAAATAAGAATTTTTTGAAATTTCCTCCCGAAAATGCAGAATTACATGAATTTTTCATAATTTTCACCTAAAAACACCGGATTATTGCATGAAGCCCAGCACCGATCAAAAAATCGTTTTGACTTCTCCCATTGACTTATATATAACCTCGGCAGGTCTGAGATGAAAGATTTTCAGATACGGACTTCTTCGATCCTCGGGGTGTAATAAATTCCGAAAAATTCAAGATTTTTTTTTTTTTCACAAAAAATTTGGATTTCATACAAAAAACCCCACAAATTTTTCTGTTTTTTGGCAATCGGAGTTTAGTAAATAACTCCCTAAGATCTATGGGACTAGTACTCTGCAGGCAAATAATCATAGTGACTTTGATGAGATCTTCTTTATGTTAGATTAGTCTACTTGTCCAACTCATCATTATTGCCTATTTCTCAAGCTAGATGCTATCTGAAAGACAAATGATCAACATCTACATACAGTCACTTCTGTTTTTTCCAACCTTCTAACATAACGGGGCAAAAACTTTGAAAGAAAAAGCACAAAAATCTTGGCATCTTTGCCCTTTAATATGTTACCACCCAACTGTCATTTTAAACACCCTACATTTATAAATAGCCATGGGATTTGAGCGTTGTTCTCTCTTTCTAATGGAACTGCACCCACCTACCAAATTTCACTCTCATTACATCAGCGATACTGATCTTTGCACACCTGGAACTGGAAGGTGAATGTCATTTGTAGTGTAGGGGAAATAAACTGATCTCTGTAAAACAAAACTTTCCAGAGCCCTTCAGGTTGAAAATGTAAACTTTCTGCATCCACATCATTGGATTGATTATTATTATTATTAGTGATGGGCGAATTTATTCGCCAGGCGCAAATTCGCGGCGAATTTGCTCAATTCGCCGCCAGCGAATAAATTCGTGAAACTCCAGCGAAAATTCGCCATTTTTTTTCCGAAAAATGGACGCCGGCGTCAAAAACGAGACGCAAATTCGCCCATCACTAATTATTATTATTATTATTAATATGATCTGGATATGATTATTATTAGCACATATAATAGGTACAAATTCATCTCCCTTAATACTGGACAAAGCATGTTGTATGTTGCTCATCACTGGTCTAAAAGGGACAGACTATTTCAGCTCTAAATATAACCATGGAGAGTAGTCTAATATGAAAGAAAGGGATGCTGTGAAGATTTTCAGTGATTATTTTTCTTCATGGCATTTAGAGTCAATTTCTATATTATAGAATAGTTATTTCCATATTTTAACCGATAGCAGTATTGGTTAATAGATTCTAAAGCTGTACTTCTGTAGACATTGCCATGCACACTTAGGGGCACATTTACTTAGGGTCGAGTTAATTAACCCTCGATATTCGACCGTCGAAGTTAAATCCTTCGACTTCAAATATCGAAGTCGAAGGATTTAGCGCTATTCGTTCGATCGAAGGAATAATCGTTCGATTCGAAGGATTTTAATCCATCGATCGAACGATATTCCTTCGATCAGAAATTGGCTACAAAGCCTATGGGGACCTTCTCCATAGGCTAACATTGGTGCTCGGTTTTAGGTGGAGAAGTAGGTGGTCGAAGTTTTTTTAAAGAGACAGTACTTTGGTCAAATTCGATGGTCAAAGTAGCCAAAAAAATACTTCGAAATTCGAAGTATTTTTTATTCTATTCCTTCACTCGAGCTAAGTAAATGTGCCCCTTACTGTCTATTAGCATCTGTAATGTGCATGTTTGCGGTTAGTGAAAGTATCATATTCTAGAGTTCCTACTCAATTAAAAACTTTGAAATTCAATGCTTCAGCTATTATATTGGGAGGGGAAGACAGATCAATAGGCAGCTTGCAACAGGATATTATGATAAATACATTAAACATATTTATAGATAAACATAGTCACCACTGAGACTGTAACAAGTGGTTTCGGTCTCCGGTGTTGCACAAATATCGATGTGATATTTGGGAGAAGTTTAATGCTCGACATTTTCTGTAATGATGGCCAGTTAAATTGAAGTTCTATGTATTTATTTCTGAGGAGACCATTATTAAAGCAGTTTAACGGTGGATTTAAAGCTGGTACTGTAGAATAAGCATCTATAAGAACTGGAACTGTTGTGGGACTTTTCCTACTGTGGCCTCCTTCACCACAACCACAGCTACCGACACCACTACCACAACAACTGAAAAGAAACAACCGTGGGCATAGGAACAGGGGGAGATTTTCCCCTCCTTTTCTGAATTTGAATCAATGCACCAAGGCATCTATTATCCATTCTTTTATCTCTGTTGACAAAAAAAGGGCTACCAGAATATACTTCTTACTACCTGTCGTTGAGGGAATTTGTCAGTTAAACCTTCTCTTTGCCCACCATATTTCAGTCCATTTTCTGTCCATATATAAAGGATGAATGACAATGTCTAAATGGTATAAGTTCATAGAGTAATCTTAAATGCGACGAAAAGCCTTTAAGGTATAAGGTGCACATCCGTTTTAGTCAAGCCAGGGCTCAAATGTAGAGTTAGAAATTAAATCTATTATTGTAACTTAAATAATATGACATGAAGGGGCAGATTCACTAAGGGTCGAATTTCGAAGTTAAAAATACTTCGAAATTCGACCCTCGAATTGAAATCCTTCAACTTCTAATATCGAAGTCGAAGGATTTAGCGCTAAACGTTTAAATCCTTCGAATCGCAGGATTCGAAGGATTTTAATCAAACGATCGAATGAATATCCTTCGATCAAAAAAAGCTTAGCAAGCCTATGGGGACCTTCCCCATAGGCTAACATTGACTTCGGTAGGTTTTATCTGCCGAAGTAGGGGGTCGAAGTTTTTTTTAAAGGGAAAGTACTTAGACTATCGAATGGTCGAATAGTCGAACGATTTTTACTTCGAATCGTTCGATTTCGTTCGATTTCGATCGAATTCGAACGAATTTAACCAATTCGATGGTCGAAGTACCCAAAAAAAACTTCGAAATTCGAAGTTTTTTTCATTCGAATCCTTCACTCGAAGTTAGTGAATCTGCCCCGAAGCATTCCATGCTAAACAAAATAAAGTATAGGCCTATGATTATGGGGCAGATTTATCAAGGGACGAATTTTGAATAAAAAAACTTTCGAAGTTCGAATAAAAAAAGACCAACTGAAGGTTTTTTTTCCGGGTGAATAGGCCGTTTTTGTTCAAATTCAAATCAGACGAATCGAAGTAACATCGTATTCGATTGAATTCAATGTTTTTTCTTAAAAAAAAACAAAACAATTTTTCAAAGTCCACCAATTGACTCCAAATAGGTTCTACGAGGTCTCCCATAGGCTAAAACAGCAATTCGACAGGTTTTAGATGGAGAATGATCGAAGTTGAATTTTTCAAGAGGCAGTACATGATAAATTGCGATATTAGAATTTTCAAATTGAATTTGGACTATTCCCTAGTTGAAGTACACAAAAAAATAGCTAGAAATTTGAATTTTTTTAATTTGAATTTTCACTTCGACCCTTGATAAATCTTCCCCATTATATGGAACATTTCAGGTCATATTACTTTAAGGTTACTCCAATTACTTAGCACTAAGGAGGTCAACCTAGTTATAGACCTGGGACATAAGCAATTACTTATATGGCAAGCTGTTATAAATTTACATGTCACATTTATGTAAATGAGGGATCTTTTGAAATCTTTATTTGAAATGTTTGGGGCATTTGGGTTTAGTCCCTTATTATGCTGTGGTGTGGATTTGCATGAATATATGAGTCAGATTTACAGATTTGAATACTCGCCAATACTTTTGCCAAATTTAGTTTACTATTTAAGTTAGGTTTAAGTCAGAACTCTATGCCTGAGAACCAAAAATGATAGTCTTCACCCCTCATTTAAAGAGATACTGTCATTCAAAATGCATCATTTAATATCACTCCTCCAGTAGAATTCTGCACTGAATCTGTTTTTAAAAAGGTTTTTTAATATTTAATTTGGAAATCTAGCATAGTGCTAAACATGTTGTTAGTTTCCCAGGTGCCCCCAGTCATGTGACTTTTGTACTTTACTGCTCCACTGCAAATTGGAGTGATATCACCCCCACTCAGTTCCCCCCCCCAGTAGAACAATATGAATATAACAAGATAACACTCCCTGACACAAGATAACAGCTTTCGCGTGACGTCAGAAGCACATTTCTGCATGCGCTCTGACTGACGGCCACTTGCACTGGGAGCTCCTAGCACAATTTTTTTTTTTATAACTATTTAAACCAGTAACGTAACTAGAGATGGTTAACCCCCCACCCCCCTCTGTATGCAAGTTTCAGCCCAGAATCAGCGGGGGCCCTGAGGGGGTACAGGCCCTGACCCAATCGCACCCCCTGCTCCCCCGGTAGTTCCGCCACTGACTGTAACCCCCAACCCTGCACCTTTGGTTGGGGATAATATATTTAACCAACAGGTGCCCTTGAAGCTGCTAGTCTCAGTTTCCCCAAGAGACTTGCTTATCTTAAATAGTTATAGTTTTATATTTGCTTATCTTAAATTGTTACAAATGTATCATAATGCAGCTGCTCATGGTTCTCAGCCAAAAGCCTCTTATTGTTATTAAGTTTCAGAAACTTTGTATCTTTTTCTCAAGTTAGTGCAGGATATTAAAGAAAAACTTAGGGCATTTCAGTAAGAAACCCAGGACTGCGGGCTGAGCTGTCAAAATTGGGACTGTCCTGCAGAAATGGGATAGTTGGGAGGTATGTAACGCCTCAATACTGACTGTTCTGAACCCTGCTTATCTACTGCCCTATGCCTAAAACACCTTTGTGCTGCCCAAAAGCAGCCCAAATGGAACTATATAAATTTCGTCTGCACAATCAATCAACGAAAGTAGAGCACTTCAATGCAGATTTACTGCTAATTCTTCATTTATTTACTGCAAGACGGTGTCTTGCAGTAAATAAATAAAGAAGAATTAGCAGTAAATCTGCATTGAAGTACTCTACTTTCGTTGATTGATTGTGCAGACAACTATGGATGATTGGCACATCCACATGAAAGGATTGATGCATTCTATAAATTGAACAATATTGGGCTGAGCGCAGATCTTCACAGCTGTATATCAATTTCATTTGAGTGACATCATATTCTGTATGCCGAAAAGTCATAGTGTTTTTTTAAAATGCTGTTGCTTCTTTATATTTTAAAGTGCATTAATATTAAGGGGTAAATTTATCAAAGAGTGAAGTTCCGCCACTAGAGTGAAATTCCGCAGCTCACAATTCATTTCTATGGGATTTTGAAAGGCATATTTATCAATGGCTGAAGTTCACCCTTTGATAAATACGCCTTTAAAAATCCCATAGAAATGAATGGAAAGTGGCGGAATTTCACTCTAGTGGCGGAACTTCACTATTAACTTCACTCTTTGATAAATATACCCCTATGGGTGACCCTGCATGTAACAATTACGTTCTTTCCTGCGACCATTGGTTTGTGTGCCTTCAAAGTTGCCCAATCCAAATGTTCCGTCTTGGGCGATTGACAAGCTGACAGCTCATCTTCTGCCATACACGCAGGGCCGCCATCAGGGGGGGACAGGGGGGACAAGCGTACCGGGCCCGGGCATGAAGGGGGGCCCGGCAGCGCTGCATTTTTTGAAGATCCGGGCCCCCCTTACGAGCGCCCGAGCCGTACGTCTTGCCTCTGTGCTGCCGAATGCGGAAGTGCCGAAAAGCCGAAGCCGATGCGCCGAAAAGACCCGAAGTCACGGAAAAAGCCGAAGTCACGAAAACAGCCGAAGCCGAAGTCCTGAAGCAGCGCAAAGACCCGAAGTCACGAAAACAGCCGAAGCCGAAGTCCTGAAGCAGAGAAAAGACCCGAAGTCACGAAAGGAGGTGAAGTTGAAGTACTGAAGCCGTGAGTTCAATTCTACTGAACACCAGTTTGTGTATTTTTTTTTTTTAATCTCCTGGCCACCAATGTATTATTTTAATATTCTATAGGCCCCTGCAACCAATCTTTTTTTTTTAAAACATGTTTTTTTGGGGCCCCAATTTTTTTTTTAACTCGTAAGGGGCCCCTGACGCCAATGTTTTTTTTTTTTTTTCAAATTTTTTTTTTTTTTTTCAAATTTTTTTTGGGGCCCCAATTTGTTTTTAACTTTTAAGGGGGCCCCTGCCGCCAATGTTTTTTTTTTTCAAAAAATTTTTTTTTTTTTCTCAAATTTTTTTTTGGGGCCCCAATTTGTTTTTAACTTATAAGGGGGCCCCTGCCGCCAATGTTTTTTTTTTTTCAAAAAAATTTTTTTTTTTTAAATTTTTTTTTGGGGCCCCAATTTGTTTTTAACTTATAAGGGGGCCCCTGACGCCAATGTTTTTTTTTTTTTTCAAAAAAATTTTTTTTTTTTTTTCAAATTTTTTTTTGGGGCCCCAATTTGTTTTTAACTTATAAGGGGGCCCCTGCCGCCAATGTTTTTTTTTGTTTTTTCAAAAAAATTTTTTTTTTTTTTTAATTTTTTTTTGGGGCCCCAATTTGTTTTTAACTTGTAAGGGGGCCCCTGCCGCCAATGTTTTTTTTTTTTAAAAAAAATTTTTTTTTTTTAAATTTTTTTTTGGGGCCCCAATTTGTTTTTAACTTATAAGGGGGCCCCTGCCACCAATGTTTGTTTATTTTTTAGTTTTTTTTACATTTTTTTTGTTGGGGCCCCAAGTTTTTTTTAACTTATAAGGGGGCCCCTGCCACCAATGTTTTTTTTAAAAAAAAAAAAATTTAATTTTTTTTTTTTTGGGGCCCCAATTTTTTATAAGGGGGCCCTGACCATCAATAGCTTTTTACAACTTGTGTGGGGGGGTTACTTTTTTAGCGCTGATGTCTGTGTGGTCTTTTAACTGCGATGTGGAGTGGGCGGGAAATGGGGTGGAGCTTGGTCATCAGTGTGGGCGGGGCCCAGGGGGCCCCAAAAATTTTGTTGTACGGGGCCCCGTGATTTCTAATGGCGGCCCTGCATACACGCACCAAATATAGAATGATAATATCTGTGTGTGTTTGGCCACTTTAAAGGTTATGCCGACAACTTTCCCAAGGCTCCCTTTGTGGCTTCTTCATGTTCCCTATTTCACTATGCTGCACATATTCAAACCAAGTCACAAGGAGGCCTTGGAAAATACTGAAAAGATGGCAGCATGGCACTGGTAAGGAACATCTTTGGACTGGTGTTATTTTTTCCGAATAGGAGCACCTAGGGAAAAATGTTAGCTATTTCAGACACAGGTATAGCTTCCAGTATAACATATTGGCACAGCACCACCACATTACCCTTTCTTTGTATAGTGGAGCTTATTATCTAAAGTCATTTTCACATTAATACACTATGGTCAATTGTATCAGGAGTCAATTAACGTGTCAGTAGACTTTTGGAAAACTGGAAAAGCTGGATCACACTCTCCAGCTATCTGTCTGTCTACTTGTTTACAAATATATGTAACAGTAAGTCGCTCTGATTTTTTTTCCCCTCCATAGTGATAAGCGGTAAATGATGTGGGAGTGTGAAGACTATTTAGAGAAGGAGAAAACTTGAAGAGGATATCTAAATATAACACTTTGCTGGGGTGTACACTTTCATTCTTCATTTAAGAGGAAGCATCAAATTAATTGTATTTTAAATGTTTGCTTCGAAACTCTCTTTCTCCTCCACCAACTGGCACACAGATTCACATCTTCTGTTTCAGCACATATATAGCTGGTTTCTGGGATTTGAGAGACAAGTGGAAATTACAGAGGTGCAGTATTGCTAGTTTCGGTGAAACACACAGGGCTTGATACCATTTTTTATATTCTACTTGTACAAAGCTTTTATTAACGACACTTTGGGGGCAGATTAACTTAGGGTCGAATATCGAGGGTTAATTAACCCTCGATATTTGACTAGGAATTGAAATCCTTAGACTTCGAATATCGAAGTCGAAGGATTTAGCGCAGAAAATTCGATCGAAGGATTATTCCTTTGATCGAACGATTAAATCCTTCGAAGCGAACGATTCGACGGATTTTAATCCAACGATCGAAGGAATATCCTTCGATCAAAAAAACTTAGGCAAGCCTATGGGGACCTTCCCCATAGGCTAACATTGACTTCGGTAGCTTTTATCTGCCGAACTAGGGGGTCGAAGTTTTTTTTAAAGAGACAGTACTTCGACTATCGAATGGTCGAATAGTCTAACGATTTTTAGTTCGAATCCTTCGATTCGAAGTCGTAGTCGAAGGTCGAAGTATCCCATTCAATGGTCGAAGTAGCCCAAAAAACACTTCGAAATTCGAAGTTTTTTTACTTCGAATCCTTCACTCGAATTTAGTGAATCGACCCCTTACAGGTGACAGTAGGATGATATTTTATGTAAAACTTTTTATGTAAAACTTTTTCCTGAGCAATTGATTCCATAACAAGTCTTAAGACTATATTTGAGTCTGCATTTTAAAGGCAAACTAAACCTCCCCTATCAAAAGCCCCCCCCCCTTGAAATTTCTGGCATTGACCCCTCTACATTATTTAAAAGGGAAACCCTTTAAAAAAGACCCTTAAATGCAGAGAAGTGCAGCAGAGCTTGCAGTCGCCATCTTCCAACTCTACTTATTGTATTCAGGTGTCAATTTGCTCATGCACAGTTGAAGCTAATTCCTGACTCTGCCCAACCCTCAGCCTCAAAGAGACCTGAAGACAATACGAAGAGCTGGAAAATGACGACCAGGAGCTCCATTGTGCTTCTTTGCATTTAAGCTTCAGATTTTTTTATGCTGATGTTGTTTTGTGCCTGAAGGCAGGGTTCTAATGCTGCTTGGCCTTAACAACAATAAATTATTAACATGATTAGATTTCCTGTACACAGGGAATTTATATCTGTTGCTAAATGTTTTTCCAACTGCATTAGAATTGCCATGGTAATTAAATGGAATAGTCCAGCCCAGAAGTAACCAATTGATTTTCATTTTATTTTGAATATGACCTCCTATCTATGTATTCTCTCTGGTTTAGCCTGAGAATATTTATCATACAAGCTGTCAAGTATTTTAATGAACACCAGACTCTCAACATAAACTGGCAACAGTCTCTTTCAACTGTCAGTATCAATGGCATGAGATGTGAAAAGTGTTCTCTCAAAGCCTACAACTAAAGGTAAAAACATAAAAAATAAAACACAGATAAGCCTTTAAACAAAGGAACTTTACTATGTGCTGGTTTAATATGTTCCTAAAACTATCTGTTTAATAAAGGCTTATAAAACTTTCCTTAAGATAAAACTAGGATTGATTGTACAGGTATGGGACCTATTATCCAGAATGCTCAGGACCTGGGGTTTTTCTTTAGGGCTAAACATGCCTCAAGGAATGCATTAGTATTAATATGTAGGTATCCAGTGTCGGACTGGCAAGCTGGGATACTAGGAAAATTCCCGGTAGGCCCAGGTGTCCGTGGGCTCTCATGTTGCTAAACTTTTGGCCTGTTTCATGGCCATTCCTTATTTGTATGAAAACAAAGAGGCTCAATAGATGGAATAATAGATTATAGTATGTAAAGAGAATAGGAGAGGTTGAGTGAGGAGAGGAAGAATAATAGTACTGAGGGTGGGCCCCTGGTCTAAGGTTATTGGGTGGGCCCCTGGTGTCCCAGTCCAACACTGTAGGTATCTGAAGAGCAAGTATTCTGCAGACACTACTACAGGTATGGGACCCGTTGACCAGAATGCTTGTGACTCTGTGTTTTCCTTTAGAGCTAAGCATGCCTCAAGGAATGCATTAGTATTAATATTAATGTTGTTTAAAAATGTAGGTATCCAAAGAGCAAGTATTCTGCAGACACTATTACAAGTCTGGCACCTGTTAATCAAAATCCTTTTGGATTTTCCGGATAGTAAAATTCCATGTCCCACTGCGACGCATTCAATTACATTAAGTAGGAGAAACAACAGCCTGCCAGAAAGCAGTTCCATTCTTAAGTGATGGCTCTTTCTGAAAGCAAAATGACTTGAGATGCACCTACACACCAATATTACAACTAAATGGACTTGATGGATTAGGAATGAAATTGTAAATAGTACAGTGTAAACAACGTTATTTAAAAATAAAAACTACACCATAAACATCATAACAGAATGTAAAGGTTGGCACCCTAATTCTAGAACCAATGCCAAGCTTCTGTCTGTAGCAGCCGACTTTGGCTTCGGGAGGAGACCTCAGCTACTCAGATGCCGCCAGGTCTTAAAACAAGAAGTGCAATGCGAGGGGTTCAGACAAGCAGAGGGGCACAACTGTAAGGCAAGAGTCTTTGGGCTGAAGGTCACAGTACAAGGCATGAGACAAAATCATAATCAGATCAGGCCGGGTCGGGGCAGGCAGATACCAAACGTAGTCAGGCAGGCAAGGGTCAAACCAGGAAGTCAATCAGAGGGATACGGCAGAATCGGTGTCGGATATCAGGCAAGGGGTCAGGATACAGAAAGTAGAATCGTCAAGAACAGGCAGGGGTCACAACAGGTAGTCAATAACAGGTTTCAGGATCAGAATAGCAAAAGCTAAGCACCAGCAACAAATCCTATCATGGGCAGCGTGTAAAAAGAAAATGTCTCTTTAAATACCTTTTAAATTTCATGCCATTGCGCACTGGCGTCATCACGCCAGAGCGCCTGCACCTTTGAATCACAAGGAGGCGTGCCGCGCGCGCCCTAAGGCGCCAAAAGCGCGCTGAAGATTGATGCGGCGGACATCCTCACCGAAGGGGCGTCAGGTGTCCCTGCCGTCCCCCCACTAGACTACCAGGGTGAGTTGTTACATTACACCCCCCTCTAGGGGGGGTCACTGGACCCCCAGGTCTCTCAGGAAACTTTAGGTAGAACTGCCTCCTGAGGCGGTCAGCCCTGATGTCACTAACTGGAACCATCATCACACCAGTGCACCTGTGCCTTTAAATCACAAGGACGTGCGCCACGCGCGCCCTGTGGAACCGGAGCCTGCGGCGCTGAAGATTGATGCAGCGGACGTCCCCCCCCCACTAGACTACCAGGGTGAGTTGTTACACAGAATCCCTTTAACTATCTAATAGAACTGTAATAGGGGGAACAAAAGTAGCAGAAAAATCTGATATTAACTTTTGAAGTGTTAATGTTTTTTTTAACTTTCACAGGAATCTGTTCTACTGGGTATTATATAAACACCCCAACTCAAATTTTACTTTCATTTGTCTAACTGTGCTAGATTGATCAAAGCTGTTTGTCGATTGGTTGCTGTAGCCGCATACTTGTCCCCTTTTGTTAGAACTGTAGAACTGTAGCAATAAACATTGAACAAGACGCTGAATAAAACTGACTGGTAAAACGATTATACCAAATTGTTCTTTGCTTTATTCAGTGGCAAACAAACAATTTAAAGTAATAACATGGTTACGCTCTTCACATACCTAAATAAATTTTTTTAAAAAATACCCACGACTGTCAATCAAAGATTTGTACATGGAAATTATATTCATAAATAACATTGGCTCCGTTTGATTGAATAGGCTTTATATGGATTTATAAACCAGACGTCCTTATCATTTATTTTGATGGAATCCGAGGAAAATAAATATCAAACTGTCCTCTCTTTTCATTTCTGACAAATTTCTATTGTCAAAGAATCAAATAAAGTTTACGAGAAAGAGGAAAAAAAAATAGAAACCTGGCATATTATTCTGCTCACAATACCACACTACAAAGTGTTCACATCAAAAACTTTGCCTTAATAACTGTAATTTTTAGCAGCCATTCAAGTTGAGAAAGAGAAAGGCTTTTTTGTGGTTGTTTCTTCTTTAATTTAATGCAGTTCTGTAGCTCTGTAACTTAGAGGAACAGTAAAGATAATTTACCGAAGATAATTTGCCGCCCAGCCGCTTGCTGAGGAGCACTGGGGACCAGGGTCAGACTAGCCTCTCTGGGCCCGGCGAAAAAACCCGGTGTGTCCCATCTTTGGTGAGCTCCAAGGCCCTTGCTTAAGTTATTACATAAAAAAATAAAATGTATTATAAAATAATTCAATGCAGGGTTGAACTGGGCCTGCGGGGCACCAGGAAAAAATACGGTGGGCCCCCAGCTCTTGTGGGCCCCGCCAGCCGAGTCCTGCTCCGTGTTCTAAATTTCCTGCTGCTGCAAATACAAAGTGCGCACCTGCGCGCATGCGCAAACACACATGTGTGCCGGCACGGGAGGTGCGGCGACAGCTCAACAGTGGAACCCGGCGGCAGGGGACCTGGAGGGGGACCCTGAAACAGCATACGGAACACATTTTAGGACATCCTGCGTCGAAGTACCCTTCCTTTCTGCAATGTCCTATGCCTTCTGAATGGCGCATCGGGTCCTTTTACTGTCACTCATCGTCCAAACCTGCAGTCACACCTCCGTCCTCTACCCTCCCTTCTCAGCCGTCAGTCATGCTAACTCCGCCCTCAGTCCTCGGCCCTCAGCCTTCAGCCCTCAGCCTTCAACCCTCAGCTTTCAGCCCTCGGCCCTAAACCCGGGCTGAAGGCTGAGGGCCGAGGGGTGAAAGCTGAGGGTCGTGGGCTGAAGGCTGAGGGCCGAGGGCGGAGTTAGCATGACTGACGGCTGAGAAGGGAGGGTAGAGAACGGAGGTGTGACTGCAGGTTTGGACGATGAGTGACAGTAAAAGGACCCGATGAGCCATTCAGAAGGCATAGGACATCGCAGGAAGGAAGGGTGCTTTGCCGCAGGATGTCCTAAAATTCGTTCCGTAACAGTAGCCCCAGTGGGTCTCGGACACTAAAATCTGTGCTCTGATTCTCTCAGAGGAGATTAAAAATAATTAAACCTCTATTCTCCTGGGAAACCCTTGGATTTGTCCCAGATTTATGAAGGACTCAACCTAAAAACAAATCTTTTATAATCTTTTTTTCGTAGTAGTAACCAGCATTTCCAATCAATAACATAATACATAAAGATGAATAAAAATAAATACAATTCAAAAAATGATTTATCAGTCCTGCATCATTTAATTATGCAAAGCAAACATTCTTAAAAAAAGAAGTAAATCGATTTTTTACAAAATTACTCTAAGTTATTGAACATTAAAACTGTATTTTTGAGGATTGTGTTGAAAGGAGAAAGAACCCCTTAAACACACATTGCATTTACTGCAGATATTTATGCGCATGTTGATGACTGGTGTTTTTAGAGATTTCACAGCTCGCGTGCATTTGGGTGTGGAATATCCCAGTCGATCTCTCAGTTTCTCATCCTACCAATCTGGAATCAGAATTTAAGAAAACACTTTTTTTTTTTTGTTTTAATATTTGACATCATCTGGAAATACCCAGTTACCCTCTCAGGATAAATGAAAGAAAAAGCTAAAGCCTCAACGTAAGCTTCGCCTTGGTGTCAGCCAGACTTTCACTTCTGTTTTATTCACAAGCCTGAGGTGAGAAGTGAAACTGTTTTCTTCCAATATAAAGAGTATGACTAAGCTGTTACTAATAGGATGATTTTTTAAAGCCTAAATAGTGAAAAATCCATTATGGCAACTGATATTTGTATTATCTAATATTGTTTTAACAATGACGTTAAGTAACATTATTTTATATAAACTTTTCACCTTTTGTGATATTAATGTTAGAAACTACAACTTGAGTTAGGTGAGTTCTGTAGTATTGATTAGCTAAATTTTTTGCCTATTTTCACTGCGAATATGATGCCCATAGACATATTTTGTTGCCCATAGACTTCAATGCGTTTTGACTAATTTTCGATGTTTTGTGTATTTTCGGCAAATCAAAACAGGTTAGATTCGCCCATCACTACTCGTTGTTTGAAGTCATTTTATGTGGCAAAGAATAATTCAACATTTAGGGATAGATTTATCAAAGGTCAAAGTAATTGCTAATGTTGGTGTACTTTGACTAGGGAATAGTCCAAATTCGATTTGAATTTGAAAAAAAATTGAAAATTCTTATACTGAAATTTATCATTTACTGTCTCTTTAAAAATTCGATTTCGACCATTCGCCATCTAAAACCTGCCAAATTGCTGTTTTAGCCTATGGGGACCTCCTAGATCAGGTGTGACCATACTTTACTCATACAGGTCAACTTTTAGGGGGTTATTTACTAAGGTATATTGAGAAAAATTTGGTTTTTTTTAAAGTTGGCGATAAATTCAGAATTTATTAAAGCATTACGATATGTTTGGACGGGTTTCATGACTGTATGGACCGCAAATCTGAAAAAATTGTACGATAATTGAGATTTCATAGGGTATATTGATAAATAACCTACCATTCGGGAAAAAAAACCAAAATGTTAAAATCGGGTTCATTCGGGATAAAACTTGAGATACATTTGGATCTTAGTAAATAACCCCCCCTAGTGATGTTGTCCAATTATGATGTACATCCATAAAAGCATTGTTAGCATTCTGTTCCATGGAAACATTTTACTTAAATAAATATACCAACTAATGGCATGTGTGTTGCTTGGATGTTGTCCATCAGCTGCAGTCAAAATTAATTATTTGTAAATTGTATTCCCACAGCTTCTGAATTGTGGTGTGGCCACCAGTAGAAGGTGCAAACTGTAACAGGAAGAAGTCTAATGGCAGTTTTTCTATTTGGGATAATTTTAACACTTTTTAACCCCTTTATCAAATTATGGGGCAAATTCTATAATAGGTAGCGTAAGTTTTCGAAGTTGCGCTAGCGTTAATTCGCCAAGCAAAGCGAAGTTTTGCTAGCGATGGTTCATTTGCATACGGCGCGAAATTCAAATTTCAATGGAGGAACACGTATCACCACTTCAAATGGCTAGAAAACCTTCAAATCAGCAAATAAAAATTTTATTTTGCCCTACACATGTGCCCACTGTCTAGGTTAGTTGCCATGAGTCAGGAAATGTAGGGGGGAAGGAGGGGAGCCCCAAAAATATTTTCTATCTTTTTCAGCCTATCACCCATCATGTAGAAAACACGCCAGCGTTTTTTGGGACTTAGAAAAAAAATTGACTTTTTTTGAAACAATCCCTATCTACTCTATTGCGCTTCGCCAGGTCTGAGGTGGCGAAGGAAGTCTAGCGTAAAAGGTAGCCTTCAGTACACTGCGCAAGTTAGTGAATTTGCGTAGTTACGTCGCTAGCGAAAATACACCTGGCGTAAGGGTGTGAAGTAACACTAGCGAAATTATGCCAGAGTTCGTTAGTTAATATGCGCAGTAACGAAAAATGCCAAATGCTAGCGAATTAACGCTAGCGTTCGGCGCTTCGGCGCTTAGTGAATTTGCGCCTATGAATGGCTAGAAAATAATCTATTGTTTTATTTTGCCTAAACAAATCCTTCATCGTAAAAAAATTCAAGATATATTTTCCAAAACTTAAGTTGAAAACAGACCTTTTTAAATAGAAGCAGAAAATTGGAGAATAAGGCCCGATTTAATTTTTCAGTTGACTATTAATTGCAAACTTGTGTTTGACTCCAAAGCAATATCTTTCCCAAAATATATTTGATTGAGCCTTTGTGAGATTGTAAAGTCTGAAGTTTGTAAATTCCTGTTGGATGTAGACTGGGTTGACCCACAGATATGGTCTTCTCCTGGCATATCAACTAGAGGCCTCAATGTGGCTGGTGGTTCAAACATTTGTATAATTTGAACTGAATAAGAACATGACAACATTTTCCTATCCCAATGGTTCTTCTAATTATTTCTGTTAAGAGCACAAGACACTGCAGTGAAGTAAACAGTGGATTTCTAATAGGATCTTTGGACACTTTGACCAAATACACAAAAACAACTAAAATATCAGCCATAATCAAGACATATGATGATGTGGTTTCTTAGGTTTACATTTTTGTGATGCGCTACACTATAACTCTCCATAATAGAAATAATTTTGAACCAGCATTTCCCTTGACTCTTATGAACAGTGTGGTGAGGTCACCACTAGGACACCTGGGAAAGTCCAGGACAGAGCTTATTTATGCCCCAGGTTCCTAACAGAGAGGTTCCGGGACTATTAATCCAGCCTGGGTTTTTGGTGTTATCCTGAGGCATCTCAAGTGAATAATTAAAAAGGCAGCTCAGGATTTTATTTTGAATTGTTTGTTTTGTTTATTCTGCTGCAAGTGATAATAAACTGCCAAAAAGAAAATATGCTCTCACTAGTTGTGCTTGTGCCATGGGCTGTGCTATCCCCAGGAAACTGATCCCAGCTACCTAAACCCTTACATATGGTGGAGGGTGCTCTGGCACAAAATAAAGCTACAAACAATTCAAAATAAAATACTTGCCACTTAAGGGTAAGGACACACAGGACGATTTGTCGCCAACGTTTTTAAAAAGCAAATCGCGGCGACATATCGCTCGTTTTGTCTGTGAACAAAAACAAATGAAAGACGCCAGCTCCTGTGCCCACAGCACGTTTGTGAATCGCCTGTAGCTCCAAAACGCACCCTTTTCCGAGCGATTTATCAGAAATAGCATGTACTTCGAAAAGCACTGAAATCTCCTAGACACGCACACACATACAGATAAGTAGCAGGAATTGTATTCAAATTACAATGCGAACGCAATGACGCAAGAACGCAAAGATGCCAGGTTACAGCGGGAAGCACAAACCGTTTCCGGTTTGGGTGGAGCACGTACCGCACAGAGTAATGGAATACAAATCACTCTGTGCCAATAGTCGCTGTGAATCGTCTGTTCAAAAAGACAATCGTCTTGTCGCCGCGATTTACTTTTTTAAAACGTTGGCGACAAATCGTCCAGTGTGTCCTTACCCTAATGAGCTTCTAACTAATACAGGTCAGTTCTCCTAACTAACCAGGAGTAGGCCTACTGCCTGTCTCCTCAAACCAAATTAAAAGGTAGCACAAACAAAGTTCCAACTTTGTAGACATTCCAAAATCTCTCTGTGCTCACACAGACAGCTTCCCTGTGTCTTTCTTTCTCAGACTGCTGCTCTCCCACTCTGGCTTGAGCTGCCTTTTTAATTATTCACCCGAGATGCCTCAGGATAACACAAAAAACCCGGGCTGGATTAACAGTCCCGGAACCACTCTGTCTGGAACCTGGGGCATAAATAAGCTCCGTCCTGGACTTTCCCAGGTGTCCTAGTGGTGACCTTACCACAACAGGCAATGCTTTCTCAATCAGTCCAACAGTATAAATCATTATAAATCATCTGGGGTGTATGTTCCTATCAGCAAAAGGCAGTGTTGGTTTCTTAATTATTGTTGTTCTTGAAAGCGTTCAGATATCTATTAATAGGAATTAGTATATTTCATCAAACATATGTATTATTTTCTTATTGTTATCCATTGGTCTATAATAGCCTGCAATATTTTGTGAGGTCCAGATAACCTTAACATTCAACTATTTGAGCCCCCACCCCCAACTGTGAAGACTGATGTCATAATGTTAGATATGGGACTGCCCCAAAATTTCATTCTGTTAAAAAAAATCGCCCAGGACCAAAACCACATTTTCTGCATAATGCAACTGATGTACATGAATTGACTACAAGAGGAAATTAAGCTTTATACTTAAAGCTATTTTACTTATATATATGAGTAATGACTATAACTACTTAATGTTATAAGAGAAAAGGCAGAGTTCTTTGAATTTAGAACCCACACAGTTTTTTAAGATGTTATAGAAATATTTATCTGAAAGCATGTCAACAATCTTTTGGAATACTGAGCCCCGTGCTCTACTTTTAGCCAGCCAATGACTGCTTACAACTTACTGGAAAATCCATAACCCATTCTCACTTGCTGTTTGCATGATCCTCTAGTTTTCCTTGAAATTTTCTTGTATCCAAAGTGCTTATTAGAAATAATGATTCCATCATAATAGGGACAAAACACAAGCTGTAATTTCTGCAGCAAATGATTGCAAGGGTCGTGGACCAAGTCATTAAATAATTTGCAGTTCAGGTT
The DNA here is from genome assembly GCA_038501925.1 of Xenopus petersii. Taxonomy (NCBI): domain Eukaryota; kingdom Metazoa; phylum Chordata; class Amphibia; order Anura; family Pipidae; genus Xenopus; species Xenopus petersii. The sequence continues at coordinate 17,434,097 of CM076675.1, read as the reverse complement.
CCTAATTGGCCATGTTGAAAGCTAAATGATCTCCAGTCATCGCAAAATATCTCCCCTTTCCCTTTCTGTCAGATAATGTCCTCCTATATTTGCAGATGGAAAGCAAATGTCATTAGGATTATCTGCAGGGCTTATTTACAACTATGTCTGCAGTTGAGGCTACTCAAATATAGACACAGTTGTTTTGCAAATTGATGCCATTCATTAAAGTTTCTTAGGTCTAAAACCACCTCTTTTTACTTTTGCATAGTAGTGCTTGGTGCTGCTGCATTGGTCCTGCCTCCTGTTGTATGTGCATCTATTGATATGGGGGAACCATGGAGCTACCAGGTGCCTGTAGATCTGGGATTCCAACAGTTGATAAACATAGTGTACATGCACCTAATCAATCCCAAGTGGACATCATGATGATGACAAAGCTTCAAAGCCAACTACATATTTTTTGCATCTGCAAACTTGACATATTCAAAGGATAATGGCACCGTGATATTGATTACCCACATACTTTTTCTTTTGTATCGGTATTCTATTTTATGTTTTGTTTGTTAAAAACAATGAAAAAGATTGTCATGAAAATTTGTTTTGCATGCATTTGAATGCATCTGACACCTGCAACTGGCTTTCCAAGGTTAAAACTCCTAGATGGTTGTCCTTTTTATTGAAACAGGTATAGTTACCAGCTTGCACACCCTGGCTCTCCAAATCGTATATTGCCCGGTGCCCGGCCGAGAAGGCTTCGGAAACATGCTTGACAAAGGGGATCACCCCGAAACGTTGCATCACGCAATTAAAATATAGCAAGGGTTGTCCCTGTTTGCAACTAAGACCTGTGTGCCGGTGGAATTACTTACTCTGTCCTTTTTATTGGACACCACTGAGATCACCCTCATTGTGCATAATAGTTTAAGATTGTTTAGTGATGAGCACCGCTATCCCTTTAGCTATTTTTTAGATGGTTTAGATGGTTACAGATCCATGTTGTAGCTCCCCAACTTCTAACAGGTTATGCTAGTAGTGATCAGATCAGGACTGGCTAAACCAGGGATTACTGTGAAGCAGTTGGCCAGCTTGAATACACGGCAATGCATTTTTCGGTAGCTGTATCCATAAAATGTGTCTTTAATACAGGTACTGGATCTAGAATGCTCGAGACCTGGAGTTTGCCAGATTACGGCTCTTTCCTTAAATTGGATCTTCACACTTTACGTCTGCTAAAAAAACATTTAAACATTAAATAAACCAATAGGATAGTTTTGTCTCCAATAAAGATTAAATCTTAGTTTGGATCAAGTGCAAGGTACTGTTGTACCATAACTGCAAAAAAGAAAATACTTTGAATTATTTGGATAAAACGGAAACTATGGGAGATGGCCTTCCCATAATTCAGAGCTTTCTTGATGACATGATTCTGGACAAAGAATCCCTTATGTGAATATTGAAATGAGTGCAGAGGATTTCTTGTCTTTGTATGAATTAAGGGGTCACCTCCTATTAGGACTCTTCGGAAAAGGCATTGCCTTGATTCAAGTTTCCATAAAATTGTCACCCGTATTTATCTATATAACTACTGGAAATAAGTTGGTAGGTTATGTAACTGCTGCCTTGAAGTTTATCGAACTGTGCCTCTTAAATTTCATTAACAATGGCCTTTGTGCCTTAAATCTCTTTCTGTCATCTATTTTTTTTTTCATTTCTTGCATTGGAACACTTTTTTTTTCCCCAAGGAAAACATCATAATTAAATCTGCATTATCCCACAGTGTGAGCAGCTTTTTAAGGTTCAGAACATAGGCAGCAGAAGATGGTTTTGACAGGGGTGGCCAGGACGAAGGGCAAAGGTGCCGCGCGTAGCGCGGCGGCAAAATTTGGCCACGCCCCTTTTTGGTCACTCCTTTTGGACTCCACCCCCTTTCCTGTGTGCTTTCACTGAATTTTCAGGAAAATCAAACCATAGCAGTGGGGGCAAAATTTGCTTAAAGTCTGGCACTGCAGGAAGGGGGTAATAACACCACATGTACAATTTTAACTGAGAGCTGTGAATGCTGCACTACAAGCGCATTATGGGGTAAAGGGGGAAAAAGATTCTGGCACCTAAAGTACATTACATGCAGAGACTACGGGGTACTAAAAAGACATAAAGGAGCAGTAGGTACTGATCTCCCAAGAACATAATATAGAGAAGGCACCACAAGCACTATAAAGAACATTATATAGTAAGAAGCCGAGGCACTGGCACACCAAATACATACATATAGAACAATGTACAACAGCCACACAAGCAGTAAGATATAGAGAATACTGACAGGCCAAGCATAATAAAAACGTACAAGAATGCATTATATAGTAAGAATCAGTGAGCACAGGCACTCTCCCAAGTTCTAGCACCTCCCCATGCACTGCCTCACTCTATTGCTCAGCCAAAATGCAAGGTATGAGGAACTGTAGGCCTGGAGCAGTGTGTAACCTGTAGTAGGGAAAGCCATGAAGTGACTGAAGTAATGTGAAAAATCTCTCACTACATGGATACCTTTTCTGCTAGTCAGACAGCAATGTTATATTATTATGGGGCAGTTGTACAAATTTTCCAATCCAACAGCATCAGCATAATATTTATATATAAACATAGTAATTTAGGTTGAAAAAAAGACACGTCTAGCCTTTTTAAAACCTGTCTAACTTCTAGCTGATACAAAGGAAGGAGAACAGCCCCTTCTAAAGCTTATCCAATTTGCTTCAAAAAATGTCTTCCTGACTCCAAGATGCAATTTGACCATTTTCTGGATTAACTTTGTACTAAGATCTTTAACCCTGTATTTTCTGTATACCCACCCACCCAGAAAGCAGGATGGCACAGTAGAAATTCCATGTATAAATACCCCTAGATCTCATAGCAGAATGGCAACTTAATTTATAAATCCCCCAGAATTCACAGCATAATTGCAATTTCATTTATAAATAACCCCAGAATTCATAGTAGAATGGCAATTCCATGTATAAATACCCCCAGCATTTATATCAAGTTGGGACAGTGGCAATTCCAAATATAAATAACCCCAGAACTTATATCAAGATGTCACAGTGGCAATTCCATGTATAAATGCCCCCAGAATTCATGGCAGGATAGCACCATGGCAATTCCATGTATAAAACCCCCACAATTCATATGATGGCAAAGGGGCAATTCCATGTATAAATACCCCCAGAATTCATGACAGGATGGTACCATGGCAATTCCATGTATAAAACTCCCCAGAACCCATAGCAGGATGGCAAAGGGGCAACTCTTTGTATAAATACCCCACAGAACCCATAGAAGGAGAAGAGAAAAGTAGATGAGCACATTGACAAATTGGCAATGATCAGCCACTCACCCTCACCAATGGGTGTTAAAGGGGTTGTTCACTTTTGAGAATACTTTTAGTATGATGTACAGAATAGTATTCTGAGACAATTTGCAATTAGTTTACATCTTTTATTATTTATGTTTTTTGAGTTATTTAGCTTTTTATTCAGCAGCTCTCCAGTTTGCAAATTCAATCTGGTCGCTAGGGTTCAAATTACCCTAGCAACAATGCATTGATTTGAATAATAGACTAGAATATGAATAAGAGAGAATAGAAAATGTAGTACTTAAATAGTAGTATCAATACATTTGTAGCCTTACAGAGCATTTGCTTTTTAAATGGGGTCAGTGAACCCCCTTTGGAAGTTGGAAAGAGACAGAAGAAAAAGGCAAATAATTAAAAAACTATAAAAAATAAATAAGGAAGACCAATTGAAAAGTTGCTTAGAATTGGCCATTCTATAACATACTGAAAGTGAACTTAAAGGTGAACCACACCATTAAGAAATGCATAAAGCTATTAAAATAGATTTGCTATAGATTCCTTGACATAGATTTGCCTGGGGTAAACACGGTTCTAGTTGTCTGCTGTTCCTTTTATTCCTGTCGCCTCTGATTACATTATAATACATTTATAATAAGTTAGGGCCAGGGATTGAGACCTTAGCACAGTATTTCCATTTAAATTGTGCCAATACGTGTATATCAGAGTCCAGGTATAAGATATATCTGTTACAATGGAAGATTTATGCAGCTTCATGTTTCACAAATATATAAGGGATTTTTCTTTAGATAGCATTATTTACCATTAAAATAATCACATGCAATGAAGAGTATTGTACTGTAAGAGAGGGATGAGGGGTGAAGCTGCATTTTGACGATTTGTGCTGCACAGAGACAACTTTGGATACTGCGCTCTATTTGCACTGTATGGAACACATGTGCAGGCCTATCCGTGCATTCCTATGTACTCCTTACTCCTGACAGGCGCTAACACGATGCTCGCTTCTCTTCCGGACTGCAGCTGTGCGGCCGGCGGAGCTTCCTTTCATTCGCTGGCCACTTCAACTTTACCAGCTTGGAGGGGGTGGTGCAAAATGAAAGTGGACTGGCTGGGTAAGGGAGCCAGCCCAGATACTTCCTTTCCATCGCTGGCCACTTCCACTACCGGTTTCTAGGGGGTGGTGCAAAATCGAAGTGGAGAGGCCAGGTAAGGGAGACAGCCCAGACACGCACCGGCTTAAAAGAAAAAAGGCAAAAAAAAACCTGTAAAAAAAAAAAAAAAAATTATTTTTTTTTATTTAAAAAATGGTTTCAAACTGGAGGAGGAAAATTCTGGGGGGGCCACGGCCCCTGTGGCCCCCCTGGTTCTGAAGCCTATGGTTCAGAACACTGCAGCACGTTGTACTTTAAATTGATTTTCATGAGCATTGGATTGAGATTGATCGGAATAAAAGCTTTTGGAGGAAATATAATATTTCAAACACTCTACACTGTTTGCTGACTGAATCATATTTTCCAGAATACAATAGGATAATTACTTTAAATGGGTTTATACTGTATCTATATTTATGAGAGTTAGTATGTGCAAAATTATTCAGGATAATATAGAAGAATATGTCATACTGAAATGTAAAATGCTTTACACTTAAACACAAGGACACACATTATGGCATTTCCCCCCCCCCCCTGATTTTTATTGTTGTTGGAAATAATATTTGGTCGCCCCGTTGTGCCACACAGATAAAATATTTAAAATGATTTTTTATCTTAAGAACATGACAATGTAAGTACAAATTACTGTTTATTTTAGAATGCTGCTTCTGGTGAACATCCAACCTTTTCAAGGAGGTCACTGCAAAATATGTGATCTCCCTTCAGAACTTTTCTTGAAACTTGTGTGCCTCACCCAATCTGACTCACACAACACACTGACTGTTCCTGAGTCCCACTCATCCTTGCCCCAGAAGAGTATGCAAATGCATGGAACACGATTCCTACTGCTCCTACTGCTCTTCTTAGACCTAGACAAGCCAGCAACAGTGTCTTCATAAGAGTACTGACTTGATATTCAGGTACTTGGCTAGTCAGAAGTACCTGAATATCAGAAAATAAGTCATTTTCTTGCCTCCCAGTATGAAAGCATGAAGATGAAATACAGTTTTGAGTACCTGTAATGCAACAGAACAGAAGGTGCTCCTGTTAGGAGACAAGACGATCAAACTTAGCAGCTGCTTATGGTGGTGTTCACCGCTTAAGGTGAATAATCTGTCATCGGTTGCCAGAGTTGGGACCAAGTGAGTGAAAAGGTGGTAGTAGTGGATGCAGGTGTAAAAGTGTTTTATTCCCATCTCCATACAGAATGTGGGTCTTTTGTTAGATATGCTGGGTTCTTTTACAATTTTCATGGTGTACGCTACAGCAATAAAGAGAAAGTTAAATAATTAATTTTGGTTGAAGTCAAAAGCCCATTAATTTGAACCCCATCAAGTGACCCCCAGTACCAATATAAATAAACACATACATATATAGACCTAAGTATATACTCACATATATAAAACTATATATACAAATACCTACACTAAACTAACTGTAGATCTTACGAGTATTCTTGTCTGATAAATGATCCAAGCCACTCTTAAGGGCTTTAATAAGATCTGACAACACAACATCCTTGGGGCATCCCACAACCTCAGTAGAACTTCATTTAAGGAATAAAATCAAGACCATGGATGCACTGCATGTTTACTGGATTGAATAAGTTCTTGGCCTCACAGTCTGCCATAGAGCAGGGCTCCACTGTAACTGGTGTCTAACAAATTAGGAAAAGCTACACACAATTAGGTCCAACTTGGTCACTTCTCAGTAAGAAGATCTGAAATTCCTTACTGAAGTCATAAAGGGAGGATACTGTATATAAAATATTAGGTAAAGTAAAAGACCAAGTTATGGAGACAATGGGCTGTTTATAAATGGATATTTACTCAAGTCCCCCAGAATATAGGCCAGGCCAGTGGACATGCACACTTTTAAGTATACCCAGTAGAATAGCACTGTATATTTGGAATCAAGAAGGAATGTTCTCATCTGTCATTAAAAAGCCAATGGAATCTCTGATATCATCAAACCATACCCTCCAAGGCTTCATTTCTGCACTGCTTACCATTGGAAGAATCTAAAATAGGTATAACATAACCTTTAATCACTAATCTAAACTTGAACTTAAAATGAACTGCCCCTTTGAATGGAAAACTTGACTATTGTGTGTATTGGTTCCAGAAATGTTCAAATTGAAATAGCTAATTTCACAAACAGCATTCATATGAAATAGTCTTTTTTTAATATTGAAGGTTGGTACCCTCTAGTGGTGGAGAAGAATATAGGGCATCAGTAATAAGGAAAATCTTAACTTACAGTACCTGTTAATTCAATCAGGAGGCAAAAAAGACCACTAGAACTTCAGATCTTCAGGTCTAGAACAGTAAGTTAAACAAGCTAAGAAAACATGATGATTATATTTAACAGATTAACTTTTTATGTGTTTTACAAATTTGTCTTTGTATCTGCTTTAAGTTTAAACCAATACTTTGTTAACCATTTCCTCTCTTTCTTAAAATTGCTCCCATGGATTGCTAAACACAGCTGTCCAATCCCTTGGTGGTTGTTTACTTCTTCGTTGGCAAGTTGGAGACCTCTTTACCCAAAGACAGAGTTACAATTTCAGTTACTTACTGTAGTAACTCAAACTGAAAATTCAGTGTCGTGGATAATATGTGGAGAATGTTTCCTTTGTTCGTAGTTAATATAAGTTTTGAGAACACCTAGGCACTCTATAGCACCAATGGAAAAATCTTGAGTTGTGTTGTTTGTGTCAATGAGCAGCATATATAATAAAACTTCTTATTCAAAAAGATGTTAATTCACCAGGGGCGCTGCTGCCATGAGTCGAATGAGAAACTCACCTCAGCAGCGGCAAAAAAGCCACTCCTTGTAACTATTTTTAAATCGTAATTTCGGCTCTGCTAGGGCAGAGAGCGCAATTGTGCTGTCCACATTAGCGATACGGTCCTCCCTACACCTGCTGGAAATGGTATGCACCGGTTGCGAGGATGGGGGGGGCGGCATGAAAAAAAGGCTGCCTCAAGGTGGCAAGGAGCCCTTATATTTCACACCTAAAAAAAATGAAGCCACTTTCAAGCAGGTCTTAAAAAAATCTATTATGGGCAACAACAATTCACATGGCAATAAACAGTTTAATGAACATTATTACAATGGAAGACCATTTATATTTTATATTACATACTGTCCATGCCTACAAATAAAATAGACAAAGCAAAAGATAGGATCATTAGAGAAAGGATACCAACTACAGCAGCGTTATGTCAAATCAGTTTTTCCCAAGAAGGCTGAATATATTTGAAGTCTTGGCCTTGTGCTTTGCTCTGTATGTAGCAATGTCTCTGTTCGGTGGTACTGCACACAGAGTGGGTGGTATTTGGATGGTATGTTTTAATCTGTCAAATGTCTCGATCTATGTATCATCTATGTATCTGTATTTTTTTAATTGCAGATTGGATGTCTGTAGTGATCATTAATGCCTGAGTTGCTCTTGCAGAGAATCTACATGTCAACCCCCCATTTATTAAAGACAGTTGCAGCAATATGCTCTAGCACTGCTATATAGCTGTGCTTGGCACCTCTTAGTCCTTCCTGCTTTCCTCAGTTGCACCTATTGATACATTGGAACCCTGGAGTTACCACCACCTTCAGACCAGGCAGCAGCTCCTGGGTTCTATCAGTGGCGTGCCAATAGGTGCTGTGTACTCACGTCTAAGGAATGCAGTGCAAATTACACTTTCTCTCTGAAAACTAGAAATTATGCCAACCGACCTTGGAAAACTTTCAGTGCAAATTAGTCCAATTTAAGACAACCACTCTCTTGCGAATGCAATGATGATGAAATACATGAGAAATTGCCCCTTATGAATTTATTAATTACAAAAAGTGATGGGCAAATTTATTCGCCAGGCGCGAATTTGCGGCAAATCTGTGAGATTCGCCGCCGGCAAGAAATTCGTGAAACGCCCGGAAAAATTTGCTGGTGAAAATTAGCCGGCGTCCAAAAAAAGGACGCTGGCGTCAAAAACAGCCGCCGGCGTAAAAAAAACGGTCGCCGGTGTCAGAAACGGACGCCGGCGTAAAAAACGAGATGCCGGTGCCGTTTCACAAATTTTTCGCTGCACATTCGCCCATCACTAATTACAAAATCCCACTACTGCCACATATTCTCCATCTGCTATAATGATATATGTGTAGTTATATGACATAGAGACAAGCTTATGGATATTGCATGATGGGTATTTTCTCTATTGTCAGTCAAGTCCCACTTGACTATATTCAATGGATCTGTGTTACCAATCCCATTTTCCCAATATAACATTTCCCCTTTTCTCCATTCAAAATATTGTCAATTGGTGAAATCTGAAGTATGTTATTAAAAATCAGTAGTGTGCATCGATAAATACTAATGTTACCTTCTTCCTTTGCAGTGAATGCTCAGCAGTTAAAAAAAAAAAAAAAAAATTTAATAAACCTGGAACTAGCAGAGCGCACTCTGAATATCTTTATTTCTGGGAGGATGATAGGATCAAGGTTAGATGTGAAAGCCCGGCATCCACTGAAAGTGCGGTTAATTTTTCAAGCCAAAAATGTTGACATGCATTAAGAGATAAACATCCATCCCTTGAAAACGCCACGTTAAAATGATCATGTACTTTACAACACCTTAGTGGAAAACAAATGCTTCTAGTTTAGAAAATATGCACTCGTACAATACGAGGCAATCTAAAACTGCTGAAAGAAAAGAATCATTAAAAACTTTCTACGGCTGCATTTGCAGAGTGGTTTTCTGTGCCGTAAGGGTGACACTTTGCATAATGTGTAATATTTTCTGTTAGCTATTATACATTTTTCCTGTCCAATCTTGTTGAGCTATACGGAGACCTCGCTGGAATATTTTTAAAACATTGGTTAATGCAGTTTCTTGGAAGATGGTCTGAAGAAATTTGAAAGGCTACTATAAGTGATGGGCGAATCTGTGGCGTTTTGCTGAATAATTTGCATATTTCCTGTGAAATTTGCGAAATGGCGAAAAATTCGCGAAATGACGTTTTTGACCCCGGCATCTGTTTTTTTTTAAGGCGGCGCACATTCACCTGCGAAAATGCGTCAATTTTTTTCCAGACACCGGCGAATTTTTGCCCGCAAATTTTTTCACCGGTTTCGAGAATGTATGCTGCTGCATTATTTTCTGTAAGGGGTTTAAGGGTTCTTCAAGGTGACATTACAGTTAGAAGAAGTACTGAAGACTAGTTAGTGATTCAGTGTCTTCAGAGCAATTTGGATGAAAAGAGAAAAAAATAAATTAAATTCAATATATTCATGCAACGTTTTGCTCTACTATGTTACGTTTCATGTAAATTATATTAGATGCAGGCCCGGATTTGTGGCAAGGCCACATAGGCCCGGGCCTAGGGTGGCGCAATTTCAGGGGCGGCCCAGCCGCATCAGTAACTAGCACTGGAGACGTCATTCTCCAGTGCTGTTCCCAAGTGTTAAGATGTGCTCATGCGCGCGCACACACTGAGAGGGATGAGGACGGCACCTGGAAGGGGAGGGACATCGCTGGACAGGGGGAAGCGAAGGGGACGGCACAGAAAGCGGAAGGCCCTGGAAGGCAAGGGGACATCGCTGGACAGGGGGAAACCGGAAGTGGAGGTAACAGTGCTGGACAGGGGAAGCGAAGGGGACGGCACCGGCAGGTGAGCGGGGGCGATGAGTAGAGCCGGCCTAGGGGCGGAAAGTTTGTAAATCATGACATTTTGTCACAAAACAAGAAAGTAAAACATGTTTTCCCCTTCCCACCCCTAATTTGCATATGCAAATTAAGATTCGCATTCGGTTTGGTATTTGGGCCGAATCTTTCGCAAAGGATAGTGGATAGTGGATAGTGGATTCGGTGCATCCATAAAAATTTTATATGAAAATTGTTGTTACAAAGTTTTAGCTAGTAGTAAGAATATTACTGCATGCTAAGGTATTTTATTTTTGCGAGTGATACACAACTGAATCTCAACAGGACTAATGGAACGGAACAGCAATTGACCTTGGTTTTGATGCAGATGTCCCAAATTTTGAAACAATTTAGTAAAATTATAACTATTCCTTCTTCATTGGCTTCTTCTTTTTATAATGCATTGGGAATGCGTATATCCTGCAGATAAAAGGAGTTCTGTGAACAAACCAAGACTAATTAAAATGAGTCTAATGGAAGTGTGACAAACCTGATGCCCAGTGTTTTATTAGAAATGTATTCTGTCCACGTGTATACATTCTCAAAAATAGAGGGTTTTAATTACAAATTTCTGATCATAAAATTACCAAGGCACCATGCCACTGTAACTGTTCCTCCTTTATAGTGGTCCTCACTCTTGATGTTGACTTTGAGCTGTTGGTGTCTTCTGATAGCTATGCAGTTTGCTGGTTCTATCTCCCACAGAGCAAGTGATGTTAAAATCTGGTAACCATGGAGACTGGGGTATAATTGTCTTGGTAAAACATCTTTAGGAAATAATCTACACACTATATGATGTCCTGGTTGGATCATCTGTATTAATAGCGGTGTAGAGAAATAAGTAAAAGATGTCACTAATGACCATCATGCATCACCCACTGCTCAGAAGTGCAAATTGTGCGCTGATTACACCAGGATAGAGTATCCGGAGTAGACTCTGGATTTTCAAATGCCAGCCACAATAAATAAATATCAGCTTTATTATTATTATTAACATGTATTTATATAGCGCCAACATATTGCGTAGCACTGTAAAGTAAATGTGATTATACAACTACATCACACGAATTACATATATAGAATATATGGAGTAACAGACATCACAATCAATACAGGTACAAAAAGGTGAGGAAGGCCCTATGCATAGGCATACAGTCTAAAGGGAAGGGAGTAATACACAAGGTGTGGGAGTGGGCAAGATCGAAGTAAGTGGGTGAGAAATGTGGTACTGTATGTGGTGTTGCGTTTGGTAGTTAAGCAGAGTGAGGGTAGGCTTCTCGAAAGAAGTGCGTTTTCAGAGATTTTTTGAAAGCAGAAAGGTTGGAGAAAGTCGGACAGACCGTGGGAGAGCGTTCCAGAGGAGGGGTGCAGCCCTTGCGAAGTCTTGAATGCGAGCATGTGAGGAGGTAATGAGAGAAGAGTTGAGTAGCAGGTCAGTAGAGGAGCGTAGTAAGCGAGTGGGTGAGTATATAGAGATGAGTTCAGAGATGTAGGGTGGAGCAGAGTTATGAAGTGCTTTGAAAGTCAGTGTCATTAATTTGAATTTGATTCTGAAAGGTAACGGAAGCCAGTGCAGGGATTGACAGAATGGCGAGGCAGAGGAGGAGCGGTTGCTGAGGTGTATGAGCCTCGCAGCAGTGTTCACTATGGACTGGAGAGGTGCCAGTCTCTGGAGGGGGAGGCCAATTAAAAGAGAGTTACAGTAGTCTAGACGCGATATGATGAGAGAGTGAATAAGAATTTTGGCAGCGTCTTGGGTGATTAATGATCGTATTTTGGATATGTTCCTTAGGTGGAAGTGACATGATTTAATAAGTGACTGGATATGAGGAGTAGTGATGGGCAAATTTATTCGCCAGGCGCAAATTCGCGGCGAATTTGCACGATTCGCCGTCAGCGAATGACTTCGTGAAACGCCCGTGAAAATTCGTGGAAAAAAATCGCCGGCGTCAAAAACGAGACGCCGGCGCCATTTCGCGAATTTTTCGCCATTTCGCGAATTTCGCGAGAAATTCGTGAATTTTTCGGCAAAGTGAAATGGCGCAAATTCGCCCATCACTAATGAGGAGTGAATGACAGGGCAGAATCTAGGATAACCCCAAGGCACCGGGCCTGGGGAGAGGGGGTGATAGTGGAATTGTTAACTATGATGGATACTTTGGGGATGCTACTGGTGTTAGTTGGAGGAAAGAGAACCATTTCAGTTTTAGAGAGGTTTAATTTAAGGTAGCGTTGTGACATCCAGGTAGAGATAGCGGACAGGCAGGAGGAGACGCGAGTTAGGAGTTCTAGGTTGAGATCAGGAGATGAGAGATAGATCTGAGTATCATCAGCATAGAGGTGGTAGTGGAAACCATACGAATTTATTAATTTGCCAAGGGAGGAACTATAGAGGGAGAATAGTAATGGTCCCAGGACAGAGCCTTGAGGAACTCCAACAGAAAGAGTTAGGGGAGAAGATGATACTCCATTGTAGGAGACACTGAAGGAACGATTGGTGATGTAAAAAGAGAACCAGGACAGGGCTGTGTCACGAAGGCCAAGCGACTGGAGGGACTGGAGGAGGAGAGGGTGATCTACAGTGTCAAATGCGGCTGAGAGATCAAGCAGTATTAGTAGTGAGAAATGATAGTTGGCTTTAGCGGTTAAAAGGTCATTATTTAGTCGAGCTTTAGTATTTTTACAGGCTTTTTACAGGTTTCTGTAAACTGCCATAAAAGCATCTTTTTCTTTTTGGAAGAGTTAATTATGAAAAACAAAACTAGCCCTAAACAAATAAACATGACACACATGAAAAAAAAATGAATGATAACAAATTCAACAAGCTATTTCATGGCTAACCAAAGGTTTCTGTTCAAGGGAAAGTACATTTCTTTTGTCATTCAGGCACATTGATATTTTTAGTGCAGAATCTATGTTGGCATTCAAACATGCTGAACAAGTGGAATATAAAATCAACTAAATTACATTTCTTGTCTGAAGATGAAAAAGATCTAGTTAAGAATCGTATAACTTTCTATGTTTTTAGACTTGTGCAAGCAATCATATCCAGACTCCATTAAAATCAGTTTCATAAGGTCATTACTGCATTACATTTCAGACTATGAGGTTTGCTCATTATCACTAACCTTTTGTGTTAATTATTTATTTTTTGCACCCAGATTGGAAAGGGTTGTAGAGAAATCTGTGAAGTTGTTATAATATCCATTCCACGATGAGACAGACAAGTTCTGCTTAAATAACTAAAGGGTTGATTTTACCAAATGATAAACATTGTTATGGAATGATTGATTCAGATTGATCCATAATAATCAGTGGAATGAATTAATAGAACAATTGATTCATAGGGAATCAAATACAGTAGACAAAAAGTTAAAAAAGAGACAATATCGTTTAATATTTTTCCAAAGCCTGGTTCTCTTTGGGTGCCACCATGTTAAATATCTATGGTTAACTATCAACCAGCATACCCCAATCCCATGGCTTCAGAAAGAGTAGAAGTAGGCTGGAGCTAGAAAGCCTACAGGAATAGTGTAGGCTAGGAGTTGGGAAGAGTAGAGACAGGCTGAGGGGAGAGGCCATTGGGTTCCATGAGGTGGAGGGGCCCAACAGATACTGTTTCAGCAGTGGAGTGTTCGTTATGCTGGTAAACTACTTGTAAGTGCTAGACTCATCCCAAAAATATGTTGGCAGTACGAGAAGAATTCTGAGGAGTACTGATTTAATGTGAGAGTTTGTTACAGGAGCTAAAAAGATTACTAGGCACCACTGTTTCCATCATGAGAGTGCAAACAACATTTTATATCTTCTGAACTGAATTGTAAGGACTTTATTTAGTGAGATGGCTCAAGATTGGGAACATAGATAATAAGGCTCTTAGTACCACTTTTTTAGGAGTGTGTTCTGTTCTGGCTAGGAATTTTACACATGCACAGTGTAGCATGAAAGTGCACTGCCACTGGGTTATATATAGCAATGCTGGATATTTATGTATTAGTGGAATTATCCTGATGTTATACACAAGTGCTCAGGCTCCTAGTAATAGCAGAAAAAACTCCTGCACCTTATGAAGGAAGTTTAGACTTCAGTCTACAGTAGTTGGACTTCAACCTGTCAGGGGGCCTATCGGCTCCCAGAGGGAGTAGTCTGGACCAAGCAGGAAGCCAAAAAAGGGTTAAAGTCCGAGTATGCAGTACAAATAGGAATCAGGCACAATCGTTAGTAAAAGTCCAGGCAAGAGTTCAAACAGGCAGGCAGATACGGATCAGAGTCAGGATCAAAGCAGGGATCAAAACCAGGAATCAGAAGGACAATAATACACTCAGGTAGTCACAGGATTGAAGGCCTATAATTGGGCAGGGTTTCAGCGTCCAGGGCGCGCTTTTATTAGAAAATCCCGGCACCAGTGATGACGTCATCATGCAGCGACGCAGCATCCATGTGTTCACCATGGGCGCCGCCATCTTGGATTTTCATCGCGACCGACGGGAAGCAGTGCCATCGGGTGATTCCGGCAGTCCTGACACAACCATTACAATGAACAGAAATAGAAGTCCCTTGTCATGTGATCAGGTTTTTACTAAGAGAGTCGGATATCCCTAATATTTCATCAGAGATGTTACTTATTCATTATAAAAACTTTTCCCCCCAATTCTTGAAACACATTATTGTAGCATGGACCAGTGAAGACTTGTGAAAGGGTCAAGCAGATCTGACAACTTGTTGTAATTCTTATTAAAACAGTATTTTTTCTAAATCCTGGTGTGGAGAACAAACAGTTAGAGTCAAATTGGGAGTAGAATCAGTAAACATTACTGGTATGCATGCCGGAGACCTCTAGTGACCAAACAGAGGTATAACCAAATTCTCAATAATTCCTCCAAGGCATGCTAATAAGTAAAAAAATATACTTTATTTACATCAATAGTTAAAAAACATGAAAAATATCCCCTCTAACGCCTGACGCGTTTCATGCTTACCCAGCACTTAGTCATAGGCAGAATGGATTCTGCCTATGACTAAGTGCTGGGTAAGCATGAAATGCGTCAGGCGTTAGAGGGGATATTTTTCATGTTTTTTAACTATTGATGTAAATAAAGTATATTTTTTTACTTATTAGCATGCCTTGGAGGAAATATAGAGAATGTGGAGAACAAACAGGCCTAAATCATTTGATCAGCATTTGTCAAATTACCAGTCAGTCATTTTGAAATGATGGTGATCTTCTGGAACATACATTATGGCACATACTGTAGATTCTAGTACACAGAGGGCTGGCTGTCTCTAATATTACCTATTTGGTTTGGAAATAAAGAAATGTCTACTAGTGATGAGTGAACTATTTCGCCAGGTTTCACAGAGAAAAATAGACTCCAATGGGTGAAAAAAATTGTTGCACATCCAAAAAAGTTTTGTTTGCGTAAAAAAAAAATGTTTCCCATAGACTTCAATGCATTTGGCAAATTTGTCACCTTGCGGCAAATTTTTGGCGAACCAATAAAGGTCAGATTCGCCCAGTACTAATATTTAGATCTAACATAGTACAGGATCCTTTATCCGGAAATGTATTATCCAAAAAAGGAAAGGCCATCTCCCATAGACTCCATATTATCCAAATGTGTAAAGATTTTCTTTTTCTCTCAAACAGTACCTTGAACATGATCCAATCTTATATATAATTAATCCTTATTGAAAGCAAAACCAGCCTATTAGGTTTATTAAATGTTTACATTATTTTTAGTAGAGCACATGGGCAGATTCAGGGAGATTAGTCGCCCCTGCGACCCTACCTTCCCGCCGGCTAGAATGAAAAATCGCCATCGGGGTGGCACTCGCGTAACTTCGTTTTCCAAAGACGCCTGAAGTTTCCTTGTTAGACAACGTCGGGCGACTTTGGAAAGCAAAGTGATGTGAGTGCCATCCCATTGGCGAATTTTTATTCTAGCCAGCGGGAAGGCAGTTTTGGGAAGATTGTCACCCCGAAGAAGAGGAGATTTGTCGCTGGGGCGTCTAATCTCCCCAAATCTGCCCATGTGCCCTTACCCTTAAGGTATGAAGATCCAAATTAAGGAAAGATCTGTTATCCAGAAAGTCTCAGGTCCCCGAGCATCCTGAATAACAGGTCCCTTTCCTGTAATGAGGTATTAATATAAGATTTTTAGCCAAAACTTGTAAGCTTATGTTCACACCAAGCCCAACTTTGTTAAGCCCTCCGGCAGTCTATTTATGTGCTAACTACTGTAAATGCATTTAAAAACCTTTAACATTAATATGCATTAGTTAAAGCATTAAAGCTCATTAGTTAATGTGCATCTGAAAGGGAATACCTGAATTAATGATGATTAATGATGAGTAGAAAAGCAGCTGAAAATAATATTTTACCTCAAATTTCACACTAAAAGTAGGAGAAAATGACAGCAGTCTTACATATGAGCTGTCAGACATTCACTGGCACATGCAAATTGAGAGATTTGTAGGCCAACAAAATACAGCAGCTAATGTACCTGCATATTCAAACAACGTCATCTAATTAAAGTTGCACAATTTGGACCTAGTTGAGTAATACATAGCAATAAATCAGCAGGTAGCATTAATTGGTTAGCTGTCTGAAAGCAAACATCTGTTGGCTATAGGTTACAAGAACTAGTGCAAATGGTGTCATTTTTATTACACAACACACAAAGAATATTCCCATGTATGCACACAAAGTAATCAGGGTGATTTAGTGCATACTACAAATATAATTGTAAAAATACTTGTAAAATATTTTGGATCTTTTTGATATTTTGAAATATATCTCCCGTTAAAGTCTATTCTTCCTAATATATCTATATTTTATTTTTAGATTGTTTCCATTTGATAAATCTCAAAAATTGAAGTTTAGAAAAAAAAAGTTGAATAGTAAATCAGCCCCATCTTGTGCCGTTTTGGAGTCCAGCAAAATTTTTCCAAAAGGTTCAGGCAATTTTATTCATAATTTATATTTATAAGTATTGCATTTTATGTGGAGAATCCTACAGTAAACATATTGATGGTTTTCGAAGCCAAATATTTTTGCACTTGGTTTGAAGTACTATATTTAACTGATTTGATTGTGTTACTTGAATGTCTTGCGATTTTCATCAGAAATCTCCCACAGTTAGAAGAGAAGTTAATCTTTTAAGTTGCTTGTTTTAAGATACTTTTCTTAGCCGGTCAACCTGGCACTTTGTTGAGATCAACTTGGGTTGGAAGCTTTGTGTTGACAATGTTCTTGGTCCCAGTTTCTCTATAAAGGTGGCCATACACGGACAGATTTATGCTGAGGCTAGTTGATGTAGTCCTCGTTCTGTAGGCACTCATTCCACTCATTGTAATTCGATCATTTTGTCTTAGGCCGGATGATCAAATTAGCTTGATTTTGCCCTGACTTTGGTGGGCATATTAGGAGAAAGATCTGCTTGTTTGGCGACTTTGCCAAACGTATACAAGGAAGCAAAAAGTTGGAGCAAGGCATGTGCTTATGACTAAGTGTCCTTGACACGAAACGCGTCAGGCATGAGCAGTTTATACCAATAAAGATTTGTACTTTTTAATCTACTTTTGTTTGATCCAAGTGTGACCTTTGAGTGCCTTGCTCCAACTTTTTGCTTCCTTGTATACGGTTAATCCGCTCCCCTGAGCTGAGGGCCTGGGGCAGGAGCACCTGGGCCACCTACTCCATTTGGTGAGTTATTCTACTGCGGAAGTTTATGCTTGGACATACAACTTTGCAGCTCTTATAGTTTATGGTCACCTTTCAGCAAGGAGATCTTCAGGGTTTGATTACATGTGCTAGACTATTGGCATACATAACAATATAAAGTATAGTAAAGTTTCTAATAAGAAAGATAAGGCTGAAGACTATCTATGGGTTGTGCAGAATAAAGCAGGAGTTACAGTAGAGCTGATGAGATAATTGCTTTTTTTTTACTGATGGAAATTCCATTATTATTTATTATCATTCCTAATTCATTTGGGATAAACATGGTGTAGGTGTTTTGATGTATTGCTAAAATACAACTTTTAAGGGTTCGGAGAATTAATCATGACAGTTTAGCAGATGAGTTAATAGGTTAATAATGAATCATGTAGATATGTAGCTATCTTATGTTTCTTCCTCTTGGCATTTCAATACAATCCACTACCCTCTCAAGCGCCCATGATGTAAATATTTATTGCTTGCTTCAGTCATGAATATTGTGAATATATTAACCTTTTCCCACTAATAGTATGATGATAAAATACTTGATACAGGAAATTAACTTATTTTTATCACAAAATGTTTGTCAAATACTGATCTTTTTCATCATCATTTCTTTTTTTGTGTGCGTAAATTAAAATTCTGCACGTCTGTTGTGCTCTGATGGGTTACAGAAGAAGTAAGGATGCGTTACATTTCCAGCAACAAAAGTAACAATGATCAGGTTTCTGAGAGGTGTTTGAAATCTTGACCCTCAATCTAAGCTCTATAGTCTGATAGTCCGGTGCGATTTCATAAGAATACGACAGAGAAAGAAAGGGAGTCAACTGGAAAGTATCATTTTTATAAATATCTGTTTCTGATGCTGTTATAGGCTTGCAGGTTTTTTTTAAAATATGATATTTACAATTATTAACTTTTAGTGGAGTTTGTCTGCTTTCTGAAAATGTTATCTTCATAGATATTTCCCTGTTCCTTCAATTTTAAGTTCGATAAACCTTTTTGTAATTTGAACTTTGCAATTACGGAAGCAGTCTCCAACCATGAGCCACACTCAAATGTGAAAAAAATTGGGTAGCAACAAAAGTAGCAAAAAGTTCCTGAGGGTGCCAGATATGGGCTTTGATTTGCTATTGGTAGTCCCTATGTGGACTGAGCAGTACACACTTATTTTATACAATTAGAGGAGAAGGAAAGGTTAAAACTAAGTAAGTCTTATTAGAAAGGTCCACCTAAATATACCAGTAAACCCTCAAAGTAATGCTGCTCTGAGTCCTCTGTCAAAAGAAACACCGCATTTATTTCCTTCTATTGTGTACTCATGGGCTTCTGTATCAGACTTCCTTAAACCTCCTTGCCCCAGGCGTGAGCATGCTCAGTTTGCTCCTCTTCCCCCCCTCTCTTCTCTGCTGTAATCTGAGTCCAGAGATATAAGTGAGCAGGAAGTGATGTTACACCAAGCTAATATGGCAGCTGCTATCTTAAACAAACAGAAATCTTCCAGAGCTTTTTACTCAGGTAAGGTAAAGCATTCTACTGAATAAATATAGCCTTCTAGCTTGCACTATCGCATCTAATCTATTGGCAATAAAATGCCTCCGTAACTTTCCTTCTCCTTTAAAGCATGCCTTCAAGTCGGGAATTAAAAAATGAGAACCTGCTTTGAGGCTACTGGGAGCAACATCCAATGGGGGTGATGAGCTACATATTGCTCAAGAGCCACAGGTTGGGAATTACTGCAGTAGAGTGTTCAAATGCTAGGCATTAGTTTGATGTATTTTGTAAAATACAGAATGGTAACTAAAAAGTTGCCAGAGATGAATTTCAATGTGTTCTACTGTAACTATATCATGACATTGCCAGGAAACCAATGACCAGTTCTGGGCCTGTGGCCAAAGTGTACTGTAAACCACCACCGGTGGCCACTGATCCTAGTGTCTGCAGTGGGAACTAAGGAGTAATATAACTGGGAAACAGGCAAGACAGATGCTCGGCAAATAAGAAAACGTGCATTGATGGTTAATAAGGTAAATGGTAGACACTGGTATAAACAGGGTTAATAGACAGGTTAGCAGGTTTACTGGCAGGGCAAGGAAAAGTCCATTGTTCAACACTGTACAAAGTCCCGAGTTCAGGCAAAGGTGCAAGACTGGCAGAGTTCAGGCAAGGTAACAGTCAATAACAGGATCAATAATACAATAACAATAACACAGCAGTACCTACTGTACCACAGGCAGAGTGACCAGCAGTAGCTCGAAAATTGTCAAGCGTTCAATGCAAAGCTACGGTACATATTGGCAGTCTCTGAATGAGCTGCAACGGCTTTATACTCTATAGAGCAACTGGGTGCAATTGGTAGAACTCTGGACACAGACTGGAATAAAAAGACTGTAATAAAAAGAAAGCTGGTTGCTATAATGTGCCTTTGTAGGATACAGTTATGGCACTCTATAAAGTAAGAGGCCACAGGTTCAAACCCAACAGAAAACGAAAAACAACAGCATTATACTTCTCTATAAGGTAAAATAAGAGCAAGTGGAAAAGTGAGACACATAGGACCCAATTAACAAGAAGGTGCAGAAGGTGAAAGCGCATGGCTCACCAGCAACACTAAATGCTTCTCTTATCACCTTGTTGCTGCTCTTGGTGCACAAAAACATAGGCTGCTAAGTTTAAGGTTCCCATTGCAAAAAGCATACAATTGAGACACATAGAATTATATGCCTATGACCCTCCTGCTTAGCAGTGTTCCCACATCTTAGGGAGCCTGATAGAGTATAAGTCAATAAAGTTGTTTGTTAACTGCAGAGCAACATCAAATGTGAGAGCACTGTCATATTGTCTCCCAAGAAACATTTTTCAAAAAGTTTTATGGCCTAGAAGAAAGTGTGTTGTTTTCCCTAGTTCAAATGGAATATTTGACAAATAAGGCACATGTCTCTGGGAAAAGCGCCGCAGACATCCAGCACAAATAAAATAAAACAATTCATAAATGATTACATAAAAATCACAGCTATCTCTCGACAGGTGCAATATCTCCCTGTATTTTATATATGGAAAAGAAAACAAGCAAACAGAAAGGTTTCTACTGTCCCAAATTAGCTCAGTAATGGTTGGGTTATTACTTAACAATAATTGTCTTGTGATCTATAAATATGTGTATTTATTCGTTAACATCCATCCATATGGCAAAGGTGAACATTTTTGTTATTTCATTGGGGCATTAGTATTTATTAGACAAAAAAAATAAACTTTTCTGGAGGGGGGCTGGGCCTGGCCAGGTGGTCCAGACAACCTGGCCGGTCACGACGCAGCGAAATGCCAGTGGTGAAGTGCATGTGCGAATGGAAACGCATGCCCGAATCGATGCGCATATGCGTAGAAGGGAAATAGATGTGCAAATATAACAGATGGAGAGAGGGAACCGGACAAAATCGCATGCGACGGAAGTAAGGTAAGTGAATCCATTGGCAGATGAAGTCACAGCATTCATCCGGCGCGACACGCCTGTCGGATGCAGCTGCTGCAGGCTGCGTCTGCATCCGATAGTCTGTCGCAACGGATCAACACTGCAACTTCATCCAACATTTCTATCTCTTATCTTATTTCCATCGAGTTGTCGCCGGCGTCTTGTTGCACTGCGTCAGATCGTGCCAAAAACTGTCTGTGTAGTTCTACCCTTAAAGTGATATATAGTAAATATATTATGACAAGACAATAGCAGAGGTGTTTGTTATTTCCTGCAGAATTCTGCTCAGTACAGGGAGATCTGCTGGTTTTGTTTTACATTGCATTACATTCTGCTGATCAATATTTGTCGGGATTGTGTTATTTTTGGGGCTCAGCATCTAAATGATGCCTGTGTCTGATTCTTCCGTTGTAAGTCCGATATGCTTATTGACACTGGCAGCTGTGGAAATGCTGGAGCTATAATACCATCACCTACAAGGTCATGTCTTCGAGGTCCAGGGTTCCCCAGCATCCATATGTGCACTTGCACACAATGGCATGGATGCAGCGACACTGAGTGATACTATGCCGAAATGAGGAAAGCAGCTTTGGATGTACCTGAAATGTAAAAGAGCCTTAAAGGCTGAAGTACCTTTAAAATCCCTTTCAAGTACTAATTTCAAGGGCTTAAAGAGCTCATTTTCGACCCAGTTGTTGCACAAATTGGCAGCATTTATTAAAGATACATCTGATCCTTGCCCTGTTCTGAATTTCCTGCAAGAGCATTAGTGATGGGCGAATTTATTCGCCGCAACAAAAATAAAATTTGCATGCGTCAAAGTCATTCGGACGCCCATCAACTTTAATGCATTTGGACAAAATAGTTGCGTGTATAAAAATTGGCTCTCGCATCAAAATTATTTTGATGCACATTGACTTCAATGCGTTTTGTGAATTTTTCACCAATTCGCCCATCACTAAAGAGTGATTCCAGACTTCCCACTGCTGGCTGTGTTAATAGGTGCAGCACCTTGCCCCTAAAGTATTCCATGCAGACACCATTTTAATGCTGAACGCCAGAAATGACTCATCCCTGAACCCCAAAATTTTCTGTACAGGTATAGGATCCCTTATCCGGAAACCCAATATCCAGAAAGCTCAGAATTACGGAATGGCTGTCTCCCATAGACTCCATTTTATCCAAATAATCCAAATTTTTAAAAATGATTTCCTTTTTCTCTGTTATAATAAAACAGTACATTGTACTTATCCCAACTAAGATACAATTAATCCTTATTGGAAGCAAAACCAGCCTATTGGGTTTATTTAATGTTTAAATGAATTTCTAGTAGACAAGGCATGAAGACCCAAATTACGGAAAGATCCGTTATCCTGAAAACCCCAGGTCCCGAGCATTCTGGATAACAGGTCCCATACCAGTACAATCGCTGCAATTTTATCAAAGATTTTATTTGCGCTTGATGTACCCCATTGGCCGCAATAGTATCAAGCACAACTCAATAGAGCTCTGATGTTCTTCTGGTTAGGAAAAAAAATAGAAACCCTTCTCAAATCTTTCCTAAGCAGAAGAACATCAGAGCAGCCTCTTTCTTTCTCCTGACAACTTCCTTGACTACTTGGTGGTCAGAATGGTCAGAAAATTATGTTGTTGTAACAAAATTGATTCATGTAAACAGTACATGTATCCTTTAAAACAAATTGGAATTAAAACAAAAATAAATAATGAATGTACATTGCAAAAGTGCTTATAATAACCCCCTCATCAATTTTACATTCACTTATTTTTGAAGTTTACTTATCCTTTAAGAGGAACTGGTTCACTACATTTAAAATGACACATAAATTAGACAAAAAATGTTTATTTTTTTTTTTAAAAATAGCTACACTAACCCAGAAAGGGTCCCCTTGCAGTCACAAAGCACAACATGGGGAGGCACATTTATCAAAGGTCAAATTTCGAATTCATGTCGAGTTTTTAAAAACTCCCCTAAACTCCCATAGGTTCGAAATTCCATCAATTGAAATTTAATTTTAAAAAAAAAAAATCGAATTTTTCAAACTTGGATGAATTAAATTGACCAGAAAACTTGGATTCGATTCGGATTTAAAAAAACTTGAATGTCAGAAAGGCTTGATCAAATTGATCCCTTTATGTCTCTGGACTTAATAAGCAATTTGGCAGATTTTAGGTGGCAAATAGTCGAATTTGAGTTCTTTAAGGGCCAGAGTCTAATAAATCTTGAAAATCTTTAAAATCCTATTAACATTTTTTTTTTAAATCTGAAATCAAATTTGAATAACCTCTTCAGTCAAATTTGACAGTTTTGACCATAAAAATTTTCAAAATTTCAAATTCGAATTTTCAATTTGACCCTTTATAAATCTGCCCCCACATGTCTGATGTCTGATGTCAAAGCAAAGTTTGCTCCATCTTTATGACATGCCTGATGAATAGATTTATAGATGTATCATGAAAATAAATAGATTTATAATACTTTTCTTAAAACCATAAAACGGTTGTTCCTTTTTGTTCCTTTATCTATATCTGCAAATTACCCATATTATCGAAGCAAATGTTCTTTGCTTTTAGTGTCGGACTGGCCGTAGTCCCAGGCGTCAGTGAAACCTCATGCTGCTAAACATTTGGCCTATTTCATGGCCATTCCCTATTTCTATGAGAACAAAGAGGCTAAATAGATGGAATAATAAATTACAGTACGTAAAGAAAAGAGACTAGGAGAATAGAGATTGAGTGAAGAGAGGAAGAAAAATAGTACTGAGAGTGGGCCCCTGGTCTAAGTGTAGGGACCCATAGGTTTTATTATGTTCCTAGGGCTTTAAGATTACCCTGCTCCTTTACTTCCCTAGTTACTAGGCAAAAGCCTATGGGGCAAATTCACTAAGCCGCGAAGCGCTGAGCGCTCGATAGCGTTTGGCATTTTCGCTACTGTGCAAATTCACTAACGAACGCTGACGTAGTTTCGCTAGTGTTACTTCGCAACCTTACGCCAGGCGAATTTTCGCAAGCGACGAAACTACGCAAATTCACTAACTTGCGCAGTGTACTGAACGCTACCTTTTACGCTAGACTTCCTTCGCCACCTCAGACCTGGCGAAGCGCAATAGAGTAGATAGGGATTGTTTCCAAAAAAGTCAAAAATTTTTCTATGTCCCAAAAAACGCTGGCGTGTTTTCTACATGATGGGTGATAGGCTGAAAAAGATCGAAAAATTTTTTGGGGCTCCCCTCCTTCCCCCCTACATTTCCTGACTCATGGCAACTTACCTAGACAGTGGGCACATGTGTAGGGCAAAATAAAATTTTTATTTGCAGATTTGAAGGGTTTCTAGGCATTTGTAGTGCTGATACGTGTTCCTCCATTGAAATTTGAATTTTGCGCCGTATGCAAATTAGCCTTCGCTAGCGTAACTTCGCTTTACATAGCGAATCAACACTAGCGCAACTTCGCAAACTTACGCTACCCCTGAGCGCAACTTCGGATTTTAGTGAATTTGCGGAGCGCTGGCAAAACTACGCCTGGTGAAACTACGCCTGGCGAAGTGCAGCGAAGTGTGGCGAAGCGCGGCGAAGTTGCACCTGGCGCAACTTCGCATTTTAGTGAATTTGCCCCATATGTATCTAATTTCTAGTTCTATCTGCATAACCAGTAGTTATGCAGGTCAAAGGGTGTAATGACCACTTCCTGCCACACTTCAATATAATGTGTGGAAAGGGGTGGATCTTCCTCTTTGGCTACTGGTGTCCTTCCAGCAAGGTTGTTCCCATTGAGCCTGGGTACACCAAGGCCCAGTAAAGCCACCGCCCTAAAGGGACAGCACCTTTAGTGTTTAAGTCGGAAGGGCAGGATAGATTGTTTAATAGACTCTCTAGAAGAGTGAGATAGACAGGTTATATAGCAAGAGCAGTTGTGTGCTCCATCGAGGATCAGTAGCTTCCCAAAAAGCTTCCTTGTATGCCTTTAGTGAAGGGACCACAGTGGATAGGGTGTTAAGCTAAACTTCTTCTCCCTAACCACTCCACTGGATGGGATCCGGACCACTTAAAGGTATATCGTATGCTTGCTACTGTAATATAATGTGGCGCACACTAGGTGTCGCTATAACATGATAATGCATTATACATAACAGTGTGTAACTTGTTGATATGGGAGGTCCTGCAGCCATCTTAAGTTTTGCTGGACTGATACTCCAGTGTCTTTATGAACAGTTTAAACCTCACAATCAGAAACATTACAACTACTATGCTGTATGGGAGTCACATCCTTCATTTTCTGTTTCATCCTCCTCCTCTATCCACTTGAAACTGTGATATGCTAATACCTCCTCATATGTGACTAAACCTGTGCTCATTTGCTGGTGCTAAATAAACCATCCATTTGTTTCACCATAAGAACCTCCTGGCGTCCAATCTTTTTCCTATTTTTATATACAGTAGTGTTGTAGTTCCACTACACCCTTATGGGAAACTTCCACTTAGCGAAGGTTTATGGCTGGGCCCCTGGTGTCCCAGTTGAACAGAACACTGTTTGCTTTTGAGAGTGTCCTCCTCAATTACAAAAACATAAATTCATAAAAACAAAACAAAAATGTGTTTATATACAGCAGAATAGCAAATACTAGAATGATAAGGGGCCGATTCACGAAGGGTCGAATATCGAGGGTTAATTAACCCTCGATATTTGACTGGGAATTTAAATCCTTCGAATTCGAATATCAAATTAGAAGGATTTAGCGCTAAAAATTTGATCGATCGATCGAAGGATTTTTCATTCGATCGAACGATTAAATCCTTCGAATCGAACGATTCGAAGGATTTTAATTCAACGATCGAAGGAAAATCCTCCGATCAAAAAATCACAGGCAAGCCTATGGGGACCTTCCCCATAGGCTAACATTGACTTCGGTAGCTTTTAGCTGCCGAAGTAGGGGGTCGAAGTTTTTCTTAAAGGGACAGTAC
The DNA here is from genome assembly GCA_038501925.1 of Xenopus petersii. Taxonomy (NCBI): domain Eukaryota; kingdom Metazoa; phylum Chordata; class Amphibia; order Anura; family Pipidae; genus Xenopus; species Xenopus petersii. Next base: position 17,407,734 of record CM076675.1, on the reverse strand, counting down.
TTCGAATATCGAATGGTCGAATAGTTGAACGATTTTTACTTCTAATCGTTCGAATCGTTTGAATTCGATCGAATTCGATCGAATTTAACCAATTCGATGGTCGAAGTACCCAAAAAATACTTCGAAATTTGAATTTTTTTTTATTCGAATCCTTCACCTGAAATTCGTGAATCGGCCCCTAAGTGTTGAATAATAACCTTTATCGATACAATACTTCAGCATGCACGATTTTGTTTTTATATTTGCCTATACTGTCGTAATAAGTGTACCGTTTATATTATTGTAATTATCCACTACAGACACTTACAGAAGTTATAGCAAACCCTGCAAACGTCTGTAAGGATGTCTAATAAAGCCACGGTGAGACATTGCTATCAGCCAAAATAATCTATCTCTGATCGCATTCTAATAATGAAAGTGGAGTAGTTTAAACTGCCCGACTTTACAGTTTCTAGTAATTAGAAAGTTTCAAAAAAACGTAAGTAGCCGTAAAAGGGCTGAGGTTTCTATTTGATGCAGGGAGCTGTTAAAGGGAGATCCCCCTTGACTTTATTAGAAATAGGGGTTTCTGTGGTGACAACACTTAAATGGAATCAGTTGTGACTAAGCTTTTGTTCATAACTAAACTGCAGTGAGACTCCGCTCCCTGCAATCAAATTAAACTAAAGTTTGTCGTCTTCTAAAGGTGTTAAGATAATGCACAATTCTTGTTCTGCATAAAAGTGTCTTTGCTGCAGTCTCGCACACTCTTTTTTTGTTCACAAAGCCTTCAAGGAACAGTAACAACAAAACATGAAAGTATTTTAAAGTAATGAAAATACAGTGTACTGTACTGTTGTGTTGCACTGTTAAAACTGGCGTGTTTTCTTCAAAAACTCTGCAATATATTATATAAACAAGCTGCTGTGTAACCATGGGGGGCAGCCATTCAAGCACAGGATACATAGTAGATAACAGATACGTACTATTATAGTTTATATAAACAAGCTGCTGTGTAGTCATGGGGGCAGCCATTCAAGCACAGTATACACAGTAGATAACAGATAAGTACTACTATAGTTTATATAAACAAGCTGCTGTGTAACCATGGGGGGCAGCCATTCAAGCACAGGATACACAGTAGATAACAGATAAGTACTATTATAGTTTATATAAACAAGCTGCTGTGTAGTCATGGGGGCAGCCATTCAAGCACAGGATACACAGTAGATAACAGATAAGTACTACTATAGTTTATATAAACAAGCTGCTGTGTAGTCATGGGGGCAGCCATTCAAGCACAGGATACACAGTAGATAACAGATAAGTACTACTATAGTTTATATAAACAAGCTGCTGTGTAACCATGGGGGGCAGCCATTCAAGCACAGGATACATAGTATATAACAGATACGTACTATTATAGTTTATATAAACAAGCTGCTGTGTAGTCATGGGGGCAGCCATTCAAGCACAGTATACACAGTAGATAACAGATAAGTACTACTATAGTTTATATAAACAAGCTGCTGTGTAACCATGGGGGGCAGCCATTCAAGCACAGGATACACAGTAGATAACAGATAAGTACTATTATAGTTTATATAAACAAGCTGCTGTGTAGTCATGGGGGCAGCCATTCAAGCACAGGATACACAGTAGATAACAGATAAGTACTACTATAGTTTATATAAATAAGCTGCTGTGTAGCCATGGGGGCAGCCATTCAAGCACAGGATACACAGTAGATAACAGATACGTACTACTATAGTTTATATGAACAAGCTGTTGTGTAGCCATGGGGGCAGCCATTCAAGCACATGATACACAGTAGATAACAGATAAGTACTACTATAGTTTATATAAACAAGCTGCTGTGTAGTCATGGGGGCAGCCATTCAAAGTAGTTCTGGTGCATGTGATTAATGGGGTTGGGGTTGGTGGTGGTGGCTGGCAGTTGGTCATTAGTGACTGGGGAGTGGCGGAGTGAACAAGGCGGCAGCCCCAGCCTCCAGGTCACAATGATTAAAAATAACATAAAAAATACTGTCAAACTTCTTTCAAAAGTATGGAACAGAAACCCATCACCTGCTGCTTTTCCTGCCTCCTTCTGGCACTTCTTCAGAGGTTCCCTTTTGGACCCTAGAAGGCCCAGTCTGAACTGCCTGATGGTGGAAGATCAACAGTGATCACAGCAAGGATCAGCTTCTCTTCTTCACCCTCTCCCCCTTCTATTTCTAGTTTACACAATCAATGCGCTTACAGGGGAATGCAAACAAAAGTCTGCCTTTAAAAAGGTCTTGCGTGTACAATATTTCTGAAAAAGTATGTGCAACACAATAAAATATTCATCTCTTAAACAGAAATGAGATCATTACATATCATAAAAACATAATGACTTTTCGATGAATATTCCGCTTATTGCTAAAATACAGCCAGGCTGGAGCTAATCAGCATTATATCTTTACATTCTAATAGCTTCTTAAGGACTTGTTCTTTGGAGAAAACAAAAGCTAATCATGTAAAACTGCTCAGTGTGTAGAAATAAAAATAATTCTAAAATCTTCTTTGCTTTGTAATACTTTTCTGCTTTTTATTCTGTTCCATTCTAACTGTTTCGCTGTGATAGGATAGTCACATATAATTACATTACAATTGTATTAAAGGGTGTTACATAATAAAAGTTCACAGCTAACAACTGGTCTAAGGTGGGGGGCCCGACTTTATTTTCTTTTTACCCACAAGTCACATTTAAATGTATAAAGAGTTGGGGAGTAACACAAGAAACTTGTTAAAACTCACCCTGGTGGTGTAGTGGGCAAGCGGGAACGCCAGCCGCATGCTTCCTCTTCCTTCTAAGTTGCCGGTCTCCTGTGGTACTTCCAGGTTTTATGCGTCTGCAGCGTCATGACATCATCGCGCTTGGCGTGAACTTTGAATATTTAAAGGGGCTTTGGGCTGGAAATCGTTGCCCGTTGTTAGGTCTAACTTGCTTACTATCTGGGTGCGATTTCTGTCTGTTTGATTCCAGTTTTGATCCTTGCCTGCCTGACTATTCTGAACTCTACCGATATTGACCCTTGCCTGCCAGACTATTCCTTGCACAATGCCTGTACTGACCATAGCCTGATTGAACTTGCTAGAACAGAATTGAATTGGCTTTACCTTGGTCTGCAATTTAAAAACCACTTTTGGTTCATAGGGATGGGTGAATTTTTTCAGCTTGTTTCACCGCGGAATGACGCCCATAGACTTGTATGGCGTTGTGTGTCAAAAAAAAAAAAAGCTTAGACTTTGATGGGCGACAATTTGGTGAAACAAAATGGGTAAATTCACCCATCCCACACACATGGATTCACTCTGAAGTTGGATTGATTCAGATTTTATCAATTACATATTCCAAAGCTGCAAGGAATACAGTCCCTTTAATGAGTGACTGTGTATTTTGTATGTTCTTTGTATCTGTTATACCTTCAAAGAGTCTTCATCACTTTCCTATTTATTCCTATTGGATTCATCTTTTTGGTCTGCCACAATATGCCTATTGTTTATTCATGGTATTGCATGTTATCTTTCATAACACTGACAGATTTTGTTTCTGAACTGATATTCTCACCTCTGCAAGGATTAGTTTGGGGCTCAGTATTCCTTTGCTCATGATGTAATGCTGCTTCCATTACAGTGCAGGTTTCTTCTCAGTCTCTCAGTAACTTTTAGCTTCAGATTGCTTCTACCTGTCCCAAACTGACCTTTTGCAAAAAGATTGAGGCTGTAAAACAAAATCACTGACTTTTAAGGATGAAGTCTATGACCTACTTATCAACAGTTTCACATTCTTTCTCCAACATGGAAGCCACCACATCTCATTTGTTTGATGTTTTGTCTTGAAACACAATCAATCTTATCTATTGCCAGGAGAGCTCTGTTTACTCTCTCTGAACAACCAGTTTGCATGCAAATATACATCAGGTGTTGCGTGCCTATGTTTGAATTGTGTGAATGTTGACCAGAATACTGCTTATACTTTATGCAAGAATGAGCCTGTCCTGGCATTTGGAGCTAAATGTTATTTTCACAATTATACTTCTATCCCACTGCTGTAGATTTTCTTAAATCGCCTCTTTTGGGCATGTTCCCTTTTTTACATTATTTTAGCCTCAGGAGCCAGATTTATTTTGCACTCTTCCTTTTATCGTATGAGTTCAAAATAACATTTTCACATCAACACTTTAAAGGGGATACTCACATTTAAGCCTGTTATAATCAGCTTTATCCTTTATATTATGAGCCATGGCAGACGGACTGAATGCATTTAGATGCAAAGGTGCGAGTTAGTCACTCTACGTCTCTCTCCCTCCTCTAACCTCTGCCATCTAATGTGCTTTTATTATTCTGCATAATTTCCAAGCAGGTGTTCCCATTCTGTTAAACTGTTGTGGAATAATCCTGGCATGTCTGCAAAAAATTGCCTGTTTTTCTTTGCACGAGAACCTTCAGGACACAGCTGTTAAATCGAAGCTTGCCGCACTTCATTTTCCATTGTATTTTATTTCTGTTTTTTTTTATCCTTTCATAAATACAGGAGAGACAAGAACAATATTATCTATGTGAACTAACATTAGAGTGACACACATGAAATATCAAATCAGCCACCCTGCCTGCTAACGTCAACCCCAAAAAAAAAGAAATAAAGAAAATGTGTTTTTTTTCTCAGTATACAAGAATGCTCTTAGAGAAATGGCAAGGCTCCACCATTAAAATGGGACTTGACAGTATTAAACCTACTAAAGCTGATCAAAACCATACAAATGAAAACCAATGGAGACTGTTGTCCAGGAAACAGGCAATAAAATACTCTTTCTTTGTTTTGATGTTTATTACATTTTTACATGCAAAAATTATACAGATACCTTTGCCAGAATGTACTGGCCTGTTTGTCATTGATGTTTACCCAGCTGAAATTATAGTAACAATTATTTTCTCTTTCTATACACTGTTCTTGTATTTAAGGTTTTGTATTTTTTAATTTTGGAGGTGACATGATTTTCAGGTTATTTGGCTGCTTTTATTGTAGGAAGCTCTAACAAAAACATATTATATATCAAAGATGAGCCACAACTCCACAAAAGAAAAAGGAAAGACAATGGGAAACCAAGAAACTCAAACATACTCACAAAAACCAATAAGATGAAAAGAAAAACTGGAGATACAGGAGCTTCATCATCTGTATCTACCCAGGATTGGACTGACCCACATGTGTACCGGCAGAAAATCCAGTTGGGCCCTGCTCTAGTGGGACCTGCTGCCCCAGGTCATGCCACAGAATTTGATGTGAGTGTGTCAGTGTGTGGTGGGAAGGTTTGTGTGTCTGGGAGGGGGGTAGCTAGTCAGTGGTTAGGCTGGTCAGTGTGTGAAGGTAGGCCCAAGGCTCCCAAGTCTGATACTGTATATACTTTATACATATCCCTAAAAGAAACACCATGAATAACCAAACAGTATAGTCAGTTGTAGGCCAGAAAAAGGTAAAATAAAATGGTTTAAAATCAGAAAACAATATAAAATTACAACCAAGAATCTTGGAATACATGCAGATAGATCGGGATGAGGGCACACAACTGGTTACTTACTACTGGAAAGTAGAGGTTGAGAGACCATCAAAAACAGTGGGGTTCTTCTTTTCATCTTCTAAATAGAGAGCATCCATGTTGGTGAAGTGAGCCAGACTCACTTGTGGACTTCAGTCACCCTTATTGAAGAGAAAGGCTGTCACACAGATTTCTTTCAATGGCTGTGAAATAACGTTCCCACTGTGGGTTAAGTTTGGGATAAACCTTCAAGAATATACCCATATAAAGCCCAGTAATCGCACAGGAGATAACGGCCATGCACATTGAAGTAGCTGCTATACATGCTTTTTGAGTTTAGCATGCAATCCTATTTACAAATACTTTTAGGGGTTTTCTTCTCCTTAATATTTTTAATTGCAAGTCCTCTAGATGGATGCATTAACTTGAACTGCTCTCTAATTATGGCACTGCAACTTTTATTTATTTGCCACCTGCATTGTGGGTAGGGTTGCCACCTGGCCGGTAAAAATTATGGCTGATCCCAATGTTATTTATAGGGAAAAAAGATAAATATATAGGAAGGTGGCAACCCTAATTGTGGGTGTTTTTACCATAGGCCATGGTTTGTCCCTAATCTTACCTTGGCTATCTTGTTTTTAGTTCTATTTTAAAGCTTCTGCGGTGGCGGAACTACCTGGGATGTGGGGAGTGCGATCGGACCAGGACCCACACCAGGACCTCCCTTGGGACATGCCAGAACCTCAGGCGCATGCAAATCATCTTACACTCGAGCCCTGTCAGTCATAGTTATGTAATTGAGCTTCTGACTGTAAATACTGTATTGCTGTGCCCAGGGTCATTATTGGCCTTCTGGGGACAGTAATGGATAACAAATAACAGATAAATGTATACTGGGAGAATTTACAATATCATTGTATAGAAAATATACAATATATCATTGAATTTATGTCTTCTGTAGAGTATGTTAAAGCACTAGTTTGTTGCTCTCCCTGATATGAACTGATGGCATATGCCAAATAGAATAAGGAGCAATGAAGAATAACATCAGCCTGGAGAGAAAAATGTACAGTTGTCTTTCTTGAAGTTGTAATCTAATTTAACAATAGAATGCATTATAAATAACGGTCAACCCTAAGATAAGGCAGCAGCAACATGATGGCTGTATCCTCTGCATTAGACACAATTGATTGTTAAGCACTTTGTGGAAACTCTCTACACTCAGTCAAACTTCTTTCGGAAGCTTTCCTCTGATACTGAACAGTCAATATTGATCTGTGATGCACATGATGGGAAGGAAAAACATGGTTAAAGTGCATAGAACAGCAGGATAGAGATGCTCCTGTGAATGGGCGGCTTGAGTACAATACTATACTTTCACATTAAGATTCCTGATCTCATTTCGCAAAGGAAAGTGCATTAAGGGCTGAAAAAAAGCAGAAGGCCATCATCTCTAAAAGTCTAAAAAACTGGGGGATTGAAATTGCCTTCAAACCTGCAGTCTTTTTTTTTCATAATTCAGATGAATTCAACTAAAAGCAGGTCACAAAATGAGGCACTTTCAAACAATCTGTTGCTCTACAAAGTTGAAGTTTCAAGATGAAATGCTACATTCTTGCCATATCTATTTCTGTTTGAATGCAAGGCTCGGAAATCTTCTGCAAATCCTCTATTGCGAAAGTATAATGGTGATGTTGACATTCATCAAGTTTGGTCCTTAAGAAGAGGTGCAAATGCTTTGAACTGAAGGTTACTAGACATTGAAATGGGCTAGCTATGTTGTGCTTAGTACAGTGAAGGACACGTGTTGCCATTGTTTTGTTTAATGTCTCTCTTCAGGCTGTGAGTAAAAGCCTCATAGAAACTTGGAAAAACTACAAGTGAAATAATGAAACATTCCTATACTAATGTACAAACGCTGGACAAATTTGTATTAGGGCATCAAAAAATTGTGATGGGAAGCCCACCTTGGCAATCCACCTTTTTGTTTACACTTTACCTTTTGCCCTGCCTTGATCCTTCTTTAAAGGAGAAAGAAACCCCATGGGTGCAAAAATCCCTCCCCCTCCCCTGTGTTGCCCCCCTCCCTCCTCCACCCTGGCCTACCTGTCCCCCCAGGCAAATGCCCCTAACTTGCTACTCGCCTCTCTGCGCAGGTCCTGTCCACGGATTTCACAGGAGCCATCTTCTCCCAAGCGGTCTTCTTCCTGGATTAATCGGCATCTTCTGGCACATGCGCAGTAGGAGCATTTACCGGTACCGATCTACTGCGCATGCGCCGAATGTCACAAAGTTTTCTTCGTGACATTTGGCGCATGCGCAATAGATCAGTACCGGTAAATGCTCCTACTGCGCATGCACCAAAAACGCCGGTCAAAGCAGGGAGAAGACCGCTTGGGAGAAGATGGTGCCTGTGAACTCCGTGGACAGGACCTGCGCAGAGAGGCGAGTAACAAGTTAGGGGCATTTGCCTGGGGGGACAGGTAGGCCAGGGTGGAGGAGGGAGGGGGGGCAACACAGGGGAGGGGGGAGGGTGTTTGCACCCAGGGAATTTCCTTCTCCTTTAATAGCTCATATGGCTGATTGAGGATTTATGTTTTTGATTGGAGAACTACGGTTTCCACAGTCTGCTCATTGCACCGGATCCTGATACTGTTTTTGAAAAGTTTTAGTTAGCCTTTTATTAGGTTTGATGCCAGCCCCCTTTTTTTAATTATTAAAGTGTAAACCTTATGGGAAGTATAAAGGCTACTGTGCAATAATGGCATCATTTCAAGCATCCCCCTATTGACATTTGACTCTATGAAAACCAATTACGTCTCTTAAGTTGACTCAGCAGGAAACTGACTCAAATACAGTCTTGATTAATAAAGTTATTTGTTTTTCCTAACAAGCCTTAGTCAGACCTGAACGCCTATTACTCAATTGCTTTTGAACATTGAATCTATTGCCTGTAAATATTTATTAAACAGTGGCAGTTTCTCGATTAACACGATATTAAGAGATCGTTAGTATCATTTCTCGACATGCAGCACATTGTAAATGGGATTTAAATATATCATTGTTCCAAAGGGCTAAAAGATGTCATTGTAGATGCAAGAGAATTCTAAAAGGATTATTTTGCACTTTCAAAGAGCCAGTGGCCTGGGAAAATTTTCTACTGTGTGTGTATATAGATATAGATACTGTATACTCTGCTGGACTGTGCTCAGATAAGTTCATACAATGTTGCAATTGGAAAAAGTTTTAACTAAGCAAATAAATGCTAGGTTTTAATTAAGGTGTGCGATCTGGCTGGATAACATATATCAATTGAAAGCGAACTGACTCTAACCGCTATTCAGGTCAGCACCCTAACAACTGTTCTATTATAATTGATTGGTGCATCATAATTGTTGCAGCCAAAAGTTAGACATCCTTTATAATAAACATTTTTTATTTTCACTTGAAGACCTGTGAGTGCGACCTCTGCAAATGATTCATATATATATATATATATATATATATATATATATGTATATAGCCTGGAAGTCCCATTTAGTGCACACGTAAAAAAATCAGCTGCCTTGGTGCTGGTTATACTCTCTCTTGTATAAATTCTACCAAAAACTACGCACTCACAGGTCTTATAATATGATAAAGAAAAAGATTTTATTGCCTGAAGACAGCCTGAGTAGAGGGGCTGAAACGTTAAAGGGATCCTGTCATCGGAAAACATGTTTTTTTCAAAACGCATCAGTTAATAGTGCTACTCCAGCAGAATTCTGTACTGAAATCCATTTCTGAAAAGAGCAAACAGATTTTTTTATATTCAATTTCGAAATCTGGCATGGGGCTACACATTTTGTCAATTTCCCAGCTGCCCCTGGTCATGTGACTTGTGCCTGCACTTTAGGATAGAAATGCTTTCTGGCAGGCTGCTGTTTTTCCTTCTCAATGTTACTGAATGTGTCTCAGTGGGACATGGGTTTTTACTATTGAGTGTTGTTCTTAGATCTACCAGGCAGCTGTTATCTTGTGTTAGGGAGCTGCTATCTGGTTACAGAGCAGAATTCTGCTGGAGCAGCACTATTAACTGATTCATTTTAAAAAAATGTTTTTTTCCCATGACAGTATCTAAACAATAAATCTTTTTTGTTTCACATTATAAGACCTGGAAGTAAACTATGTAAATATTTAGCCAAGAACTGATTGAATTGGAATGTGTATTGGAAGTATAATATAGGGTAGATGCAGTGCTTGAATTGGGGCGGGATGCGGCGGGATGGCATCCCGCCACTTCTTTTTTTCACTAAATTGCATCCCCTCAGGCGGGATGGCAGAGTTGAGAATACCGGAGCTTTTTTTTTTTTGTTCCGGTTTTTTTTCTACCTCACATAGCCCGGCTACTCCCACTGCCGCTCTCACTTTCAGTTCTGGGTTGGAACTCCGGCGCGTATTGGCCACTACGCAATGTGACGTAGCAAGGGAAGATGGGCGGGCTGGTGGAGTAAGATCTGCGGGCCATGCGGTTCAGACAGTGCCGCAGGCTCAGGGCCGGTCTTAGGCCAATTTGGCCCCAGCTGCGCCAATGGGGGCCCCGCACCCTAGCTAGAACCCAGTATGGCCCCAGGCCCATTTATTTTTAAAATGGTCCGACCGTCCGGCCCGAGCGCGTCATCGCATCAGATTTGCGCGCTGGCGCAACATCGCCAGTGCGACGCCACTGACGTGGGACCGTTGCCGCACCACCCCTTCCCGTCCGCTGTGCAGAGTACAACACTGCAGTCTGCAGGGACAGGAGGGACAGCAATGAAGTGTCAGGCAAGTGCTTGGGTGTTTGCGTGCGTGTTTCTGTTATCTAAGGACGCCCGTCCATGACCTGCTATTAATCTGATGAAATTGAACGGAATAGTGATGTATGTACTGGGGGTAAAGAGTCAACAGTTACAGGACTAAATGTGTGAGGGTGTATGTAGTGTGATGAAATGAAAGTAGTGTGTGGAACTAAAATGTACATGTGAGTTTATGTATAGGTAGTGCAAATAGTGAATGAAAGGTGAACTGCAACTGACATGAATGCTGTGGTGAATCGCTGTGAGTGGAAAGTGTGTAGCCACATTGTGTGGAGACTTCTTATGTGTTGTCACTATGTACAAGTGGGGAAATGTGTTACTATGGCTGTGTGGTGTGAAGTGACATTTGTGAATGTTGGAATGGACATGAAGTTATGTGTGTGTTTTATGTGACACTTCCTGATAGTGGATGTTATGTGCAACCTATACTGTGGGGTTGCTGTCATAGCATGGGATGTCTCATGTTATGTGTGAACACCATATATGAAGAAGAACACCATATATGTGGAAAACAGACATGTGCTGTTAATGTGTGCTAGGATCAAAGGTGGAAATTAAGTGTGCGTTACTATATGGGTTGATGAGTGAATGTAGACTGTGACATATGATGCATGTGCTCAATGTGCATGTGCCGTGCAGAGACTGATGTGGTTACCCTATTGAATGGTTCAATCAAATGTGTGATATCCCTTGGGATTATAACTAAACGAAAAGGGATGAAATGTCATGTGATATGTGTAGCAAGATGGACCTCGTGTTGACAGCAGTTCAGGTAGCTGTGACACCACACACCCCCCGAATCTTCTCTTTCCTTAGTGTTATTGCTCCGCCGTTGTCCCAGTACTGCCAAGTGTGATCCAAACATGGAAGAATAGAATTGCATCGGGAAACACTGGAGCCATGAGGGGCTTCCGCTACCCTGAATATCCCCAGGACCAGCCCTCCTAGTCCTGGACTCGCCTGCTCCAGCTTCCGTTCTCCTCCTAGCCCAGGACTCCAGGAATCTTCAGGTTGAACAGGGAGCAAATGGATCCGGTTGAATGTTGGCGGCACATACTTCTTGAGCACCAAGTAGACCCTTTGTGGGATCCCAAATCCTTGTTATACCGCCTGTGCCAGGAGGACCTGGAACTGGATTCGGACAAGGTGACTCCACCCCCTTTTATGCCAAATATCTGCAGTATATATATGTGTGTGTGGGGTGCAGTCCTGCTTGTGTCACTAGGCATTGGCCCCATTCTACCCTCACTCTGTGTGTGTGTCTCTCATCGGTACCAGTGATAGGCAGGCAACACTCGACCTCTAGTATTACCAATAGCTTTACTAGATCTTTGATACTGGGGCTCATTTATCAACGCTGGGCAAATTTGCAACAACCAATCAGTGATAAGCTTTTTAAAGCCAGCTGCAAGTAGAATAATGAATGCAGCAGTCTGATTGGTTGCCATGGGTTACTGCTCATGGGCAAATTTGCCCAGTGTTGATAAATGACCTCTGTCCTACCCTGCTATGGGTTCTGGGTATTACTATTTTTTTCAGGACAACCAAGGCTTTCACAAACTGCTTCTAAATGCATATACTGTATATACATTTCATATAAAGCAATAAAGTGGGTTCATCACAGTGAGGTTGTGGAATGCACTGCCGGGTGATGTTGTGATGCTGATTCAGTTAATGCCTTTAAGAATGGCTTGGATGATTTTTTGGACAGACATAATATCAAAGGCTATTGTGATACTAAGCTCTATAGTTAGTATAGATATGGGTATATAGAATTTATGTGAAAGTAGGGAGGGGTGTATGTATGGGGCTGGGTTTTCATTTGGAGGGGTTTAACTTGATGGACTTTGTCTTTTTTCAACCCAATTTAACTATGTAACTATTTATTTGTAAAAAATTAAAAAAATATTTTTCATAAACATGGAAATAGCAAAATAACTGGTGGCGAGACATATTTAAAAGTGGGTGTGGCCTACAATTGTGGGTGGAGCCTACATTTGTGGGCGTGGTCTAAATATTTTTGCCGCCGCGCTACGCGCGGCACATATACCATCCCTTCGCCTTTTTCAACCCAATTCAAGCACTGGGTAGATGCATACATATTCCAGAAGATGGGACAGAGATCAGCCATTTTACTGAACGCATTAAATTCTAGAGGTTACAGGGGTCATTTGCTGATAGCATGACTGGGTGCAAAGTGCTAAAAAAAGAGGCAAGCCACCATGTTTTTTGCACTTTGCACCCAAGCCCATAACTATCATCTCTGGCCATAGGTCCCTGCGCTCCAGAATGCATTCATATGTCTATTGCATTCAGCAATTCTGCATTCATGAGGGGCAGGTAGGGTAAGACACATAGGTTTACCCCCTCCCACCCCCTACTCATCCTTGCTTGTTATTCAGCACGGGTTAGAGTATGCTGATGGGTGTAGGAGTCCTGCACTTACCGCCTACCCTATGGCAGATGTTAAAGACAGGATTGCCTTGTGCATGTATTTAACAGATAAAAGATGTTTTTGAATGAGCACTAAGGGCCAAATTTACCAACTCTGAAAATCCACCAGCGACAGCTTCGCTCACATCGTAACACTTCGCCAGGTGTAGATTTGCCAGGATATTTACGTCCATTCGCCAGACGTTAGGGAGTGAAGTGCCGCTAGAGTCTAGCGAAGTTACACCGGCGACCGTTAGTAAATCGTCGAAGTACCGAAATTTCGCCCGCGTTAGTCACTTCACCCTTTAGTAAATTTGCCCCTAAGGGTGATGGTAAATGACCTTTCTATATTTATAGCTGTATGCAAGTGTGCTTATAATTAATGGAATACAATTATTCCTATGATGACAAAAAGTCCTTTAAAGTGAATCAGAAGTAGCAGTTACCATGGAATTGCCATTGCAAGACAGTTGTGCACCACCAGCAGCTGCTAGTGGGACAAAATGTGTCCCTTGCTTTACACAACTAGCAAAGTGAGGCACCATGTCCTAATAGCAGCTGTCAAATGGATACAATGGGTTGCAAATCCATCCGCAGGCTTGTGGTTTTTTTTTTGTGGCAGAGGAGTGATTTTCGTCTTAAGGATAAAAGTGTCATTTTCAGAACATTTGGAACATCTGAGAATTGTAAGTGTCATCTGGAAATATTTTGCGGATTTCCCTAGCAGACGATGCCTTTAATTTATCCGTATAGACAGTGGATCAAATTCTTTTAACATTCTGATATCGTTGGTGTGACGAATTGTTTAAGAATAAATTTGACTGGAATGAAATTTGTATTTCAAAACATGACATAAAAGGACATCCTGAGCTGGCTTGATAATATTCCTATTCTTCAAAAAGCAGACACTTCTTATGTGCTCCTTCTACTCCACTCCATGAGAACTGAGCCAAGCTTTATGCATATCATATGCAATTTATACAATTTCACTAACACAGTATGGAAACATTTTCAAACAGTCTCAATTTCCATTCAGTAGACCCTTAAATGGAGAAATGATGATCCTTTTATCTTAAGCTCCATACCCAAACTCATTAGGTTGTCTCCATTTCTGCAAAAAGCTTTTGGAGGCTTGCGCTGTAGTTTATATGAAAATCAATACTAACTAGTCATTTATTTGAAGACATTGTTTTAAACCCTCATATGTAAGTTCTTCCTTTTGTTTTCATTTCTCAGCTTTATGGTTTGTCGACATAAAAGCTTTTCTTTCTGTTAAGGAGGTTAAAAGACTTTCTGCCCCGAGGCTGGAGAAAAAGTAAGAGCTAAAGATGACTTCAATGTTTGCTCATTTCATGAAAACGAGCTGCCAAGTGAATTAGCACTAATGTAAGTGTTGCAGGCAATGTTTTTTAATCTCTGATAATGCTTATAATTAATATATAATGAATCTGAAATGAGAGGGAACATTTTTAAATGCTTCAAAGTAGACTTTTTTTTTTTCTTGTACGAAGTGCCAGAACTTCACATCTAAATTGAACTAGGTTGACTTTGTACGTATGAATCCTAATTTATTGTTTTCTATCACAGCATGGCACTGATAATTTAATATGGGGAATGTGTTTCTTTTTCATGCATGTTCAGGGTGGTTTTATTAATAAGTTACTACTACTACTACTACTTTGCCAAATGGGGTTCGTTTTTCGTATTCCTCCACAATGGGAAAGCTTCTCTGTTGATGAGATACAAGGTGACTTCATTTTATGGGGCAGATTTACTAAAGAGCTAAGTGGCTATTTTGAACGTAAATTCACCAAACAACAATTCGCAGTCAGTGACATCAGATCCTGTATGCCAAAAAGTCTGTCACAGCTGGCACCCAATACCAGAACAAGTGGCAAGTAGGGATGTAGCGAACTGTTCGCCGGCGAACTAGTTTGCGCGAACTTCGACTGTTTGCGTCCGCCGCAAGTTCGCGAACGTCGCGCGACGTTCGCCAATAGGCGTTCGCGTCAAAATCGTTCGACCATTCGACCATTCGATCGCTAAAATCATTCGATCCAATGGCTTCGATCGTTCGATTCGAACGAAAATCGTTCGATCGAACGATTAAAATCCTTCGATCGTTCGAATCGAACGATTTTCGGATGTTCGAAGTTCGCGAACTGTTCGCGAACTGTTCGCATTTTTTGCCGGTGTTCGCGAACGGCGTTCGCGAACACATTGTCGGCGGTTCGCTACATCCCTAGTGCCAAGCACCCTGGTCTCGGCTCGGCTTCACCAGTACTGTGACCACCTTTGGGCTTCGAGAGGATCCCTCAGCTTACTTGGGTGCCACCTGGACTTAACGAGAGCTGCAAGGCAAGATGTTCTGGCTGGCAAAGGGGCACGGCTGGTAGCAGAGTCTTTTGGGCCAACGGTCACAGTACAAAAGGATTAGGCAGAAGGATGGTCAGACAGGCTGGGTCGAGGCAGGCGGATATCAGAATCATCAGGCAGACAAGGGTCAAAACCGGGTAGTCAATCAAGGGGTTAAGCAGGAGAGTTGCCGTAGGCAGGCAAAGGTCAAGATATGGATTGTCGGATTGTCAGAAAGCAGGCTGGGTCAAACACGGATAATCAGATCAGAATACAGACGCTCAAGGCTCAGGAAACCCCAAGAACAACATTCTATCACGGGCATAGTCTGGAAGCCCTTTCACACTATTTATACCTTTTGAATTTGGCGCCATTGCGTCATCACGCCAGCGCACCTGCGCCTTTAAGAAACAAGGAGGCGCGCGCGTGCCCCTAGAGGGACCAGATGACGCCGACACAGGACCATGCGGTGGTCGTCCCCGCCGCACAGGTATTTTTATTATAAAGTCATAAAAATAGACATAATGCTGATGTTTTTTTCATATTTTAATGTGGGATTATTTTTAATAGATGTAACTGTTAAATATACAATTTGAAGCTCATTCCACATTTGGGTAGGTTCATGTCTAGGACAACAGAGGATCTCTTTTGTATTTATTTTAATTCTTTGGACATTTTTAATAATTCTGTAAGTAGCCAATTCCAGCAATTTCGCCAACACTCACTAATAAAGACATTATATTTTACCTATATGTACCCGCCATATTGACGTAAAGGCAAGTTTGTTAACGAAGTTTCAATAGAAAGAAAATAATGCTAGCGAAAATGTGCTTAGAAATGTTGGCACGGATGAATTGTTGCTGGCGAAAGTTCACCTGCGTTCGTTTGCTGTAACGAAACTTCACATTTTGATAAATACGCATCTTGCTGCGAATTAATGTTAATGAAGTTGTGCAAAGTGTGGTGGAGCCTTCTGTGGGGAAAATTCGCTTTTTAGTACATTTGACCCTAGGGAGGAAATTCACAAAAGGGCGTTTCATTTCGGGACTTCGCCAATTTACTAACGGGCACAGGCATAACTTCGCTAGTGAAGGAGACTATATCGCTACTTCGCACTCTTAAACCAGATGAAGTTTCACTCAGGCGAAAGAGCGTTACTTCACAAATTCACAAAAGATGCTCCTTTTACTCAATATTACTTGTCTGCCGCCAGACTTGCCTTCGCCAGCTCAGACCAAGCGAAGTGCAATAGGATGTATAGGGCTTCTTCAATTTTTAGTCCCAAAAAACGCTGGCGTTTTTTAATTTTTCAGGGTGATAGGATGCAAAAGTCCATAAAGATTTTGTTGGGTCCCCGGACTCCCCCCTACATTTCCTAACATATGGCACATAAACTATACACTGGGTTCATGTGTAGGGCATTATAACAACTTTTTATTATTTTATTAATGTTTCCCAGCTTGTGTAATGTAATGTATTTGCTGCAACATATACTTCCATTCAACTTTGACTTCCTGCCGTATGCAAATAAGCCAACGCTAGCGCAAATTCACTTTTCTTGGTGCAGTAACGCTAGCGAAACTTCGCCAGAGTTCGGCGCCCTGGACTCAACTTCGTATTTTAGTGAATTAGCGTTGTCCTGGTGAATCTACACCTGGCGAAGTGTTGCAATATGAGCAAAGGCAGCGCTGATGAATTTCCGCAGGTTAGTGAATTTGCCCCTATGTATCTATCTACATTATACAGGCAGAACGGTTCAGACACCTGCCTATCCAAAATCCCATATCTATATGTAACTGGTTCCCTCTTTACTCTTTTTTTATTTTTCTTGGAAGGTGTTCCATTACAAACTGGAACATTGTTGGTGGGATTTGTTTCCACAAAAAGAGCATAAGTGAGGTTTAGCACTGATGTTGAGAATCAGATCTGGTTTACAATCTGCACTCCAGCTCAATACCACAGTGTTTAGTTCAGGGCTCTGTCATTGTCTGTATTCACCTCAATTTAGTACATACCTTGCCTTGTACATGAGTTTAATGTGCCTAAAACAAAATTAAATATCCTTCTCTGAACTAAAATGAGTAGGAAAAAGTAAAAGTAGGAAGCATGGACTTGCCCAAAAATGTCATAGCTTGTTATAAAATTTAGGTTTTGGCATCCCTGCAACCAGGAGGTCTAGCCCAAACACATACAATCAGCTCAGACCATTATTTTTGATCCATAACATTTTACAGTTGGTATTAGGCAGGTAAGTAGCATTTCTTTGGTTTTCACCAAATCCAAACCCCAATGGTGAAAGCATTGTTTCTCACTTTGGATAATGTTTCCATTGCTACAGAGACCAATGGCAGTATGTGTAACACCTCTTCTGCTATTGTTTAATGTTGTGAATGGCAATTTTAGGCTCATGAGTGGTTTGCATGCCCATAAATAACCCATGACATTAATAAATAGTCCTTATTGTGAACTCGGTTCCAGATGAGAACATGCAGTTTTAGAAACAATATACAGTCGTGATTAGAGAATAAATTTGCCTTGCATGAATTTGCTGTGAATTTCCGCGATTCGACGCTGGCGGTGAATACATTTGCCAAACTCCCAAAAAATTGTGGACACGCGTCCAAAAAGTCGCTTGCGTCAAAATCGGCTTGCCTTAACACTATTTGGACACCCATCGACTACAAAATTGATGCGAGCGACTTTTCAGACGCCCATCCAAAATTGACGCAGCCGCCAATTTTTGAGTTTCATGAATTTTTAGCGAATTTTACGTCATTTCATGAATTTAACAGGAAATTCGAATAATTTTCGGCAAAACGGGAGAAATTTGCTCATCACTAATATCCAGGTATTATTGGTCAAACATGTGCCTGGATACAAACAATCACATACTTTATCCAACGCATATGCCTAAAACAGAAGCATGAAAACCCTGTGAAAATAACCCTTAAACCTGTGCACTCCTGCCGATCTAATGAAAAAAAAACACCGTTTTCACACCAATTCAGCTGCCAATTCAAGATATCTCTGCTGTGAATTACAGGGGAGACTTTCAAAGCTTTTTATTTTTTTAATTGCTCAGAGTCTTCGAAAATCCTAATATTTCACAAGAAAAAGCACAACTGAAGTGTGAATTTATGCGTTTTAAATGGCAGTTTTTAAAGTGCTAATATTATGTTAACTTCAGGAATGCTATTTTCTGCATCAGGTTCCTCTTCCTTGAAAAGCAAGGAAGAAATAAAACCATCATCAGAGCCGTAACAAAATCACACAGAGAAAAACACGTGGGGGCTGTGCCTTTTCCTAAGCTGCAAAAATCAAGTCAAAATAAAGTTCAGTGCAATCAGTGTCTATAGATAATGTGTCAGCCGGTGTAGGCAATATTGCTTCTCAAATTCAAATGTAGATAACGTAAATACAACTCTAATACATAATCCCACCGCGTTTTTCAATTTCACTGACAAGTAATATTGAGGATGTCTTAACAATTGGCCAGGTAGAAGCAGGCAAAGTAGACTTTGGCGAAAAGGGTAGCGTATTGGAAAGTCTACACTTTAATAAATATGCAGATTAAGGATTGTTCGCTGACCTAAAAGTTTCCATTTTCACGAGTGAATTGTCTTTTTCACCAATTCACTGCTACTTCGGGATTTTCCCAAATTTTCACCAAAAAAAAAAACCACACAATTTGCCCTTTAGTAAATGTGCCCCATAGAGAGGTGTGTACCTACTTGCACTCACATTGTGCCCAATGTGAAAAATTTTCGAAACGGCAAAAAAAAAAAAAACTAAACAACAAAAAATTTGCGAAACACATTGAAGTCAATGAGCATCTGAATAATTTTAACACGTGACAATGTTTATACTTGTAACAATTTTGGCACATGCCAAATTTTTTTGTTGCGGCAGATTTTCCACTGGCGAATTTTTTTTGCAGTTTTGTGAATTTATTTGTGCCCAGTGAATCGTAGATATTCACCGTGAATCCATGCCTGGCAAATTTATTAGCCGATCACTATGCTAGGGTTAATTTACGTATCTCAGACACACATGTTTTTAACCCACAAGGAAGGAAGTGGTGCCAGGTGCAAAAAAATATTAAATCACTGGAGCTTTCTGGATATCGGGCTTCCGGATAAGGGATCCTATACCTGTACATGTATATATGTGTTTACCTTATAGAATTATTTCCAAGAAAATGGAAGGCTATTCCAGAAATGCTAAATGCCCTTGTCCAAGTTACCTCCAACAAAAAAAGTTTTCTGAGACCTTGCTGTCATATCACTTCCTTACTTTTCTCTTCTAAACTGTACATGTTAAGTGTCTTGAAGGTTTTTTTATGCTTCGTTATATAGAATGCCATTCTTCTTAGTTGTCCTTCTATGAAATGATGGGGCCTCCAAATTTAGGTTCAATAGATAAGGTTGCTAAATGACCTCCTGTGAGAGTTCCTTGTGGTGTAGCCAAGGGGTGGCGGGTAAAGCTGCTGCACCCTGGGTGGGGACACCCGCCATGTCTACGCACTGCTTCCAGGTTTGACTTCATCGCATTTGGCGTGAAATTTGAAAAAGGGATCACGAGCAATAACTCATTCCCCAACGTAGATCTATTTTGGTAGTTCCTGGCTGTGATTTGCAGTGTGTATTATCCAGTCTTTACCTTGCCTGACCCTGTTTTTGTCTTATTCTCTGCCTGTCCTGACTCTTGCCTGGTTTTTGAAGACTCTCTCGGAATTCACAACTCTGTATTTCGCTACTGGTGTATTGACCCGGCCTATGGCCCCAACTATTCTTTTGTTGTTATAGGCGGAAGCGTGAGCTGAAGCCGGCACCTTGGGGATTGTTCTGGGTTTGGAATGCCTTTTGTAACACCTTCCTTTTCTGCTACTAATGCCTTTCCATACAGTCTAGTACATGGACTCAATCATTATTACAGACAAAAAAGCTAATTACCATTGAGGCTCTAAATTAGGATTTATGAGCCCTATTTGCAGTACTTTACATTTCCTCTTGTTAAATCTCCATTTTCTCTCTCGTCATTTCTATACATTCCAAAACGCTGTCATTTGTCCTCTAGTTATAATTACAAAGCAGTGAATCTAAATCTTTTTCTGGTGACACAAGAGGCTTGAGGCCATTTCTGAATTTCCTCCATTGACTCTTGTCAGAATTCATTGGATTCAGTCTTAACTGGCCCATAAAATAATGATGTCAAGTGATCAAAAGTGAGCTGTGAGTTCATTAACTCGTCTCTAATGAAAATGATCATGCTAATAGTAGCTGATTAGGATTTTATACCCATTTATGTTTGGCTGGTAGAAACCATGACTGAGTTTAAATGCTACCAGGGCACTATCTGCAATAGGGATGTAGCGAACTGCCGTTTAGGTGTTCGCGAACGCCGTTCGCGAACACCGGCAAAAATGCGAACAGTTCGCGAACAGTTCGCGAACTTCGAACACTCGCTAAAATCGTTCGATTCGAACGATCGAAGGATTTTAATCGTTCGATCGAAGGATTTTCGTTCGAATCGAACGATCGAAGCCATTCGATCGAATGATTTTCATTCGATCTAATGCTTACAATCATTCGAACGAATGGAAATCGTTAGATTTTAGCGGTCGAAGGAATCGAATGGTCGAACGATTTTTGTTCGAATCGAACGCGAACTCCTATTGGCGAACGTCGCACGACGTTCGCGAACATTCGGCGGACGCGAACAGTCGGAGTTCGCGCGAACTAGTTCGCCGGCGAACAGTTCGCTACATCCCTAATCTGCAAGATGTTTGTATCTTCTCTCCTTCACTGCTTGGGTTTCTTCCAGTTACTTCCACTCTAAAAACATACAGGCGGGATTACTGGCTTATGATAATACTAACCCTAGTGTGAATATTATCTTAGATTGCAAGCTCCGCTGAGACAGGAACTGATGGGAATAAATATGTTTCTGTAAAGTCATGTTTAAACATGTTATTACTGTATATGCAAATTAGGATTCGAATTCAGTTCGTTATTCGTTCGAATCTTTCGCAAAGGATTCGGGGGTTCACCGAATCCAAAATAGCGGATTTGGTGCATTCCTAATATATATATATATATATATATATATATATTTACACGCATGCACAAAAGTGATATAAACTTACGGGACCTGTTATCCAGAATGTTCTGCATAAGGGATCTGTCTATACCAACTACAGTCTATTCAAAGTTAAACATGAATTAAACTCAATAGGATTGTTTAGCCTCCAATAACACTGAATTCTATCCTAGTTGGGATCCAGTAAAATGTTTTTTGTTCCAATGTAATTTGTAAAATTGTTTTCTCGTTTCAAAGAGGAAATCGTTTTTAAACACTTGTATTATTTGATTAAAATGGAGTCTATGGGATACAGCCTTCCTATAATTCTGAGCTTTCCGGATAATAGATCCCATACCCGTATAAAAAGATATAACCCACAAAAGCATATCTTAAAGGCCACCAGCCCTGTGAGAATGAATCGACCACTGTAGACTATCTGGGCAATACAGAAAGGTGATCTGATATACACAGTGATACCGAAGGATGGACTTTACTTTCGATAATCATTTCTGTTTCGAGATCATTTTGTCATGTGGATTTTGAGGGGGTCGACTAGAGCTTATCTCTCAAATCCCAGTCCAGGCTAATACTTTGCCAGGCCGAGTTGCTGAAGCGAGAAGCCTGTTTGAATCGATAGCACGAGATTACCTGGAATGGAATCACTTCTACATGTAACGCATTTAGTTCCTTCGAAAAGGAGACAGCAGAAGATGGAATAACAAAAGCTTCTTAACTGCAAAGAGAAGACTGCCGCCGAATGCTAAACTCCAAGACACTGTATTAGCTGCACCAGCTTTATTATATATATATATATATATATATATATATATATATATATATTTATATATATTTATATATATATTTTATATGTACCATGTATATATCAACTTTAGGATTTTCTATGTTGTCCAGCAGGGGGCAGAAGAACAACACACTTTCATTGGCTTGGTGTTTTGCGGCTCTTGTCTAAGGGAGAGCATGGCTTAGTCAAAAAAAAATCATTATTTCAATAAGGCGTCCTACAAGAACACATGATTACTGTATGCATTAACTGCTGCTCATATATATGCAGCACACTGACTTGATATTCTGTATCACATTTCCTCCCACTTTAAAAGAAAAAAAAGGGAGAATGACAAGAAACAATAATGAAAGTATTTTAACCTTTTTTTTGTTCTTTTTTTTTTTTAGTTGGATTAACTTCAATTTGCTGCATTGGAACGGACTAAAATGTATTCGGTGTGCACAGAGAGCTTCTTCATTAGTATTATATTCATAGATTAAGCAGCTATAAATTCCTTGCATTATCATATCAATGTTCATTCTCTGAGCAATACAAAGGGCAGAGCAATTACGTGAAAGAATACGGCTGTGATATATGGGCGGTGACATAGCATATTGTTTATGACAATTCCGAAGATTCAAAAAAAAAAGAAGGGCAGAATATATTGTGTTTATTTAATAAAAGGAGCGTTTGCTTTGTTACCAATTGATAGAAAAATATTTTTAGCTTAAAGAAAGCGGCTGCGTCAAAGAATTGATGAATTGTTTTTATTTTTTGTTAGTATATTAGAACAAATCATCAGCTGTTGTTCCCAGAACACTGCAGCCTTTATTGTAAGTGTTACTGAGGTGCAGGGAGTGATGACGTGACATAGGCAACATGTAACTACAGATGGAGCAAAAGGAGTTTTAAACATTCATGGGGTGCACAGGAAATCCTCATGGGGCCCCTTATCAGCCAGGGTCTCTGTGGTGCCAAGCAATAAACTACAGTAGTCCTATGTTGTTTTTGTAAGTACAAACTGGGAAAAGATGTTTTTGTAGGTTCCAGGTTAATCTGCAAAAAGGAAAGGTTGTGGGAGCCCTCCATGGCTTAATAAAAATGTACTAAAATACAATGGAAGTGCTACTGATCTGGCCCAATTAACTACAGACATAGAGAAAAAGAAGAAAAATTGATGAATGCACATTCCCTGGTCCCCTGTCATATCAGTAATCTATGCAGATGCATGTATTTACAAAGACTGGGTTTTTTTATTACAAAATGATGATCATAAGATTGATAAGCCACCATACCACGTCAAGGTAAAACCCATATGGCGGTTCCCCAACTATTTACCTCTGGTCATAATTTCATTACCGGTCATAAGATCATTACCGGAAATAAAAGGTCTCCCGACCTGGGCATTGGTTTTCATCATAGGGTTTAGTCCTCCCCCTCCATTAGCTTTCAAAGGGGAGAGATAACCTAGACCCCAGCATTGGTTCCATGAGATTAATCCTCCCCCGATTGCGGCTTTTAAGAGAGAGAGACTGCCCAGACCAACACCCATTTCCAAAGGCATTGTTCTACCATTTAAAGAGACGGGTGTGGGGGTGCTACAACCACATGGAAGCCTGGCCTGCAGCATAGCTGCTGAACTTCCAAACAGAATAGATCTGCTACAATACAAAATGCAAAAAGGAAAGGTTGTGGGAGCACGCCATGGCTTAAGAAAAATATACTAAAATACAATGGAAGTGCTACTGATCTGGCCAAATTAACTACAGACAGAGAAAAAGAAGAAAAATTCATGGGGTGCACAGGAAATCCTCATGGGGCCCCTAATCAGCCAGGGTCTCTGTGGTGCCAAGCAATAAACTACAGTAGTCCTATGTTGTTTTTGTAAGTACAACCTGGGAAAAGATGTTTTTGTAGGTTCCAGGTTAATCTGCCTAGGGTCACTTGGACATGTGTAACCTTTATTTTGGCTCCATAACTGTCTTCCCAGACTAGAAAGAGGGTTACACTTGACTCTCTCACCCAGAGGAGGCTTTTGCAAAGTGTTTGAGGAAGATCTCCTCAAGATCTTAGATCTCCATCTAAGAACAGGTGAACTGCACTGGAGTACATAGATCTTCCTCAATCTTCTGTTACTTACATCATATTCTGTGAGTGAAAAATGGTTCAAAGTTCAAAAATAGGCTGCAAAAGTCCTTAAAAATGTTTTTTTGGTAACCGGTTTTCTCCATACATTTTCTAACATATAGAACATGAATTTTACAGTGGGCTCATGTGTAGGGCATTATAGTAACTCTATCGTCTTTATTAAGGTTCCCTGGACATGTGTAATATAAACCGCTAAGTTAAACCATTTGCAGCAACATTTATAATAAAGACATTCATACAACTTTAAATTTCCTGCCCTATGCAAATTGACTGAAGCGCAAGATCCCTAGCGAAGTTTTGCTAGGCAGAAATTAACTCTAGCGCATCTTCACTATCAAATGTTCGCATTGCCAAAGTAACGCTAGCAAAGAGTCACCAGTGTTCAGTAGGGATGCACCGAATCCACTTTTTTGGATTCGGCCGAACCCCCGAATCCTTCACGAAGGATTCGGCCGAATACCGAACCGAATCCGAACCCTAATTTGCATATGCAAATTAGGGGTGGGAAGGGGAAAACATTTTTACTTCCTTGTTTTCTGACAAAATGTCACGCAATTTCCCTCCCTGCCCCTAATTTGCATATGCAAATTAGGATTCGGATTCGGTTCGGCCGGGCAGAAGGATTCGGCCGAATCCGAATACTGCTGAAAAAGGCCGAATCCTGGCCGAATCCCAAACCGAATCCTGGATTCGGTGCATCCCTAGTGTTCAGTGCCCATGACTAAACTCCGCATTTTAGTTAATTAGCGTAGTCTGAGCGAATTTTCACCTGGCGAAGTGTTGGGCTGGGTGTAAAGTGGCGAATTTTTGCAGGTTAGTAAATCTGCCCCCTAGAATGTACTGGTATGGGAGCTACACCTGCTAATATTTAATTCACAGGGCCTTATACCCGACTTTATCTGGGCCCAAGGGTAAGTGCACTAAATGTTAGACTGAGTGCTGGCAATGTTGTTTTTAAATCAATGGGCCCGTGACATTTTTTTCTCTCCAAAAAGTCAATGGGTGCTTTTTCCTTACAGCGATTTTTTTGTCCAAATGCATTAAAGTCAATGGGCGTTTTTTCCTTAAAGCAAATTTTTGGTCCAAATACATTCAAGTCAATGGGCGTTTTTTGTTCAGGCAACTTTTTTGCCCAAATGCATTGGGGGTTATTTATAAACAGTGGGCAAATTTGCTCCTGGGCTGTGACCCATGGCAACCAATCATACTACTGCTTTACTGATTGCTTTACTGATTGCTTTCAGTGCTCAACCTGCAGCTGGTTGAAAAAAAGCTAATCACTGATTGGTTGCTATGGGTTACTGCCCAGGTGCAAATTTGTCCACTGTTTATAAGTGAGCCCCAATGGGTGTTGTTTTTGTCACTCAACTTTTTGATGCAAACTATTTTGATACTAATCACTAAAATGAGAATGTTGATAAACAAGGTTCCAAGTGCAGTGTTGTGCCTCAGGTGCCCAAGTAGATGTTAAACTACACAGGGGCTTTTTTAAACTGTTGGCAAAGGAATATGCAGCAGTAGCACTATGCAGGTGTAAAATCACTAAAGCCTACTTAATACCATATAATTAGTGATGGGGGAATTTACTCGCCAGGCGCGAATTCGGGAAACCGCCGCAAAAATTTGCCGGCATCAAAATTGAGATGCTGGCGCCGTTTCATAATTTTTTTTCAGTTTCGCTAATTTTGCTGGAAATTCGCAAATTTTTCGACGAAGCGAAACGCCCCAAATTCCACCATCACTACATACGGTATAATGTATAACCAACATGCTTAATTAACATTTTACTATTTCATTCTACAGTGTATACAGGCACTGTGCCTTCTAACTTTGTATTCAGTGGTATAAATTATATTGATATTATATTTTCTTTAAAATGAGCTAATTTTCCAAATGTGATTCTGCACGACTGCAAATCAGCTCCCAGTGAGTCTCAGCATGCCAAGAACAGCTTTTTCTTCATAAATTCCAAAGAACATCATCAAGATTACATGCTTATCAATTTGCATTACTTTGGAAGCTACTAAAAGGCATTAAGTGATTTGGAGGTGAATGCAAATTAAATATTTGACTTTATTTAACAGGTTGTATTAATATATTTCACTCTTTATTGCTAATACGGGTAATGGGTCACTGTATGCATAATAATGTTGGAACTAATTGTGGAACATTATGTATTTGATTGCACTCATCATGCCACATTTCATTCCAAATTCCTCTAGGCCCGTGGCATCTCTTTATTGGAGACTGCTGCACTTATACAAAATTTGACTGTAAATTTTTGATTTGGTTCAGAAAATATTGTTGAATATTAGTGACGGGCGAATTTATTCTCCAGGCGCGAATTCGCTGTGAATTTGCGCGATTCGCCACCAGCGAATAAATTTGCGAAACACCAGCGTCCAAAACATTTTTTCATGGCGTTGTAAAAAATGTACGCCAGCGTCAAAAACGGGCCGAAAAATTTGCGAAATGGCGAAAATTTTCGAAACAGCGCCGGCGTCTCGTTTTTGACGCCGGTGCAAGTCTTTTGACGCCGGCGTCAAAAACGAGACGCCGGTACTGTTTCGCAAATTTTTCGCCATTTTGCTAATTTTTCGGCAAAGCAAAACGGCGTAGATTCGCCCATCACTATTGAATATTCATCCTCTAATGGTCATTTTCAACCGCAAATAGATTAGATTGCATAGTATTTTTCCAAATGTAAGAACAGAGAAGACAACATCTTAACTGAGCTGAGGCAGTTAAATGTAGCAAGATGTTAGATTCCAACTCAATTCTACTTAATCCCAGGGCATAAACTAGAGGTAGGCAGTAGAAGAACCTTCTCAGAGGCTAGAGCATGACAGGTGTTTAGCAATATGGTCTAAAGCTCAAGGATTTAGACCTACCAATTCCATGCCATGA
Source organism: Xenopus petersii (assembly GCA_038501925.1). Lineage (NCBI taxonomy): Eukaryota > Metazoa > Chordata > Amphibia > Anura > Pipidae > Xenopus > Xenopus petersii. Next base: position 17,380,627 of record CM076675.1, on the reverse strand, counting down.
TCACCTTCACCTAGACTTGTAAGTTTCATTAGTTCTATTAATAATGCCATATCAGTGGTCCAATATCTTGAGGGTTTAGTATTCTTAAAAAAAGTAAAACAAGAGATTCTATAAAACCAAGAAAGCATTTCATGATAAAAACAATAACACTCTTCTACTTGCATGACCCGTTACTTTGGAAAACATTTTTTGTTCTTACCACCAAGGATGATATCTCAGGTACTTCTCAAGGCTAACCTTTGAGCCTGCAAAAGTGAGGTCTTGACAATCCATTCAACTAAAACATGTGATGTATGTGACTGCTCAAAATCTACTCCCTTACACTGTTACTCATAAATAATTCTCTCCTGCCTGTATCTGTTAATATAAAGTAGTGGCAGAAAGTTTTGCTTTATGGCTGACCTACAGTCTGAATCCTCATCACGACTCCTCCCATGTGGAATCAAAATCACCAACTGTACCTCTTTGGATAGAATTACCTACATCAGTATGATTTATATATAGCCCTTTGAAAATGTATGAGCAGGCATCTCCACAGAATATGAAAGTTATACTTTTATACATTATTTATTACATTTACTATTAGGCAAAGCAGCCTAGTAATACTGAATAATTTCCACAAGACTTACAATAATGACCTGCAATTTGCAAAACGACCTTCTTCCCTAAGCGTTTGTTGCTGGTCTGATATAAAAAGAATTACTAATTGATTAATACATCAAATCCAAATGAATTATTTGTTGTTTAATGATCTGGATGAACTGGGCAAGAAAAAAATCTTCATCCTCTTAATAAATCTAGGACCATAACCATATGGTTTCCTTAGTAATTATTTAATAGCCAGTTTGCAGTCCTTTCTGTTTTCCAACATGTATGGATATTTTTTAACCTACTGGATATGTTAATAAAATAATAATTTCACTGAAAAAAAAATCATAATTAATCAGTTCTATAAAAAAAATTGTCAAGGGAGTAAAACACAGAGAAAAAGGTATTGGTAGATAAATATAAATTTCTTCAACGACATGAAACTGAGAAACAAACTCCAATTCTTAAAGTGGAATTATCACCAGTATGGCACACCTCCATAACTGTCATTTGAAATGTGGCATTCAAGTAAATTGTGCAAATGTGCCTGACTTATGGTGATTCCAAGACATTGAAGACTATTCCATGAATGGTGTTCCTACTGCTTTTCCATAGATATATTGGAGCTTCTTAATGCTGACAAATCTCAAACATAGGTTTGCATTAAGCTTTAAATTGAACCCAAAATTTTTTGGTCAAAAATAAATATGCTGACAGGAGGGTCCCCAGATTCAGACCATTTTGAAGAAATATCCTGCACAATTAGAGTGGAACTGTCTGTGGAAAAATGGCCAAAGCCAGTAAAACCATTATATATTGTGGTGAGATTATTATATAACCATGAAGAAGTTGGGGGAACACACTCCAGTTTTTGGGCAGAGGGTAATCTTGATAAAATCACCCTAGTAGGTGTGAATATCATAGGGACCACCAGATCCATTTTCAAAGAGTTGTCTGAATCCCAACATTTATTATTTTTTAAATTCAAGTCAAATTCAATTGCTTCTGTTAAATTGGAGCCATTAGAGATTTAGTAGGTCCTCCCATCAACTTAAACATATAAGTAGTGACAAGCTGAAATGATACCCATAGACTCTAATGGGTAAAAAAAATTGTTGCATGTCAAAAAATGTTGATGCCCATAGACGTGGATTGGATTGGTGGATTGTTTTGGAAATTTTTTAGGGAAGCAGAACGGGTCAGATTCGTCCAAAGATATAGTTACATAATTACAATGTGTTGCACTGCCTTCATATACCACAAGTAAAAAGAAAAAAAGAATAGTCCTATATTTTAACAGATGTGACATGCTGACAAATAAATAGTGATGGGCGAATTATCTCCCATTTCGCTTGGCCTAAAAATTGGCGAATTTTCCAGTAAAATTTGCAAAAATCGTGAAAATTTGAAAAAATAGCAAAAATCGGAAGGTTTCATGAAAAATCGTGAACATTTGAAATTTTCACAAAAAAAAAATTGTGGAAATCGGAAATTGACGAAAAAGTTGCTGGCGTTAAAGTCAACAGGCATCCGAATAGTGTTGACGCACAGCTATTTTGATGCAAGCAACTTTTCAGATGCGCGTCCAGAATTTTCAGACGCCGGAGAATTTTCACGGGCATTCGCAAATTTATTCGCCGGCGGTGAACTTTCTATTCTGTTTAAGGACAAGAGGGAAGGGGGAATAGACATTAAAGTTGAGAGCCATGCAGGGACCAGATGATGGGTTGGCCAACATAGATCATTAGAAAGTGATACAAATCAAATTTCTTACTTTTTTTAGTGTTGTTTTGCTTCAAAATCTTGAATCTTGTTTGCATAGATGAGCTACTTTGTGCCATAGGGCCGGTCCAATGGAATACAATGCTTAAAGCACTTAACTTGGGGTTAGGGTTGCCACCTGTTCAGTTCTTACCCAGCTCAGACCCAGTCAGTTTTTGGAAAGACTGTCCAGATCAAAACTGAGATTGATGCAGTGATCGGCCAATCACCTGCCCCCACAACGTCGCCACCCTCATTCAACATGTAATAGGCCCACCCCACAACATAGCCTCCCTGAGATAGCGGCAGAAAAAAGTGGCAACCCTACCACGGGTCAAATGCTCTCTACCAAAAGTATAGAATGAAATTAATATATTTAATATTGAAGGTGATGCTTAAAGCTTTGCTACAGTTGGGTTCAGTTTGTTTTTATTTTCTGTTTAAGCTGATTCATAATTAAGTTACTAAAACCACACTTAGGAGTAGAATCTGATATGATATTTATGTGATATTTGTTAATCTATGTATGGCAAAATGTAATAGTTCCATGTTTGTTTACAATTACTTGTAGATTTTTCTTCTTAATACTGCAACCTGGTGGGCACTTTTGTATTCCTAAATACAATGCATGGAAGCTTCTACCAACCTGAGTGTGAACAGTATCATCTTTGAAACACCAATGTACTACATGCGAATGGAGACTTGGAAGCGACACCTCCTCAAGGCAGAAATTAATTACTGGACTCCCTCCACCTGTGCACCTCCTATTTCCTTCCTTGAAAGTCATCAAAGCTGGAAGAAAAGGCCATTTGCCTCAATATGCCATTTTCAAGAAGAGTACATAGATACCTTTTTGTGAAGATCACATAAATGCCTCCAAATAAGAATTTGTGTTTTGCAATGGCTTGTGCATTTGTAAATTGATAACATGAGAAGAAATAGGAGAAGAAAGAAGAAGAAATAATATACAGTATCTCTGTACTTTAAAAAAAAACAATGATATGGCCTCAGTTAGCCATCTTTATAAATTCTAAATTTTGTATTACTTATTCATTTCACACTTTTGCACTTGCTTAGAGCTCAATTCTGGACAGTATCACCAATAATTCTAAACCTCTCTCCACTGTCCTAATGTCCAGCTTGAAAGTTAAATGGTAATTGTCCCTGCGCCTCACATATTCTTCAGTAACACTATGCATTGTCTCACGTTCAATGGTGGGAAGATATATTATCTGCGTGCTATTGCATTCTGTACTGTACCATACATACTGTACCTTGATCCATGGAACAGAAAATGTACTGTAATATATTGCTTAGTTACTATTCTCATACCAAATAATGATTCTCTTTTATGGAATGCAGATAAATTCTTGTTGGGTATTTATCAGTTTCTTTATCCTCATACCAGTAATAAATGTAAATAACGAGGCATATTTATAAAGGTGTTTAAAAAACTACAATTTGAAGTGCAGCAGCCATCTCCACTCAAGCTAAGAAACACTGGATACATACACTGCATCACATTTATTTCTAAAGCTATTATTTTTAGTGACGGGCGAATTTATTTGACAGACACGAATTCACAGCGAATTTGCCCGTTTTGCAGCCGGCGAATAAATTTACGAATTTGCCTCGAAAATTCACAATTTAGACGCCGTCGTCAACGTTTTTTCGATGCCGGTGACAAATCCGAGGCCAGCGCCAATTTAGACCCCGGCGACGATAAATAGACGCCCATTCAAGTCACTTGAATGGTCGCCGGCTTCAACTTCGTCAAAAATCGACTTTTGCAAATTTTTCTCCAGTTTTGTGAATTTCATGGGAAATTTGTGACTAAGCAAAACAGGACAAATTCGCCCATCACAAATTATTTTTTAATGTGTAAGGCTGCATTTTACAGGAGTTTTTCACACAAATTCCTGAACTGGTGGGGATGATTTTTATTGGTTACAGCAGGACAATACACCACACATTGGCACACTTTGCCATGTGAAAAATGGTGTAAAAGTTTTACACATTTTTATTATGTGGGTGGTAAACCTAGGGCTTTACTTTTTGTCCTGGCACTGCTCCAGGCATTTATGTGCCTTGTATATTGCACCTTGCATGCAACTGCACTCCCTTCAACAGAGCATGCAGAACTGGTGCATTGATGCTCACCCCAAAGTGCTAAAGAGCATACTGTAATGCTGTACTATGTACAATAAGAACCAGGGTTGGACTGGACCTCCAGAGTACCAGATGATCTCCTTGAGGAAGCAGACACATTACAGAACACAAAAAGGTTCTCTCAAAGACAGAATATAATAAATAATGATTTAAGGAATAATATAAAAAATGACATGGTGTCAGGGCCTCACGGCCCGGATAATGGAATAGTCTGTACTAAGGAGAAAGTACTATGCACAAAAGTCCAGTTCACGGCGGTAGGGGTTAAGAATAGGGATGTAGCGAACTGTTCGCCGGTGAACTAGTTCGCGCGAACTTCGACTGTTCGCGTCCGCCGCAAGTTCGCGAACGTCGCGCGACGTTCGCCAATAGGCGTTCGCGTCGAAATCGTTCGACCATTCGACCATTCGATCGCTAAAATCGAAGGATTCTCGTTCGAATCGAACGATCGAAGCCATTGGATTGAATGAAATCATTCGATCCAATGGCTTTGATCGTTCAATTCGAACGGAAATCGTTCGATCGAACGATTAAAATCCTTCGATTGTTCGAATCGAACGATTTTCGGATGTTCGAAGTTCGCAAACTGTTCGCATTTTTTGCCGGTGTTCGCGAACGGCGTTCGCGAACACATTGTCGGCGGTTCGCTACATCCCTAGTTAAGAAGAGACATAGTCCTATATCAGGCAAAAGGTGCAAGGCAGGCAACAAACAGGTGAAGTAAGAATCAAAGCAGAGGGACAAAGTCCAGGAATCAATCAGAAAATTATTTATATTCTATAAATACCTATTAATATTATTTAGGAGCACCCAAGAACACAAGCAATAGTGACCTATGATCAGTCATTGACCTGGAGTCCCTGGTGTCCTTAAATTGGATTTTTTGATGATGTCATACACCCAGTGCTCCTGACAGTACCCCCTCCCCCAGGGGAGGCACTGGACCACTATGCCCTGGCTTCTGAGGGAGTTGCTTGAAGAATTCTCTCACCAAACACTCCTCAGGACCAAACCTTTCTAATGGATCAGGAATCCTCTGTAGACCCTTGAGCCCAACATCTTTTCTACTTCGTATTCCTGTAGACCGTCTACAGTGACAAGAAGGTGGAGATTGTTTAGATAAGAAGCAATTATCGATTGCTGGTTTTTCCAGAGACATGAAAAAGTTTGGGGACTCACATCTCAGGAGGAAGTTGAAGTCTGATGGCCACAGGATTAACAATCTTCACAATGGAAAAAGGATTGACACATTTTGGGCCCCAACTTGGGGGAAGGAATTTTAAGATTAGTGTTTCTTGTCGAAAGCCACACTTTGTCATTTGAAATGTCATGCGCCTGGCACAATAACGTCACTATGTGGCCCTGGGCTCCCACATCTTTGTTATGAATAGGGATGTAGCGAACGTCCGAAAAAATGTTCGCGAACATATTCGCGAACTTGCGTCAAAAGAACATCGCGAACCCCATAGACTTCAATGGAAAGGCGAATTTTAAAAGCTAGAAAAGACATTTCTGGCCAGAAAAATGATTTTAAAGTTGTTTAAAGGGTGCAACGACCTGGACAGTGGCATGCCAGAGGGGGATCAAGGGCAAAAATGTATCTGAAAAATACATTGTTGACACAGCGCTGCGTTTTGTGCTGTAAAGGGCAGAAATCACACTACGTCACTCAGGTGATGTTTCTGGACACGGAATGTGAAAAAGCTCACACAGCTAGGTGGCACTTGGTTAAAGACTGGGCAAACAATGCCTGCAAGGGCAACGTATACAGTAGTGGATACGGAATATATTATTGCTGCTGTAAAAGCATCACTTAGGTGATGTTTACAGCCACACGGAATTATTAATGGTATTTAGACAGAATGTGAAAAAGCTCACACAGCTAGGTGGCACTTGCATACCTCCCAACCGTCCCTCTTTTGACCACTCAACCCCCTGCCCTCTTTTGTACTGGAAAGTCCCTCTTTTCTCTGCACTGAACAGCCAGAAAAAAACCAGTTTCTAACTTAATTGGCTTTTGGCAGAGAGCTCAGAACAGCTAACAGGTGCAAATAAGATACTTTGTAACAATTTTGACTCTGGTTGGTGCTGGTAGTAGTGAACTACTAGGAGGAGCAGCACACCAGTCCTTCTTTTCTCTGAACTGAACAGCCAGAAAAAAAACAGTAACTAACTTAATTAGCGTTTGGCAGAGAGCTCAGAACAGCTAACAGGTGCAAATAAGATACTTTGTAACAATTTTGACTCTGGTTGGTGCTGGTAGTGGTGAACTACTAGGAGGAGCAGCACACCAGTCCCACTCCCCAACACAGCTAGACTAATAGCACTGGGCTCTTATAGTAGCAAAGTAAAAAAACAAAAAAGAAAATAAAAACAGTCCTTACAAGGACTATTGGGTTATTACAGCAGTCAGCAGATGAGATCAGAAACAGTGCCCACAGCAGCTACATACAGAGCACTGCAGTAGAAGGTAGATTACTAGCCAGCAAAGCTACCTAACCTAAACTCACTGTCCCTCAAATCCCTGCAGACTTCTGTCCCTACAATACAGAGCAGTATCAAGTAGATTACTAGCCAACAAAGTTACTATCAACTGTCCCTCAAATCACTAAACAGCTCTCTCCCTACACTAGCTCTTCCAAGCACACACAGGCAGAATAAAAAAACGCTGCAGGGCTTCAGTTTATATATGGAAGGGGAGTGGTCCAGGGGGTGTGGGGGTGGTCCAGGAGGGAGAGCTTCCTGATTGGCTGCCATGTATCTGCTGGTCTGGGGGAGAAATGGCAAAAATAAGCGCCAGCTAAGGCGAACCCAAATTGGCGAACGTCGCGCGACGTTCGCGAACATTCGGCGGACGCGAACAGTCGATGTTCGCGCGAACTAGTTCTTGGGCGAACAGTCCGCGACATCCCTAGTTATGAAGTGGAGCACTCCGCAAATGCAGCGCTCAAGATACATGGGAGGAGCTTTGAAGGAGCCAGAAGTTCAGTGTCTGCCAAATTAATCATATATTTTGCTTTTAATCATATAAATGTAAAACTAGTCAGATTTTGCAGATTTGAAAATCATTTTGGGACTCCTCTTTTTGCTGAAGGAAGTGAAAAAAATATGTATTTTATTTAAATAGTTATGGCAATATTCAGTTTAGCCAACTATTAAGGCTTCCATCTTTGGTGGAGCCTACATAAGAAAGCACAGGTGCTAGGAATGTCTTCTTTGACCTGATAACTTCTAAAGGCACGAGAGACTTCTGAGATCATGTTTTTTCTGGAGTTAAAAAAAGGCAAAAAACTGTTATATCAAATGTTTGTAATACATGAAAGACTTTGGCAACAGAAACTTTTTTACATTGTTTTCAATTTTGAAAATTAAAACTGCATTCAAAATTGAATAAACTCTCTCCCCATGTTGTTGAGTATCTTGAGTGTTTGTTTAGAAATAAGGTTCCCCTGGTACTCATGCTAACATTACATTGCATTCAGTGCTATGGCCGTAGCATTGTTCTTTCAGTGAAAAGGATGTTCTATCAGTGTCTGCTTGTATAAGGGTAATAAGCTCCTGCCAAGCTTGTGTTAAATTTATTAGATTTTGAGTCGCTCCATAGAGTTTATGAGCAGATTCAGGCATTTGGACTCTGTCCCGTCATTCTATTATTTTCTTCAATTTTTACTTTCTTTTTATCTGAGCCTTGTTGGATTAATATCCCCCTTATAAAACATATGTGTGCTCCCTGTTCATAAATAGACTTTTTGTGCTGTTGCTATTGTTTTTTTAAGAAACATCTTGGAATACTGATAATTTAATTAGCCACATCTAGATTTTTGAAACAATTTAATTTAACTAATACTTTTAATTTGCTTCAAACTAAACTAATTGGGCACATTTGCCCATTTTGGTTTGTAAGATGCATATTTAATTATTGGAAATTAAGATATAAGGACTTGTTTATAATGGCATAGGCACAAGATTTTATGGGTAAACAATGTGCTTATACTGCTTGCAATTTGTTCTTTTTTTGAAGTGCAAAGTGTGCTGTGAACTGACCCATTTAACTTCTGGCTCACTTTGAAATTTCTTGGCAGAGGGAAATATCACCAACCTCTCTCCTTCCCTTCTCTGGTTTGTGGTTATAAATTTGCACATGCTCAGAATAAACTTGATCTTGTTATGATTATGCACAATGCCTTCTATATCCGTGTAAAAGGCTAAAGTGATTTAACTAAGAATGGCAGCTGGGGAAAAAAGTGCAAGTTTAAACTTACATCTGTGGATTTAAAGAAATTCCATTAATTTTTTACTAAATAAACGATATGTAAGAGAATTGGTGACTGTGCCCTTTCTAAAAATGGTAGTACAGGTATGGGCATAGGACACACCAGCAGAACATGGATACTTCTAGCAGGATTCAACCTTGCTCGTTTATATGCGGATGCAACGTTTCGGGGCGTGACCCCTTTCCAGAATGCTCGGGAACTGGGGGTTTACAGATAATGGATATTTCTGTAATTTGGATCTTCATAACGTTAGTCTGCTAGAAAATTATATAAACATTAAGGGGCCGATTCACTAACTTCGAGTGAAGGATTCGAAGTAAAAAAACTTCGATTTTCGAACTATTCAAACTAAAAATCGTTCGACCATTCGACCATTCGATAGTCTAAGTACTGTCTCTTTAGGAAAAAACTTCGACCCCCTAGTTCGCCATCTAAAAGCTACCGAACTTAATGTTAGCCTATGGGGAAGGTCCCCATAGGCTTTCTTAAGTTTTTTTGATTGAAGGATAATCCTTCGATCCTTGGATTAAAATCCTTCGAATCGTTCGTTTCAAAGGATTTTATCGTTCGATCGAAGGAATAATCCTTCGATCGTTCGATCGCACTATTTGCTCTAAAATCCTTCGACTTCGATATTCGAAGTCAAAGGATTTTAATTCCCAGTCGAATATCCCCTAAATAAACATCAAGGGGCCGATTCACCAAGGGTCAAATATCGAGGGTTAATTAACCCTCGATATTCGACTGGGAATTAAAATCCTTCGACTTCGAATATCGAAGTCGAAGGATTTAGCGCAGATAGTACGATCGAAAGATCGAAGGATTATTCCTTCGATCGAACGATTAAATCCTTCGAATCGTTCGATTAGAAGGATTTAAATCCAACGATCGAAGGAATATCTTTCGATCAAAAAAACTTAGGAAAGCCTATGGGGACCTTCCCCATAGGCTAACATTGAGTTCGGTAGCTTTTAGATGGTGAACTAGGGGTCTTTTTTTTAAAGATACAGTACTTCGATTATCGAATGGTCGAATAGTCGAACGATTTTTAGTTCAAATGCTTCGATTCGAAGTCGAAGTCGTAGTCGAAGATCGAAGTAGCCCATTCGATGGTCGAAGTAACCCAAAAAACACTTCAAAATTCGACGTTTTTTTACTTTGAATCCTTCACTCGAAGTTAGTGAATCAGCCCCTAAAAGTTTTGCTTCCAATAAGGATTAATTTTATCTTATTTTGGATCAAGTACAAGCCACTGTTTTATTATTACAAAGAAAGAGAACATCATTTTTCAAAATTTGGATTAATTGGAAAAAATGGAAGTTATATGGGAGACCGATTTTCCGTAATTTGGAACTCTATGGATAACGGGTTTCCAGACAATACAGTCCATACCTGTATTTCATATTCTGGAAAGCTGGGTATATATTTAGTGATGGGTGAATCTGACCCATTCTACTTCACAGAAAATTTGTGAAATGGCAAACAATTTGCCAAACACACGGAAGTCAATGGATGTTTTTTTCCCCATAACATTTTTCAAACTGTGCAACATTTTTTAAGTCATGCAACATTTTTTTTTACTATACATTACAGTTTATGGGAGTTTTTTTAAAGCAAAATATTTTGATCACCTCTCTACTTATATAAGAACATATTACCAGGAGCTGTTAAATACAGCCACATATTTTTATTATTTAAAGATTTTTTGTCAGGCACTAAACTCTGCAATAATAAAAGCCCTTTTTTGCTTTTAAGAAACAGTATTTACAGGACACACCACTTCAACTTCATGCTTTTTTTGCTATTTAAAAGAACAGTTTTTGAAGGTTTTTTAATAAATAAAATAGTGATGTTTTCAACTGAGGAAGGGTTGCCACCTGTTTAGTTTTGACCAAAACAGCTTGGTATTTCTTAGCCCTGTTCGGGTCTCAACTGTCTGTTTGGTTTTCAGCCTTGTGAAACCCAAATAATAACTTAGCCAATGATCTAAACATTATTCAATACTCACCGTGATTTTTGCTATAACATGGCCTAATTATCTTCAAGACATTTTTTTTGTTATTACAGAAAGAAAAAGCAAATCAATCAAGAATGAATAATTGGCATTACTGTATTTCAATGGTTTTTGGATAACTGGTTTCTGTATAATAGATCCCATACTTTTAATTAAAGAATCGGTGTTACAAAAAAAGACAAAGCTAGAGTTGCCACCTACAACCGGACTTTCCTGTTTTTCAAAGAACTATCTGGTGCAATAAATGTTGATACAACTGGAAAGACATCCGTGATGGAAATGATGGCACCCCGGCATCATAACCTCACCCAACAGTATTGTGCCCAACCCTGATATCATAATGCCCATTCTAGCATCATTGCCCAACCCCTGATCTTCATCATCAGCCACACCCCTCTTATTCAGGTTTAGCCACAGACAGTTTATTAACAAAGTAATTATGTATCAGAAGGTAGCTGACATTCCCCACTGGGGTTGGTGAGGTATTTTAAATTGAGACTACTCTTGTTGTACTTGTTAATGTGTTAGCAATCTTTTAATTAAGGCTTTTTATACAGTAGGTATCCCTAATGAAAGAGTTATCTGCTTTATCACTAAACTGCTTGATCCCGCTTGTTGTTCTACAAAAGCTTCTTTATTTCCCTGCTTGGTTTCCTAGTTCTTGCTTCTTCTGGACTCCTTGCTTGTTCTTGTCTTGTTCCTAGTTCTTGTATTGTGGCTGGTGGGGTTCCTACCTCGTAACCTGTGCTCCAGTTTCTGATCCTTGCCCAATTCCTTTGGGGTTTCATGGTTCATGCCTGTGTTTTGACTTTGCCTAACCTTTCACGTGTTCTGATATTTCCTGTTTACTGGACTCTGCTTCAGTCTGCATTGACTACCATGAGCGGATACTATTCCTCACTGCTTCAACAAACCTAATGCACCATGTCCAGCTGAGTCAAACTGTGTATATGTAAGCTTTGAGGTTTTTTTCTTATTTTTCAACGTAATGCATTATTCTTCAGCCACAGGCAAATAAATAAAAATACAAACACTAACTTTGTAATGAAAAATACAAAACATTTGTGAACAAGTAAGAGGTACAGGATAATGAGTTCAAGTTTTATTTTTCAGAATAATGTGACAAGTGCATGAGATGGAAGAAAATAAAGTATAAATATAAAATGATCCATGTTCACCTGATGATGTTTTTGTATCCACTTTGATGTGTGCCGAGGTTAGAATCAAATAAAATGCTTTTATTTATTAATGGTTTTAGACAATGAGTGCATTAAATAATGTCATCTCAGTGACAAGTAGTAAATATAGAGATACGGTTGCATCAAAGACAGCACAAATAGCTTTAGGGTTATTAGAGAGGCAGGGAGAGGAAAACAAGAAAGACCTGCCAAATATTTTATCTTCAGCATTAAAAACACGTATTTTGAGGTGAATTTTAATACACAACTAACAACTGGGAGAGTTTTATCACAGTTAAAATAAATAGTATGGATTGATTAGCCTGGAAGAAGAAAGGATCCTAGAGAACGGCTATAATTAATATCCAGTAGAAAACACAGATTTTTCTAGAGATCTTATTATATCAACCTTTAAGGTGACAATGAATTTCTGGCAGAAAGGGTTACATTCAAGAAGAGAAGAGTAAAATAATTATAAACATATAGGGGCACATTTACTTAGCTCGAGTGAAGGAATAGAATAAGAAATACTTCGAATTTCGAAGTATTTTTTTGGCTACTTTGACCATCGAATTGGCTACTGCGACCTTCGACTACGACTTTGAATCGAACGATTCGAACTATAAATCGTTCGACTATTCGACCATTCGATAGTCGAAGTACTGTCTCTTTAAAAAAAACTTTGACCCCCTACTTCGCCACCTAAAACCTACCGAACATCAATGTTAGCCCATGGGGAAGGTCCCTAGACTTTCTAGCAAATTTGTGATAGAAGGAAAATCGTTTGATCGATGGATTAAAATCCTTCGAATCGTTTGATTCGAAGTATTTAATCGTTCGATTGAACGATTATTCCTTCGATTGTTCGATCGAACGAATAGTGCTAAATCCTTCGACTTCGATATTCGAAGTCGAAGGATTTAACTTCGACCCTAAGCAAATGTGCCCCATATTGTATTAAGAATGTTTTACTTGATAATCCAATAAACCATAGTCTGCGGCTATCTGAGGAATATAGATAGGGAACAAAAGACTTTATGGGGTTTTTTTCAAATTTGATATAATTAGAATGCCCCTACATTTTCATCTCTATCCATGGGACATATTGAATTAGTGAGAATCCAGAGAAAGGCAACTCAGCTCAGATAAAAGGTATGGAAAATCTTAGCTATGAGGAAAGACTGGCCAAGTTGGGGTTGTTCATGCTGGAGAAGAGGCGCTTGAGGAGTGATATGATAACTATATATAAATATATGAAGAGATCATATAATAATCTCTCTGATGCTTTAGTTATCAGTACGTCCTTCCAGCTGACACGTGGGCACCCATTTTGATTAGCAAAAAGGAGGTTCCGGCTAAATATTCAAAAGAGTTTTTTTTACTGTGAGAGCTGTGAAGATGTGGAATTCTCTTGTTGTACATGCTGATAAATTAGATAGTTCTAAGAAGGGGTTGGATGGCTTTTTAGAAAAAGAGGTAATACAGGGTTAAGGAAAATAGCTCATAGTACAAGTTGATCCAAGGACTGCTCAGATTGCCATCTTGCAGTCAGGAAGGAATTTTTCCCCCTGATGACAAATTGGAGAAGCTTCAAATAAGTTTTTTTTCCTTCCTTTGGATCAACTAGCAACTAGGTAGGTTATGTATAGACCTAAAAGGTAGAATCTGATGGACAGGTGTCTTGTTTCAACCTAACTTACTATGTCACTATATGTAAAATTATTCATATTTTGCCCAGGCCTAAGATTGCACTGTAAAGGACATCTACATGAGAGGAAGTCCTGCTTGACCTCTCAACACACATGTGAGATCATCAAGAGGGTCCTCCATGAGACATACTCAATATCTAAAACCCAGAGGTGGGTGATTGGACATCACAGCTCTCAGTGCCATGCTTGGAATGACAACCACTTGATTTGAGGTGAGAAGAATAAAATACTGATGCCACCCAACACAATGTAAAGGCATATATTGCGGGACAGATTCCCAGCAGGTAATGCCATGGAATCACTAACAGAAGAATAGGTTGTTATTAAAAGGCTACATAGTCTTCTTTCAATGACTGTTTTAAAATATTCCAGTAAGTCTAGACCTATTAAATATTTAGGCATTATTGTCAGATGTTGTTGTTATTTCCTTGTATTTTAGGCCAACTGGAAAGCAACCATTGAGTGGCATTATACAGTTATCGTTGGGATGAACCCAGATGTGCAAGTGCCACATGAATGCAATCATGGGAGTAACCATAAGAGAAGCAGATTGCTAGAAATGTAGAGGGCGCCATGGGACTCTGATGTTTTACTATAAGTATTCTAATATTTTGTCTGGAGTCAAGTCCAATGGTTCAGAAGAAAACAGCCTTAACATTCCAACTAATTATTTTTGATTGAAATTATGATTTTTAGAGGATTCCTGTTGATCTCTTTTTAAAAATTGAAGAGATTTCTAGGTGGCATTGTCCCTATCAACAATGCATTCTGAGCAGTTCTATGCAGTAAGTCCCATTTATTTAATGCTATTATGGAAATTATTACAAAGAGTCAAGTCAATAAGTATCGCTAATGAAGTGAGCTCTTGCAATGTGCCGAGACACAGAGTATGCATTTACGTATAGACCCAGCAAATATCAATAGTCTTCTGTTGTATAGTGAACAATTAATATTCTTCCCCATTAACTGAAAAGTCTAACATGTTAAGGTATTTAATGGTCTAATGAACAAAAATCATATGATAGGATTCTTTGGATTATGGGCCATGGAATATAATCCCCATGATATTTCAACACAAGTAATTTGTCGGTACAAACAGATGAAGATCTAAGAGCAGTTAATCCTTTCCTCAAACAAGATATAGCGGTCCCTTTCTAAGAAAAGAACAGACTTGATGTAAGAAACCATATTTGTGGATAGAATTAACTGACTACTCAATAAACTTGACATACCCATATTAATAAATTGTCTTAGTGATGAAGTAAACTTTGTTTACTGTGTACATTTTAGAGCACTAGTAAATAATTTTGTAGTTTACAAATATCTCTTAGTATCTCATGTTCTATCTAGAAAACATAGATAATAAATATGAAAGTGCATCTGGCTTTAGATGTAAGGATTTGAAATTAAAAATATAGAACTAATTTTCATAAATCTACACAGATGGAGCTCTTTGTATTATTTTCATATTGGGAGGCATTTTCTAAACCACATCTCTAGGGGGCCCATTTACTTAGCTCGAGTGAAGGAATTGAGGAAAAAACGTTTTTTTTGGCTACTTCGACCATCAAATGGGCTATTTCGACCTTCTACTTCGAAACGAATGATTCAAACTAAAAATCGTTTGACTATTCAACCATTCGAAGTACTGTCACTTTAAGAAAAAACTTCGACCCCCTAGTTCGCCACCTTAAAGCTACCAAAGTCAATGTTAGCCTATGGGGAAGGTCCCCAAACAGGACAGATTAGCTCATCAATAATGCCAACAGAACATGTACATTTTGTTTCAGGTCCAGCTACCCACAGTTACTAATCAGATGCTTGTTTTCAGCATGATAGTAAATGCTACTTTGCGTGCTTTAAATTCTACAATAAATACTACTGTTAACTGACTTATACAGGTTGTTAGTACTTATGACCCCCTGAGGAAGCTGCAATCTAAGAGAAATGCTTTGGGCAGACTGGAAAATACGTTTTTTTGTATGGATTAGCCCCCACCAGTTCCACCAGGAACAGGTTGGGGAAATTATTTGAAAAAAGTGGTTGTAGTCCACTAACTGTTGACCGACTCAGAAGACAATCAAAAATAGCGCCCATGATGGGGTATTCCAAGATTAATTTAGAAGATAGGATTGCAGGAGAACGAAGACAGACGAACTTTGGTTAATAATTGCAAATATTAAAGCCAATATTGTGGTGAAGCTTGTATGGAGGTAATTCAAGCAATAAGGGGAGAAAGGCTTTAGAAGAGGGGGCAATGGTGGAAATTAGTGATGGACGAATTTATTCGGCACGTGCAAATTTGCGCGATTTGTCACCGGCAAATAAATGTGTGAAACGGCTGCGAAAATTCGCTGGTGCATTTTCTCCAGCCAATGTGTGCCTGCGCCATTTCGCAAATTTTTCGCCATTTCGCGAATTTTGCAGGAAATTTGTGAATCTTTCGGCGCAAAATCGCCCATCACAAGTGGAAATAGGTAATGTGAAGGGACAAAGGACTGGCTATGAACATACAGAGACATGAGTCATGATATATATAGTGAGATGAGACCAGATGAAAATTTTTTAAAGTTAAAACATTATTCTTTGATTAAAGGGGAGCCACTATATAGTCATAATATTATCTTTGTAAAAAGTAGCTGATACATTTTACAATGTTAAATATTTTTTATACAGACCACCCAAGCGAAGAATAACTGATGATACAATAAAATAAATCCTGTTTCATTATATTTTGTGTGCAAAAGCATCTACATAATTATCTTCAAGCAAAAGTTAAGGGAATTGCACTAAAAGTTTTATTTTCACGTGTTTTTCTTTATTTTATTTTTATACTTTATTGTGTGTACCTGCTTAGTTAAGCAAAATAATTATATTTTACTTGAAAATATAAAACTTTTTGTTTTGTTACACAATCACATGTATTTTTTTTTCTTCCTGAAACATCACCAGCCATGTGAATTTTAAAGCATAAAATGTGCAAAGTATTCAAGCAAATAAGGACAAGTCACTTACAAGGTTGTTTCAAGTCGTCTAAGTGTTCTGCATTTAAAATGCTTTGCATAGATAAGACATAATTTGAATCTAAGTCTACTGGAACAATATTTAATATTTATCATTTTATTAATTGCTCAACCACCCATGTAGTCTATTTTCTGGAATGCCCTTGTGTCATTCATTTTAGTGGCAATTCAGAAACTCTATTAAGAAAAAGATTTGCAAAATATTTCACGAGTGTTTCAAGGCAGCACATATTAAACCAACAATGCATCTTGTGCAAGAAAACAAAAGCAATGGACTGAGTTATACTGTAGGAACATTAATGCTAAAATACTCCACTTCATGCATGAAAGATATACAGTATGCTGGAATCTGTGACAATTCACTGTATGTAATTTTTTTACAGGCAATGCATTACTTAAAAGAAACACACACACAAAAACAGACGTAGGTATAAGTTAGAATTTATTAAGGCCAAGGTTTGAAAAGATACATTATTTGTAGACAATGAAACAGGTACCAAATGGTTATCTCTGTAGTATTAAATTACTTTAAAAAAGAAGAAAAGTCATATCCCATATTGGGGTGCAAAATGTTGGGCACCCCCAATTGAATGTATTTACGAAAAGTCATATCCCATATTGGGGTGCAAAATGTTGGGCACCCCCAATTGAATGTATTTACAAAAAGTCATATCCAATATTGGGGTGCAAAATGTTGGGCACCCCTAATTGAATGTATTTACTAACCTGAAATGCCGTGCTGGTGCTCCTATCAGCAGAAAACTGCACTGGCCCAGGGTTATTCCAGCGAGCACCACGGATTGTTCCTCTTCTGACTTCTTTCTTTTTGCAGCTGTTCATGCGCATTAGAGCAAAAACCCAAACTTTAATGAAAAAGTTGGCTATTTTGTTCTACTGCGCATGTGTCTGCCCCAGGAAATTTGATGAAAGAAGAAGCCGGAAAAGGAACGCTCCCCTTTGCTTGCTGGAATAACCCCTGGCTGGTGCAGTTTTCTCTTGAAAGCCCCGCCAGGGGTTTCAGTTAAGTAAATACATTCACTTGGGGGTTCCTAACATTTGGCACCTCCAAGTGGAATATGACTTTCCTTCCACAATAATGCTTTGTTTTAATGCCTTGTGAACAGTGTGGAGAGCACCATGGAATAAAGTTTGGGATCACCCCGTTTGATGCATAAAAAGGTATCTGCTACTTTCATTGTTGTTTTAATGCTTGTCAAACATTACATTCTAAAACCAAAGTTTTTAACCTGAAGTTTGTCCACTCTGAAACATACTTTACTCTCAACCTTTTTTTGGAAAGGCTCTCTACTAGATGTTGGCATATTGTATGAGATTAAATTCCATTCATACTTAAGAGGTCATGTACTGATGTTGGCCATCAAACCTGTTTCATATCAACTCCAATGTATCCTCCAGCCTTGAGATCAACCCAATCCTAATCTGGATTGATCTGTGCAGGCCAACCAAAGATTGGGGGTAACAGTAGTTTTTTATTTTGCAATTGCCCCCTGCTAGCGGTAGGACACTCACACCGGGAGAGAGCTCCCGGTGCAAGTGGCCATTTCAGTCAGAGTGCATGTGCAGATGAGCAAGTTGCTGCATTCGCTTATTATGCACATGCAAATCCCCCAATATGGCCACTCATACTGGTGGCTCCATCCTGGTGTGGGTGTTCTGGTGCTGTAGGGGAGCAATTAAAAAAAAAAACTACTGTTACCCCCAACCGGAGTCCAGGCTCTATCAGCCTGCACCTTTGGTTGGGGTACAATTTTTGCCCTTTAAATAGCCAATTTCCAATAATATCTCAGTACTACTGGGCAAGTAGTGTACTGTACTGTACCTCAAATGGCAGATACACAAACACAAATACAGAAATGCTCTGAATGACGTCCTCCCTCTTATGCCTTATCAATTGATTTGCAAAACTGAATGTTTTCAAAATGCATGTTTTATAATGGTTCATCTCTACTTGTATTGATTTCATTCAGCACATTGGTTCATAAAGTGACGACCTGAAAATTTTAGTTTAACTTGATTCATTCTTTTCCTTATTATTAAACCTACACAAAAATCATTGTTCTATAAAGATTAGCTTTATCTGCTTTAAAGGATGCAACTTGCAGGGTTAAGTTGGTTTGTTCTTTATTAATTTTAAAAGTCTTGCATTTTTAAATAGCCCTATTGATTCTGATCATTCAGATGACAAAGAAATTGGCAGCACTTTGAAAGAAATGCACCAGGCAAAGGTGAAAAATATTAACAAGGGCAATCATTAATTCTCTTTTACACATAGTCAATTTAGTTATTAAGATCAAAGAACTCATTTTCAGAATTTTGTTATTGTGTTAATAAATGTTTCAAAAGTATTCTTTGATATGCTTAGAACACTCAACTATATTACTTTGTTGTACTAATAAAATCATCTAAGCCTTTTCATTTTGCAAAGTATCATCTAATACCGTACAGATGAAGGAGATTTTGCTCCGTTAAAACAAATGGCAAGCCTTGTGACCCGTTTGCACCATTTTTACTAATAAAGTCAGCTCATTCTGTAATGATGTTATTATCAAGGGTTCTCTGTTTCCCTCCATTATAGCCACATGCTGGAAATTGTCATCCAGATACCAATACAAATAGATTTTTACTTATATTTATCCTTCAATGTCAGTGGCGTGAGTGGAGTGCACAAATGTAAATGGATGGGTGCTCTACTGAGCAGTAGAATTATATGAAAGTAATAGAAAGTAAGCAAGCCATTGGTCTGAATGGTGACTTGGTAAAAATAATGTAAATTGGGGAGCTCAGAATTTCCCAGATTTAATTTAGCAGTTGAATTAATTTCAGATGGACATGTATGAAACAACAGGGGAAGGCACAGGAGCAATTTGTAAAGTCTAGTTTGAGGTCCTATTGGAATTCAGGTTTTACCCTGCTACTGCTAATGTAGTTCTAATGATTATTTTAGCAACTAGGGGGCCCATTTACTTAGCTCGAGTGAAGGAAGAGAAGAAAAAAAACTTTAAATTTCAAAAGGTTTTTTTGGCTACTTCTACCATCAACTTGGCTACGACTTCGAATCGAACGATTCAAACTAAAAATCGTTCGACTATTCGATAGTCAAAGTCTCTTTAAAAAAAAACTTTGACCCCCCTACTTCGCCACCTAAAACCTATAGAGCACCAATGTTAGCCTATGGGGAAGGTCCCCATAGGCTTTCTAACAATTTTTAGGTTGAAGAAAAATCGTTCAATCGATGGATTAAAATCCTTCGAATCGAACGATTCGAAGGATTTTATCGTTTGATCGAACGATTTTTCATTCAAACTATTTGCGGTAAATACTTTGACTTCGATATTCGAAGTCAAAGGATTTACATTCGGCAGTCGAATATCGAGGGTTAACTAACCCTCGATATTCGACCCTATGTAAATCTGCCCCTAGGTGTGAGGAAGGCTCATTATTAATAACATCATCACAAAATTCACTGGAATGTTTTATACATTTAAACTTTTTCTATAATT
This sequence comes from Xenopus petersii, assembly GCA_038501925.1. Taxonomy (NCBI): domain Eukaryota; kingdom Metazoa; phylum Chordata; class Amphibia; order Anura; family Pipidae; genus Xenopus; species Xenopus petersii. The sequence goes on along the minus strand of CM076675.1, from coordinate 17,360,390 downwards.
ACTCCTATTTATAAAGAACTATTTTATTACTAAAATCAGTTTGCAAACTTAGAACCTGTGGAATCTCATAATTTCCTAAGGTAAGAAATTGATTTACATGGCTAAATGTTGTTGAAGTTAATTTTGCTCTTAAACCACTGAATTTCATTTTCTCCCCCAATTTACAACTAATACAACTATTTTAACAAAGAATCATGCCTCAAACAGGCCTGGATTTATGTAAGCAGGGGTTATTAGAACTAGTTACTAGAACTTTTCTCACTATTTTGTTAAAACCAGTTAGACCAAATTCCCACTGACTTTTTTTTATTGCAGACTTTTTTATCAATAAATAGTCACGAAAAAAATCATGTGCAGGAAAAGAATCAATAAAATCAATAAAATAGTAAAATAAAAACCTGAATCCTTGACGCCCAAAAACTCATACTTTCAGAAAACTCAGATTATCAGATGAAAACCGCTACATTTTAGGATTATTGCATGAAACCCAGTGTAGATTAGGATATCTTCCTATTGTAAACGGGACATCTGCCATTGACTTCTACATGATTTTTGCAGGGTTGAGACAGAGTACTTTTTAATTATGACTTTTAACACCAAGGGGCAAATGTATCAAGGGTCGAATATCGAGGGTTAATTAACCCTCGATATTCGACTAGGGAATGAAAATCCTTCTAATTCGAATATCGAAGTCGAAGGATTTTGCGCAAATAGTTCGATTGAACGATCAAAGGAATAATCGTTCAATCGAACTATGAAATCCTTAGAATTGAACAATTCGAAGGATTTTAATCCAACGATCGAAGGATTATCCTTCGACCAAAAAAAGATAGCCAAGCCTATGGGGACCTTCCCCATAGGCTTACATTGACTTCGGTAGCTTTTAGGTGGCGAACTAGGGGGTCGAAGTTTTTTCTTAAAGAGACAGTACTTCGACTATCGAATGGTCGAATAGTCGAACGATTTTTAGTTCGAATCCTTCGATTCGAAGTCGTAGTCGAAGGTCGAAGTAGCCCATTCCATGGTCGAAGTAGCCAAAAAACCACTTCGAAATTCTAAGTATTTTTTCTTCTATTCCTTCACTCGAACTTAATGAATGGGCCCCTTAAAGGAGAAGGAAAGCCAAAACGTATCAAATCACTCCCTCTAAAGTTCTTATACAGGTGGATAAGATCGCTAAAGTTTGAGCTCACCAATGGGTATAATAAAGTAGAATGTTGCGCTTCATCTTCACTGCTCGGTTTGCAGAACACGACCGCCATCTTGATAATGGAATAGAGGCTTCCTTTTCCTCATTTTCGCTATTGTGCAAGTGCGAAAAATCCACTCCCCCCTCTGAATCCCCAGTCATAGATGATGTCGCGCTCAATACCTTCAACTTGCAAGCGCGTCATCATAGGAGGGGACAGCAGAGCTCCTAAAGCATGCGCAATATAATCAAATTTTGTCCATTGCGACTCACGGCTGCCTCGGGCACACTGCTGTAAACTAGAGATAAAAACAGTGACGTCACTGGACTCCTGCACTCGCATTCACAGAACAGCGCATTTCCTACTGCTAGACACCTGGGGCACCGGATTAATTTAGCTCTGTAAGTGTCTACTAGCCTTATCATACAGCTTTATTTATTTTTTACATATTTTCTTACCTGAAACCCCAGGCTAGTGCTCCTATCAGCAGAAAACTGCACCATCCCGGAGCACCGCGGAGCACTCCTCTTCCAGCTTCTTCTTTATTCAAATTTTCCAGGGCAGACGCAGTAGAATGAAGAAGCCGACTTTTTAGTTAAAGTTCAATCTAATTCTCATGCGCAGCCACAGAAAGAAAGAAGAAGACGGAAGAAGTGGTGCTGACTGTAATAACCCCGGGCCGGTGAAGTTTTCTGCTGATAGGAGCACCAGTCCTGGGTTTCAGGTAAGTAAATATTCAATTGGGGGTGCCCAACATTTGGCACCCCCAAGTGCTAAATGAAGTTCCTTTAAAGGGATACTGTCATGGGAATTTTTTTTTCCAAAATGAATCAGTTAATTGTGCCGCTCCAGCAGAATTCTGCACTGAAATCCATTTCTCAAAAAAGCAAACAGATTTTTTTATATTCAATTTTGAAATCTGACATGGTGCTAGACATTTTGTCAATTTCCCAGCTGCCCCTGGTCATGTGACTTGTGCCTGCACTTTAGGAGAGACATGCTTTCTGGCAGGCTGCTGTTTTTCCTTCTCAATGTAACTGAATGTGTCTCAGTGGGACATGGATTTTTACTATTAAGTGCTGTTCTTAGATCTACCAGGCAGCTGTTATCTTGTGTTAGGGAGCTGCTATCTGGTTACCTTCCCATTGTTCTTTTGTTTGGCTGCTGGGGGGGGGGGAGGGAAGAGGTGATATCACTCCAACTTGCAGTACAGCAGTAAAGAGTGATTGTAGTTTACCAGAGCACAAGTCACATGACTTGGGGCAGCTGGGAAATTGACAATATGTCTAGCCCCATGTCAAATTTCAAAATTCAAAATAAAAAAATCTGTTTGCTCTTTTGAGAAATGGATTTCAGTGCAGCATTCTGCTGGAGCAGCACTATTAACTGATTAATTTTGAAAAAAAAAAAATTCCCATGACAGTATACCTTTAAGGGAGCAACCCTTATACTTTTTGCTTGGGATTGTGGACTTGGCATCTTGTCCTACATATAAATGAAGGCAAGTACCTTGAAGTTAACTAAACCAGCATACATGTATGTTTTTAGTGACAATTTATTAAGATTCTACTAGGATTACATATTTTTAGTAGTCAGTACCCCCCATTCCCAGGTATTTTATATAATAGATCCCACACATAAAGATAACACAACATTATTACAATATAATTTTTACAGAAATGCAATGTCGCATTTTATGATGTGGAACTCACATTGGTTTGCTTCTGTTTTCCAATGTCCGACACATAAGCTATGTTTCCGGAGTCCAGTTATTCCCAGCTGAGCTTTCAGAATAAATTACCTTGACTCGGATCATGCAGCTCTAATACAGTAAATAAAAGTGCAGTCTGCAGCACAGCATTCCTTTGTTACTGCTACAGGGGAGATTAGATTTAAAGTCTGCAAAATAGGATACAAACCAGAAATGGATACATTTCAGTAACTCAAATAAAATCAATTCCCTATTCTCCCCATTGCCCATTATAATCTGTTTCTGTGTTCCCACTTGTACAGTTTTTCATTGAGAAACCCTAATAAATTACATTTACTTTTCCATACTGTTATTTTCTACAGATTGCTTTATGTACAATCTTCAATTTTGGACTTAATTACGATTACGGTTTTTCCACTGCCTGATTTAATATTAAAAGAAACAGCAATGCCTTCAATTTAGTCATTATTTTTGAAACATCTGTATTACTTTTTGATACAAATAACCGAAGACTCCCTTAAAGGGATCCTGTCATCAGAAAACATGTTTTTTTCAAAACACATCAGTTAATAGTGCTACTCCAGCAGAATTCTACACTGAAATCCATTTCTCAAAAGAGCAAACAGATTTTTTTATATTTAATTTTGAAATCTGACATGGGGCTAGACATTTTGTCAGTTTCCCAGCTGCCCCTGGTCATTTGACTTGTGCCTGAACTTTAGGAGAGAAATGCTTTCTGGCAGGCTGCTGTTTTTACTTCTCAATGTAACTGAATGTGTCTCAGTGAGACATGGGTTTTTACTATTGCGTGTTGTTCTTGATCTACCAGGCAGCTGTTATCTTGTGTTAGGGAGCTGCTATCTGGTTACCTTCCCATTGTTCTTTTGTTTGGCTGCTGGGGGGAAAGGGAGGGGGTGATATCACTGCAACTTGCAGAACAGCAGTAAAGAGTGATTGAAGTTTATCAGAGCACAAGTCACATGACTTGGGGCAGCTGGGAAATTGACAATATGTCTAGCCCCATGTCAGATTTCAAAATTGAATATAAAAAAATCTGTTTGCTCTTTTGAGAAATGGATTTCAGTGCAGAATTCTGCTGGAGCAGCACTATTAACTGATTTATTTTTTAAAAAAAATTTTTTCCCATGACAGTATCCCTTTAAAGTAAAAGTAGACCACCCTGAACTCTACTCACAAAACAGGGACATGCATTGTATGTTTGAGCCGAAAAAAAAGACAAAACTCCGAACAAGCTCCATTGCACATTTTAGTTCTTGTAGCTTACAGCTTACAGTTTCAGTCTTCTAAAATGTTTTTATTTCTAAGGTTGAGCACAACCTTCATTGTCATTACTTATAGCCATCATGTAGTGCTATACTCATCAAGGGATGGTTTTAAATCAAAGATGGTTTGGCCACAAGAACATAGTGAGAAGTAACTCCATAAGGTATTTATAGCATCTATAGAGAGTTATATATCAGCATAGGTATTACCCTACAATAAGCATTATTATGAACTAAACTATAACTGCATAGAGACTTCCCACTAGTGCTGTGAAAGAGAACATTGCTCCTGGCAGGTATAGATCCAGGGCTAAGTGGAACACTATATAACATGTTAAAGTGGTGCCCTTGATTTAATGGTCAATAAAAAAAAACGAAAATGTTGAAAGCATTGGCCATACTTGGCAGAAGTAATTCTTACCAGGAACATGCAGCTCAATGATCTGTCTTTCACTTGTTGAGTTTTTAACAGCAATAACTATATTACATATGCCATATAGGAAAATTATAATCCCAGGATTCTTCTTGAAGAGGAAGTTTAAAATGTTGCCTGCTAGATTGAAGGCAAGCAAAGAAATATGGAGCAGAATTGAGGGGGAAGGAAGGGGTATAATAAAGTTTTACATCAGCATTTAAGGGGCGTTGGTACATACAAATAGTATATGAGATAATATGCAGAGCTCCTTTAAAGACCTGGATAAAATATTTTCATGGAATAATCTCAAATTCATTTTCGATGTATGCACAGAGGTTAATCTTAATTTCAGTGTGTTAGAGTTGGAAAATAATTATACTACAGTCGTATTGGGGGGGCTGGTACAGGTATTGTATCTGTTATCTGGAAACCCATTTTACAGAAAGCTCTGAATTACAGAAATGTCATCTCCTGTAGACTCCATTTTATCCAAATAATCCAAATTTAAAAATAATTTCCTTTTTTTCTGTAATTATAAAACAGTAGCTTGTGCTTGGTCCCAACTAAGATATAATTAATCCTTATTGGAAGCAAAACCAGCCTATTAAAAAGACTTAAGATTTGAAGATCCAAATTATGCAAACATCCATTATCTGTAAAAAAAAAATCCCAGGTCCCAAGCATTCTGGGTAATAGGCCCCTTTTTAGAAATTAACTTCCTTTCACAATCAGCAGTTCAACTTTTATTTATAATATGCCTCTTTATAACAGAGCATTCAGACTACTATGACCAGTGCAAACTCCACTGATTGTATTGATATTTATAGCTCAATATGTTATTTGTGCAGGCACAGAAACTTTTATACTGCTGACGATTATTGCTTGAGATAATTTACCTTTACAAAATGAGCAATGAACAATTCATGTTATTGATTCTACTTGCTGGATATACTTAGTCTATGGACAGTATATGAGTTGAAATAAAGACATGCAATCTTTTAAAAGTTTTTCATCGAATTTGAGTCCAACAGTCATAAAGTATAAGTATAAAAAATGATTTATACAATATAAAGTATTCTTGACCTTCGATAGCTCTGATTATGCAGGGTAACCAGTGAAACATTCAAAAAGAAAGATCTAACTATACAGCTCTTGCTGGTGTCACTTTAATAATGGATATGGAATACTGTAGGTGACAATTTTGAAAGCCATTTAATATAATAAAGAATGCCAACACATTTTGTGAGAGGAGAAAGGTTGAAACCTTATCTAACAAGTCCCTTTGGGAGCAATTATAACTAGCCAGGTATGTAAGTGCATGCACAACCTGGATGTTTCACAATACTTGTTCAAAATTTGAAAACCGGTTCCCTACAGAAAATACAATAATCATCCACAGATTAAAAGTCAAGCTCAGCAACAGACATGAATGTTTATTTGCACTTTGCATAATCAGTGTGTTTTGTTTGCAATACGGAAATATTAAAAACATGACTGATTCAGATTGTGGATATGAAATGGATTCACACAGCTCCTACCTGTCTTGATACAAATGATACTTGTTAACGCTAACACAGACATACTCATGTTGCAATCAGTTCTATTAGTCTAGGAAAATAAGATGTTATGGAAAATACAATTTGATGAAGATGATTTAGAAAAATGATCTATTGGATTTACATGGAATGCAATACAATTTAACTTATTTAACTAGACCACATTGAGGGGCAGATGTATCGAGGGTCGAATATCGAGGATTAATTAACCCCTGATATTCGACTGTCGAATTAAAATCCTTCGACTTCGAATATTGAAGTTGAAGGATTTTACGCAATTCCTTCGATCGAACAATCGAAGGAATAATCATTGATCGAACCATTAAATCCTTCGAATGGAACAATTCGAAGGATTTTAATCCATCGATCGAAGGATTATCCTTCGATCAGAAAATTGTTAGCAAGCCTATGGGGACCTTCCCCATAGGCTAACATTGGCTTCGGTAGATTTTAGGTGGCGAACTAGGGGGTCGAAGAAATTTTTAAAGAGACAGTACTTCGATTATCGAATGGTCGAATAGTTGAACGATTTTTAGTTCGAATCATCGATTCAAAGTCGAAGGTCGTAGTCGAAGGTCGAAGTAGCCAATTCTATGGTCGAAGTAGCCAAAAAAAAACATTCGAAATTTGAACTATTTTTCCTCTATTCCTTCACTCAAACTTAGTGAATGGGCTCCTGAATGTATTGCAGCTCTGAGACCATGCCCAATTTTTAAGTTAGCAGACCAAACTTAATTGTAAGGGAAGTGTAGGAATTATCACTATCACTAAATTATTAAATTCAGTTATTAAATTATTACATGAATAATTAATACTATTACTAAAAATTCCTGCATTGAATGCTATACTAAATGCCATGAGCAAGTCACAAATTACATAGTTACATAGTTAAATTGGGTTTAAAAAAGACAAAGTCTATCACCATCAACCCCTCCAAAAAAAAACTTTGACGCCGGCGTTGAAATTGTGACACTGGCGAATTTTCGTCAGCAAATTATCTCGGCAAATTTATTCACCGGCGGCGAAACGGGCAAATTTGCCGAGAATTTGCGTCTGGCGAAAAAATTCGCCCATCACTAATAATGGGTATAAAGAGGTTTTGAGGTAACAGGTAGCAAATATACATTTTTAAAGCAATAGTTGCATTACATAACGTATGTTCTAGATTTTGTTTCTTATCAAGTCATTTGTCAGTATATCAGCCTGTATAAAGTCAAAGTTAAACACATACACAGTGTGCTTGCTGATACATTAAATTAAGTAGACATTACCTCATAGGCTACAGTGGCATTTTCACAGACAACATTAATTATTTGTTGCCTCTTTTATTCCAAATATCTATTAAAGTTAGAGATCTGTAAATGCTTTCACTATGAATATTTGGAGATGGCTAAGGTATAAATCAACTTTTCCTCTTTCCTAACAGTATTTTTATAGTTATCTCAAGAGATTTCTTATTTAATGTAACTGCTCATGCTTAACACCTTTCCATTTCTCTTCGGAATCCCCGAAGTGTAACTAAAGAAAATACATGTTTAATTTTAATACATTTACACTCTATAGTTTAATCATCAAAACTCACAATAGTTTTGGACATGCGTCACTACACACCTTTCTTGTCTGACAGAGGAAAGTAATTTGCCTGGTCTGTCCATATCTCTGATTTGCATTTCATTTTAAATGGAGAAAAAAATTGTATTCATCGGATCGTATGTGCATTTCAACAAATGCAGCAAATTGGAACTAAAGATTGAAGCTGCAAACAGAAAGATGTAATTATCATTTACCATTTCCAGGGGCCCTATTTAACTCAGAGTTAAGGTAACTGTTCATTGAATAACTTATATAGAAAATGTTATCATTCAAACTCACAAGCTAGAGTATTCTCTGGAGATTCAAAGCGCACCCACTGAAATTATTCTTATTTGTTCTTTAATACACTTGTGAGTAATTCACTTAGGTGCCAAAGAATGTTGTAAACATTTTTTTAAAAAAAATTAATTCATCTGCAAGTAAAAGTTGTGGTATGTAGATACATTTTTTGTGGTATGTAAAAAATGTTGGATTGTTTTGAAGTTTTTCTCAAAATGTTTATATTTCATCAAAAAACTCAAGCCCAATTTTATGTGCCCAACAAGATGAGCAGCCCGATCGATATATAATTGGGGCTTGGATAGATATTAATTTCTTTGTGCCTGAGAACCATATTGGGTCAAGATGTGCAATCCTCAGCTATCAGGTTTCCCTGGTCCCTATGTAATGTAGTCTTTGGCCTAGGCATTGTTTTGATTTTCTTATAATAAATATAAACAAAAAATAATAAAACAAATATAAAGGATAGGGCTATCCAATAAGGAATTCCATATTCTCTATTATTATACTGTTATTTTTAAAGATTTAGCATCATGCTGTGGGCTGATTTTAATAAAGGGGGTCTAGGCAACTTGTCATAATATAAGGAAGAGTTAATGGTGCAAAATGCAGGTATAAATTCTGCAAAAGTGAAAAATACAGAATCTTTGACGAAGTAGGGCATTTAACCCAAACACAAAGCCAGAATAACATTGGAGTGACCCAGGAGCATAAGGTTAAAGTCCTAAAATGATTCAGTCAAAGCGATAAGTCAAAATACAGTATGGTATATTTATTACGCAAGAGAATTTAGAGGTTAGAGAAATGATTTTCATCAATTACAACAAGATGTTGCCCTTTTAAGACATATGTTCATAACCGTTAGCACCACCCATTGGCAGGATTTATCTAGAATGTCCAATAGATAGTCCGGGAGGCACATTTATCAAGGGTCGAATTTCTATGGTTAATAAACCCTCGAATTCAACCCTCGAAGTTAAATTGTTCGAATTTGAATATCGAATTCGAACGATTTAGCGCAAATCCTTCGATTGTTCGATCTAAGTAAAAACGATAAAATCCTTCGAATCGAACTATTCAAGCGATTTTAAGAGATCGGTCGAAGGATTTTTCTTTGATCAAAAAAAGCTTAGAAAAGTGCTGTGGAAGGTCCCCATAGGCTAACATTGTACCTCGGTAAGTTTAAACTGCCGAAGTATGTAGTCAAAGTATTTTTTAAATAGACAGTACTTCGACTATCGAATGGTTGAATAGTTGAACGATTTTTAGTTCGAAATGTTTGAATCGAAGTCGAAGGTCGTAGTAACCTATTCGATGGTCGAAGTACCCATAAAAATACTTCGAAATTCTACGTTTTTTTTAATTCGAATCCTTCACTCGAGCTTAGTAAATGTGCCCCCAAGTGTAGCCACAGATAGGCGGGCATATTGCAGTGCCTGATGTTATTGTTCCTCCAGGTTGCACAGATCCAGCAAGGCTGATGGTTCCATAAAAGTCCGCAGGCATTAATAGACATAAATTAAAATTTGATGTTTAGCATGTTAGAACTGCAAGAGACAACTTGCTTGATAGATCTTTCTAATTTATTATTAAACCAAAAGCTCAAGAATTGCACTATAGAATAAGTCTACGATTAAATTTTTTAAATGATCAAGTGCTTTGTCGTGAAATGTGTTAGGCCATCATGTGTACTTCTTGAATTTGAATAAAGCTCTACTTTTTTTTAAGTGTCTGACAAGAATTTCTTGACATTATTAAAGACTACTTTTCTTACCACTGGAAATGTGATATGTGAAATGAGACATCAAGATTTTAGTGTAGAGATAATTGACTAGAATTTGGCGTGCAAACCTACAAACACAGAGTATAATCCTAATTTCTGACTTCAGTACACTTCTTACTGCTGTTGTACTCATGCACAAACAAGAATATTAAATATTGTGAACTTTTACATAATTGGTTTAATGCCAGGTAAAAATGCCTGATTGCCAGAAAGAAACATCTAATAAGTGATCTAAACCAAGCGAGTCGATGTTTTCTCTTCATTATGGCTTCTGTGAATGAAAAATATTGTTTCTATTTTTAAAAATGTCATGATTTTTAAACATTTGTCCATAAATAGTTGAACTTGTGTGCTAATTTTGCTATTATCTTATGGTAATTGGCAATACAGGTTGCCTTTAAAAAGAGAATCATTTGAAAGGCAGCATATACATCACAGTGAATGCAAAATGGCTTTCCATTGGATAATCTACTGCATATAAAAACATATTTATATTTGAGAGCACAGTAAGAGAAATTTGGCCCTCTTTGTTGCTTCTATTGGAAAACTAATATATAGTACAATTCATCAAAATCTCTCTCTAATACCAGTTTATAGCAATTAGTAAAGCTGTGGTCTTGACTACATTCTGTCTGATTTCAAGGCAAATTTTTATATATTTATGGATATTAGGATAAAGATAGCTATAGATAGCCTATAAAATGTTTATCACTTAGTTTTTTCCTCTTGGAGCAATTTACATGTAAGTATTTTATGTGATGTTATAGCAAGACTATATAGAAATATTATAACTGATAATGAGTGCTTCATTTATAAAAAAAGTTGCTTACTAAGGTGTGCTGTATGCAATAATAATGGCTTTATCGTCAACATAAAACACCAAAAAAGCTGACTTTTAATTGTTACATCTGCCCTAGCTCTCCTTCCATGCTCACCCGTGCCATACTTCCCCTTAAGTGAGAGCTTATATATGAAGTTATTTGAGTGGGTAGGTGACATATAAAGACTGACAACTGCCTATAGTATATAGAATTATAATTAGGGATGCACCGAATCCACTTTTTTGGATTCAGCCGAACCCCCGAATCCTTCGTGAAAGATTCGTCCGAATACCAAACCGAATCCGAACTCTAAAAAACATTTTTTACTTCCTTGTTTTGTGACAAAAAGTCATGCAATTTCCCTCCTGCCCCTAAATTGCATATGCAAATTAGGATTCGAATTCGGTTCGGCCAGGCAGAAGGATTTGGCCAAATCCGAATCCTGCTGAAAAAGGCAGAATCCTGGCCGAATTACGAACTGAATCCTGGATTCGTGCATCCCTAATTATAATAGAAGGAATTATCATAAGCACGTATATATTATGTATTATGAAACACTGGAATCATTGGAAAATTGGTTTGGTCTGATAACAACTATTTGCTAGTCAACGAAAAAATTAATTCAACAAAGCAAGTCAATCCTTTCTTAATTACAAAAAAACCCTTTATTTAAAACTACAGAATACCGAATTGTTCATCTATGGCCTTGAAGTGCCTTTGTACTCTGTTCATGTTGTGAATCTAGCAATTAAGAATATTTTCAGAGGAAGAGTTTTCTCTATGTGAGGAGGATGCACAAAAAACATTAAAATGCTTTCTCATAAATTGTTTCTTTTACTGAGCTTAGAATTAGAATTGTACATTCTAATATGGAGAGAGATAGAGCAGGAAATCAGTTAACCTTATCTGTTAAAGTAGTGATAGACAGCTTGGTAAGGGTAAGGCCACACTGGGCATTTTGGGAAGATCGCCTTGTCTTTGTGGCGACCAATCTCCCCAAACGCCTTCCCTCACTCTGCGCCGGCTAAAATAATGAAAAAAAAAAAAAAACCACCACCGCTAATCACACGCGGCGATTCATTTTCCGAAGTCTCCCGAAGTTTACTCGTGAGGCAAGTTAGGGGCGACTTGGGAAAACGAACTGCCACGTGTGATTACAGATAAGGTTAACGCCCAGTGTGGCCTTACCCTAAAGCATAACTGATTTTTTTTTGTGTTCTCATAGGGAAGTGCAATTGAATTGCTGTCTTCTTTTTCATAGTTCTGTTATGCTCTATACCAGTCATACATTATGGGACACATTTTTTACATTCTATATATTATTGGTATTTCAATAGCCTCTTATGCACTTCCCGTTAAATAGACAGTGCCTGAAAGGGGTACTGGACTGAATAGAGTAGAGGAGTGGCAGTTTTACTGTATGTGGTTTGCAGGAATGTCACCTCTACTGAAGTAGATAGAAGACCAAACTGGAGAAGCAGAATTAATAGAGCATTATTTCAGACAAATCTGGCAGGGTCAGAGGCAGGTAGAACTTGCTCATAAAAAGGAGGATCAAATGAAGGTCAGAATCCAGGAGTAGAAGAATAAAGTCAAATCAGGTCAGGGTCAGCAATGAAAGATTAAATTACTAAATAGTCAAGATCAAAGTTGTGGTCTTTCTTTAAGATTGCTAATGGCAGAGGAGGAGGGACTTCGTCCAGAGCTAAACAGTTAGGCCCACCGAATGTGCTTTATCTTGATGTGGTATGGATGATTTTATGATCAGAATGTTTTCCCTTAAAACTTTTGTTTCTGGCAGTATGCACATTTGCATAGATACTAAATCACTAGTGAAACAGGGAATCAGGGAATGTGCATTGATCAATTCTTCTCCTTTAAATGCTTCATAAAAATGTGATGCAACTACTATATCGTCAAAATATCCATAAATATATATTTTATAGATACAAATCCATCTGTGTTGATGGCAGTCAAATGGGCAGATAATGCAAGAAAAAGCTGCAAATAAATATGATTTACTGATCTCTGTATATGAGACAAAAATTGCAAATAGGTAAAGAGCCTTAAAAAATCTGTCCTTATGGTGCAGCTGATCATAAAAATGTGTGTAAAATACCTCCATAATTGTATAACACATATAAAAGACCTGACTAGTTCCTGCCATAGCACAAACTGCATTCATGTTTTTCATGCCACTGATTTCCAACAAAAAGAGGGGTTACTTATTAAGCTCTGTATTTTTCTAGTCTGACTTCTAAGGTGGAAAATACAGACCTGGCGAGAACATGTAAAAGTCAACTCCAGAGGTTCTGTTAACAACTGGCAATGGGTTTCTGAAAAATAAATATTATTATTTTATTGTAAAATCATTTAAACTCATTTATCCACTAGTGAAACTGTGCTTTCTACATGACTTAGGGGCCCATTCACTAAGTTCGAGTGAAGGAATAGAGGAAAAATAGTTCGAATTTCGAATGTTTTTTTTGGCTACTTCGACCATCGAATTGGCTACTTCGACCTTCGACTACGACCTTCGACTTCAAATTGAACGATTCGAACTAAAAATCGTTCGACTATACGATAGTCAAAGTACTGTCTCTTTAAAAATTTCTTCGACCCCCTAGTTCGCCACCTAAAACCCACTGAGGCCAATGTTAGCCTATGGGGAAGGTCCCCATAGGCTTGCTAACAATTTTATGATCGAAGAATAATCCTTCGATTGATGGATAAAAATCCTTTTGAATTGTTCGATTAGAAGGATTTAATCAATTATTCCTTCGATCGAACGAATTGCGCAAAATCCTTCGACTTCGATATTCGAAGTCGAAGGATTTTAATTCGGCAGTCCAATATCGAGGGTTAATTAACCCTCGATATTCGAACCTTGATAAAGCTGCCCCTAAGTATAGGAAATTACATAAAAAATAAGGTCAGTATAATTCTGAGCCCTTTGCCTACTAATTTACAGTGACTTCTTAGCCATTTTTCAGTATTCATTTGTCATTGCAGTTTAATAAATATGTTCTTAAATTGAGTTACTATATTTAAGTCTCAACAGGATGAAGTATAAGTCAAAACGAATCTGAAAAGAAAGGAAAAAGATTGATACAATAAACGATTTACTGTATTCACGGCTGAATTCTATGCAAGGCATGATGATTGGAATGAAAACAACTTTTTACAGAAAACATGCTGCAAACAAATGATTTCAATCAAAAGAGAAAAGAAATTGGGACTCTATTTATTAAATATTTGCTTGCATTTTGATGTATTTTATTCAGCAGAACAAGCCAACAGTCCCCTGACCTCTACAGTTTTCTGCCAATAGAAATAACAGAGCTTAATGAGGCTGCTCTACAAGAAGTCAGATAGATCCTGGCTGGAGATGAGACTGCAACTGCTTTAGAGTTAAGTACCAACAGCATGTGAGATAAAGCAGATTTTATGTTTCTCTTGAAAGTTGCCAAATTTCTTTCAGTAGGTAAAGAAACTTGGTGTTTCTTAATTTCATTGCCAGTCTAGGCTACCAGATTAGAAGATTGCACCTGGTGGTTTTGAAAGGCTCTATGCCTGCTGTTTGAACCTATAATTAAGATTCCATGGTATTAAGAGTTATGGGAAAGGAATAGAATAAAAATCTCTTCTCCGACTACTTTTTCATCATTGAATTTAAATAGCATGTTACACATTATATTAATGTTCTACGGATATAATACTGGACCCTGGTGTACAGTGTTATCTCAATAGTATATGTACAAACTTGCATAGCTAGCAATGAACAAACTTTTTTGCCCAGTATAGTTTGTGGTTTTGCCAGTGCCAAAATATTTTAGCAATCTGAGCTAGAATTTTCCAGTGCATTCTTTTTTGCAGCAGGAAAACAAATGTGGTCTTTTGAGCCAAATAAAAAAAAAATCATTATTATATACCCATTTCCTTTCAATTTAACCAGTCAGTCAGAAATCTGCAATTATGCAGAATCTTTGAAATATTGGATTTTTAAAAATGCAATATGGCAACAGAAAACTGTCCACATCTATTTAGAAGATAGTACAAATGAAAAAGTATGGGTCATCTAAGAAGGATTGCATGCCTTAAAAATTACTTCCTTGCTGTCTGGAAGTCAATAAATTATAATTATGCCATTTAAATGGACATTGTAAAGAGAGAAACAGATGTTTAGCAGTTTTAAGTATTACTAAATGTATTTGATGGAATTATGGGTTCTAAGTCTTTGAAATTTTAAGTTAATAAATAAAGATTATTTTTAGGATGAATATTTTCATTCTGAACTCATATTTTTCATCTGTCTACACAAATGAGGAACCCGTTAATGAAGGATTCCTTCTTAATAGTCCAAATTCTACTAATACAACTAATGATGCATAGTTCATACAAGAGACTAGAACATGTTAAGATAAACAAGGGCCCTGAGCCAGATGGTATTCATCCCAGGGTATTTAGCGCGCTTAGCTCTGTGATTGCCACACCTCTTTACTTAATTTTTCAGGATTCATTGAGGTCTGGCATAGTGCAGAGAGACAGGCAAATTGCAAAAGTGGTGCCTCTATTCAAAAAATGACCCAATTCTCAGCCTCAAAACTATAGGCCAGTTAGTCTGACGTAGTGTTAGGAAAACGTTTCGAACGGTTAATAAAGGCTAAGATACTGGACTTTATAGCAAATCATAATACTATGAGTGTGTGCCAGCACACTAACTTAATTTCTTTTTATGAGAAGGTGAGCAGGGACCTCAATTCTAGGATGGCAGTGGATGTGATTTACTTAGACTTTGCTAATGTCTAAGTAAAATTCGATTTGAATTGAAATTACTTCACAAATTTGACCATTCGAAAATCGAATATGAAATATAGTAACTTCCCAACGGAAGAGCATTTGAAAGATTGTTTGAAATCCACATCTAAAGAGTAATGAAGAGACTGTGTCTGTTTAGAACCTTCACATTGCATTCAGTACCTGTAGTTTTAGAATTGACCGAGATGTCATATTATGGGACCCAACTATTAATGTACCAAATTACACTGCAGCTATAGTTAATGTCTTGCCTTATATTAATCGTTTAAGTGCAACGATGCTTAGTAATAGATTGGTAATCGTATTTTTTTCTAGCGGCCCCGAGTTGGTGTACTCACCAAGAGCCAAGGCTTGGTGGATAAGGATTTTCCAAGAATTCAAAACTCTAAATTAAATTAGAGTACTGCTCACAGATCATTTTGAACTTCTGTATTATCTGTTTCCTCGTGCCTTAAGTTCTGTTTCAGAAAGAAGGAAAGGATGACAATAACACCAATAATTACAATCCTGGTTTTGAAGTGGTTTTGAGTGTTCTAGTGATTTTAATACATTTTTATTACATTTTTGTAAACCTGTACATATAAACATATATACATTATTTGGACTCATTATCTCACCAACTACATTTGAGATATTAATTACATGAGATGACACAACCATGGAGTTTGCTTTTGAGTGATCAAAAGATCTGGAAAGAGTATTTTCTACACAACATACTTTAGATCAGAAGAATCTTTTGCACTTAAAGAACAAATGTGAGAATCTCTCTCAAAAAAAACAAAATCAGATCCTGGTGGGAAATAGCTACATTTGACAAATATATTTCCATGGGAATGGTCCCAAAAGGTCTTTGAATTAAAAAATATCCAACTGCTTTAAGTGAAGACAAAATATTTATTTCTAAATGGAACACTGTTCTGACAGATAGTTCTTTGAAACGTATGGAGTTAATTACTGAAAAGAAAATTAGATACACACTAATATCAAAGGGGAACTTGACATAGTATGCAAGGAGCTAGAGGCATACAAGGAACAATCAGAATAAAAATACTTGAAAGCACAAATGGATATACAAATTAAACAACTGGGGTCTGAGAAAAATGTAATCGTTATAAAGAAGATTGTGATAAGGATAAGGTATTTAACTGGTTTAAAGGGAAACAATACTATTACAGTACTCCACAACATTCAATATTAAAAACAAAAAGAAAACATGCAGTTTTTCAACTTTCAAGTGGCTGGTTCTTCCTCTTCTATTTCTTCACAGATCAAGGTCGTACCCCCAAAAGATAAAGATAGGCTACTCACAAGACACATCTGCAGAGGACAAAGATATAAGAACCGTGCCAATATACGGTCTGAGAGAAAGGAAGATGAGAACCAGACGATATTAAACTTATCTTCATATCACCTAACAGAGACAGAAAAGAGACTTTTACAGCTAGGTCTGTCTTTTTGGTCAACTCATTCCTCCAATGTCTTTGATACTCTAACAGATGTTAACAGATTTGTTAAGAAATTAATGTTAAAGAAACATTTGAATGATGCCCTGGTAATCCAAGAGAGATAAGATATGATACAGATAAACCAGACTGAGACCTCAGAGTGTCACAACTTTGTAACTTTCAAGAGGTACTGTATGCAGTGTGAGACACCTCCAAGAGCTACAAAGAGAAAATGATAACAATGTGGGTAGGGGAGGCGCACCTAGATTAGGAAATAACTGTTTTTAAACAAAAATCAACCTTTTTTCCTGTACACCTTAGAGATGACACAATAAAATTATTCCAGAAACAAATAGAGAGAGAACTTACTCAATTACAACAGAATAAAGACAAAAAATAGACATAATTTGAATTATGATGAGACGATTGCCCTTGAGAATTTACAGAAAAATAAGGAGTAATAAAGTCAGCAGATAAAGGAGGTTGCATTGTAATTTAAAACAAAGAGGATTATGTAAAAGAAGAGGGATGAGATCACCAATTAGTGTCTTAAAGGCAACCCCAAAAAAGTGTTTCAATACCTTTTATTTGAATTAGTGGGTAGAGACAGGAATAAAAAAATGATATCTGATGATACGGCCACCTTCCTGAAGGGTTGCTTCCCAATTTGTCCCATTGTTTACCATTTTCCAAAAATTCACAAAATAGATTGTCCACCACTAGGCAGACCCATTATATCAGGCATTGGGTCCCTAGGAGAACCACTGTCAGAACTGATTGATTATTTTTTACAACCATTAGTTTTGAGATTGTCCAGCTATTTGAAAGATAGCTGTCACTTAACGTTATTTGACAATTTTTCTTGGCAGAGCAATTATTCTTGGGCTACTATAGATGTGGCTTCTCTTTATTTGTGTATCCCACACGATTTGCCACTCAAAGCTATTTCTTATCACTTAGAGAAGTATAGCACTTATTCAATCCAGCTAAAAGAATTTATGTTGGAATCCATACATTTCTTACTCGCACAAAATTACTCCACCTTTAACCACACTTTTTTTCTCCAAAGATGTGGCAAGTGGCAAATTTGCTCCAACCTTCACCAATTTATATATGGGATGGTGGGAAGAAGAATTTATGTATCATAGAGTAACCACTTTCGCAAACACCTTTAATCTTATGGCTGGTATATAGACAACCTAATAATGATATGGTCAACTGATGATAATTTTTTTGAAAAATTTTTCAATATCTAAATAGGAATGATTTGGATTCACATGTTGTGTGAATTCTTTTTGAGAGAACTAATAATTCTGCCCTTTGATACAGAGATGTGTAACTTGACAATATATTACGAATGGAGACACCTTTTTTTCTCATACCCCATAACAAACATATCCGATAAAGCAATGCATAAATTGTAATACCAGGAATGTAATATATGGGATCTACTGTAAGAAATGTGTGGGACAAACAAGTAGGTGTTTGAAAGAGAGAGCACGAGAACATATCAAAAATATAGTATCGAGATCTGAAACTAATGTAGCCAGACATTTCTCAGAATGTGCTGCAGGTAGTTTGAGTTATGTCTCAAAAAAGCATTGAGAGGGTTTTTCTGCACAAGAGAGGTGAAGATCTAAGCAAAACAATCTTACATCAAGAAACAAAGGGAATCTTTATTCTGGGCACAAGATTCCTAAAGGGGATGAACAATGAGCATGACATATTATGTTATTTTTAATTGACTTTTCAGTATTTTGGCCTATATGTGCAGTTAAAGTATATACAAATCTGTAAATAGTCTCAATATAAGATAATAATCTCTTTTTTAAGTAATAGATTACTGAGAAAAACTACTTTGGTTTTAACTTTATTCTGTTTTTGTTGGATTGTGACACTAGTAATAAAGTTGATTTAGATGAAGATGGCCATTAAGAGCGTGTCAGGTGACGCACACCATCATAGTAGGCTAGGTTTGTCTTCCACTCTCCCCTCCCCCTGTTTTAAACTAAAGACCATTTAGATTGGTAGGATTTTTGCAATACCCTCTGATTGGTTAATTCAAGTACGACTGTGATTTTTCCCCCCAAAATGTATTAAACCCTGAGGATGGAAAAGTCTGAATCTGAAAATCCGGAATCTCAGACCTGTCGAGGTTGCATATAAGTCAATGGTAGAAGTCCTAATGATTTTTTGATTGGGTTTCGTGCAATACCCAAAAAATTTTGAAAATTTTATTTTTTTCCACAAAACATGTTTTCAGAAAATGTAATAATAAATAAGTGCAAAAAATCCGAGTGGATTTGATCGGAGTTTGTAGCAGAAAATATTGAGTTAAATTCAGACTTTGATAAATAACCCCCTAAGTGTTATGAGAACACAAAACACGTAAGACTGTAATCCATACTTGTACTTCAACAAAGACATTTTAATTACAACTGCCTGGAAGATTGCTCTTTAAGTGTCTACCTACGAAAAATACAGTGATACTACTCACCAATCAAGTTGATAATTTACATTTTGAACTTCTGCATTATCTGCTTCCTCATTCCTTAAATTCTGTCTTCAGAAAGAAGGAGGAAAGGCTGATAAAAACCATAATTATAATCCTGGTATTGTAGTGGTTTTAACTGTTCCAGTGACAAAGATTCCAGAAAAAAACATTTTATGCAGCTACTGTATGGTGATTTTTTAAAAAAATAAATTGGCTAAGAGGGGAAATTGGTTTAGCTGAACCAATCAAAATGTGAGTATGAAGTAATGTGGGTGAATTGTGTGATAGTAGTGACATCAACAAGCATCAATTATGACATCAGAAACTATCTATAATAAGGTTAACATCTAAAATGGAAAGATGTTTATAATTAGACAGATTCTGCCAAATCCCTGTGGTTGAAAATGCATTGAAAATAGTGATGGGCGAATCTGTCAATGGGTGTCAAAATAATTTCGAAGTGCGACAATTTTTATACGCATGACTATTTTGTCCAAATGCATTAAAATTAATGGACACACGTCAATATTTATAGGTGCGCCAATTTTGAAGTGCAACAATTTGTCGGATTCTTCACTGGGGAATTTTTTCGACACGGTTTCACGAAAACATTCGGGGGGCGGCAAAACGCGGAAATTCACAAAATCCATGCCTGCTGAATTTATTCGCCCATCACTAATTGAAAGTAGTAAATAAGGAAAAGAAGAGGGAGTTAAATTTAGCATGTATAAAAAGCAACAATAATTAATGCAATCTTGGCAGGCCACCAAAAAAATTACTCAGTGTCCATGAAAGACGAATACATTATAAAAGTCCTATGGTTTTCCAGCAGAGTAGATATAGATTTATGCAGCCTCATGTGAATAATGTATAAAATGTATTGTCCTTATGAAAGGTTATAATGAGGACCATATATAACACCCATTTGTATTTAAATCACCCTCAACATTTTCTCTGTGAAAACATCAAACTCATGCAGAAAGTCGAGAATGATCAAGTTAAATTAGTTTTTAGACTATTAACATTTTTCTGAAATAGATTTAAATTATGATAATGCACAAATAAAATCTTAGAAAGTGATTCTAAGAAACCAATTTTAATAATTAGATTAGCTGCCTTGGGATTTCAGATCAAACAGTGGTGCTTTTCATTGCACCATACATTAGACAAATATATGCAAAATGTAAAGAGATACATTTAATATTGGATAACAAAAAGCATTTCTCTGCCCTCTATTCTGCAGATACATGAAAGATGAGATTAATGGTCAACCAAATCTGTTTTTTCAAATAAAGGGTACACGTGGAATGAACAATTAAATTTTAAGGGAAAAAAATACTTCTTGTGAAAGGAACAATAACACTAAAAAGTGAAAGTGTACTAAATGAAATGAAATATAATGTACTGCTGTGCTGCACTGGTACAACTGGTCTGTTTGCTTCAAAACTCTACTATAGTTTATATATATATATATATATATAAACAAGCTTCTGTGTAGACATGGGGGCAGACATTCAGAGCTTGAAAGGAGAAAAGGCACAGGATAGACTGCAGATAACAGATAAGCTCTGTAGTATACAATGGGATTATTTTGTTACCCACTGTGTATCCTGTGCTTGAATGGCTGCCCCCATGGCTACACAGCAACTTGTTTATATAAACTATAGTAGTACTTATCTGTTATCTACTGGGTATCCTGTACTTGAATGGCTGCCCCCATGGCTACACAGCAGCTTTTTATATAAACTATAGTAGTACTTATCTGTTATCTACTGTGTATCATGTGCTTGAATGGCTGCCCCCATGGCTACACAGCAGCTTTTTATATAAACTATAGTAGTACTTATCTGTTATCTACTGGGTATCCTGTACTTGAATGGCTGCCCCCATGGCTACACAGCAGCTTTTTATATAAACTATAGTTGTGTTTCTGAAGCAAACACGCCAGTTTTGCCAGTTCAAGGCACACATACATTATATTGTCTTTCCTTTACAACGCTTTAATTTCTTCATTAATTTCAGATTTATGGGTGAACTAGTACGTCAGCTTACGTCATGGTAAAAACCCAGGATTTTATACAAGTAGCAAATGTTGCCAATACTGTTACCTGGCCCAGGTTTTTGCAATTCACTTACCATTGACACTTTCCAAACAGCAGTTTAACCATCACTGTCCAGTGGAAATTGAATCAAAACCTTCAGCTGATACTGTATTTAACCTCAACTACTGTACCAACATCAGCAGTGACAGTCTTGAATTGTCAGGGGTTCCTGAAAGTTTGACAACTGTGGAAATGGCTATTCAGTCCTGATCTAAATATTAGTGAAGGTCTGCCTTAGTCAAATCCTGCACATCTTACTGAAGGAAGGTGATGTTTTATGTTAAGAACACTGGAAACCGGACACTTTTTCCATGATTCAAGGTAAGAACCTTGCATTGGGTTCAGCTACTTGTACAGGTATGGAACCTGTTAATCAGAATGCTGGGGTTTTCCGGATAATGGATCTTTCCGTAATTTGGGTCTTCATGCCTTTAGTCTACTAGAAATTCATTTAAACATTAAATAAACCCAATAGGCTTGTTCTGCTTTCAATAAGGATTAATGATATCTTAGTTGGGATCAAGTACAAGGTATTGTTTTATTATTACAGACAAAAAGGAAATCATTTTAAAAAATTTGGATTATTTGGATAAAATGGAGTCTATGTGGCAAATTCACTAAGATTCGTAGTTGCGCACAGGGGTAGCGTATGGCTGCGAAGTTGCGCTAGCGTTGATTCACTAAGCGAAGCGAAGTTACGCTAGCGATGGTTAATTTGCATACGGCGCCAAATTCAAATTTCAATGGAGGAATACGTAGAATCACTACAAATGCCTGGGAAACCTTCAAAACATGAAATAAAAATTTTATTTTGCCCTACACATGTGCCCACTGTATAGTTAAGTTGCCATGAGTCAGGAAATGTAGGGGGGTAGGAGTTGAGCCCCAAAATGTTTTTCGATCTTTTTCAGCCTATCACCCATAATATAGAAAAAACGCCAGCGTTTTTTGGGACTTACAAAATATTTGAACTTTTTTTGAAGCAATCCCTATCTACTCTATTGCGCTTCGCCTGGTCTGAGGTGGCGAAGGAAGTCTAGCGTAAAAGGTAGCGTTCAGTACACTGCGTGTGTTAGTGAATTTGCGTAGTTACATCCGTAGCAAAAATTCGCCAGGCGTAAGGGTGCGAAGTAACACTAGCGAATTTACGCCACCGTTTGTTAGTGAATTTGCGAAGTAACGAAAATGCCCAACGCTGGTGAGTTGACGCTAGCGTTAGGCGCTTCGGGGCTTAGTGAATTTGCCCCTATGGGAGACAGCCATTCCATAATTCGGAGCATTCTGGATATCGGGTTTCCGGATAAGGGATCCTATACCTGTAGTAGTATTTCTGTATTTTTAATTGAGAATGCTGCTCTTTTTTGTGTAGGAGGGAAACAGATCCTGGCCCCTCCACCGCCTGAGGCAGCTTGGGGTTGCTGCTGCCCCCCCTGGTGCGCTCACCTTTTTGGTCCGCTGGGGGTCCATGAGGTACCAGAGAGAGGACCAGGATGCTAACGCAGAGAGCATAATTCTCTGAGCTAGAAGAGCTGAATTTCCAGTTTGAAAACCGGAAATTCAGCTCTTAAAGTACCCGGATCTTCATTTTTGCCGCCTCTGATACCAAGTGGGGCACTGCTGCCTGAGGCGAGTTACTGCGCCCCTGGCTCTCTCTATTGGAAATACTTCTCCCACTAAAATGTAACTGAGATAGGCATAAAGGGGTTGGGGTGTCTGAGTTTGCTGCCTTGGGCAGAAAGTAGCCTAGATGTTCCCCTTGAGCTCCAATTAAAATCCAAGTTCCACTGAAGAAATCAGTACTATGTCAACCTGACAATTGTGTCTTAAAAGGTCACTAAGATGCTTGATTGCATTAGCATAATGAGTTTAAAAAAAACCAAACGCCATTTTCAACTTTTTTATTTTGTGTTCTGTGGGTATATAATGTAATGTACTTAATCATAAGGTTGTTTCATCAAGCTTGCTTCCATCAACTATGTACAGGTTCTTATTCATCTCAAAAGTATTCAAGCACCATTATTAAATGAATTTCAAGCCTTGTCTATTTTAGCTTTCCCTTACACCCATTATGTTTTGAAACACTTGTTTCCTTTTTATATAGGTATGTTAATAGGCACTAGATTCCTAACAGCAAAACTCAAGCAGATAATTAATAAATGGTTCTGTTTACTGCAGTTTTGACTTTGTTCCCATATACAGTACTCGACTGAACACTGACAAGAACTGCAAAGTTGTGGGAAACACCAGCAAAAATTTGTTGCACAAAATGTTTCAAGGGCCTACCTCTTATACATCTGTGCTCATCTTTGTACAGAATCAGTTGCAGATGTCATTTGCATTGGTGACCCCAGCAGTGACACCAGATGGACTTTCGAGCCATTGTTTCCGATTTGCAACAAAATGCCAAATCAGAGGCAATTTTGTCAGATTCAGCACAATTGCATCAAGTGAATAGCCGCCTTGAGACCATAATACATACTGGAATTTCTGGGAAAATATATTGTGCTTACCCTCCAAATTGCATTTTTTTTTGCAGATGTACTTTTGCATTTTCTTTTTTTTGTTTGCGTTGTGTATTTTTTGCACTTTTGTATTTTGCAGATGCAGATGTACCCATGGGGTAAATTCACTAAGATTCGTAGTAACTTTGCCGCACTTCGCCACACTTCGCCACACTTCGCCAGGCGTAGTGTCGCCAGCGCTCTGCAAATTCACCTAAATCCGAAGTTGCGCTCAGGGGTAGCGTAAGGTTGCGAAGTTGCGCTAGCGTTGATTCACTAAGCGAAGCAAAGTTACGCTAGCGATGGTTAATTTGCATACGGTGCCAAATTCAAATTTCAATGGAGGAATACGTACAATTACTACAAATGCCTGGGAAACCTTCAAAACATGAAATAATTTTTTTTTTGCCCTACACATGTGCCCACTGTATAGTTAAGTTGCCATTAGGAAATGTAGGGGGGAAGGAGGGGTGCCCCAAAAAAATTTTCAATCTTTTTCAGCCTATCACCCATAATATAGAAAAAAATGGCAAAAAAGTTAAAGAAATTTTAACTTTTTTTGAAGGAATCCCTATCTACTCTATTGCGCTTCGCCTGGTCTGAGGTGGCGAAGGAAGTCTAGCGTAAAAGGTAGCGTTCAGTACACTGCGCGCGTTAGTGAATTTGCGTAGTTCCGTCCATTGCACAAATTTGCCAGGCGTAAGTGTGCGAAGTAACACTAGCGAATTTACGCCAGCGTTCGTTAGTGAATTTGCGAAGTAACGAAAATGACCAATGCTAGCGAATTGACGCTAGCGTTAGGCGCTTTGGCGTATAGTGAATTTGCCCCCTGGTGTCAAGAAGGGTTGCTTGGAAGCTCGCAAAATATAAAGACTATTCTTGGTTCAAACATTTTTTCACCAAAAAGGGCAGATATTATTCTGCAGGAGATCTACAATTTGCTGAGTCTTTACCAAGCACCAGTATACAGGATGAGCTATCAGGAACATACAAGTATAACCTTCTAGATGCGAGGAACCTCCTATTTAAGCACTGTTGAGGTTGGCATCACATACATACTCTTGCCGTTTCACTAAATTTTCAGCATAGTAAAATGCTGCGCGTTTGCTCATCACTACACAAAGCCGCATCTCCTCTGTTTCTTAAATGGCTGCCCAGACTGTAACCAGACAACGGGTCAAAATTCAGTTCAGTGATGAAAAAGGTTTATCATGTGAAAAGTCATAGACAAGCTTCAATTTGAAATGCAATTCCACACAGAAAAATGTATCTTGCCGTTTATCACGTGAAAACTCTATTAAAGTCTTTGGGGGAAAAGCGGAACTGAATAAGGATAAACGTTTTTTTCTTCTCTAGTTGAATCTCATCCACAAGTTTCCACTTGATGAATCATGAGTTTCTCATTGAATTGAATCTGGCCCAAAATGTTTTAGTTGAAAGTGTGATTTATTCATTCTTCCATTCTTGCATTTATTTTATGAATGCTAAGACACTATCGTATATGCTGTTTTCTACGAATATTCCAGCTCTCATCATCATTCTTCACATTTAGGCAACTTTTTAATATTGCAGTCTGCATGTTGATGCAATGTTCTGTGTTTATGTTTTTGAGATTGCTGTACTGTATTTATATATAGCTACTACAGTCGATGGTACTATATTGAGTGCATAAAAGTTTCATCTGTCTAAAGCAGTTCTACAGCAGTACTACCAAGCAAGTAAGGCAAAAGCCAGATAATAAAATGCCAATGGCAGTGTTGACTGGTCTACCACCAACAAGGTGGCCTTGGATACTCTATTAAAGGGATACTGTCATGGGGAAACATGTTAATTCTGCTCCAGCAGAATTCTGCACTGAAATCCATTTTTCAAAAGAGCAAACAGATTTTGTTATATTCAAGTTTGAAATCTGACATGGGGCTAGACATATTGTCAATTTCCCAGCTGCCTCCAGTAATGTGACGTGTACTCTGATAAACTTCAATCACTCTTTACTGCTGTACTGCAAGTTGGAGTGATATCACCCCCTCCCTTTCCCCCCCAGCAGCCTAACAATGGAGCAATGGGAAGGTAACGAGATAGCAGCTCCCTAACACAAGATAACAGATCCCTTGAAGATCTGTGAACAGCACTCAATAATAAAAGCCAAGTCCCACTGAGACTGATTCACTTACATTAAGTAGGAGAAATAACAGCGTGCCAGAAAGTAATTCCATCCTAAAGTGCAAGCACAAGTCACATGACTAGGGGCAGCTGGGAAATTGACAATATGTCTAGCCCCATGTCAGATTTCAAAATTGAATATAAAAAAATCTGTTAGCTCTTTTGAGAAATGGATTTCAGTGCAGAATTCTGCTGGAGCAGCACTATGTGTTTTGAAAAAAACATGTTTTTCCATGACAGTATCCCTTTAAGCACTGCATAATATGTTGTCTACCTAGATTAAAAACATAATAAAATAACCAAATAAAATGCTCACCATTGACAATTGTTAGCGAAATATCATAGGTGATGCATCTCTGTGCATCATTGGGCTAGTCTTGCCACTGGCAATGTGTTATTCTGTTTCCTGGCTTAAAATCAGAAGATGAATTCAAAAAAAATACGATTCCTGTTGCAAAGATATTAAATACAATTATTTAACTAAAAACATTCAGCTGTTTGTATAACTTTAAAAACAATAGAAGATGTTTGGGACAAGAGAGACAGTAGGTCAATTGGTCATGAACACATTTCTCTCAACGAAAACAAGCAAGAAAAGGCAAAATTAGTCAACAGCTCCAAAATAAATCTTGTATTACAATAAATTCTGAGGTTGCTGAATGCCCTTGAGATTTTTTTTCCTGCTCACTGAACATAACCCCCTGTAGCTTTTTAGCTATATATCAAAGAACTTAAGATGTGGCCTAGCATAAACACCAACACAATGTATTATTCATTGCACTAACACTGGACTGCACTTTAAAGAAATAGATGGAATGTATTCTACATTTGGAAGAAAAATATTTATTACCATTCTCTTCCTTATTAGTCTCTATATTATTTTGTTTGTCTTGAATTTTTTTTCCTGTATTTTATTCTCAGGTTAATTTGTAGATGTAATTGGGAAAAGAGAACATATAGCAATATTTTATGCTGCATCTTTTGAAAATGAGTATTTTCTGCCATTTGTCATGATCTTACCAAGATGCATAAATCAACTTCGGTACACCGCTGGTATTCCACGTAGAACAATAAACTGTCTTCTGGAATAACAGATTCCTACCACACCTTAGTGTATGTAATGTAATATAAAAGTGTAAATGTAAACGTCTTCTTAGTTCAAAGAAATTTTAAACCCAATTTATTTTGTTAAAAATAATTGTAAAGTTTTTATTCTCTGTTTTCTTAATTTTTTTTATTTTTATTGACAGAGCCTGTGAAATGTGAAATTCCTCATTGAACACTGAATTTTAACATTTTTATTTTAGCCGTATTTTTTTTCTAGGGACTAATGCAACTGTTATGGTAAGGTAAATTTACTTGTAAAATTACTAAGTTATTGAATGACCGCATAAAGTTTTTTATACAGTTCTTTTTGTGATACACAATTTCACATAGTAATGGGACACAGATGAGAGCACTGATTATAACTGATGGCATCAATAAGCAGAATTTAAAAGTATGCAATACACAAGAGCCATTCATATCCAGTAATGGGCAAATAAATTTGTGCGGCACGAATTTGCGGCAAATGTCCACATTTTGCAGCCGGTGAATACATTTGTGAAACTGCGACAAAAATTCACCAGCAAAAAAAAAGCTGTGTCAAAAAAATGTTGGCGTGTGTCAGAATAGTCGCACACATAAAAATTTACTTAAATGCATTTGGACAAAATAGGTGCTTGTTTATATAAACAAATAGTAGAGTTTCTGTAGCAAACACGCCAGCGATATCAGTGCAGTGCAATCTGTACATTATATGTCTATTACTTTAATACTTAAATTTTTTGTGTTTCTGGTCCTTTAAAGCATTTTCCTGTCAGCTTAGTAACTAGTCAGAAGGTGTCATTTTCCTAGTCTTTTAAAGGGGGATACAACATATGCTCAGTCTCTTTGGATCCCACCTGGTGGAGGGGATGGATAGAGCTTGAGTGGAGGTAGGTCCAATAGGTGAATAAAGTGTCAGCATAATAGCTTACTCCAGCAGTGACAGAATCAGGTTAGTTAGGGAGCAGCCTGAAGCTCCATTGAGGAGAATTAGAAGGATTAGAGTCCTCTGTGTTCCACTCGCAGAATAGGTACTGAAATGTGCAGAACTAAGGGTAGATGTGTTAGTGCCTAGTTCAACATGGAATGGACACTTCCAAATTGACTCAATCGCATCTTGGTTATTGACCCCTGATGGGTAAATGCATTCGGCTTTATATTTAAGTAAATGTTGAACAACTGAATTGCATCTATCTGTTACTGTCCAAGTGATTGTTCTGTGTCCCTGTGAATAGAGTGTTATCATATTTATTAAGAACCACTGGCGCCCAATTTATCTAATCAGCCTGAGAGTTCTGCAACCCCCTTCCTCCACTAAGTCTGAGAGGGCCCATCCCAAGAGTCACATGTTTATTTGTATGGTTAACAGATAGCTCTGGGATGCAGTTCTTCCATTTAACTATCGGGTTAAATATTTTAAAATTATTTTTAAATAATAGCTCCTTTTTTTTGCAGTAAAGCAATTTCACTTCAGTGCTTCAGTTGTTTCAAAGGAATACTTAAGAATACAAATAAAGCTAATTTAATTTTTTTTAAAAAAAAAAAATAGATCTTGTATCATGAAAGTCAAAAAGTAGGTGACAAGAGACATCTTGAGTACATAAAATTTACATATGTATGATAACGATTTGGATCACGTATGAGAAGCAACATCATTAAACTCTCTATTCCCTATTAAGTCTTTTTGAATTTGTTAATAAGACATTCCCATAATGATACATTCTTGCTCTGACTTTTTGAAACGCACAAATAGAAGAAATGTAATTGCCACAGACTTTGTACTGCAGTTAAAATATGGCAAGCACACAGTTTTCATGCCCTGTACTGTTGATTCCACATTTTAAAATCACACATATATATTTCTTTCCAATTGTAATGTCAGCTTAATAAATACTCCCCCCCAACATCACCAAAACTGTTTCTAGACGTCTGGGAACTAAAAACATTTGGCTACCTGATTGTGCCAAGTGCCATCCCGCTGGCGATTTACATTTTAGTCAGCGGGAAGGCAAGGGAGGCAGTTCGGGGAGATTAGTCGCCCCAAAGAAAAGAAGATTTGTCACCGGGCGACTAATCTCCCTGAATCTGCCTGTGTGCCTTGTCCCTAAGTCTGGAATCAGCTATGTGTAAAGGTGTCACAGCCTGTGATGCCCTGCTCCAAGCCCTAGCTGATAAGAGCCATTCCATGTGGAGGGGTGAAAGCCCAAGAAGGGGGAACTTAAAGTTTGCAGCAAGGCCCCTCACAGGTGAAGTGGAGGTCACCCTATAACCCAGGGTCACCAACCTTTTTCATCCGTGAGCAACATTCAGATGTAAAAAGAGTTGGGGAGCAACACAAGCAGGAAACAAGTTCCTGGGTGGTGCCAAATAAGGGCTGTGATTGGCTATTGATGGCCCCATGTGGACTGGCAGCCTACAGGAGACTCTGGTTGGCAGTACATCTGTTTTTTATGCTTTTTTTTCATGTGGCAACTTTTTTGTCTCTGCAGCTTTTTTTTCTTGACAACTTTTTTGTCTTAGCGACTTTTTTTGTCCATATGCATCAGTGTCAATGGGCATTTTTTCTTATGGTGACTTTTTTGCCTCTACGACAACTTTGTTGCAGCAACATTTTTTGCAGGAGATTTTTGCCGCAGTTTTGCTGAGGGCGAATTGCAGAAATCCAAGCAACACTCGAGGTAAGTAATTAATTAAGTCTTGGATTTGGACTGCTGGTCGGTAGTGGTTATTTAGATGGTACTTTCCTTTTATCACTTTATAAGGAGACCCCAGAAGTCATTTAGACCACAGTGATCATGTTTGGATAGACAAAAAGTTAACCTGCACTCAAACCATACCTGCCTTCTCCCAACCCAACCCAACCCAGCAAGCTGTCAGTATTTATTTACTCAACCTGCAAAACCTTCCCATCTCTGCTGTTATTGCAGGGAGTGAAAAAGATATGAAAATATAAATACAGGCTACTGGAGGTGGAAGTGGGGCCATCAGGGCAGCCATCAGGGGGGGACAGGGGGGAGAGTTGTAGGGGACCCGAGGGTAAGGGCCACGCCACACTTACTTGATTAGCTGGGCCCCCCATCTTTCTGAGAGCTGCTGGCTTCGGGAAGGCATGGACATTTAAGGGGCCCTGGCCTTCAATTTTCTCATAATGTGACGGGGGCCCTGGCCACCAATTTTGGCCACCAATTTTTTTTTCTCATGTGAGGTCCTAGCCACCAATATTTTTTAATGGGGGGCCCTGGCCACAAATGTTTTTTTATGGGGGGCCCTGACCACCAATATCTTTTTATTAACAAATGGGAACTCTAGCCGCCAATATTTTTTTTTGTTTTTTTACTGTATGGTTGGGGGCGGACCTGTGGGGTGGGCAGGGCGGACCTGTAGGTGGGGCTTCCGGTGGGTGCAGCCCAGGGGGCACAGGAAATTTTGTCGTATGGGGCCCTATGATTTCTGATGGCGGTCCTGGGGGCCATCATCGGGTTGGAATGTGGGAAGAGTTCACTCCTTATCTGTTTGCAACCTACAAAGTATTTGTGTTGTACACATCTGGGGACTTGATACACCTCAAAAGAGTTCTAAACAGTTGCAACGTGAGATAAACAGGGTCACATGTGCACATAAGCAGACACATGGGTGAATACAAATGTCAATGAACAAGCACACACATGGGCATATATATATATATATATATATATATATATATATATATATATATATATATATACATATATATATATATATACAGTATGTACCATATGCAAATCAAACCAGGCATCATCACTTGTTGAGTTCATATTTTAAATCACTGTTGACATATATATTATTTCCCTCAAGAAACCCAACATTTATATCAAAATGAATAATTGCTATAAAGCTAAAAGCAAATCTGAGAGCAGAACTTTTGTTTGGTCAAATGAAAAACTAAATGCAGAAAATATCCTTCACTCTCCGTTTCCAGGTGCCCTGTAAACCCATCAAATTGTCAGGTCGACAGCCTAGCTCACTGTGAATTGCTGCAAATCAGGGCATGAAGAATCCCTGCAGTTTCAGTGACCGGAACTAATGAAGGTGCCTGCGGGGGTCACTTCACTAGAGGTGTTAATGCGCGTCTCCATTACCTACACTCGCAGATATGACTATATTTTGAAATATCAGAAGCTACTCTTTTTTTTTTAAAGAAAGTTTACTGTTTTTATTTTCTCCTCCAGCGACGCTTTATTCTGAGGCTTAGGCGCTGCTCTTGCTGAAAAGAGCTCTGATTAGCTAAATCTGTTCCTCGCCATATGTTTGTATGGAGGGATGCAATTTGTCTGTAAAATAACATAAATGTGTCAAGAACTGCACTCTGGCAGTATTTAAGCACATGGGAAATGTTCTCTACGGGTGCTTTTCAGTTAAAAACAGCCAAATTTAACATTTACTGATACCTGCAGAGGGAATGGGACTATTTGGTTGCATGGAGAAAATGCTTATAGTAAAATGTATACATTTGAGCCATTCATAAATGTAAATGGGACGCTGGAAACTGCAGGTTTGCAGCACTTGCATGGCTACAGTTAGGGGCAAATTTCCCTAGGGTCGAATATCGAGGGTTAATTAACCCTCGATATTCGACTGCCGAATTAAAATCCTTAACTTCGAATATCGAAGTCGAAGGATTTAGCGCAATTCGTTCGATCGATTCGAAGGATTTTAATCCATCGATCTAAGGATTGTCCTTCAATCAGAAAAACCTTGGAAAGCCTATGGGGACCTTCCCCATAGGCTAACATTGGCCTTGGTAGGTTTTAGGTGGCGAACTAGGGGGTCAAAGTTTTTTTTAAAGAGACAGTACTTTGATTATCGAATGGTTGAATATTCAAACGTTTTTCAGTTCAAATCGTTTCGATTCG
Organism: Xenopus petersii; assembly: GCA_038501925.1. NCBI lineage: Eukaryota > Metazoa > Chordata > Amphibia > Anura > Pipidae > Xenopus > Xenopus petersii. Next base: position 17,328,258 of record CM076675.1, on the reverse strand, counting down.
AAGTCCAAGGTCGAAGTAGCCAGTTTGATGGTCGAAGTTGCCAAAAAAAACATTCGAAAATCTAATTTTTTTTCCTCTATTTTCCTCTATTCCTTCACTCGAGCTTAGTGAATGGGCCCCTTAGTCCCTATTTATAAAAATGTTTTTAGTTTGGGATCCAAGAGGGGAATGTAATTAAAATTGCAAGCGTTACTTAAAATGGCATTTTTGCAAATATTTAGCGCTGCTCACAACGAAAAAACATTCATTGGTGAATATTACATTGCGCATTATCGCTAAGCAAAGGTTTTGGTCAACACCTGCTCTGGCGTTTCGTTAAATATTTTGTTTACGACTGCAAAATTTTGGTATCAAAATTCACACATTCGAATTTTAATCCCCCATTTCGATTGTAAATTCAGATGCGAGATTTATCACATCTCGACCTTGCAAACAGCTCTAACTCAAATATTCAGGTCTATAATTAAGGGATCTCTTTCCCGAAACGCGTAAGGCCATGTGAATCCATCTCCTGTTGGAATAAATTTTCTACATTCATTTTATCCGGCGTGCCCCCTATTTGTTTCCTACTACTACAAGACACAGCTGGTGCGCTGGTGGCAGAGCACCCGGTACTGAGGTGGAACGAGTGGAGGAGGAATACCCACGAGGGGTGAGTTTGGAGCGGCTACCTATATTGACATTAATTCAAATATTCGCCACCTAAAACCTGGCGACTTAATTTACAAGTCAATGGCAGAGGTCGTTTGAACCATTTGAATATGTTAATTGCTTTCCTGAGATTCAAGTTTTTTTCAGAGGGAAAACTCTATTTGAATTTGATTTACATTTGATTCAAATTTTCGGGTCAGGACTTTTCGATCGAATATTCGACTTTCAAATATTTTCTTAAATGGGTTGTTCACCTTCATCAACTAGTTGGTATCAGATAGTTCACCAGAAATAGCAACTTTTTCCAATTACTTTCTATTTTCTATGTTTCACCGTTTTTCTAAAATTGAAGTGTAAAGTGTTATGTTTCATCTTCTAAAGCATCTCTGGGACCCTGTAAACTGTTCTAAATGGATACATTTTATTTCTTATCTTACCGAGAAGAATCTCTGAGTTTCATTACAGGCAGCTGTTAGAATTGATACAATAGTCGCTAATACTCCAGAAATGCTGCTGAGAAATGGATCAACTAAATGTTGCAAAATTGTAACAGTTCAGAATCTGCACCTGAATTACTGAGCTGCCAGACTCAAACACCACAGACACGGACATTCAACTTTAAACTTAGATTTTGGAAAAAATAAAAAAATAAATAATGGAAAGTAATTGAAAAAAAGTCTTTTTTTTTCCAGGGAACAATCTGAAAACAACTGAACTGAAAAAAGTGTTTGGAAGGTGAATAACCCCTTTAAATAGCCTTCCATTCAAGTTGTGAATACATTTGAATAATTAGAGAAAAAAGAATCACATCAAATTGAATTTTGACCTTTGATAAATCAAACTTTGCAAGGAAGTCGTTGAGGTCTGAAGTCAGTTAACAAGGACGCAAACATGTCTGCAAAGGTGTCTGCGAATGTTTTTTGCGCTAACAAGACATATAACATTCCCCCAATAGTGTAAACTCTAGCCCAGGTTCAAGCAAAACATGAATTTCAGCTCTTATTTTACATGCAGGTTTACAAACAGTTTTTCAAACACAATACATTGGTTTGAGACATTAAGGGGCGAATTTACTTATGGTCGACTATCGAGGGTTACTTAACACTCGATATTCGACTGTCGAAGTTAAATCCTTCGACTTCGAATATCGAAGTCGAAGGATTTAGCGCTATTCATTTGATCGAATGATTAAATCCTTCGAATCGTTTGATATCGATTGAACGATTTTTGTTCGACCAAAAAAAGATAGCTAAGCCTATGGGGACCTTCCCCATAGGCTAACATTGACTTCGGTAGCTTTTAGGTGGCGAACTAGGGGGTTGAAGTTTTTTTTTAAAGAGACAGTACATCGACTATCGAATGGTCGAATAGTCGAACGATTTTTAGTTCGAATCGTTTGATTCGAAGTCGTAGTCGAAGGTCGAAGTAGCCCAATTGATGACCGAAGTAGCCAAAAAAAACCATTCGAAATTCAAAGTTTTTTTTCCTCTATTCCTTCACTCGAGCTAAATAAATGGGCCCCTTAGTACTAGAAATGTTTATTCAAGTCCCAACTGTAAAGCGTAAAAGCTAAAGCCGCCATAATAACGGTATATTATGCTTCCTCCCCAGGACTGACTTGGATACATGGATAATCTGCTGGAATCATGAAAGGTCATCTTAAACTTTGGATCCAAATATTTCTTGCCTTCTGCCTATGCTACATGCAAGCCAACAAAAAGTGTTCAATGTGAGAGAATTCTAATTATTAAAGCATTTTCTTCAGCTGTGAATGGTATATTGATTAGGCAGCTGCGA